>CM040422.1:23629242-24829242 GCA_022702705.1 Papilionanthe hookeriana x Papilionanthe teres
ATTTTAGTGCACACTCAAAAAAGATTTGCACGAATCTATATATCATATAATGGTGCAAATAGAAAAATAGATGACAAAATGGTGTCAATAATTTGTTATGAAATAATAAGACAACATAAAGATAAGCAATTCTCATACTAGAGCATTAAAAAAAAGATGATAATAATATGTAACTCCCTCATCATCATTATGGAAGAGGCAAGCATGTAACATTAGAGTTCTTCTCTCTTTCTCCTATAAATAGGGAGCCCATGGTATGTAAAAAGGGGTTTTTCTCTCTTGAGTTTTCTCACGTAAAGAAAACTTTCTCTTTCTCAATGCAACCACTATTTTTTATATGTAAAATGTGTCATAGAGCCTGCGGATACCCTAGTTCGTCCCTACGGGGCAAATCTATGATTGTTATTTCTTTTCCCTTCTTCTACTCTTTCATTTCCTTCTTTAAGGCCCCTACAACTCTGATCCTTGAGCATGCCTTGTAGGAAAAAATTGGATTCAATATTCTAAAAGGTGCATTGAGCGTAGAGCATGCTTTCAACGAGAATGGAAGTGATAAGGAGAAATACATCTCAAAGACACTCGCAACAAGAGAACATTAAGGAGTTTATGCAACAACATATCTGGAATTGAAAACACTATTTCCTTCGTCTTCCTAGAGGCTTTGGCTACCAGGAGAATTCAACAAAACAGTGGACTGGCACCCTACAACCAAAACGTCCACACAATTAATCAATTTTTTTTTTAAAATCAAAATCAAAATAATCAAAACACACAACCATCAAAAAACACAACAATAAAAAAAATACATCAGTATAAAACATAATGATTAAAAACATAACAATAAAAAACATAATCGTCAAAATCAATTCAAATCATAACAAGATCAAAGCTTTCAAATATCAAGAAGTCCAACAAAATAAGAAAATCTCAAACATCAAAACCTTTTTTAGTCTTATGGAATAGTCCTTAGACTTCTCTGTCATTGTTTGGACAAGGTGTAATGCCCCATGAGGTCTCCGACATCCAAGTATAACTGGAAAACTTACGACTGTCGAAAAATGGAACAAGTTTTCACAAGACCAATTCAACAAAACAATCCAAACAAATTGAAACTTTAACATAAACACAATGAACAAAAAAATTTAAGTTGCACTTTTTCGAGTCTGTTAGAAGTTGGTGTATGCCCTACATGGCACTAACATGATGGGATCTGGTTGGCTTTTTACTCCTTTAAGGTAAGTATCTCTTTAACTTAATTAATAACACCCGAAAAAACTTTTCTTTTGATCCATCAGAAGTTGGAGTATACCCTACGTGGCACCATCACTATGTGATCAAATTGGTTAACTTCAAATCAGTCAGGATTGATTTTGGTTCTCAATTCTTTGACAAGTAAATATGAGATGCGACGAATCACATATGTCCCTTTCAGTTTACTCCATCGTAACCTTTCTTTGAAACCTTCTTCAGGTCCATTGGAACTTGGAGTATGCCCCATATGGCACCAACACAATGAAATTAGGTTGATATTCCTTCCTACAATCATCAATTCATTGATTCAATAAATCTGGGTCGAAGTATGTCTTACTCTTATCGAGCATACTCAGCTCATAATATAAAATGTTCACCAAACTTAGTTTGATCTTATTCAAAATGACTAAAAGTGTGGCTTTGGTCCATTAGAATCTGGAATACGCCGTACACGACACCATCAAAATGTGACCAAGTTGACTCATTCTGAGTCAGTCAAGGTTAGACTAGAGGATTTATCCTTTAAGTTGATAATTTAATGTAAATCTCCTAAGAGACTTTTTATCATTCCAACTTATCACAAACCAACAAGATATTTTGTTTCTTCTTTTAATGCTCGCCAATTTTAGTTAGTATATATCGGGCCCTAACAAAATTGACACCTTGGGTGATTAAAACTAGGACAGATTTATCTCCATATAACTACTCTCTAGAGTCAGTCATTGCCCGACTTTGTATCAAAATGTTGCAATTGAAGTTTGAGTGGACTAACTCATTAAAACCAGTAGGGCTAGCTGATGCCGATAAACTTCCAGGTTAGATCACTTCAATACTTTAGACTTATAAATCAAGGATTGGTCAATGGGCACCTTTCCAAATTGTATAGTCTATTGAATGCCTACATAATACTCTTTCCTCTCCCAGGTTTTTGGATCTTTAATCAACAAAAGATTTGTCATGTGGTTCACGACATAATTGATTAAACCTAGAGTATAACCGTGCTCCTCTAGTAAAGTCATTAGAAACCAGATATAAATACTTATCTGGAATGTAATCCAAGCAATCCTTTGAAGTTTCTCTGACTTCACAGAGTCTAAAGTATTGAGGTAAATCTTCTGTAAAGTTAAGTAAATCTTCATAAGGTTCTAGATTGAATTCCTCGAAGGATTGTATATTACTTTGATATGGATTTTTCCAATGCAAATTCAGTTTCATCAAATAATCCAAAATAATTCTGAGAAAGGTAAACGTCTTCATCGATCAGTGTATTGAGACTTTGATAATAAGAAAAGACTAAATTCAATGATTCCATTGCAACTTTCTGAAAATGAAGTTATTTCTTTTCTTACTGATGGAAAAGGGAAATGGAAGATAAAGCAAAGGCAAAAGACTAACTTCCCTGCTTCCATGTTGAATGTAGCGTTTAAGGCTAGACATTATTTCATCTCAATGAGGTTATTACCTTCTTATCAGCAAAGTTACTAGAGAGAGATCTATTCTTAACTACTGCATTCAGAACATGAAAAAGATAGATATTGGGACTATTCTCTATAAGAGTATCCAGACTATTTCAAAAGGGAAAACCACTAGTAGATTAAGACATTCTGCCCTAATTCATACATCATGTGTACAATCTGGAGTGGAATTTTGTAGCAATGAGGAGCTACTCCATCCATTGAGGCATATTACCAAGGCTAATATTCATACTTATGAGTCTCATGTAGGATGAAGAGGAGAAAGTAGGAGAACTGATATTCCTTCTACTAGCCAGGACATACCTTCTACTTTTGAGGCCCCTATTTTTTCTAATGTTATGGAGCAGTTGAGGTTTCATAATGTTAGTATTGAGAGACTCCATAGCATAGTTGATATATGTGAATCATGGAACAATGCTAATGATGACTATCAGAGGAGGAGAGTTGATTACGACATTACCCACCATGATGCTCAGGTAAGATTCTTGAGGGGAGACACTGGAGTGATATTTCCTACTTACCCCAGCTTTGTTCCTTCTCGACCTGATTATACAGAAGAGGCCGAAGAAGCTATTGATGATGATTGGTAGTTATTTGATTTCTATTTTCATTTGTGTTGAGTAGTACTTCTATGTGTTAGTTATCTGTTTCTCAGTGATTGTTGTAACCTGTGATTGTATTTTGTTAGTAATGAGAACGTAATGAACTCTATGTTGTTTGTTTAGTGATTTGGATTGAGACTGTGATGCTTATGTTGAATTTTTAAAGTTTAAGTCATTAATATTTCTTCACCCTTTAAATTTTTAACATTACATATATAGCACTGCTTCTAACTGTTTCATGCTTGCTAGCTTAAATTTTTGATTAATTCCAGCATAACTTCAGAAGATTTCAAAATCCTAGCACAAAAAGATTAGTTTTCTTTCACTTTTACTCTCTACCTTTACAAATTTAGATGTAATGAAAAACTTAAGTTTGGGAAAGGGTAGAATATTAACTCTTATTTCTTCTCATTTAATATACTTTCCAAAATTACTAAAATAACTTCTAGTAGTTGAACCTAACTTTAGATAACTAAATTTTTTATTCCATTTAAATATCATAGTAGATTTGAATGAAAGTTTTTAGCAATGAGGGTTAGCTTTATGGGGATAAGATATTTACTATAAGAGGATCAGACTATAGTTGACTATTTAAAGTAAAGGAAACTGTATTTTTGAAATGTTATGGGACTTAAAGATTTATGTGAGAAGAAAAGATTGTGACTCTATGATGAATCCTAAAGCTAATTTATATCTATAAAGTAAAGAGGTGTGTCAAGTTCCAACTTTAGGAAGAGGAGAGTAAAGTTCAAAATTATTAAAGGCTATCCAGATATAGTAATCCTCACAAGAAAAAGAAAAAGAAAGAAGAAAAAAAAGAGAGAAAAAGAGAAAAAGAGAAAAAGTGAAAATGAAAAGGAATGAAAATATATGTGTGGAGAACTTGAGTAGATGCCTAATCAAAAATATGTTTTGCTTGAATCAACTTAAGGGAAGAGCTTAGTTACATTCCTGAATTTACATTTAACATATTAGCCTACTTTCTCATACAGTTTGCAGGAGCTTCTTTTTCATATAATTATTCAAAGCACCCTTAATGTGACAAGTTATGGTTATTCTTAAAATGAATAGAAAACTAGAACTCTTAAACTTGACTACTAAATATTCTTACAACTGTAGTTTTAACCTGAGTTATTAAACATCTTTCTAAGAATCTTACTGTTATATTCATTCAAATAAAAATTTATAGTATTCTTTAAGTTAAATTTCATTACTATGAGTTATATTTGTATGTAGTAAAAGGATTACTTGAGGATAAGTAATGGTTAAGTTTGGGGGATTTTGATGCACCAAAATTATGTTAGATTTTCATATATATAAATTTTACTCATGTTTTTGTGACATTGCACTTCAAAGGAAGGTATTTTTCATGTTATGTTGCAGGTATGATAAATTTAGGTGTTTGGAGCAAAAGGAAGCAAAAAAGGAAATAATTTAGAGCAAAAAGAGGCAAAATGGAAAAATCAGCTTACTGGAGTAGACGGTGCCTGAATGGGCGCCGCCGGTGCTTAATTCCAGAGAGTTCAGAAAATATTATGGTGGAGCAACGCCAACAACACTTTATCCAGCGTTGTTGGTGTCCTAAGTCGGTGGAGGCCAAATTCAATATATTTGGACGATTTTTGAAGGGTTTGAGGAAACTGTTGGGGAATTCATTTCTAAACTATTTGCGACAGATTTGGACGCCAAGAATCAGAGAGAGGAGAGGGAGAGAAGTCATTTTGGTGTGAGTAAAGTGTGTTAGGGTCATAGAGAGTGAGTGTGTAAGTGTGTTAAAGTGTGTGGAAGTCTTGTCTTGTAAGGGATTCTTCTCTAAAGAGTGTAGGAGAAGGAGGAAAGTGAGTGTTTGCTTCATCCTTACCATTATAAAGAGGGAATTAAGTGTTATTATTAAGAGAGAAAATAATTTAAAGGAACTTCAAGGGATTTGCTTAGGGAAGAAATTGAGATAAGTTGTATTTACCTCTTGTAGTTTATATGACTTTACTTATATATATATAATCTATGTTTTGTTGTATCTTCCTCATGCTGAGTAGATTTCTTTGTCTTTCTCCTTGAAATGAGATGTGGTGAATTGTGTCGGCCGTTAAAATATCTTTGAAGAGTTTAAAATATAGTTTTATAAAATAGGGTTTTATTTTCATAAAATAGAAAATTGATTTAATTTAATATATATATAGAAATGAAAGTGACTGTTTTATTAGACCACCCCCAATTCCTTCACATCCATTTTCATATTGAGCAGGTGACTGGTTTGGCCACTTTTATATATGTTGAGTGCAACCAAGCTGATAGAGAAGATCTCTGAAATTCATTACATCATATCAGTAGTAACATGACAGAAATGTGGATTGTATGAGGGGACTTCAACAGTATAGCTAACCCCAGTGAAAAGAAAGGAGGAAGGGAACCTGACATCAGGAAAATGACTATTTTTTCTAATAATATTTCTAATGCTAGACTTTTTCATTTGGGTTATGAAGAATCAGATTACACTTGGAAGAGAGGCAAGATCTGGGAAAGACTTGATAGATTTCTGGCTAACTATGCATGGATTAATTTCTTTACTTCACCACTGTAACCCATCTTCCCATGGCTGGTTCAGATCACTCCCCCTACTGGTCAAGTTGACTCTCCATGGTATTCGTAGTAAAGCTAAATTCAGATAACTAAATGTATGGGCTTCTCACTCTACCTTCCATCAGTTTGCTCAATCTTCTTGGATGGAACCTTTCCCCTACCCAGCTAACAATTCTATTGTCAAATTCAAGATGTTTCAAATAAGATTAGCTAAGAAGCTGCAGGAATGGAATTGGCAGGTGTTTAGCAGCCTTCATTCACAAGTTTCTACTGTTGAGGAGCTAGTGAACCAGTTAGAGCAGGCTAATTTGGAGGGAAGTATTAATGATAGTGAATTAGTGGAGGCTAACCAGCAGCTCTTCACAGCAATCGAAACTGAAGAACAATTCCTGAAACAAAAAGTTGCTTGTCAGTGGTTTACACAGGGGGACAGAAACTCAAAGTATTATCATGCAATCTTAAACTATAAGAGAAAGCTAAATGCAATAACTAGAATTAAAGGAGATGGGGGAGAATGGTTGACTGATACCCAAGCAATTGTCTATTCTGCTGTACAGTTTTTCCACCAGCTGTTTAACCATGACCCTCCAATATGTCTATTACATCAAACTGAGATCTTACCCAAATTGAATGCCAATTTTGATAACTCTAGTCTATCTTCTCCGCCTGAGAAAAAAGAAATCAAGAAGGCTCTTTTCTCATTGGATCCAGCTAAAATTGCTGGACCAGATGGCTATACTTCTGGCTTCTATCAGATGGCATGGGAGTTTATCAAGCTAGACCTCTCCTTGGCTATTCAGAGCTTCTTCCTTGGTATTTAATTACCCAATACTTCACTGCTACCACATTTATATTTATTCCAAAGGATAATACCAAATCCACTTGGAAGGACTTCAGGCCAATTAGTCTAACTACAGTCTTTTCTAAGATAATCAACAGAATTAATGTTTCCAGAATGCAACCTTTGCTGGATGACTTAATTTTAATTAACCAGTCTGCATTTGTCTAAGGGAGAAGCATTACTGATAATGTTCTATTGGCACAGGAATTACTGTTGGAGATTGATAGGCCTTGTAGAGGTTCTAATCTTATCATAAAACTGGACATTGCTAAAGCATATGATACCATAAATTGGGATTTTATTCTGCAGTTCCTTAAAGCTAGGAATTTCCCAGATGTTTTCTGCTTTCTTATTAAATGGTGGCTCCACTATTCTCACTACACTATTTTAATCAATGGAGATTGTCATGGCTTCTTTATTGCTTCCAGCGGTATTAAGCAAGGTGATGCTCTTTCCCCTTACATTTTCATACTAGCTTTTGATTATCTGTCAAGGTTAGTTAACCATTCACAACAGCAGCTACCCTATCTGACATACCTGCACAGATCCAACTGCATTATCTCTTACCTTGCATATGCATATGATGTCATATTGTTTACTAATGGGAGCAAAGCAACTATTAGGAAGGTCATGGCTATGTTGGAGTATTTCTAGAATGCTTCTGGACAATCTTTCAACAATTCTAAATGTCAATTCCTCCCCAGCAACAAGCTGCCACCTAATCAGGTTAACTGGATCAAAGATCTCACTGGTTTCTCCACTTCTACCTACCCTCTCAAATATTTAGGATTCCCATTGATCAAGGGCAGGAGAAAGCAAGCCCACTATGATGAGGTGGTGAAGAAAGTGACCTCCAAGATCCAATGCTGGACCACCTCATTTCTGTCTAATGAGGGTAGATTGACCCTCCTCAAATTGGTTCTCTCTACCTACCCCCTGTATATCCTTCAAATGATCAAGTTAAAGAAGATCACCCAAAGAATGCTGGAAGTATCATTCAACAAGTTCTTATGGGCTGGTCAACATAAACAACATCACTAGACTTCTTAGAATAAGATATGCCATCCTACTACCTCTGGGGAATTGGGATTCAAAAATTTATCACACATGAGCCATATCTTCTATTATAAACAATGGGTTAGATTCAGGCAACAAAGTTCTTTATGGGCAAGGTTTATGAAAGGCAAATATTGTCCCAATTCTCTCCCTTCACTTGTGACACCTAAATTGGGAGACTCCCGAAATTGGAAAGCTCTTCTTCAAGTTAAAGATGCTGCTGAAACTCTTTTCATTTGGGATGTGGGTGAAGGCCAAATCAATTTCTGGACAATGGACTCATGATCCATTTTACGGTCAGCAGACCCTACAGAATGTACAAGTACACACCTTCTTCTTAAAAGTCGACGTCCCAGGATAATGTGTCTTAGCGGGGACATCGGGGTGATGAGGGGAAGTGCGTTCCCTAGTGTGTAGACCATGTACAGAGGAGAATACTCTTCTCCTACACTTTCTCTTCTAGGATTCCATATGATTATCAGTAGTTCGTACTCTCAGATCCAGCTGAGACTTGACTGACTTGCTTATAGTAGTATCCTCTGTAGCAGCTATATCAACACGTTTTCCCAGACGATCTTTGACAAAAACTATGACGGGTCCTTCCATTTCCAAAATTTTATCCTTGATTTTGGGGGATATTGCACATGTCATCCTCTAGAGAAGCTTGGCAACGGAACAACCCTCTATTTTAGATAATCTTCACAGAAGGGTGTGAGCACAGATAATAGGTGTGGGCCTTCCCCTCACTTTATCACGACCGTGTGGTGTTGGAATCGCAGTGGCAATCTTATGGAGGCTTTCATCTCTAGTAGTGTCAACTAACAGGTGGAACCTGCTACCATAAAGAAGAGGAGAGGTTTCTGGTAAACCGAGTTCCTCCTTTTGAGGAATCTCATCAATTATTGGCAGATCTGTGACTTGGGTTCTGGCCACCCTGCGCATCCTGCAATTGTGGTTTCTTCTTTGAGACTTAGTTAGCAGGGGAGGTCTAGAACTTAAGCCAACTTCAAAGACTAGTGGAGGAGCTGCGAGGGTATCTTAGAATCATCTTCATGCAGAATCTTTTTCCCTTTGGCAGATGAGAAAGTAGGTGCAGTGACGGCAAAGCTGGTGGTAGTAGAGGTGACAACTCTCCTTGGCACAGAGATGGTTAACTTGACAAGGGCAGTGGTTATCTTCACCTTCTTAACAGAAGGGAAATCTTCATGGGAGTTTAGGTCAAACTCAGTGATCGGTTCTTGAATTTCAGGAGTGGCATCTTTCATGACCACAAACGAAGCTTTTCCACGTACGACTTCAAACTCACTGAAGCCGGTCCCGAATTGAATCATCAATGCTGCAAGAAGGACCTCGCGGGAGGAAGGCAAGTTGCATGAGAAAGTCAATGTAGGGGCTCACAACTTTAACTGTCAGGTGAAGCATTCAGAAAGTTAGTGAGGGCCAAAAACCTTGTCATCATAGTGCAAACACTACGAAAAAGGTTGTTCTGTGGACTGGGAAAAAAATTTCATTCTTTTTTCTTATATTTTTATTTTATTTTTATGTTTTCACATGTTGGTTAGAAAGAGCTTTAAGTTTTAAAAAAGAGTGGGTCAATTTGCCGAAGACAAAATTGAACTCGAGAGGTACAGAAAGGAGGTGAGGTATGGGATCCTATTGGAGGTCCCCGTCACAACGCAGATTACCCTAGCAAGATTTGCTCACTGACACACCTATTGGGGGTTCGACCCCACAAGATCAAAAGAAAAACTTAGGGACTCTTGAACCCTTCTGTTTAGGAGTGACTAAATAGACGATCCTAAAATCCAAAGGAGTTGATCACACTTTCCCAAGAAAGAAATGGGTAAAGTATGTCAACGGAAAAATGGTAATCTAGCTCATGAGGGACACGAGCACATTACAGATATACAAATATAATATTTCCTGATCTTAATGAAGAGAGAAACAAATCCCCAGCGGAGTCGCCAGAAAACTGTCGGTCGATAAATTATCTTTGAAGAGTTTAAAATATAGTTTTATAAAATAGGGTTTTATTTTCATAAAATAGAAATTTGATTTAATTTAATATATATATATATATATGTAAGTATGTATATATATAGATATGTATGTATATATATATATATATGTATGTATATATATATATATATATGTATGTATAAGATATGTATGTATATATATATATATATATGTATGTATATATATATACATATGTATGTATATATATATATACATGTATGTATATATATATACATATGTATGTATATATATATACATATGTATGTATATATATATACATATGTATGTATATATAGATACATATGTATGTATATATAGATACATATGTATGTATATATAGATACATATGTATGTATATATATATATATATATATATATATATATATATTAAATATATGGCGGCTGGTAAGGATTTTGCTCTGCTAGGGTTTCAGCCATGACCCTGCCGGCGGCTAAGTCTCAGGTGAGTCCTCAGGTGGGTTCTCAGTCTTGCTACCTCCCCTTTTGGCCTCCTGTGAAGTGTAGTTCTGAGCCTTGGTCTCTCTTCTGGCTTTTTGAGTCTTCCCGGGTTCTTCCTTTTTCAAATTCTACTGTTACATTGCCTGCTTGCTGAGCTCCACTTCCTGCTGCCCCTATCTGCAAGGTTCTCTTTATTCATGTGGTTATTCATTTTCACTGCTCTGGTTTGTCTCTCCTGGATTCACCTCCTGTCTTCTGCTGACTGGGGTTTTCCTGACTGGGCTTATGGCCTGTCCAATAGATCTGGAAACCAGCTTAAATTGGGCTAAAGCCACTTATGCTGGAGTGGTTGGCAATGCTCCTTCTACCTCCGACCCCTCTAAACTCATTTTCCCCCAAAATCTCCATGAGGCCGCTGGCAGGGAAGATATCCTCGCCCTTTCATTCACCCACTTGAAGTAAAAGATGGATGCCCTGCTGTTATTTTTACTGATGAAGAACTGTCAGCTTTGGATGATGAGGTGAAACTTACTTTGATTGGCAAATTCATGCTGGGACACCCCAAGATGGAAATTGTCAGAAATTTCTTTGCATTCCTTAACTTCAAGGGCAATTGGAAAATTGGACTTTTAGATGGGAGACATCTCGCTAATCAATTTCTCTAATGAAGAGGATTATGCACTTCGTTTGCTAAACAAGTGGTTTATATAGCTGGGGTGGAATTGAAAATCATCAAGTGGACCCCCAACTTTGATCCCAAGCAAAGACCCACCTATTGTTCCAATTTGGTTCAAATTACCAAATCTTCCCTATAGATATTTTAATCAAACAACACTTTTCCAAATTGGCAGATCACTTGGCACACCCCTAAGAGTGGATGCTGAAACTCTAAATAAGGCTAAACCTAAAGCAGCTAGAATCCAAGTTGAAAGAGACATTACCTTGCCTGTGATTCACAAGATCTGGATTGGCTCGACCAATGAGGGACAATGGCAAGAAGTCATTATGCAACAAAAGCCCTATTTCTGCTCCCATTGTAAAATGTTTGGACATACTAATGAGAAATGTTTTAGACTCCATCCTCCAAGCAGGAAAGTACAGAATTCTGGCAAATCCACAGTTGAAACTACCTCACATGAAGCTGCTGTTGCTCATCAGGATCTGGGGGTCTCCAGGTCTGCTGAATGTCTTCCAGCTGCTGGGGGACCAGTCTCTCCCCCACAGGCTCCAACTCTCCTTGCTACTTCTAATACTGGGGTTGGCAATATCCTCCTTAGATCAACCTCCCCCTCCTTACTGAGTATCGACTCGCTCTCACTCGCTACCAGCTCCACCGACCGGTGTAGGAAGGAGGAACTGGAATTCAGAATGATTACACCTACTCCATCAATTGAGCAGCTATCTGACCCACAGGTCCCCACTCAAGTTGAAGTCAAGCAAATGAATTCTGAATTGGAAGGCAAATGGCTCACACAGATTTCCAAAAAACAGAAAAAAAAGGCTCTTTCTGAAGTTCAGAAGCTGGGTACTCCTCTCTCTGTGGGGGAACTGGCTGGCAACTCTTTAACTAGGGGTAGATCTAGATCTAGATCTCAGTCTTCCCTCACCACTTTACCTAATCTATGATTAGTTTCCTAATTTGGAACATTAGGGGTATTGCCAATCCCCTAACTTTCAAAAGGCTTTTGTATCTTAATAAAAAATATAAATTTTGGTGCATTTCCATTTTGGAACCCCTGGTTCACAAGTGTCCACAGAAGATTATCAACAAATTACATGGCTTCTCTCACTTTGCTAATTGCAATAACAAAATTTGGGTTTTCTCGAAAAGAGGTTTCCGGACTCGTTCTTATGACATACGTACAATTTATCCACTCATCTTTTCGGATTAATGGGAGACAAGGCACTGCTACCTTTGTCTATGGTGGATGCAATAGAACTCGATAAAAACCGTTATGGGACCAGCTCCATGAGATCAGCATTCATTTGCATTCACCTTGGTTAGTTGGAGGTGATTTCAACAAGCATTGGGTCCACATGTGAAAAGAAAGGAGTGCGTACCTCCCAAGCTCTCCGAAATGACCATGTTTAATGATAGTATCACCGCTGCCAATCTCTTCGACATTGGTTTTAGAGGTTCCGAGTTCACTTGGAAGAGGGGTAACATCCGGGAGAGACTCGACGTGGTCCCGGTGAATAATGATTGGCTTGCAAATTGGCCTCAAACCTATGTTACTCATCTTAATTTCTCTCGGATCTGATCACAGGCCCCTTCTCATCTCCATAACTTCCCCAGCTGCTCCAATACTCCCCCTCCATTCAGATACCTAAATGTTTGGTCCACCTATGAGGGGTTTCATAATGTGGTGAAGGATCATTGGCTCTGTGAGGACCAGTCTGATCCCTTTACTAAGCTAAGTGTACTGCAGAAAAATTTAAGCAAAGCCCTTAGAAAATGGAGCTGGTCTTCTATTGGGGATTTTTCTGCTGCTGTTAAAGAAGCTGAGAGAAATTTGACTAGAGTGGAAGCTACTATTGAAGCTGGACTTGAATCTGAAGATCTGTTCTATTCTGCTCAACTGAATCTCCTTACTGCTACTGAAAAGCTGGATCAATATCTCAAACAGAAAGCTGCATTTAATCATTTACTTCATGGGGACAGAAATACCCAATTCTATCATGCCTGTATCAAATATAGAAGAAAATGCAACAATATTCACTCCATTTTATCCTCTGATGGAAGAAAGCTCACTGATGACAATGAGATTGGTCTGGATGCTGTCTTACTTTGAAAAGCTCCTCAATCACAACCCCTTGTGTAGGAAACCCATTGATGGCTCTTTGTTCCGGGAGAATTACCAATATACCAAAGAATCTACATCTCACCGACATACCTTCGCTCGGGAGATCCGGATGGCTTCTGAATTCAATCGACCCTTCTAAAACTGCAGGCCCAGATGGTTACACTGCTGATTTCTACAGGAAGGAGTGGAATCTGGTGGGGGTTGATGTTGTTGCTGCAGTCCAAAGCTTCTTCCAAGGTCAATCCCTGCCTAGCTATTTCTGTGCTTCCAGCATGGTACTGATTCCAAAAAGCTCTACCTTACAAAGATGGGAACATTTTAGACCCATTAGCCTTACATCTGTGATTAGCAAAATAATCAGCAAAGTCATGGTGGGAAGACTCCAACCTCACTTAGATAACATTATCAGTTTGAATCAATCAGCCTTTGTCAAAGGCAGATTAATTACAGATAATGTTTTGCTGGCACAAGAACTCCTATTGGATTTAAACAAAGCCCATAGGGGGGCAACCTGATTTATAAACTTGATATACAAAAAGCATATGATACCATAAATTGGGATTTTATCATAGAAGTATTGACTGCTAGAGGATTCAATCATCACTTCTGTAGCTTTATCTCAAGGTGGCTCCACTCCAATGAACTTTCCATATTAATTAATGGTTCTGCTAGAGGCAAGTTCAAAGCAACTAGAGGTCTACAGCAAGGAGACCCATTATCTCCCACCATCTTCATCCTTGCTGTGGACTACTTCTCCAAGATGGTTGACCATGAGCTGCTGAACAAACCTTATGCAAGGTTCCACCACAGATCCAACATCTCCATTACCCACTCGATGTATGCTCGATGATATAATGTTGTTTTCCAAGTGCTCACAAATCAGTCGTTAAGAAGGTTAAAATATGTTTGGATTCATTTCAACAACAATCGGGCATGGTGTTCAATACTGATAAATGTCAGTTGATTTTCTCAAACTTGACAACTAGTCCAATCAAGCACTGGATCTTGAACTACACTGGCTTCAAATGTGTCTCTCCTCCTCTGAAATACCTTTGGGCTTTCCTCACCATGGGAAGAACCAAACAGATACAATTTGATGATATCATAGCCAAGATTAACTCACAACTTAGCGAGCTGGACCATCTCATTTTTATCTAATGGAGGGAGGATCACTCTCCTCAAGAGCATCCTGACCACTTTCCCTTCATACCTTCTCCAAATGATCACTATGAAGAAAAGTACACAATTACAGATGGAGAGGGCATTCAACAGGTTTCTTTGGTCTGGCTAGACTAAGCAACCACACTGGACCTCCTGGCAAACTGTTGCTAAACCAACTGCTGCTGGTGGCCTGGGACTGAAAGGCCTCCCACACATCCAACAAGTCAATTTCTACAAACTCTGGGTACATTTCAGAGCCCAAACATCTTTATGGGCAAGGTTTATGATGGGGAAGTACTGCAGGTCTTCACACCCTTCCTAGGTGGATAGAAAATTGGGGGATTCCAGAACCTGGGTCAAACTTCTTAGTGTTAGAAAGACAATGAGGACTTATATATCTCGGAATTTGGGAAGGGGAGAAATTAACTTCTGGCTTGACAATTGGTGTCCCAAAGATTGGTTGGTTGCTAGAAGTCCTCACCTTGAACATTCTTTTAAAGTCTCTGATTTTTGGGATGGGCACAACTGGTCTCTCCCCCACCTCAAAGCCATTCTTCAAGACCAGCCGACCTCACCGATCTCCACTATCAAATTTACTAGAACGGCTCCGTACTCCATCTGTAGGCCTAATCTTCAACATCAGAGCATCTCTAAAGTCTTCTATAACACCCTATACCAGTGGACTCCTGTGCCTTGGCATCTTGCTGTATGGAATCAATTTTTGTCCCCTTCTATGGCCTTCCTTTGTTGGAGAACCCTCCACAGATTAATTCCCACTGATGACATACTGAAGCTAAAAGGGCTTAGAGGCCCTTCCAAGTGTGTTTTATGCTATTCTCAGGAGGAATCCATCCCCCACCTGTACTTCAACTGCTCTTTCTCCAGTTCTGTTTGGCAGCAGTTATCTGACAGCAGGCAAATTGAGAATTGTTGCTGGGAAGATTTTAGTAATATATGGTTAGAGGGGAACAACCAGCAAATCCAAACCATCCATCTCATTGTCATCTGGTTTCTGTGGATGGCCAGGAACAATGCCAAGTTTAATGGTATTGTTACCTCTTCTACCAAAGTGGCTAAAAATTGCAAAGTCTATCTACACAAAATCATTAGTTACAAAGGCTTCACCAACCTGTTAAACATTGATCTACCTACTACCTCTACTCCTGCCCCCAAGGTCTTATTGGTAAGATGGCTTTCCCCCATTAGACCTACAATTAAAATTAACACTGATGGCAGCTTCTCAAATGGGAGAGCCGGGGTTGGGGGCATTTTCGAAACCACCATGGTCACTGTCTTCTTTATTTCTATGCTCCCGTTCTAGCTCGGATGCTCCGGAAGCCGAGTATATTGCGATCCTTTATGCCTTGCGGCTTGCACAGTCCGTTCACTCGGTCTAACCTCCGGATTGAAGTTGACTCCACTCGCTCTTGTTAACAGCTTACAACCGGAGTGTGGCTCCTCTTGGAGGCACAACCACCGGATCCACCAGATTCAACAGCTCTCATTCCCTCAGACTACCTTCACTTCAATTTTTAGGGAAGGAAATAAAGCTGCCCACTGGCTGGCATGTAAGGGTGCTTCTTCTCAGCGAGTGAGGGTATCCACCACCCCCACTTATGAGTTAAACTTGATCATTGCTGGGGACAAGCCGAGTCTCCCCACCTTAGACTCGGGAAGGAATTAACTTCGGTATGGTTGGCAGCTCGACCTTCGGTTTATCCTCCCGGATGCGCTTTTCTATATGGTTGGCAACTTCGCATCTCCTCCCTTATCGCTTAGGGAGTGTCTTACCGATTAGCAGTGTTGGTGCCATCTCTTTTCTTTTCTTTGGATTATGTGGTTATTGGGCACATATTTTTTCTTTTGGATAGGCTTACTTTACACTTAGTTTAACTACTTTCTCTTTTGGTATGGAGTTGTACTGAGTCATGTTTGTTCCCATTTGGGATATTTTGTAACTCCACTCTTTTGAATCAACATGTAGGGAGCCTAATGTAGCTCCTTTCTTTCAATATATATATATATATATATATATATATATATATATATATATATATATATATATATATATATATATATATATATATATATATATATATTAAAAAAAAGAGGTACATAGCTCCTAACATTTCATATAAATAAGGAGTACAAAAAGAGGGAAAAAGGGCCCTACAAAACAGGAGGCCCAATTTCAAATACAAAACTCCACTCCACTCCACTACCACTAAACCCAAAAGAAAAAGCTGCCAATATATATAAATATGTGTGTGTAATTTTATCATATGTATATATATAATTGGCCAAAATTCCACTAGAACAAAATACAAAGGAAGAGTATCCACAGGACCAAAGTAGCACAACTCAAATTCGGGCAAATGACTCCACTCTAAGGAGAGGGTGTCTCAGTTTATCTCCAGCAATTAGTACTTTGAGTTGAGGTGGGGAGGGGGGGGGCAAGAGATACCAACACCTGCTAAGATTTAGCACCAGTACATGCCAGCCAATGCGCAGCTTTGTTCCCCTCCCTTAGTATGGAAGAGATGGTTGACTGAGGGGGTTTTAGATAGTTAATCAGCTTTTTACAATAGTTATGAAGCCTGGTTGATGAAATATCCCGATTCAGGCTATTAAGGAGTACAATGGAATCAACTTCTAACCAAATATTGGACTAGTTGGCAATCTTGGCTAGTTGCAAAGCACACAACACTGCAATTAATTCAGCTTCAAGGGCATCATGTGCAATCACAGGGGCGTAGAAAAAAAGTAGGCAATTGTCATGGTGGTTTCTAAAAATTCCCCCAACTCCAGATCTTTTATTTAACAAGCTTCCATCAGTGTTAATCTTAATAGTTGGCCTTATAGGGTGATCCCATCTAACCAATTTTACATTAGTGCCAGCTGAAGTTGGGAGACCAATGTGAAGAGTATTGGAAAAAATTTTATGTTTGATGATCATGTACAGGTAGGCTTTACAGTTACCAACCACTTTGGCCACAGTAGCAGTGGTCCCCTCAAATTTAGCATTATTTCTGGCCATCCATAAGAACCAAATGACAATGAGGTGAAGAGTTTGAATTTTCAGGTTCTGCCAGTCCTTCCAGCCATTATGAAAATCTTCCCAGTGACAATTTAAATTTTCCCAACTGAGAGTTAATTGCAACCATACTGTTTTAGAGAAAGAACAGCTGAAAAAGAGGTGTGGGATAGATTCTTCCTGAGTATTACACGACACACATTTAGAAGGGCCCCTAAGACATTTCAGTTTAAGGATTTCATCTATAGGTATTAGGCCATGAAAAGTTCTCCAGCACATGAAATACATAGATGGGGACAAGAACATGCTCCAGATGGTAATTCCCCAAGGTACTGGGGTCCAGTTATATAAATTTCTGTAGATGGCTTTAGTGGTGCTCTGGGTATGGTGGGTGAGCCAGTTAATTTTGTCTGGAGTACCTCTGTTCAATTTAATTATAGCAATCTGATAGGCAGAGTAATCCTGGAGTATGGCTTTAAGATGTGGGAGTGACCAGTTATGCCCATCCCAATAATCAGCAACCTTAGATGAATGGTCAGCAGGAGTCCCCCTAGTAATTAAACAATCTTTGGGGCACTAATTATCCAACCAGAAGTTAACTTCCCCCTTCCCCAAATCCCAGATAAACATGTCCTCAGTAGTTTTTCTTATTTTGAGCAATTTAACCCAAAGTCTAGAATCTCCAAGTTTCCTAACCACCTGAGAAGGGTGCAAGGATCTACAGTACTTACCCTTCATAAATTCGGCCAACAATGAGGTTTGTGCTCTAAAATGGATCCACAGTTTGCAAAGATTGAACTGCTGGATATGAGGGATTCCTTTAAATCCAAGTCCACCAGCTAAGGCTGGTTTGGTAACTTTTTACCATGAAATCCAATGCATTTGTTGTCTCTGACATGACCAAAGGAATCTATTGAAAGCCCTTTTCATCTGCAAATGGGTGTTTTTCTTCATTGTGATCATTTGTAGAAGGTAAGAAGGGAAGGTGGTAAGTGATCAATGAAAAAAAAGTACCTATTTTTAGCGTTCATTTCATGACCTACTTTATGCATATTTTTAAATATATTACACAATAAAGGAAGGTATTTTGCATAATTTTGTTTAAAAGTATAAAAATATGATTTTAGAGAAGTTGAAGCAAAAACTATGCAATTTTGAGCCAAAATGAGCAAGAAAAACAAATTCTAACTTGGCACATATTAATATGTCTTTCTATGCTCAATATCTTTTACATTTCTCACATGTTTTGGATGAAATTATACTTTTGAGAAAGGTTTTTTTTTTGTCTATCTTGTAGGTAAAGATGTTAGGAACGCAACGCAACTGAAATGGGGCGAAACGGAGTTGAAACGGAGCCAAACGGAGCAAAATGGTGGAGTTCCGCATAGGGTGGCGCCTGGGCGCCAAACCCGGCTCCTAGGCGCCAGTGACGACAAGAAAACAACGCCTAGGCGCCAGAATCAAGGCCTAGGTGCCAGAATCATCCAGAAACGGTTATGTGACAAATTTTTGACGACTTTGGGAGTTATTTTGACGGTGTTAAGTAGTTTCTAGTCCTTCTAGAAGCCCGGAAGTTATTCCTAATACATAGGACATGTGATACAATGTATCTGGACACATTGGAACAGTTTTAATCGCGAAGAGGTGCGACCCAAACTGAAGGGGTGCGACCCAAACTGAAGGGGTGCGAAGACTTGGTCAACGGAGTCCGGCGCCTAGGCGCCAGATTCAGGCTCCTAGGCGCCAGAGTTGGTTTCTAGAAGATTCATTGAACATGGACACATTTTGAAGAGGTGCCTCGAGGCAACCCTTGAAGCCTATAAATAGGAGGCCACTCCTTCAGAGAAAATCGCACCCTATAGTCTCTTTCTTCCCCCTTAGTCATTTTAATCATTTAGAGTTATGAAGATGTAGATTTTTACATCTTATGGAGAGATTAGTGAGGGATTTTGAGATATTTATGTAAGGAATGTACGAGCGTCGCATGGATTAGTGGGAAACTTTGGTGGAGAGATCATCTTCTTTCTTTCAGAAGGAAAAAGCTAAGTATTGTGTTCTTCATTCTGTTGTAATTGTTGTAAACACTTTCTAGTGGATTTTCTTTGTTTTAAACCAAGTTTTCTGTCATGAATTATCCATGTTTCGTAAGTGATTTTTACTTTTTCTTTTAATATGAAGTAGTGGCATTCGTAGGAAAATCATTTTTATGATAGAATTATCTATTAGATGCTTCTAGTTGACAGATAGTTGCATAAATATAATAGAATACTAATGAAATAAGTTCCTTGTTGACACTTAATTTATTATATATTTCTATCAATTCTTTTACTTCTTATGCCATTCTTTTCATTTACTTTTATTTTGTAATGAAATAGATGCATGTTTAGGAATTAAGATTTGCTTAGATATTCTCTTATTAAATTATGGTGATGATATTCATACCGGATCTTCATTTACTTTACAAATTGATCACTTGTATTGTTAAAACCTGGTTGAAGAATTCCGAGACCTAGAAGGAGATGAATTCTTAACTAGTAGATATCACATGAATCCTTGGGTAGTCGAAGGCCTCAGTGCTTGGTTATTCAAGGTGAAGTGCAAATAAATAGAGAGATATTGTTTATTGGGCGCAGAATTGATTAGTTTTTAGAGTGACAGACTAAATTCTAATAATTTGATCTATAGAAAGGGAACGGGTCACTGGTAGGGCCGACCATTGCCACCCTTGGACATCTAGTAGTGTGAGCCTAAATTAACCCATTCTACTAATAAAACATCCTGAACCGATCTATAGATTAGCCAATGTTTTTTATGCCTGGACCAAAGGGTAAAGAATATGAATGCTTCTATTTGGCACTACTACATTAAATTCTAAGCATTTCTTTCCTACACATTATCTATGTAATTGCAAGAGAAAGGTAGTCTCTAATATCTCAAAATTCTCCAAACCAATTTATCCATAAGTTATCATTTTATTTAAGAATTTAATTTAGGATTAGTTATTAGAAAAATCATTTTAATCGACATTCCAAATTTTGGCCTTATAGAAATAGACTGGAATTAGCCTAAAGGATTGCACCTCGCTTCTCTGTGGGATCGATACTGGGGTTATAAAAGAAAACCATATATTACTTGAAACGATACGTATACTTGCGTAGTACCCCCAGTGTGTAAAATATTTTCTAATATTTTACAACATTTTGATTTTATACACTAGACGCTATTTATAAATTGGGTCAAGTTTTTGGCCATCTTTTGGAAGCGAATATTACCGTGTTATTGCGGGTCGGGTCAAGTTTTTGGCGCCGTTACCGGGGAAGCTTCGGTAAGAACTTTAGGAGAATTTTAGTTGAAATAATTAGGTTTAGACTTGGAAAATTGTAGTGTCGTAAAAACTGTTTGTGTGAAAAATAAGGTGTTCGTGAAAATATTTTGTTGTGTTGAATATATTTTATCTATTATTTGTTTAATTGTTAATGTACTGTTTGTTGTGCTATGTATGCGAAACAAAGGATCTGCAAGACTTATGCCTTGTGATCCCGAGTTTGAAAAAAATAAAAAAGTAAAAATACAAAAAGAACTAAAAAAACTAGAAATGGAAATGGAAAACTTTCAAGATAATAACTTGGAAAATCATCATACTTCATAAAGGGATTACGTAAATCCTACGACAGATGAAATTCACTCAAGTATACAAAACCCTATCATAGAAGCTGACTCGTTTGAAATAAATCCTGAGATTATCCAACTGGTGCAGAACAATCTCCTTTGGAGGATCCCTATTTACACTTATCTAGTTTTCTAGAACTTTGTGCTACATTTAGTTATAACGGTATGTCAGACGATGCTGTTAGGCTAAGGCATTTTCCTTTCTCACTAAGGGATAAGGCTAAAATGTGGTTATCTTCATTAGCACCTAGTTCTATTAAAAATTGGGAAGAGTTAATTCAGAAATTCCTAGCTAAGTATTTTCCACCTTCAAGGACAGCTAAACTTAGAAACGATATTATCTCATTTTGTCAATGTGGAGGGATATCAATATACGAAGCCTGGGAAAGATTTAAGGAACTCCTAAGAAAGTGTCCACACCGTGCTCTGCCTAATTGGTTAATCATTAAAACTATTTACAATGGGTTAGTAGGATCCCTTAAGTTTATAATTGACGCTGCCGCTGGTGGATCGTTAATGTCAAAATCATTTGATGAAGCGTATGCGTTAATTGAAGAAATGACTACAAATGAATTTGAATGGCCCTCTGTAAGGGTAAATCCTAAAAAGGTAGCCAGTGTTCATGATATAGATGCGATTGTAATTCTTGCATCTCAGGTTGCTGAAATATCAAGGAAGTTGGACCAATTTGGAATGAACCAAACCTCAATTTACTCCAAGTAAGTGAGGAAAGTTCATTAGGGAATATGATTGATTCTAACTTATCATATGAAACTTTAAATACCACAAACAACCTATATTCTAACTTTTACAACCCAGGTTGGGAGAATCATCCTAAATTTAACTGGAATCATACTACTGATGGTGGAAACAAAAAATGGGAAAATAATCATGTGAATCCTAATGAAAGTTGGAATAATCAAGGGAACACAAACTATATACCTTCATATCCACCTGACTCTAACAATGATCAACAATTTGAGGATAAGAACATGTTTATGGAAGAAGTGGTATTGAAAGTGGGAAACCAGTTGCAAAGTCAAAATGCTACGATTAAAAATATAGAGAATTAACTGGGATAAATGGCTAATTCACTTAACAATAGACCCCAAGGAACACTTCCTAGCAACATTGAGATCAACCCTAAAGAGAACAATACTGAACAAGTAGAAGCTGTCCAATTAAAAAGTGGAAGAGAGATAGAGGATGTGGTTAGAAAAGAGAAAGATGTTGTGAGAAAAACAAAGAAAACTTAAAGACCTGAAAAACATGTTTCTATAGATCTGGAAAAATTAATTTCTCCAACTAAAATCATTTTGGAAAGACCACCACCTCCATTTCCTCAAAGGCTTAGACAGTATGAGTTGGATAAGAAATTTTTAAATTTCATGAAAGTACTTAAGAAGTTAACGATAAATATTCCTTTAACTGAAGCTTTGGAACAGATGCCAAGTTATGCAAAGTTTATGAAGGACATATTGAACAAGAAAAGGAAATTTGGGGATTATGAGACAGTTGCACTAAGTGAGGAGTACAGCGCTATACTTCAGAAAAATTTTCCTCTGAAATTTAAAGATCCTTGTAGCTTTACAATTCCTTGTGCAGTTGGAAAAAGATTATGTGGAAAAACTTTATGTGATTTAGGAGTGAGCATTAATGTGATGCCTCTATCTATATTTTGAAGGATAGGTTTAGTCAATATTTCTCCCACTACTGTAACCCTTATGTTAGCTGATCGATCTATCATTTATCCAAAAGGAGTTATAGAAGACGTGCTTGTTAAAATAGATAAGTTTATCTTTCCTGTGGACTTTATTGTGTTAGATATGGAGGAAGATAAAGAAATTCCAATTATTTTAGGGAGACCTTTCCTTGTCACTGGACAAGCTATGATAGATGTGCAAAAAGGAAAGTTGACTATGAATATTAATGACCAGGAAGTAACTTTTGATGTATTAAAGACTATGAAACATCCAGCTGAGAAATTTGATGATTGTTTTTTGATGGATGAAATTGATTATCTAAATAAAAACCATTTCCAAGAAAGTTTTGAGAGTAAGATAACAGATGAGGTCGGAATGGATTTTCATGATGATTCAAAAATGTTATTTAAAGAAGACTGTATGTATGTTCAAGAGAGGTGTGAAATGATGGACGTCACCGAAAATAGTAAAATTTTGATTCCATCTGTTGAAAAATCTCATGAACTTAAGATGGATGTACCCCATACAATTTTAAAGCCTACCTATTTAGGGAATTCATCTACACAACAAGTCTTTATATCTTTGGATTCGACTCAATCACAAGAAAAACCCGAATTGAATGATGAACATGATAAAATTATTGAACTAGGACTTGGAAGTGAATTTGAGGATATATTTCAAAAGAACTTTGAGTTGAGAAAAGAGGATAAGGATATTGGAAAACAATTGGAAGAAATTCCTAAGGAATTAGAAAAACCTATTTCCTCAACTAAGATAGATCCTCCATCATTTAATAATTATAAAGGGGAAGAATTGGAAGATAATTTGAAACAGAAGAGTAATATAGAAGAATTTAATCCTGAATCTGAATTATCTAAAGAGAATCTGATCCAAATTTTGGGAGACCTTGAAGTATCTTATAAAGATCCATTTCTTATAAATTTTAACGATGATATTAATATGCAAATTCATAAAATCAATAGAAAAATATTAGATCTAGAAAGAAATATGAGGAACAATGATATAAATCAAACTAAAAATGAAGTGCTTAATGAAAAATTAAAATTTGAGGATTTTATAGGAATCCCTGGATCTGGAAATGATTGGGCGATTGATCGAGGATTACTTAATTGGAATTTTGATCCAGGTGGAATCATTTGTCGGGCCCGCGACGTTAAAACCAAGCGCTTTATGGGAGGCAACCCATAGTTATCAGTGTACTTTGATTTAGTGTGCTTAAGAGTCATGACTGTTTATGTTTATGTTTTGTGTTTGCTTTAATGCGGATTAGATTAATGTTGTGAGGTTATGCCTTGGTCTTGACTAAATTTGTATATGACATCTGGTAGTAGCAGGCTAACGAGTCTGTTATAACTCAGTTCTCAACTGGAGCTGAGCATTACCTTAAAGCATGTAGAGTTTAGACTTGGACCACTCCATGTCAACTATGTTACTTCCTTTAACTGACTTTGTTTTCACTGAGTAAGGTCGCGAACTTATTTAGTAAACAAAATATTAATGAACTACATTACTTTTATTAATACACCCACGTTATTAGTGTAGTTTCTTCCATTAGAACTTGAAAGTAAGGAGGGAAAATGTGAGTAGAAAAGGAGATCAAATTAACTTCAATTAATATTTGTGTATGAATCTGCGAGTCTAGAAATTTTAGTTTATGTGTTTGTATTTGTGTTTGTGTTACATCAATTTAGAGATTTGAAGAACACTTAAATATTTTATCCCATGCTGATGTTTGTCAAGCTTATTTAACCTTTCTTTAATTTAATTTTATTCTAGCATGTTAGTTTAGATTTACTTTCTGTTGCAAATGATTCTGTCCTGATGAATACATGTAGATGTTATTGATAAACAATTGTGGTAGATAGAATTTGTGAACTATTTTTCTTCCTGCTTATATCTTCTGTGCTGAATGCTATACATATTCAAATTCAAGTTTGGGGGTAAGAAGAAAAATATATTTTAAAGTTAGTATACTTTCTTTTTAGTTTAATATTATTGTATGCATGTTTTAAGCTAGATTTACCTTCTCCTGCAATCATTCTATCCAGATTATGCATGTGTTTAAATTTGATAGGATGTTGTAGTAGTTAGTAGACTTAACTTTTATTTTTCTTCCTCCTACATTTTATGGAATTAATTGCAAAATATTTTAAAAATTTCATGTTTGAGGTGGGGGGGGGGAATGAAAAACAATTTTCAAAAACTTAAATTTTATGTGTCCTCAAAACTGCTATAAATAAATTTGATTTTGATTGAAAAATAATTATGTGTATGAAGTTATATTAGGGAAATAAAATTTTGAATATAGAAATAAGTAAGAGAATTTAGTTAAAATTTATAGTAGTGGTGAAAAATTTAAAGTTAAATTTTTCTTAGTGAAGAAATGATAAATATTGTGTAACCATCTTTAGTAAGAAAAGTTGTATTTTTTGAAAAATAAAAGGATTAGACTTTTGTTTTCAATATTTAAATTTCTATTATTGAAAAATAATTTTCAAAACTGTTATTATATTTCTAACTAAAAGATATATATCTACCTTATGCTTTAGGAAAGGAATGGTGGAATTCAAAATTATTAAAGGCCTATCCAGATATAGTAATCCTTGCCTAAAAAAGAAAAAAAAAAGAATGAAAAGGAAAAGAAAAAGAAAAAGAAAAATAAAAGAAAAAAAGAGTATATTATGTGAAAAAGGAAGGAGAACTTTGAGGATTAAAAGGCCTAATAAAAAATTGGTTCCACACCTGAGCTTTTTAAAGTATAAGATTAGAGAAAATCTTAAACTTTAAAATATAATATAGTTAGTATAATTATTTTTAATAAAGATTTTTAAGTAAAGAAAATAAAATTCCTAACCCCTATATTTTGAAATATTTATAAGCATTTCTGAATTAGATAGCAACACATATTTTCATGCTCTTTCATCTAAGAGATTTCTAAACTTTAAATTGGTCTCATTTACTAAAATTTTTTCTAAATTGGACTACTATATTTCTAGAACAAAATTTTAGAAACTCCTAAAGAAACTCATACACATGATTTGCTTATGTGATTTTACATGATTATAGTGTTACTTGAGGACAAGTAACGTTTAAGTTTGGGGGATTTTGATCCATGGAAAAAAAGTACCTATTTTTAGTGTTCATTTCATGACCTACTTTATGCATATTTTTAAATATATTACACTATAAAGGAAGGTATTTTGCATAATTTTGTTTTCAAGTATAAAAATATGATTTTAGAGAAGATGAAGTAAAAGCTATTCAAGTATAAAAATGAGCAAGAAAAACAAATTCTAACTTGGCACATATCAATATGTATTTCTATGCTCAATATCTTTTACATTTCTCACATGTTTTGGATGAAATTATACATTCAAGAAAGGTTTTTTATGTCTATCTTGTAGGTAAAGATGTTAGGAACGCGACACAACTGAAATGGGGTGAAACGGAGTTGAAACGGAGCCAAACGGAGCAAAATGGTGGAGCTGCGCACAGGGTGGCGCCTAGGCGACCGTGACGACGAGAAAACGGTGCCTAGGCGCCAGAATCAAGGCCTAGGCGCCAGAATCATCCAAAAAAGGTTATGTGACGGATTTTTGACGACTTTGGGAGTTATTTTGACGGTGTTAAGTAGTTTCTAGGCCTTCTAGAAGCCTAGATGTTATTCCTAATATATAGGACATGTGATACAATGTATCTGGACACATTGGAACGATTTTAATCGCGAAGAGGTGCGATCCAAAGTGAAGGGGTGCGAAGACTTGGTCAACGGAGTCCGGCGCCTAGGCGCCAGATTCCAGCGCCTAGGCGCCAGATTCTAGTGCCTAGGCGCCAGAGTTGGTTTCTAGAAGATTCATTGAACATGGACACATTTTGAAGAGGTGCCTTGAGGCAATCCTTGAAGCCTATAAATAGGAGGCCACTCCTTCAGAGAAAATCGCACCCTATAGTCTCCTTCTTCCCCCTTAGTCATTTTAGTCATTTAGAGTTATGAAGATGTAGATTTTTATATCTTATGGAGAGATTGGTGAGGGATTTTGAGATATTTATGTAAGGGATGTACCAGCGTCGCATGGATCAGTGGGAAACTTTGGTGGAGAGATCACCGTCTTTATTTCAGAAGGAAAAAGCTAAGTATTGTGTTTTTCATTCTCTTGTAATTGTTGTAAACACTTTATAGTGGATCTTCTTTGTTTTAAACCAAGTTTTCTGTCGTGAATTATCCATGTTTTGTAAGTGATTTTTACTCTTTCTTTTAATATGAAGTAGTGACATGCGTAGGAAAATCATTTTTATGATATAATTATCTATTAGATTCTTCTAGGTGACAGATAGTTGCATAAATATATTAGAATACTAATGAAATAAGTTCCTTGTTGACACTTAATTTATTATATAGTTCTATCAATTCTTTTACTTCTTATGCCATTATTTTTATTTACTTTTATTTTGTAATGAAATAGATGCATGTTTAGGAATTAAGATTTGTTTATATATTCTCTTATTAAATTATGGTGATGATATTCATACCGGATCTTCATTTACTTTACAAATTGATCACTTGTATTGTTAAAACTCGTTGAAGAATTCTGAGACCTAGAAGGAGATGAATTCTTAACTAGTAGATATCACATGAATCCTTGGGTAGTCGAAGGCCTTGTGCGGGTTATTCAAGGTGAAGTGCAAATAAATAGGGAGATATTGTTTATTGGGTGCAGAATTGATTACTTTTTAGAGTGACATACTAAATTCTAATAATTTGATCTATAGAAAGGGAACAGGTCACTGGTAGGGCCGACCATAGCCACCCTTGGACATCTAGTACTGTGAGCCTAGATTAACCCATTATACTAATAAAAACATCCTGAACCGATCTATAGATTAGCCAATGTTCTTTATGCCTGGACCAAAGGGTAAAGAATAGGAATGCTTCTATTTGGCACTACTACATTAAATTCTAAACATTTCTTTCCTACACATTATCTATGTAATTTCAAGAGAAAGGTAGTCTTTAATATCTCAAAATTCTCCAAACCAACTTATCCATAAGTTATCTTTTTATTTAAAAATTTAATTTAGGATTAGTTATTAGAAAACTCATTTTAATCGACATTCCAAATTTAGGCCTTATAGAAATAGAATGGAATTAGCCTAAAGGATTGCTTACCTCGCTTCTCTGTGGGATCGACATTGGGGTTATAAAAGAAAACCCTATATTGCTTGAAACGATACGTATACTTGCGTAGTACCCCTAGTGTGTAAAATATTTTCTAATATTTTACAACATTTTGATTTTATATACTAGCCGCTATTTATAAATTGTGTAAAGTTTTTGGCCAACTTTTGGAAGCGAATATTACTGCGTTATTGCGGGTCAGGTCAGTAAGTATGCTCTTAAGGAGTGTGATTCTACCTCCATTTGATAAAGAGGAATTAGTCCAGCAGCTCAGCTGGGAGTTAATCTTGGTGAGGATTTCATCAAATTGGATTTGTTTAGCTCTTCCCATAATGAGATAGGCCCCAAGGTATTCAATTGGAGGTGTACTGCAGATGAAGCCAGTATAATCCAAGATCCAATGCTTGATATGGATAGGTGTCAGCTTGGAGAAAACCACCTGACATTTCTCAGGATTAAAAATCATTCCTGATTGGTTTTGGAAGGAGTTCAGGCAGTGTTTCAGGTTTTTCACAGTAGATTTATGGGCACTAGAGAAGATCATGATGTCATCTGCATAAATAAGGTGAGTGATAGCAATATTAGATCTGTGATGGTTCCTGGCAAAGCTTTTATTCAGAATGGCATTATCAAGCATCCTGGAGAAGTAATCCACTGCTAAGATAAAGATGGTTGGAGACAATGGGTCTCCCTGTTTTAGTCCTCTAGTTGCTTTGAAATTACCTTTGGCTTGTCAATTGATCAGAATAGAGTGCTCATTAGTGTTCAGCCACCTATTGATAAGATTACAGAACTGGGGATTGAAACCTCTAGATGTCAAAACTTCAGTGATGAACCACCAACTTATAGTATCATAGGCCTTTTGAATGTCCAACTTGTAAATAAGATTTCCCACCCATGAACTTTATCCAAATCCAACCAAAGTTCCTAAGCAAGAAGTACATTGTCAGTAATAGACCTTCCATTGACAAATGCTGATTAATTCAGGCAAATCAGTCTATCAAGATGTGGTTGTAATCTCCCCACAATGACTTCACTGATAGTCTTACTGATCACAGAAGTGAGGCAAATGGGTATGAAGTGATCCCATCTTTGTAAAATTGAATTTTTATGCACCAGCACAAAATTGGAAGCACAGAAATAGCTAGGAAGAGGTTGTCCTTGGAAATAACATTGAATTGCAGCAACAACATCCCCACCAACCAGCTTCCATTCATTCTTATAGAAGTCTGCAGTATAGCCATCAGGCCTTGCAGTTTTGGAACTATCTACTGAGTTTAAAGCATTCCAGATTTCCTGTTCTGATGGGATTTCAATAAGCTCTAAATCACTGGTATACTGGAAATTATCTTGAAAAAGGGATCCATCAATTGGCATTCTGTTCATTGGAGGATGGTTAAGTAGCATTTCAAAGTGTTTAACACATCTAGTCCAATCTCATTGTCATCCAGAAGTTTGCTGCCCTCATCAGAATAGATGGAGTGGATGTTATTGCATTTTCTTCTGTATTTAATACATGCATGGTAAAATTCAGTGTTCCTATCACCATTGATAAAGTGGTTCAATGCAGCTTTCTATTTTAAGTACTGTTCCAACTTATCAGTAGCAATTAGCAGATTTGTTTGTGCTGCATAAAACTGATCCTAAGTGACTGACCCACTTTTTAATATGTTTGCAAATTAAATGATTTAATGATGGAATGTATAATGTGGATTCTACGCAAGTATACGTATCGTATCAAGTAATACAGGGCTCTAGTGGAGTCCTGGTTATCGATCCCACAGTGAAGTTTTTAACAGATTTGTTATCAGCTAAATTTAAAGGAATTACTTACTAATATAGTAATCGGAATTTTAAAGTAACTAAAGCAAACTAAAGTAAACTAATGCTTGAAATAAAGTTGATTTAAATAATTCAGAAAAAGTATCCTTCTCCTTGTTTTTAGAAAATTAAGTGAAAGACAAATTTAAATAGAATTATTAAATCGTATTGTGACAAATAGGAGCATTCCTATTCTTTACCCTTTGGTCCAGGTGCAAAGAACATTGACTAATCCTATGTTTGATTACTGAATCTGCGGCTAGGTCGGGAGGATATCGGCTGCCACTTCGTAGCTCCCACGTTCCCCTCACCCGAGGGCTAACATCTACACTTCAGCTCTCAAACAATAAGACCAAATTGAATATTTTAGTCTGTCATACTAAAATGTCCAATTCTACGTCCGATAATTAATATTTCCCTATTTATTTGCACCCTCCTTCCAAGGTTTTCGACTTCCCTGAATATTGGATGTAATTTTTACTATAGTTGATAATTCAACATATTTTAACAACTCAATTGGCCAGATTGAAAGTAAATTAAGTTTTAAGTAAAAATTATCACAATTTATTTTAATATATTAGGTACTTCTATTTAATTTCATCAATTCGCATAATTTTCATAAACAAGGAGAAAGACTAAGAAAACTACTCGTAATGCATGGGAATAAAACAAAGCATAGATTTCATTTAAAGTTAACAACAACAATAAACAAAGATACTTATCTTAATTTCCTCCCCAAGCAGACTCCTTGAAGTTCCTTTGACTTTTCCTTCTAGTACAACAAACTTCTAACTAAATAGCACTCAAATACAAATAAACTCAAGAAACTCACTAATGACAAACAACGGACATACTTAAGACACCAAAAAGAGACACTCAAAAGACTAAAATTTGTCCTCTATTTATAGAGGTAGGCAAAGGTCCAAGGGATGCTTAAAAACCTCTTCAAAAAGCGTTTAGGTTCAATGTATTTGCATTTTAAACTGTCTCGCCGTCGGCGGGAAACGACCTCGCCGTCAGCGGGGCTTCTAGAAGGTCTTCAAACAGCACGATCTCGCTGTCGGCGGGCTCGGGCACGCTGTCGGCGAGGTAGTTATAATTCCTTCAGAAATTCTCCTTATGATCTCGCCGTCGGCAGCATCGATCTCGCCGTCGGCAACTTAGTTCAATTTGCATGAATTTCTTCCTTTTTTTATCCAAATTCGCTCCATTTCATGCTTTTTTGCTTCCATCACTTATAAATCTTCATTCCTGCAATAAAATAAAGAAAATACCTTTCTTTAAAGTGCAATTTCATAAAAAATAGATATGAATTTCTTAATGTATTTTTCTGTGATCAAGATCCCCCAAACTTAATTATTACTTGTCCTCAAGTAATTTTAATACTAAATAAAAATAATGATTTCTGTAATAGAATTTTTCAATTCAGATATACTATGAACTAAATTTAAATAATATTATAGTAAAGTTGAATAGAAATATTTCTAAGTAATTAAATTAACTTTATAGATATAAGATTATGTAGTTATCAGGTCTATGATTTATAGTTTTCAATTTATTTCAGGAATGACTATATTTGAAAGAGTAAATTACTTAAGATATTTAGATGATAGGAAGTTCAAGAAAACATTTATTTAGTAAAATACTAATCTATATATATATAAGTTTAGAAATATAATTAAGTTCTACCTTTTAGGTTGAATCCATTAAAGCCAATTTTTGATAAGGCATCTCCTCAAGTTTCTCCTCACATATATATATATATATTTGTTTCTTTTTCTTTTCTTCTTTTTTTTTTTTTTCAAGTGAGGATTACTATATCTGGATAGCCTGTTAATAATTTTGAACTTCAATTTCTCTTCCTAAAATTGAAACTTAAAATATTTCCTTGCTTTATATATATTTCATAGCCTTTACTTCATTGAGTTTCAATCCTTTCTTTTTCACTTAAATACTTAAGAATTTTCAATTTTTAGAATATAGTTTTCCTTACTTTAAATAGTTTACTATATTCTTATTCCTTTTAACCAAATATCTTATTCCATTTAATTATTTGAATTACTAGAAACATTTATTTACTTTCTATAATAATTAAATAAAGTAATTCATGTTTATTGAATTGAAAAACTACTATAGAAAATCATTTGATAATAATTTTTGAAAATAGAAATTGAGAAAAATTTAATAATTAAATTTGTATTTTTACCTTCCCCCAAACTTCAATTTTTCTATCTATACTAAATAGTGAAAAGGGAAAGTATATAGTAAAATTCATCATACCTTTGAGCTTTAAGTATTTCTTTTCTTTGAAATTTTTGCAGGCTTTTTCATTACTTAAAGAACCTGTACTGTTAGTATTCTTCCACATATAGTTCTTAAAAGAAAGTGCAGGGATGAAATTTTAAAATAAGTATCAAACATAACAAATGTAAACTTAATCTATTACTACACATACAATCAACTAATCTACTTTAAAACATATTAAAACAATCTAAACAATGTTAACATTCATAACTTATAAAAACTTAAACTAACATCCTATATATATATATAAATTGCAAACTAATTTAACACACATAAGAAGTCTAATATCATAGCATAAGCAAACATACCAACATCCACAGTCCATAGAAAGTACAGAATAATTACACACAGAAATAATAAAGTTTCCAAAATAACAATAAATCTAAACAAACCAAACAAACTAAACAAAGGCTCTAATTTTCTGCATCAAAATCCCAAGCTATGTCTCCCTGATCTCCAGGCTGAGAAGGCTGAGCAGGTTGGTACTGTGAATAGCAGAGGAACCCAGGATAGACAACATCTAAATCACCACTCCTATATCGACGTTCAGCCTCATAGTATGCAATTTCATATTCTGAATGTCGCTGGAGATATTCGCTATCATAATTGTGTCTTCTTTCCAAGCCTCCGATCCTTTGGTCTATATGCTCAAATCTTCTTTCCATATTTTCCCCAAATAGCTCAAAACTTTTTCTACTCAGAGTCAGCTCATTCATCAGATCTTGAAGGGTAGGAGTGGTGTACTGAGGGGGTGGATCATAACTAGTAGAGGGTATATCTCTACTTGAAGAAGGTACATAATCCCTTGTCCCAGATCTCCATCCTTCGTGGGATTCATATTTCTTTATATTAGCCTGAGTAAGGGGTTTCATAGGTTCAACCCATTCCTCATTATCTCTTGCCTCTACCACAGATAATTGGCAGAGTGCATAGATAAGACCAGGATGTCCTAATCCTCCTCTACTTTTATTTCTAGCGGTGGCTAATATATTCTTATAAATAACATTTCCCACATTAATACTCTTCTGGTTCTGAATACAAAAATTCAGAACTGCCCTATCTCTTGTTACCTCACTATGGTGGTAGGTAGGTAACAAAGTAGAACAAATAAAATAATGCCAGGCTTTAGATGTTGCATTTAACATAGAAAGAGGGAAGTTTTCCTGTTCCTGTTGCTTTATTTTCCAGACTCCTTTCCCATCAGTGAGAAATTCGATCACCTCTTCTAGTGGTCCTTCCATAGTTCCAAAAATTTCATACTCGCTGGTGTAGGTGTCTCGTACTTCATAATAAGCGTTTATTCTAGCAGCGTTGAATTCTACAAAAATCCTCTAACCTTAACCGGTGCATCTTCAGCCTGTGTTAAATTTGCATAAAATTCCTTTACTACTTCTACAGCTGCTCGGTTGGTCACGAAACAGAAATTTTCCCATCCTTGCTCCCTAATGATTCGCTCAACCTCTCCTCCTGGATTCTTGAAAACTCGTCCTTGAATGCATTTTCTTGATTGGATATTTTGAAAATATCGATTTTGGGCTCTTGCATTTATGAATCGGGTTTCGTCATAATTTATCCTTCGCTTTTGTCGTGGAGCCATTTCTCAATCTGTGAAATTTGCAAAAATCTTAACTAAACTCCAAAATATTACTAAGAAGGCTTCCTAAAACATCTAAAATCCATTTAAATCAATTTCCATGAAATTCTTCCAAGTATTTTCTCCACATTTCGGATTTTTTCAAAATTCCCCAATGTAGAAGAAATCCATGGTGAAAATAAAAAATTTTTAAATAGGAGTGAAGCTCTTACCAAGGGAAGATGAAATCCGGTGTCAAAAAGTGTTGAAATCGCCTCAAATTCGAGATCTCTCAAGCCCTAGGTCGGTTTTTTCAAAGTTTTGAGGAAAGAGATGATGAATAGTGTCGGTTGACCGGTCAAATATAGGTCTTTTCGCGATCTCACTGTCGGCGAGATTTTTCTCGCCGTCGGCGAGCTAATTAATTTGATAAGGCAAAAGTTTCGGGAAAAATCCGCCGTCGGCGAGCTCGGTCTCGCTGTCAGCGGGTTTTCTCGTTGTCGGCAAGATAATTCTCGCCGTCGGCGAGATCCCAAAATTTTTAAATTTTTGAAATTCGTCAATCATTTTCAACCTCGATTTGCCTTTAATCAATCTTCCGATCACTTATTTTAATAATAGTATGAAGATTAGATACTTATACTCACAAAAATTTCACACAACACAAACAATATAACTTTATATATGAAATCCATGAGACTTACAAACTCCACACTAACAACTTAACAACATACTTAACTTAAATGTTTAAATCCATAATACTCAGCATCGCAATCCATACCACAACACTCTAAATGCTGAGACATAAAAATTACATAAAATCTCGTCAATTCTGAGATGATCAAATCAATGTTCGACTCATAATAAAACCTAAATCCAAATCAACACAAATATATGAAATAAACATAGAAATCTTTCCTACTCTTCAGTGTCTGAACTATCATCTTCTCTGATATTCCCGATGCGACGCAGGTGCACAAATAAATTGTAGAAAGGCCTAAAAGGGAATTATGCAGTAGATTCTTCATTAATCCATCCTTTCTGTCTTAGTAAATGAATAAAACTGGCCTCCAGATGTCCAATATGATCAAAGTGCTCCTTCATCCTCCAGTCAATGTGATCAAACATATCGGAGATATTGTCGATGGAATTCATCACATTTTGCAATTCTTTCTCTAATCCTTTAATCTTCTTCATAATGAAATTAGTTTTATCAGTAAGGGGCCTTGTTAAAGGATTGTTCTGTGATGCTCTGTCAGAAATAATGGTAATCTCATCATTTTTATCCAAAGTTGGAAACATATCCATAGGATCAAGTGGTTTCCATGGTAAAAGTACTTTTTCCCAAGCCTCATAAGAAACTTGGTACTGACTGCATAAAGCAAATATAGTCGATGGGTGTCCAAGTCCATGCACTGACCCATGCACAATCAATCCCAATGCAGACTTTACTACTATTGATCCAACATCGATAGGTAGTCCAATTTGAATACAGTAGTTTAATATAGCGCATTCCATTGAAACTTTATTTACCCTCATAGTAGGTAATAGTTTTGATGATATAAAGAATTGCCAATGCTTCGAGACAGGGTTAAGAAGTGATGCAGAAAAACTGACATACCTGTCTTCGCGTAACTCCCAATCATCAGGTTCGTCAGTCAGGTATCTATAGATCTCATTCATATTGTATCTTGAAGGCACAAAGTTGGAATAATGACAAACAGAGGTATTCTCAATAGAAAATAATTCATTTACCCTTGAAGGAGTAAATGTTACCCGTCTTCCTCTGACGTAGACATTTCCATTGTTGATCGCATGTAAATTAGAGTAAAACTCTTTAACTACCGGAATAACTACAAGCGGATGTCGTATAACAAAATACCTCCCAATGCTTCGTCGTGCGATCATTTCTTCAATTTTTGTGGTGGAATTCTCTACTCCTCTGTTGACAAATCCTCTTTCTTTAATAAGTCTTTTCTTCATCAAGCCTTTGTTGAAGATACGCTGCACCTCCGAACTGACGAATTTTCTTCGGTTGAAAACTTTAGTTTTTGTGGTTTCTAAGAGTTTGGTGGCAATTTCGGATTGAAAGGATTGGTCTCTAGTCATTTCTAAGGAAGAAAACAGTGTAAATTTGGAATTAGGATAATTTCCTACGAAGAAATGGCTTAGATCCGTCCAAAACCGCACGAAAATTCTTAAGAAACCAAAATTTCAACTGCCTCGCCGTCGGCGGGAAGTTTCTCTCCGTCGGCGAGCTAGTTATAAAACTGACTCAAGTCATGGCACACGATCTCGCTGTCAACGGGCTCGAGCTCGCTGTCGGCGAGATTCGTAAAAATCGCCCAATTTTGCTCTGGTCCGAATATTTTCTGATCTAATCATATAGGTTCAAATTTGTGATGATTCTAATTAAAAATTTGAGTAGTAAGATTAGTTTTAATAATATAGACTCACTAATTTTTAGATAATTTAAAATAAAAGACTACTATGGGTTGCCTCCCATAAAGCGCTTGGTTTAACGTCGTCAGCCCGACCTAATTTCAATTAGTAATCAGGTTGACTGAGCATTAAAACCTCTTTAAATTTTGGTCTTCTACCTTCGAAATATGGTTTTAATCTATGTCCGTTTACCTTAAATCTATGTCCTGTTTTTGGATCTTCAATTTCTATAGTTCCATATGAAAATATTTGAGTTATGGTGAAAGTTCCTAACCATCGAGATTTCAATTTCCCAGGAAATGATTACAATCTAGTATTATATAGCAAAACTTCTTATCCCGGTTTAAAATTTCTCTGATTAATCTTCCGATCTTGCCATAATTTCATTCTTTCTTTATAAATTTTATCATTATTATATGATTCATTTCTTAATTCTTCCAATTCATTTAATTGCAATAATCTCTTCTCACCAGCTTCTTTCATATTATAATTAAATTCTTTAATCGCCCAATATGCTTTATGTTCTAATTCAATCGGTAAGTGGCAAGTTTTTCCATATATAAGCCTATAAGGAGACATTCCAATCGGAGTTTTATAAGCAATCCTGTATGCCCATAATGCGATATCTAGTCTTATAGACTCGTCTAATCTATTAGGGTTTACTGATTTTTCTAATATACGCTTAATTTCTCGATTAGAAACTTCGACTAATCCACTAGTTTGTGGATGATAAGCGATTGATATTTTATGCATAATATTATATTTTTCTACTAGTTTGTGAATATATTTGTTTCTAAGATGAGTTCCTCCGTCGATGATAATCACTCTCGCATTCCAAATCTAGTAAAAATATTTTTCATTAAAAATTTTGAAACACTTTTAGCATCACACATAGGTAAAGCTTGTGCTTCAATCCATTTGGAGACATATTCAACAGCTACTAATATATATGAGTTTCCAAATGAAGGAATAAAAGGTCCCATGAAATCTAATCCCCAAACATCGAAAATTTCAACTTATAATATAAAATTCAGAGGCATTTCATTTTTTCTCGATATGTTTCCTACTCTTTGGCATTTATCGCAAGTTTTTATATATCTATATACATCCCTAAATAGAGTAGGCCAGTAGAATCCAGATTGTAGAATTTTATACGCAGTTTTATCTGTCCCAAAATGTCCTCCAAAATCAGAGTCATGACATTTTTGAATGATTGGTTCAGTTTCTTCATAAGGCACGCATCTTCTAATAATTAGATCCTTACATTGCTTATATAATTATGGTTCATCCCAAAAGTATGTTTTAGTATCATGAATGAATTTTTTCTGTTGTTGCAAAGTTAACATAGGTGGTAAAATGTCACTTACAATATAATTTACTATATCAGCATACCAAGGAATTTTCCACTCATTTATATTATAAAGTTATTCATCAGGAAAACTGTCTAAAATTTCATTATCAATATTAGATAATTCATGATTTTCTAATCTTGATAAATGATCAGCAATTTGATTATCAGTTCCCTTTTTGTTAATGATCTCAAAATCAAATTCTTGCATTAATAATATCCATCTAATTAATCTTGGTTTAGAATCTTTCTTTTGCATTAAATATTTTATAGCAGAATGATCAGTATGTACAATACATTTAGTTCCTATTAGATAATACGGAAATTTATTAAAAGCATATAGAACTACTACTAATTCTCTTTCAGTAACTGTATAATTTATTTCAGCATCATTTAGAGTTTTACTAGCATAGTATATAACTTTGAAAATCTTATCATATCTTTGCCCAAGAACTGCTCCTATAGCATAATCACTAGCATCACACATAAGCTCAAATGATTTCTCCCAGTTAGGTGAAACTATTATAGGTGCTGTAATTAATTTATCTTTTAATAATTCGAAAGCATTCAGGCATTCAGTTGTAAACTCAAATTTCTTGTCCTTTTCAAGAAGTTGGCATAGAGGTTTAGTAATTTTTGAAAAATCTTTAATATAACGTCTGTAGAATCCAGCATGTTCAAGAAAACTTCTTACCCCTTTTACTGTAGTTGGAGGTGGTAATTTAGCTATAACTTGAATTTTTACAGGGTCTACTTCCATGCCCTTTTCTGAAATTTTATGCCCTAATACAATGCCGCTCGTAACCATAAATCGACATTTCTCCCAATTAAGAACCAAATTAGTTTTCTCACACACTTCAAATACTTTTTCAAGATGATTTAAGCATGTGTCAAATGTTGTTCCAAATAAAGAGAAATCATCCATAAATACTTCTATTCCATTATCAATTAATTTACTAAATATAGACATCATACATCTCTGGAATGTTGCAGGTGCATTACATAATCCAAAAGGCATCCTTCGAAAAGCGAAAGTTCCATAAGGACTAGTAAATGTAGTTTTCTCTTGATCACCAGGAGCAATTTGTATTTGATGATAACCGGTATATCCATCTAAGAAACAAAAATATTTATGTCCAGCTAATCTATCTAACATCCGAGTCTAGAAATGGTAAAGGGAAGTGATCTTTCCTAGTGGTCGTGTTTAATTTTCTATAATCAATACATATTCGCCATCCAGTAATTTGTCTTATAGGGATAAGATCATTATTTTCATTAGCTTTTACAGTCACTTCGCCTTTCTTAGGTACACAGTGAATTGGGCTTACTCAAGCACTGTCAGAAATAGGATATATAATACCATTATCTAACCATTATAAAATTTCTTTCTTGTCTACTTCTTTCATTATCGGGTTTAATCTCCTTTGCGGATCTACTTTAGGCTTATGTTCATTATATAAAATAATTCTGTGCATACAGATTGAAGGACTAATTCCTTTAATATCTGCTAAAGTCCAACAAAAAATTTTCTTATATTTTTTTAAAGTATTTAAAAGTTTTTGTTCTTGAGATTCTTTTAATTCGGATGAAATAATAACTAGTAGAGTTGAAGAATTACCTAAGTAAGCATATTTTAAATGACTAGGTAACATTTTTAACTCAAGTTCAGGAGGTTTAATAATCGATGGAACTATATTTTTTTCAGTGTTTTCTGTATTATCCAAAAATTCAAATTTCTCTTGAATATAATCTAGTTCTTCATTTATATCGGCTTTTTCGATTAATTCAGTATTTTTTTTCTAATTTTTCTTCATAATATTCCTTAAAATGTTCTTTTTGTAAATGATCGAGTACTTCCATTTAAAAAAACTCATCATCTTTTTCTAGTGCAGGATATTTCATTGATTTAGCAATATTAAAAGTAACTTTTTGGTCATTTACTCTTATAGTTAATTCTCCTTTCTGAACATCAATCATAGCTTTCCGAGTGGCTAAAAATGGTCTTCCTAAAATGATAGGAATTTCTTTATCTTCTTCCATATCTAAAACAATAAAATCTACAGGGAAGATAAATTTATCCACTTTTACTAATACATCTTCAATAACTCCCTTAGGATATGTAACGTAACGATCGACTAACCGAAGAGTTACCGAAGTAGGTGAAATTTCTCCCAATCCTAATCTTTTAAAAATTGATAGAGGCATTAGATTGATGCTTGCTCCTAAGTCACACAAAGTTTTTCCATAGAATTTTTCTCCAATAGCGCAGGGTATAGTGAGACTACCAGGATCTTTTAATTTTTCAGGAAGTTTTTCTGTATAATAGCACTACACTCTCTAAGTGCGACCATTTCATTATCGGTAAATTTTCTTTTTTTATTTAGAATATCTTTCATGAATTTTACATAGTTTGGCATCTGTTCTAAAGCTGCTACAAAAGGAATATTTATTGTTAATTTCTTCAAAATTTTAAGGAATTTAGCAAACTGTTTATCTTTTTTATGTTGAATTAGTCGTTGATGAAATGGTGGTGGAGGTTTTTCCACAGAAATTTTCATTGGTATTAAATGATTTTTTAAATTTGGATCTTGTTGATTCTTTTCCTTTTCAATTTCCACTTCCTCTTTTTGACTTTCAAGTTCTTCTGTAATTCGAGGTTCTAATTCTTTTCCACTTCGTAATTGTATTGCTTTAATTTGTTCATTTCCTTTGTCTTTGGGATTTATTTTCACATTACTAGGAAATGTTCCAGGTATTCTATTATTAAGTGCGGTAGCTATATGTCCAAGTTGAGTTTCAATATTTTTAATAGCTGTTCCTTGATTTTGTAATTGATTACCTTGTATTTGTAATTGATTTCCTTAATTTTATAAATGTTGACCCATATTTAATATTAATTCTTCTATTGATAATTTCTTATTTTTAAACTGTGGGTTATTATTATTAAATCCAGGTGGATAATTAGGTTTATAATTTGAATTTCCTTGATTAGAAAGACTTCCTAATGGTTGTGTTATGTTATTCATCCATGGTTGATTAGTTGTATTATTATTCCAATTAAAATTAGGTTGATTTTTCCATCCATGATTATAATAATTCACATAAGGGTTATTGGATCTGTTATTAATTGCATTTATAGTTTCATATTGAGATTGGGATTCTATAAGTTGTCCAGATGAATTTTCTTCTGATATAGTTGGAGAGTAATTCATTCCAAAATGATCTAATTTTTTAGATACAATTGCGATTTGTGAAGCTAACATAGATATTGCATCATTTTCATGAATACTAGCTATCTTTTTCGGATTCATTCTATCAGCAGGCCATTGAAAATTATTGTTTGCCATTTCTTCGATTAGTGCATAGGCGTCATCAAATGGTTTTGACATTAATGATCCTTCAACAGCAGCATCGATGATTGATCTTAAAGATCCTACTAATCCATTATAGAAAGTTTGAATAATTAACCAATCTGGTAACGCATGATGTAGGCATTTCCTAAGAAGTTCCTTAAATCTCTCCCAAGCTTCATATATTGATTCTCCATCAAACTGACTAAAAGATGTTATATCATTTCTATGCTTAGCAGTTTTAGATGGTGGAAAATATTTGGATAGAAATTTTTGTGATAACTCTCCCTAAGTTTTAATAGATCCAGGTGCTAACAAATTTAACCACATTTTAGCCTTATCCCTTAAAGAAAAAGGAAAAAGACTAAGTCTAATAGCATCGTTAGATACTCCTTCATATTTGAAAGTAGCACAAAGTTCTGAAAAACTAGCAAGATGTAAATTAGGATCTTCAGTAGGTGAACCACTAAATTGATTGTTTTGTACCATTTGGATAATTGCAGGTTTAAGTTCAAATGAGTTAGCAGCTACATCAGGGTTTTGAATAGTTAAATAAATTTCATCTAATGTAGGGTTGGCATAATCTCGTAATGGTCTTGGTTGATTGATATTTTCATTTTCAGGAATATTTGCCATTTGTGTTAAATTTATAATTTCTCTTTTTTTGTTTTCTAATTCTTTTAATTGTACGCTCTAATTCTGAATCGTATGGTATTAAATTTTATTTTCCAAATTTTTGCATACAATTTTATAAAATAAATTTTAAAATAGTCCGTTACTTTAGTAAATAATTTCTTTACTTCCCCGGCAACGGCGCCAAAAACTTGACCCACTTTTTAATATGTTTGCAAATTAAATGATTTAATGATGGAATGTATAATGTGGATTCTACGCAAGTATACGTATCGTATCAAGTAATACAGGGCTCTAGTGGAGTCCTGGTTATCGATCCCACAGGGAAGTTTTTAACAATTTGTTATCAGCTAAATTTAAAGGAATTACTTACTAATATAATAATCGGAATTTTAAAGTAACTAAAGCAAACTAAATTAAACTAATGCGTAAAATAAAGTTGAATTAAATAATTCAGACAAAGTATCCTTCTCATTGTTCTTAGAAAATTAAGTGAATGACTAATTTAAATAGAATCTTTAAATTGTATTGTGACAAATAGGAGCATTCCTATTCTTTACCCTTTGGTCCAGGTGCAAAGAACATTGACTAATCCTATGTTTGATTACTGAATCTGCGGCTAGAGCTAGGAGGATACTGGCCGCCACTTTAGAGCTCCCACGTTCCCCTCACTCGAGGGCTAACATCTACACTTCGACTCTCAAACAATCGGACCAAATTGAATATTTTAGTCTCGTCACACTAAAATGTCCAATTCTACGTCCGATAATTAATATTTCCCTATTTATTTGCACCCTCCATCCAAGGTTTTTGACTTCCCGAATATTGGATGTAATTTTTACTATAGTTGATAATTCAACATATTTTAACAACTCAATCGGCCGGATTGAAAGTAAATTAAGTTTTAAGTAAAAATTATCACAATTTATTTTAATATATTAGGTACTTCTATTTAATTTCATCTATTCGCATAATTTTCATAAACAAGGAGAAAGACTAAGAAAACTACTCAGAATGCATGGGAATAAAACAAAGCATGGATTTCATTTAAAGTTAACAACAACAATAAACAAAGATACTTATCTTAATTTCCTCCCCACAGACTCCTTGAAGTTCCTTTGACTTTTCCTTCTAGTACAGCAAACTTCTAACTATATAGCACTCAAATACAAATAAACTCAAGAAACTCACTAATGACAAACAACAAACACACTTAAGACACCAAAAAGAGACACTCAAAAGACTAAAATTCGTCCTCTATTTAAAGAGGTAGGCAAAGGTCCAAGGGATGCTTAAACACCTCTTCAAAAAGCGTCCAGGTTCAATGTATTTGCATTTTGAACTGTCTCGCCGTCGGCGGGAAACGACCTCGCCGTCAGCGGGGCTTCTAGAAGGTCTTCAAACCGCGCGATCTCGCTGTCGGTAGGCTCGGGCTCGCTGTCGGTGGGCTAGGGCTCGCTGTCGGCGAGGTAGTTATAATTCCTTCAGAAATTCTCCTTATGATCTCACCGTCGGCGACATCGATCTCGCCGTCGGCGACATCGATCTCGCTGTCGGCGACATCGATCTCGCCGTCGGCGACTTAGTTCAATTTGCATGAATTTCTTCCTTTTCTATCCAAATTTGCTCCGATTCATGCTTTTTTGCTTCCATCACTTATAAATCTTCATTTCTGCAATAAAATAAAGAAAAAACCTTTCTTTAAAGTGCAATTTCATCAAAAATAGATATGAATTTCTTAATGTATTTTTTTGTGATCAGTGACAATTCCAGTTTGAACATTAGTCTCCATCCTGTTAGTCTCCTTTTCAGCCTCCTAGACAGCAGCATATAGGTCACCAATAGAATTCCAACTCCATTTTCTAAGAGCTTTGCTAAGTTTATTCTGCAACAAGCTTAACGTAGTTAGAGGGTCTGGGTGATCAGTATTGCACCGATTATCCTGGACAATCTTGTGAAACTCAGCATAGGAGGACCAGACATTAAGATATCTGAAAGGAGGGGGAGTATTAGTACAGCTGTGAGTGGTAATGGAAATTAGGAGGGGCCTGTGGTCTGAGCCAGCAAGACTGAGATGGGTCACACGAGTGAGAAGCCAATTAGAGAGCCAGTTATTGTTAACCAAAATTTTGTCTAGCCTCTCCCAAATTTTACCTCTCTTCCAGGTATAGGCCGGCCCTCTAAACCCAATATAAAAAAGGTGTGTTGCTAGGATATTATCATTAAAAGTAGTCATATTAGAGAGCTTAGGAGTCCTACCTCCAAGTTTTTCACCTGTAGAGCCAATACTGTTAAAATCACCTCCAATTAGCTAGGGTGAGTTCAGTTGAGCACTAATGCCATGGAGATGAGTCCACAAGAGCCGTTTATCTTCCTTACTGCAGCCAGCATATACAAAAGTTACTACACCATTTCTGTCATTGATTTGAAAGGATGAGTGTATGAATTGCTTATTATCAATAAGAATTGTCCAAGAGACCTCTCTTCTATAGAAAATCCAAATTTTATTATTGCAGTTAGCATAATGGGTGAAGCCGTGTAATATGCTGATGATCTTCTGTGGGTATTTGTGAACCAAGGGTTCCAAAATAGTAACACACCAAAGCTTATGTTTCCTATTGAGATGTAAAAGTCTTTTTAAAGATAAGGGGTTGGCGATACCCCTAATGTTACAACATAAAAAGTTAATCATTTATTTGGAGGGGGATGGAGTGAAAGCTGAGATCTTGATCTTCCCCTTGTGACAGAAGTGCCAGCTAACTCCCCCTCAGATAAAGGGGTCCCTAACTTTTGCACTTCAGTAAGAGTATTCTTTTTCTTTTTCCTGGAGGTTTGGGTGTTCCATTTTCCTTCCAAATCATTTTGCATTTAACAAACTTCAATAGCAGTTGGGGCCTGTGTATCTAATAACTGATCAGTGGATTGGATGGGGGTTACAATTTTGACCTCCTCAGTCTCCCTTCTGCACCAAAGTTGAGGAACAACATTATCATCAGCAGTAGATTTGACAGCAGTTGGTGACAGAGAACCCCCATCAGTATTGTATGGGGAAGCAATTTCAGACAAAGCTCTCCCAACATCAACTGGAGAGCTAATCTTTCTTGGAGTAACATAATGCACATCAGCTCTATTTTCCAGACTAGGTTTGGGGACTAAGGTCTGCTGCACCATGGCTGAAGCAGTGACATCAACAACCTGTAAATGTTGCTTCTCTTTGCTTGTGTTCATCTAGGGGGAGGGTGAATTCTGTAGCATCTCTCAATGGTGTGACAAAAAATTTTACAGTGAGAGCAGTAGTAGGGTTTTTGCTGCATTATGACCTCTTGCCACTGTCCATCCCTTACTGAGCCAATCCAAATTTTCTTAACCTCAGGGAGAGAGATGTCCCTCTCAATTTGAATCATGGCCATTTTAGGTTTAGCTTTATTTATGGTAGCAGCATCTAGCTTTAGGGGAGTGCCAATAGATCTCCCTATTTGGAAGAGAGCATTTTGGTTAAAGTATCTGTAGGGGAGATTGGAAAATTTAAACCAAATTGGCACTATGGGGGGTCATTACCGTGGTCAAAGTCAGCTGTCCATTTTAAAATTTTCATCTCTACCCCAGAATATTGACAAGTTGTTTAGCAAACAGCATAGCATAATCTACTTCAGTAGTAAAATTGATGAGTAGGTGCCTTCCATCTAGCAGCCCAATCTTCCAATTACCTTTAAAATTCAGAGATTCAAAAATTTTTTCTCACAAGTTCCATCTTTGGGTGACCCAACATAAATTTACTAATTAAGGTTAGTTTGACTTCAGCATCTAGTTCTTCCAACTCCTGTTCAGTGAAAATAACAGCTGGATGGCATTCTTTTTCCTCAATAGGTCTAATGAAAGGGCAGGTAATCCTACCAGCTGCTGCATCATGCAGTCTTTATGGGAAGATAAGTTTAGAAGGATCAGAGATTGAGGGGGCAGAGCCAACCACTCCAGCATAAGTGGCCTTAGCCCACTTTATGTTGGTAACTAAATCAATGGGATTTTCCATAATTCTGCCAACCAGTAATAGAACTGAATAACAGTAAATAAAAACCAGTAAGAGCTAAAGGAGAAAACCAGAAACCAAAAAAGGCCGCCCAAAACCTCCAGCCCAATAACCACCACAGCAAAAATAGGCCAATGGAACAGTGACTATTTGAATACCAGGGAGCCCGGGAACAACAAAAAACACCAGGAAGAAAAAAAAAACAACCAGTAGAACTCCAAGAGCACCTTAGAACTAGAACAAAACCAACCTGTCCTTACCTGAGCCGCCACCCTCCAAGCTGCCGCCGGTAGACTCAAGCTAGAAACCACTAGCGAGAGCAAGCTTAGCCGCCAACACCATCTCTTCTTATATATATATATATATATATATATATATATATATATATATATATATATATATATTTGGGGAAAGAGCTACTTATGGCTCCCTACATGTTGAATCAAAAGAGTGAAGTTACAAAAATATCTTAATGGGAACAATCCAAACCCAAATACAACTCCACACCAAAATAAAAAGTAACTAACTAATTGTAAACAAACCTATCCCAAATTGTGCCCAATAAAAACTAATCTCAAGAGAATAGACACCAAAAATACAATTAGTTGAGACTCTCCCAAAATAAGCTATAGAAACTGATTGTCTCAGTATTCAAAACTACATTGAAAATATTAAAAAACTATAAACCGTTTATGAAAACCTTACGATTTACTGTTGAATTAGAACATAAAAACTGTAGGTAATTAAGAGTTTAATTATAATTTAAAAGATCTTTGAAGAAGCATCGCAATTAATGAGCAGATGAATGAAATTATTCTTATGAAAATTATGAAATTTATGAAATGGGGTTTATACGCCATAAGAATTTTAAGAAATAATTTTGGACAGCAAGTTTTTATTGCAATTGAATTAAAATTGTTTTTTTAAAAAATTAAAATTGAAGATTAGGGAAACATGTGGTGAAAAGTTTACCCTTGTGTTATTAAAGATTTAAAATCGATTGAGTAATTAAGTTAAGCGGACGCCAAGCCATGAAGAGAAAATTATACTCTTATTTTATTGTCGGAAAAGTGTTTATGTCAGTGAAAGACATTAAAATAAACGCTTTTATAGACGACCCATCATGATTTTTATATTGAGGACTGATTGTTTCTTTATTTCTGTTACTTAATTAAATACCTTCGAACTACAAACCTTGGTGGTGTGGAACTTTAAGGAGAATTTGACAAATGAAAACATGCTTCAATTCTAGCGCCTAGGCGCTGGTGCTGCTTAGAAGTGCAAACCACATTAGATCCGCTAATACAGCGAGAACACCACGGTTTGCAGATCATGAAGAGCGCCCAACGGTACACATTCTAATCCATTTAGACCACTATACCTTCGTCGTAAACTGCTAAATGGCAAATCAAGCCTGACTTAACATTCAGCAAGAGAAGAGAACGAAGATAGAACATTGGAATCAATGGAAGGACAAGTTTGTGGTCAGGATTCTAGGCTATTTTAATGGTTGTCTAGCAATAGATTGCCTAAGATTGAAGAAAGTTCAATTCTATTGGAGGAAATTCTGAGATGTTCCAGCAGAATTGAGCATTGAATGGCTGGATGAAAAGTTCAATCGAATCATTTTGCATGCACAAAAGATTAACGAGCCAACAATGTACGCTAAATGGAAATGGATTGATGAAACTGCTGTAAATGCAATCCCTCCCATTCCTTTGTTTGCTCAGTCAATTTAATGAGGACCCCGATGTGAATCCATGAGTAAGGAGGACATAGGTGGAGGTGTTAATAAATAGATATAGATTTAATTTATTTTAATAAATGAGGAGATTTTATGATGTTTGTTTGTGAATATGAGTGTTTTGTTATTGATGTTTATTTTATTATTGTTTTTTTTGTAGCGTGAAGATCTAGAATAGTGAATGAAGTAGATTTTGGATTGTTATTTTGTTTGATGTAGATGTTATGATTTAGATTGCTTTATGAACCCGATTTTTTAATATTATTCTGGAGATTATGCGATGAAGATAACGATTTTCCAAGTGTTAGATCACCCTAAATAAAGAAAACAAAAATTTAAAAGAACAGCAGTTATTACGGCGCTAAGCGCAGTCCCCAAAGCGATTGCTGAACTGTTTTTGGCCTTTAAAAGCATTGCTGTTTTCGGCATGCTTCATCTTCTTTCATCCATTTTCACAAAAATCATATATAGGAGTTAGATTTTAGCAAGATTTGAAGGTTTGACGTATTAACTCAGTTTTCTTGGTGAATATATTTTAACTAATTTTCACCATGGATTTTTCTGCTTTTTTACAATACCAAAATTTTAGACGATTTTAGAGGAGTCAATGGACCCATGTTTTGTTTAATTGGTGAGCTTTTATTTAGTGTGATTTACTATTTTAATTTATTTGTTGCAACGTGGAAACACGGCAATTTGAAGATTCAGCAGATCTTGGTCTATTCAATTACAACTAATTCTTGTTAAATAAGTGAAATTTTATCGTCCGGTGGATTGTCGAGCATATGACGCGAGCCGTGGGCCGGTCTCTTATACGGTAGCAATTTGGAATTCTATGCGGTGATTTTGAAGTTTATGAGAGGGGGACGATAGTTAATTCACTAGAATGATGTTTGCTTTATAGCCTACCTCGGCTGTTTATGACACTCCTTGCATTTCGGAAGGATTCACGGCTAACTGACGATGGAAGAGGGCACAATAAACAATGAGATAATTTGTCTCTTTTTATGCTTAATGCCTTCTAAAACGACATTGTTTTATTTATGCTCGTCTCCTTCCATCGACAACAGTGAAGATGACAAAAATAGAGCTATACAAACATTGCATTCGAAACGAGCCTAACGTGGAGCCATTATTTATGATGTGATTAGCACTGCCTTTAGAGGGGTGTTCATTTACAGTTTTAAGCTTTTACACGGCCAATCTTCTCGATTTGCGAGAATGGCGGGTATTTCTTACTCTGACTACCGAAGGCACATCTTAAGTTGAATGCCGGGAGGATGTTGATGACATGGGAGTCTAGAGTCGAGTGCGGGCATATCACTTCTTCTGTGCCTTCTACATGCCAAATCTGCTTCTGCATCTCGGCCTGTGTATTGAACAGCATCGAAGATATTTGAGCATCGAAATTGATGCATTTTTGATGCGATGCGAGTAGATGAATGAATAAAATTTGGATCATGTAATCGACCTCATACAGGAAGTGACAGTGATGCGGCGAATATAATGAAACCTTTGGTGGGGGTGATGGGAATGTTGATTTTTCTGAATACGCCCCGTCGTTGACCGAAGTCTGCATTCCCAGCGATTCTTCCTAGCATTTATTTGAAAAAAAAAAAGACTTTATATTTCTTTATGTGTGCTGTATATTGTGTTTCTTTTCCATGTTTTATTATCTTGATTGATGGTAACTCTGTTACAGTCTTAGTCACCCTAAATACTCCTCTTGTTTACAGTTGCATATGTTTTAGATATTACTCGTAACCTTTCTTTTATATATCGATACCTTATTTGTCTACAAATGTTATGCCTTTCTTTGCCTTGGCTAAAATTTCATGAGTGAAAAATGTTTTAAAACCTTATTAAAAGAACTGGAGTTTGGGGAGAAATGAACTTAAATATAAATTTTACTTGTCCTTAATTAAAATATTTTCAAATTAATAACATAACATATGAAAAGATTAATTTAAGATAGATATACTATTGTTTTCATGAATATTATAATAAACACATATAATATTATTTTTAAATAATAAAGGATAATTCTAAAATTACTATTTACTTATTAAAAAATGTGTTAGAATTTGTTAATATCTAAATTAAAATGTTGTATTTTTGAAATGACAAGAAGGACTCAGATGTTTACTTGAAAGATGGAATTAAATACATAATATTTTGCTAAACACATATTCATTAAATTGAAAAATATGTTAAGTCTGCAAATATACTAAGTTAAGGATAGTGAAATTTAAAATCGATTAGCGTATCAGTATAGTAATCCTCGCAAAAAAAGAAAAGTTGGAGCAATACAAAGAAGATAAAAATATATAGGATTGAAATCAATGAAAATATAAAGAAGAAAGTGAAGGCTTTGAGAAAAGCTTTAAATTAGCTTCACTGAATTATCTTATAGGAAAGGACTAATGCGAAATTTGCTTAAAATTCTTATGTATAACATCCTTACTAGTAAATTTATCATGAAAATTATTTTTCATGTAAATTATATGCATGTTCTTAATATGACAGAATTAATTATTTTTAATTAGATTGGAGAATGAAGTTCTTAACATACAGTTTTAGCTTTAAGTTATTTAAAAAGTTTAGAGTTTTCATTATTTATTTATAAAACAAAAAGTTATTAAATTAAAACAGAAAATTTTCTTCATAGGTTATAATTTTTAGTAGTAAAAAGACACTTGGACAAGTAGCGTTTGGTAGTTTCTTAAATTTTTATATCAATTTTTATTAATGACAAGGATGTACACTTTGATGAAAGGTATTCTTACTGTTTTGATTGCGAGTACAATGAGTTTATAAAGAGTTAAAGGAGCAAACGACGAGCGAAGGAAGCAGCATGGCGCCTAGGCGCCGGCCTCAGCTCAGTTTGATTCTTGGACTCCTTAACGATTATTGGTATTGACCAGTCTTTCAAACATTAGAAGCCTCTGAACATTTTTTCCATGCCTAGGCAAATGCGATGAATGTATTATTAACGAAGTGTGACCAAAATGTGAGGGAATTTAGATCCATTCTGCCGGTGATACAACACAAATTGCCAGATTAAATTGTTAGATTTCTACGACAAAGTGTGCTAGAGTGTCTTATTGAGTGTGTAATTTTAGGGAGAATTAATTAAGAGTGTTGAAGTGTCTTTTTCTTTCTTTAGTGAGTTTAGTGTGAATTGAGCTGTTAGGTCTGTGGAGTCGAGAGAAACTGAGTTGCTTGGATTGTGGATAAGTATTTATATCTTGTTTTCTTAAGTTTAGTGCTTTGGATTTGAGTTTTATGAATATGATTTGTGGTGTATGCTTTACGAAGTAGTTTCTTTTTTAACTGCTGCAAATATGAAATGAATTAATAACAGATTTAAATTAGATTTGAGAACTTGAGCAAAATTTGTGATGATAATAAGATACCCCAATCTTAATTTACTTTTTAATTGATTACTGCTATGTTGTTAAAGAACTGTGGAGTGACCGTAGGCCTATGGTTGCCTGTATCAAATTTCTACAAATGGGAAGTGCGAAATAAATAGGATAATGGCGTAGAATTGATTTTTGTTTTTTATTATTTGGTAGTGGTTTTTATAAAAATTATTTAGTCACTTATAGGCCGGACCATAGGCACCCATTGGGGAACTTTTATTGAGTCGAAGTCGTCCTCTCTTTAATGGCTAAATCTATCCGGTTTTAGGCTATGCAATGTTCTTTGCTACAGTTAAAGGGTTAAGTATATATCTTTCTATTTGTCTGAAACCACATTTTTAAGTTCTTAACTAATTTTATACGATTATTAATCATAGATATATATGGAGAAAGAATCTTTGTTTATTATTTTACTAATTTAATTTTCATATTCATATTTAATTAGTTTTAAGTAAGATTTTAATTATTGATTTCTTTTCTTTCTTATAATAATCCTCGTGGAGGGATATGCAGGTTTTAAAAAACTCCTATATTAACGAAACGTACGTATATTGCGTAGTACTAGAGTGTGATTTATATTGATTATCGAAACTGTCTTTAATTGTGTACGTTAGGCTGTTTAATCGGATTTGGGGTGGTTAGTCATGAATTTTATAAAAGGCTATTTTACTTGTGTAATTAATGATTGGCTCACTACACCAGTAAAATCGTTAATGAAGCTCAAATTAATTACCTTTGCGGAAATAATAAGAAGATTATTAGCTATAGTGTATACCTTTGATCGTTATTCATATGCATTTGACATGAGGTCTTCTCTTCTTCTTTTTAATAGCAGAATTTAACCTTAGGCTTTTCCTTTATTTATCTAGAGGATTAAATTAGGTTACCACTTAGAAATTCAAACCGCTCCACCCACCCAAGCTCCACAAGCATTGTAGACACAATCACTTTAGAGGGACGAAATCGAAATGAGGAAGTTTAAAGGATGAGTCTTTTATAGAGGCCCTGCTTTGGCATTAGGCACTTTTAGCAGAGGCTAACCCCACTCACACTACCTTATACACTACGCTCACACACCTCCTAAAGCAGGCCTGACCCAATCCATGCGACACCGCGAAGGCGACCAGCATGGTTGGTCGCCCAACACAAGCCATTTAAGAGGGTGCAGGAGCAGACATAGTGAGTCTGCAGTGAATGCATGGCTCATATAGGCAACATGGCTTCTTAACCGACCAAAATGATTTCATTCCCTTTATTCTGATCTTGATTTTGTAAATTTTAATTTTTGACTACAGCAGGCGCCCGTGCCCCACTAGCCTACACAAACAATTGCAATTTCAAAATTACTCAAATCACCCAGGAGACAGGAAAACATTCCACTGAGTTGATCATTCATAGCCAAAATACAATAATTTAAAAATACCTCGATACCCTCGAATACCCCGAAATGCCCCTCTTAACCAAAAATCAAAAATTCAGAAAATTCCCAGAAAATTCCAGAAAATCCCAAATATTACCCATTTTCATTTTGTCAACTACACCATGGGTCCATTTTGTCAGTTACCCCACTATTGGTCAAAATCCCCAGTTGTCATTTAACCCAGAATGAACCAAATGTCAAACCAAACCTACCCAATTGACAGAATTCTGGTCAGACTTCAATTCAACATCGGCACAATATAGACCAAATCCAAGCCCAATTTGACTGACATTTGAATCAATTTCACTTTTGACCCCAAAGCGATTTGGACCCATGACCCGAACTTAGCTCAAACTCACCCGATTCAACTCCAATTAACCCCAAATCTTTTCTAAACCTTCCCTAACATCCCCACAAACAAAACACTTAACATGATTTTCCCAAAATTTAGACTGAGCCTGAAATTCAACTAGAAGCTAAAAGACCCGATTTTGACCTAAACCCAGGCTTAACACGATATTTCCAGACAACGTCGCCCATGAAATTAACCTCTTTGAAACACTCCCATAAACATTTCCCAACATTAATTTTACAACAATTTCAACTCTAGCCCAACATTGGCCCAAGTTAGCCCAATTTGACCTACATTGGCCCTTCTTAAATGAACTTGAGTCAGAGCCAATTCGATTCAAATCACACCAAATTGACTCCAAACCATTCATAAAACATCCCTAAACCAATTGCAACATTTATTTGACATGGTCCTTCACAAAATTTTCACCCAAATGCCCATCCTAAAAATCAAAAAAACCCTTGAAATCACTTTAAAAGCATCCCCAAAAATAGCATTTAAAAGAGCAAAATCTACTAAAGCCCATATGACATTTTCATTTGCCATCCATTTAATCAAAGTCATTCCTAAGTTCCAATCTCATCGTCAAATGATTCCAAATCAAGCCTCATGCCAAATCACCCCTAAATGCCAAAATTCACAATCCTTCTCCATGAAAGTTGACTTGACTTTTCCCAGACGAATGGAGCCATGAAGCCATGCATAAGGCATAGGGCCATGAGAGCCATGGAATCTACTTTCCACCTCACCATACCCAAGATGGCAAGAGGAGGAGGCCCTTTGCATATTCCCTTAAGGGGGATTAGCCCTTCCATGACTCCGCTCGGCCATGCTTAAACTTAATTGTACTTGGATGGTGACCCTTCCCCACTAATTAAGCTGACCTAAAGCCACACTTTATCTTCAGCCCAAACTAGCCATGGGAAGGTGCACCTAACCCACGATCCATGCATTTGACCAAATTTGGCCAAAATATACCCTTACCACAGAATTTCTACTTTGATTCGAAACACTTTACATGTCTCGCCCGATTGCCTTCACCGACTTGAGCCTGGACCTCCCCATCCCTGAGGGTGACCCATGCTGCCCGGCCCGGCCACGTGGGCCGCCGGAAAATGCCATGGTGAGACATGGGAAGGAACGAGCATTGAAATTCTCCCTTGCTGAGTTGCACATGCCCGGTGGCCATTGCGGTATTCTTCCTTGCGAAGCCCATTCCCGATCCACTAACTCCCCACACAGGGCCCTCCGAAGCCTCTCTTATTTAGAAGCACCACCTCTCTCGGCCATGGAAGAGGTCTTTGAACCAACCTTAAAGGAAACTACGCAAATCATTCCGGACCGCTCTCCTTACATAGAGCATTTGATTCCCCTTTGGATTCCGGCCGGTCCCTCGGGCCGGGCTCGATTTTGAGTTCGGAATTCCCGACCTGAAAACCGGGACACTTCTTCGCGGTGGACCCGATCCTGAAATTGATTGGTCCTACACCTTTACGGAACGAGAGAGAAGTTTACCGGCAAAGCCCTCACCGGGCCGGCCATTGCTTCACGGCCTCCGAGCTTTGTGATCGGGCCCGAGTCGAAATCATACACAGACAATTTACCGGACCGAGGACTTCATCTGGAGCTTGCTTAGACCCGATCGAAGGTGACACAACTCTCGAATCGAAGCTTCACTTCCTCGACGAGTGGACTCGCTCTTGGCTACCGGGAGCTTACGGAGGATTCTCCATTAATTTGAGTCGATTTGATACATGTTTGCAGAGTATGGATGTGTTCGTCTCTTCGGAAGCGAATCATAGAGCATAAGAACACAAAAATCGGGATTGAGAATCGAGTGAGAAATTAGGTTAGAAGGTTGACGGTCGCGGGTTCGCACCGATCCGTGAGCCCGATGACCGGGAGCGGGTCAGTTGCGCGTGTATCGAACGGACGGCCGGGTCGCGGCGGACGGAGCAACGGAACATGAGCAGCGGGCACGTGGCATCTCGATGGCGGCACCGAATCGGAAGACGACGCGTGGAGCTTCGGGAGAGCTGCCGAGGTTGACGCGGCGCGCGTGGATATTAGGAAAGTAGGCTATTTTTCTATTTATTTAATTCTAAGCTTCAAAAATGCATAACTTTGTGTAGGAAAATCGGGAAAATAAAATAAAAAAAACCACATTTGCTCGGTGAATAGAGGAGAATAATATGGAAAGAAATCATTTAATTTCATTGAGTATTTGATTTTTAATAATTTATTTACTCTCTGCACGTTTGATTCTCCGTACATGTATAAATTCATATGGCATGAGGCCGTAGGGCTTTTGAAGCCTACGAATTTGGGAACATTACTGAATTTTCTAAAGTCGAAGGCTAATACCTTGAGGAGTTGCGATTTTTCGATTACGGTCACTATTGAGTATTTTAATTCCAATAATTAGCATATTCTGAAATAAATTCTAGGAAAATTTGGTGATGTTTATTATGACGAGGACCCAGGAAAAATAGGTTTGAGTTAACTCGCTTGGAATAACCTAATTGGCCAACGCGAAAATGGAGCTTTAATTAATTAGAGCTAATCATACATCGAATTGACTTGAAATCAGTTATAACTCAACATCTAGGATCAGAGGAACCCACCATAAAAGTTTGAAGTCGGTGGACTTGGTTAGCCTTGTGAATGGGTTGATTAAGCCATTTAGCCAAAATTAAATTTAAAAAATTCATAACTTTCGAAATACTTTTCAAAAATTCACCAAATTAGTTTGGAGCCTCTCTAATATTAGGGAATTTAAGAAAATTAAAATTACAATTTTCTAAAAGTTGATTTTTTGCATTATTTTAATATTTTTAATAATTAAAAAAATAAGGAAATCACAAAAAAATAACAAAATTAACCAAAATGTCGCATTTTGAATTTTAATCACTTAAAGACAAACCCGTAATTTTCTTAGGTCTCTATGATGAGATATTAAATTTTAAGCCACTAGGGTAATTTTAAAATTAAAATGTATTTTCTAGCATTTCCGCTAAAATAATTATAATAAATCAAAGAAAAATCAGAAAATTATAAAAATTGGTTCTCTGATTTCCTTGATATCGAGAGGATTTTCGAAAAATATAAAATTCATTTTTCAACCTTTATTTTATTTTTAAATTAATTAATACTCCAAAACTAAAATTAATTATAATAAAAAGATGTAATTAAAAAAATAACTTTAAAATTGAGTGGGTGGTCCTCTGGTCATTTAGAATGTCTCATAATTTTTTTTTAAGGACAGAAACTTTCCCTTGGTCATATTATTAAATTTTCCTTGGAAATCCCACTATTTTTCCACCAAAAATAATTACATAAATAAATTAAATACGGAAAAAATCACATTTCTCCTCTAATGTCTTTATTGACATATGAGTGAAGTCACATAAAATTTCAAATTCATTTTGAGCTTAATTTATGGAATTAGTAAGCTTGTAGAAATGAAAATGGTAATTAAAATTTTAACCATTAATTAAAACTTTAGGCTTAATAAAATAGAAAAATTAAAATATTTGATCTTAATCTCATTTGGATGATTGAAGGGTAGAAACCTACTAAACAATTTAAAAATAATTAAAATAAAACCTTAATCAAATAATTAATTAAATTTGGAAGAATAATGAAAAAATTGGAATTATTAAAATAGGGATGTCATTAGGGAAGAGATTTGTTCTTTAATTTAAGAATCCACTAAATTAATCACCTCGATAATATTTAATTCTAATTAAAATGATAATCGAATTAAAGATTTAAAAAATCTTAAAAGTATTAATCATTAGAATTAAATTAAAGTTAAATTATTTAAATTAAATCCTTTTAAAATTTCAATTAAATTAATACTTTAACAATTAAAATTAAATCATCTTTAGAACATAAAAAACAAAATATTAAATTAAAATTAAAAATAAAATTAAATTAAAATTAAAATTAAATTAAAATCTAAAATAAAAATTAAATTAAAATTAAAGTTTAAATTAAATTAAATTAAATTAAAACATATTAAATTAAATTAAAATTAAATTAAAACACATTAAATTAAATTAAATTAAATTAAATTAAAATCTAAAATTAAATTAAATTAAATTAAATTAAAACATATTAAATTAAATTAAATTAAATTAAAACATATTAAATTAAATTAAATTAAATTAAATTAAATTAAATTAAATTTAAATAAATTAAATTAAAATAAAAATCGAAGTTAAAATTAAATTAGATTAAATTAAATTAATTAAATTAAAATTAAAAGTAGGCAATTAAATTAAATTATAGTTAAATTAAATTGAATTAAAAATAACATCACCTAAGACATAAGGGTAATAAATACAAAACAACTTGAACAACATTCCCAATGAAATCGTTAAGCGAAATTAAATTAAATCATAAATCTCTTGAACATGTGTCTTATAAAGCTTTTGTTGTCATAATAAAAACGAGCGTTAAGTGAAGTGTTACTTCACTTATAGGATATTCGGAAATGCTGATTCCTTTAGGCAGATAACAAAACCTTAACTCCGGACGATTAATTCATTTGTATAATTAAAATTATCTTGTTTAAAATAATCACAGAAATATTGAAAAGATGTTTAAGATACATCTTAAAGCGCTTCCTCGATATGATAGGATATTTATAAGAACAATTGAGGCTGTTTTCTTTGATAATTAAAATCGTCTCAATAAAATCTGAGGCACAGACGTCATGGGAGGTGACATTTATAGGATTAACCGTGGCTTAGTAACCGCTTCCATGCATTTTACACACAAGACTTCTTTTAAATGCTTAAATATTCTAATTGTGTTTTAAGTGGAGCTTGGGATGACGGGAAGACCCTCAAGGTACGCTTTTGTTTGTGCAGTTGCCTTATTTGCAATTTATTTAATCGCGCTCGCCTTGCACTTTTCTTTGCATGATAAACATTTGTTGCATGAAAACCCAGAAACCTTTAGGGTAGTCTACGAAAAGCGAAACCCAAAAACTAGTAAAGTCATTACGAGATAAAATTCACATACTGACATTTTAAAGTATAAACGACTGAAATTTAATCTATGACGGAACAAAATTACAACTCTGTTAAATTAAAACGTCTTGTTGGATGATCGGGAATACCTTGGATGATGTAATGCTACGTGTAGCTAACGGGATTTCACGGTCTAAATGAAAGTGTGGAACTCATTTAGTTGAGTTTAGCAAATTCTACGGACTAGTGAATAGATAAAATAACGATGTCGGAAAGATGGGCAGTGAGATCTGCTTAGGTGTTGTTATAATCGATTTTTAAGATTTGTTTTAATTAAAACATAAAAAACACTTGGAAATTAAGAACTCCCCTCTGGCTTGAACACTTCTCTTTCATCTCTTTGATTTATGACTTCTAAAACTAAACCTCTAGCGACAACGGGCTGAACTGGTGGTGCCTGGTATCGTCATCGGTAAAACTTTGAGATTTACTTGACGAAAACTTTCATAGAATTATACAACCGAAATAGCGGACTTGGTGGTTACTGGTGCAACATAAATCTGTCTGTTAGGCATTTGTATGATCATATCATGTAAATTAAGCCCTAACCGGTCTTAGGATTTCAAGGTAGTCGTTTGGTACGACATAAACCCTCGCATCTTGAGAAATTTATTTGTGTGATTGCATCATACAAATATAAATCATAATTAATTAAAATTAGCGGGAATCAAAACATCGTAAACATTAGAGCTTTCCTAAATTCAAACGAAACAAATGGGATAGTCGGGAAATTTCCGAAGTTCGCTTCGAATGCGATTTCTCCTATTTTTCTTCCTTTGAAATCGAAATAAAATGTTCCAAATTTGATCATTCCTTTATTGAAATCTTTAAATTAATCATGAAAACATAAACTTTACAGAGAGTGCGAAATGAAGCTGCGATTATTATCGAGAGTTTTCTTAAATGATTAGCTTCATTTAAGATGTAATTAACTATAGGGGCTTGCCGCATGAGAATTTTAAGAACCAGTGTATAAACCTGTTTAATGTTTTCATATTAAACGGGGGGCATTGGCTTATAAAATTGGTTTGCGGACGAGAACGGATGTCACCAATCCTTTCTAGTTTATTTAATCGAGCCCCCAAATTATCGAAAGCGATTATTAATACATTCTTCGGGATAGATACACGGTTTGTCAGCGCGGCGCTCGTTTATATAAACTATTTGGGATGTGAGATCGGTTTGATTTCATATCTTAAAATTTTAATTTAAAATTATTTTTTAAAAATCAAGTACTACTTTTCAAATTGATTATTTAAATTAAATTAAAAATTCGCCGACAAATTACGTAGGCGGCCCCTTTCAAAATACAACACTGAAACCTAAAAATATGCACCGACAATATCTTATTTAATTAGATCTCAATTATGGTTCATACTGATCCTTAGATATCTTAAGTCGAAGAAGGATAATAAACAGTAATTTGATGCTGGGTCCTTCGATGCGGGGAATTTGATATTAAAGTAGTGGATAGGAAAGGACATGATAATCAAATTCATGAACATTTATTTAGACGAGATCAAGGAAATTATTATACTTGTAAGGAAGAAATTAATGAAAATTCTCTTGACAAACAAGCTGTACATTTCTTAGTGGAAAATTTTGTGTTATCTTAACAAGTTAATTTTATTGTTAGTAATATTATACTCCACAAATTAACATACATTAATGGAAAATTTTCATTCTTGTTGCTAGATCTTATTTTTAAGATGATCCATATTTGTTAAATTAGTGTAAGGATCGAGTTATCGAATATTTACCCTTAGAAGAAACCCGGGAAATTAGTAAGAAATATCACGATTCGAGTTGGAGGGACACTTTCGTTGATTGAATTGTATTTAAAGTTTTAAATTTTCAATTTTGACTGCTTGCTGGGTAGAGATGTGATAAGAACTTGTGATAGAATCCAAAAACTTGTGATAGATGCCCGAAGGCATGTAATATATCTAAACGAGATGAAGTGCCCACAAATAACTTTAGAAATTGATATTTTGATGTTTAAGGTTTAGATTTTATGGGACCATAACTAATCTCATTGACACTTTATATCTTAATAACTAGGAAGTATGACTCAAAATGGATTGAGATAGTAGCTCTTCCAAATTGTGATGCTCAAAGTATAGCTAATTTTTTAAAGAATAATATATTTAGTAGATTTAGAATGCACAAGTGATCATTAGTGATGGAAGAAATCCTTTTGAAATAGAAAAGTTGAGACACTACTTGCTAAATATGAAATTAAACACTAATCATATCGTGATAGTGTTATATGAGGTACGCTCTAACTGTGGATCATCAGCAAGACCTATGGAAAGGATTTGTCGAGACAAACAAGATCTGCTTGTCTTGTCACAGGTTTACAATGACTTTCTTTTGGAGGAGCAGTACATCTCTAGGTTTAATCAATTATGTCGTGAACCACATGACAAATCTTTTGTTGATTAAAGATCCAAGGAGAGGAAGAGTATTATGTGGGCATTCGATAGGCTAATACAATTTGGAAAGGTGCCGCGTTGACTGATGTATGATTTATAAGTCGTATTGAAGTGATCCTAACACGGAAGTTTGTCGGCATCGGCTAGCCTCAGCTACAGTTTTAATGAGTTAGTCCACTCAAACTTGATTGCAACATTTTGATACAAAGTCGGGCAATGAGCGACTCACAGAGAGTGGTTATACGGATATAAATTTGTCTGGATTTTAATCGCGAGGTGTCGATTTTTATTGGGCCGATATATACTAACTAAAATTGGAGAGCACTAAAGAAGAAATAAAATATCTTGTTTGTTTGTGATAAGTTGGAATGATAAAAGTCTCTTGGGAGATTTACTTTTAAATTATCAACTTAAAGGATAAATCCTCTAAATCCAGCCTTGACTTGCGAATGAGTCGACTTGGTCACATTTTGTTGGTGTAGAGTACGGCGTATTCCGGATTCTAATGGACCAAAGCCACACTTTTAGTCATTTTGAATAAGATCAAACTAAGTTTGGTGAACATTTTATATTATGAAATTTGAGTATGCTCGATAAGAGTAAGACATACTTCGACCGAGATTTATTGACTCGAAATGATTGATGATTGTAGGAAGGAATATCAACCTAATTTCATTGTGTTGGTGTCTTATGGGCGTACTCAAGTTCCGATGGACTTGAAAGAAGGTTTCAAAGAAGGGTTACGATGGAGTAAGGCGAAAGGACATATGTGATTCGTCGCATCTCGTATTTACTTTGTCGAAGAATTCGAAACAAAATCAGCCTAACTAATTGAAGTTAACCAATTTGATCACATAGTGAAGCCACGTGGGGTATACTCCAACTTCGATGGATCGAAAAAATTTTTCGGGTGTTATTAATTAAGTTAAAGAGATACTTACCTTAAAGGAGTAAAAAGCAGACGGATCCCATCATGTTAGTGCCATGTAGGGCATACACCAACTTCTAACAGACTAGAAGAAGTGCAAATTAAATTTTTTTTGTTCATTGTGTTTATGTTAAAGTTTCAATTTGTTTGGATTGTTTTTTTTTTTTTTGTTGAATTGGTCTTGTGAAAAGCTGTTCCATTTTTCGACGATCGTAAGTTTTCCGGTTATACTTGGATGTCGGAGACCTCATGGGGCATTACACCTTGTCCAAATAATGACGAGAGAAGTCCTGAGGCTATTCCATAAGACTAAAGGTTTTGATGTTTGAGATTTTCTTATTTTGTTGGACTTCTTGATATTTGAAAGCTTTGATCTTGTTATGATTTGAATTGATTTTGACGGTTATGTTTTTTTATTGTTATGTTTTTTATCATTATGTTTTTACGTGTATTTTTTTTTATTGATGTGTTTTTCTATGGTTGTGTGTTTTGATTATTTTGATTTTATTCAAAAATTGATTAATTTGTGGACGTTTTGGTTGTAGGTTGCCGATCCAATTGTTTTGTTGAATTCTCATTGTGAAAGCCTCTAGGAAGACGAGAAAATAGTGTTTTCGATTCCGGATATGTTGTTGCATAAACTCTAATGTTCTCTTGTTACGAGTGTCTACGAGATGTATTTCTCTTTATCACTTCCATTCTCGTTGAAAACATCTTTCCACGCTCAACGCACGCTTTTAGAATATTGAATAAAATTTTTCCTACAAGGCATGTAGGATCGAGTTGTAGGAGCCTTAAAGAAGAAAAAGAAAAGAGTAGAAGAAGGAAAAAAATAACAATCATAGATTTGCCCCATAGGGACGAACTAAGGTACCCGCGGAGCTCATGACACGTTTCACATCATCGAATGGCAGGTTGCATTGAGAAAGGAGAAAGTTTCATACGTGAGAAAAGTCGAGAGAGAAAAGCCACATTTTTACATACGATGTGCTCCCTGTTATAGGAGAAAAAGCGAAGAACTCTAATGTTACATGCTTGCCTCTTCTATAATGATGATGAGGGAGTTACATATTATTATCATCTTTTTTTTTAATGCTCTTGTATGGGAATTGCTGATCTTTATGTTGTCTTATTATTTCATAACAGACTGTTGACACCATTTTTGTCATCTATTTTTCTATTTGTACCATTAAATGATATATAGATTCGTGCAAATCTTTTTGAGTGTGCACTTAAATATTTGACTTCACCCATTTTGGCGATTACAACAATAATGTACAACAACTACTAACATCTGATCTTGCGATCAATTTCAAATTTCTTGCTTGTAATATAGAATACCTATATAAAAGAATTACAAAAAAAGACTTTTTATGCGCTATTAAAGTAGTGTACGCTTACGATGGCATTTAAAGATATGGTATAGTTGACAAATTTCATCATTCTAAATTGAATTCAAATGCATTTAAAAATGGGAGTTTGAAATCACGTCGTTATAAACTTTAAATATTACATTCAAAATCTTAATAATCACGTTTGAAATCACGACATTATAAACTTTAAATATTACATTACAAATTTTAATAATCACACTAACACACTACTCACGAGGTTTATATATCCTATCATGTAGGCCAAAATTAAGCTCTCCCTCGCTCTCTTGTTACTATCATCCCATCTCCAGTCTTGAGAAAATATTCACGTCGCCGTCCATACATCTTGACGGCGGGAACGTACTCTCAAAGGCTTAAGAAATTTCGATTCACCCTCCCTCATCGTCGCTATTGACCACATGAATTCACTGCAATCTCCTCTCTTTCTAAATAAGCTATTTTGATTCACCCTCTGCACACTTGGAAGAAATATTATGTGCGGACATGTTAAATGCAGATTTACTAGTATAGTGCGTGTTCTTATATAATTCAATTCCACGTATGTTATTTGGAGTGATATTTCCTCCCTCCTCAACCTTTATTGCTCCTATGAGAAAAATATAATGTGAAGAAATAAAGAAGCTATGATAATATGTTAGTATATATTAAAATGATAAATATTTCAAGAGAAATTTTTAATTTTTGGATAAGGTGTATTTTATTTTCTTAAAGTTAAACTAACGACATTTTTATATGATATGAAAGATTTGTATGGTATAATTGTAATAATAAAAATTTAGGTGTTGAATGCGTAATACAAAGGATTTCTTGGCATACATTTAAACGACCTTTTAAAAAAATTAAGTTTAGGTGATGAGTTTTTTTTTCAGTGAAAAGGGCTATTTTCATTTTAAAAATCAAATAAATCTTTTTATACGTAGAATGTCGCTCATAAATAAAAATTAAAGTTTAGATATGTAAATATATAAGATCTTTTTTATTTACATGTAAATCTTCTAGAAAATGAATAAGTGCCATGTCGTAGGTCCCTACGAAGCTCCAGCGGGCGGACTAAGAAAATGCTTATTAATATATTTATTGGGGGATAATTACATAAAAACATCTTAAAATATTGATATTTATAAATTAAACATCGATATATTTTATTGAACTACCGAATTGAATTGATGTATGTACACTTGTCACAATCAAACTATTCAAATTTTGAAAAAAATTAAAAATATAAGTTTGGGTTTACATGAATTTTGATATTCGAGTGAGAATATAAAAAATTGACTCTGCTTTGTGCTGCATGGTTTATTTTTGCCAAATTGATGGGTTTTATTTGAGTAATGTGGATTGAAGTGAGGTATTTAGATATGCTCTTGACTGTGATTGTATGGCCTGGTTTGAAAAGGTAGGTACCGTTCTGAGTGTCTTGTCGAAAAGATGAATGTGTTTTCATTTGGTAAAGAATTTTTTCACCATTTTAGATCGAAGATGATAGTGTACATTCTACAAAGCATTCTACAAAGCGACTTTGAAAGGAGCTGGAAAAATTTTTCCCATTCGAGGACTCACTTACGTAGAGCTGCGACAGTGCGATGTCTGTGGCAATCACGGCAGCGATCAAATTTTTTAAATATATATATATATATATATATATATATATATATATATATATATATATATATATATATATAAATGGGGCAGAAGCAAAATGCAGTGGTGAGGATGAGTGGTGAGGATCGGACTCTGCACGTAGCTCTACGTGCGGAGTCCCCATGGAAAAATTTTTCCACTGAATGAGTCCTATGTTGCAGTCCTATTTGAGATCTGCATGTAATTATACCAAAAAAAGATACTAACATATGACTTGAAACTTGATTTAATTAGCTGACGGACAAGAGGATCAAAAAGCTTTCTACCAGAAAGCACGTCAGGCTTACAACATTGATATCCTTAAAAAAGGACTACTAAATCAAGACCTAAATGTACAGGAGAATTCAGTTCTCAAAATTTCAGTAAGCAGTTACTCTGGAAACACTTCAAAGGGCCTGGTACAGATCGTTCTTCTTAAATATCCAAATTTAAAGGGGGCAATTATCTCTTCTAGACCTTACTGACTCCACCCCTAGTTGTGAGAGTGAGAGGGTTAAGAATTTTAAGGAAGTTTCATTTTTATTTTTCCTTGAATATTTTACTGCTATCACTGCAATATTTATAATTTAAATAAGAAATGCATAATATTTAATGATAAATCGAGTGCTATGGATGTAGATCCCCCTTACAAGAAAAAAAATAGCATAAATCCTTAAAATTAAAAATGACATTATGATATAATTCAACTAATTAATATTTAACTTCTTGTCATATATCATTAATTTTTAACTTCAAATCATATGATTACCCATATATTTGAAAATGAAACAATTGAACATTCTCAGTAATATTTAACTTGCCATCCTTCTCAATAAAATTTAAGTATTTATTCTATCACACATGACATATCAATTATTATATTGAACGAGTGTTGAATATATATTAAACATAATTTTAATAAATATTTCTTTTAATCATTTTAACTAAGAATAGTGACCAACTCCAAAAATAAAAGTGTATTTTTAAATTCTTCAACTTCTCATGAAGGATAAATGTTTTGAATAATTGTTATTAGTTATTTATGAATGCTAGAATTTATATGAAATTTCAATAAGAAAACAAATAAATTTCCACTCTCTCATTAAATAAAAGATTAATAATACTGCATATTTTAGTTTAAGGGGACAAAGTAAATAAACTGCTAATTGGTTTTCTAAGATGTTGAGTTTATAAAAAAAAAAGCTTAAAAGTTTATTTAAGTAATAATGTTGGTTATGATAATTATGATTTCTCTAGAATTTTTTAATTGTAAATGAATTGAGTCAATAATTAAATAAATTTTTATATATAGTGAAGAAATATCTTTTAAATTAACATATTTAAATTAAATATACCATTTTTTTATTTAAATGTTTTAAAGTGATTTAGATCCTATAATGTTATATAAGTAAATATAATGATTAATAAGCCAATATGTAAATCTAATTTAACATCTTAATTATCAGAAATGAAATGGTTGTTAAAATTAATTCCTAATGAAATTGATGAAGTTCTATTTGTCATGTCACTTATTCTGTTTCCTTTTTAGATAATAATTTATTTTTTTTCTAATACGAAAATTGTAGGAGAAATTACAAACAAACATGCATAAGGTGCCTACAATGAGAGATTAAAAATTTTAATATACAATTTGCTATATTTAGAAGTAAGAATTAACTGAAAAAATTATTATTTCATTATTAACCAATCATAAGCGAGTCATGAGAAAATGAAATATCACATTCATAGTAGAAGAGTAAACAACTAATAAAATAATGAATGCAACCACAACATCTTGATTTTAAGACCCAACATATAACAAATATGTATGGATTAAAAAAATAAAATTGTCGAAAGCAACAAAATCTAATTAGAGTTTATGAAACTATATAAACTCAAAACTATTTAACAACAACTATATGCACCAATTTCGGATCAAGCAACGTGGTCTTCCCTAAAACTTCATTAAACATTCATGCATTCAGCATCGGAGATCGAATTGTTGGTGTGGTTATTTTATCAGAAGCATATTAAAATATAACATATCAAATATGTTTCTCATATAATAAATGAACTATGAAGTATAAAAAATTAATAGTTTCAAACTGATAATAAATTAATACCTTAAAATTTCAGCGTTCATATTACATTCTCTCGAAACTTAGATATTTGGGTATCAATCTCTTTTTTATTTCGAATACATTAGCGTTGCACGGATTCACACAATTCAGGTTTTGAGCTATGAAAATGACTGCTTTGGGTTGAGTTTTATTTTTACACATCCATGGCATCAAATTTTATTTGTCATCCTTCTAAAAAAGATAAAGTTAATTACATTTAGCACTTGTACATGTCAACTTACATTGAGCGAAATATAACGTCATAAATTAGATTATGATTAAGATATTTAGAGCATACTGAGCGTCCATATCCCTCTTTCCTTTTGGGTTAGAATGTCAAAGTAAGCAGGCGCAATCAATCTCTTTCTTCTCTTTGGAGTGGGAGATGGCCACATATCATCTTCTTCATCACTTTCGCTGGCTGTTATTACATTACAATTTATTCGATTGATTCCCTTCCTTATTGCATGAACATGGGGGTCTTTTAACTGTAAAATTACATATATAAAATTCTTTCTTCTCAACACATGTATACTCAAACTATCTATCTCTTTATAGCACTATATATGTGTGCGAATGTGTGTGTGTATTGAACGAGGATAAATGTGCTTGATCACAAGAAAAATTCAAGTGGACAAAATGTTCTTTTTGCTGGTGCATCCATCTGTTTTTCTCTTTTTAAAAATTGAACATGCAGTGTCCCTCAAGCTCCTCATCGGAAAAATAATGTTTGGATCAGCTGCCTTCTTGGAAGCCATTAATTTGATTTGATCAACGGCACAAATTCATTATAATTCATCAATAATATATTTAATATAAATAAATAAATAAATAAAATGTTGATTCAACTAAAATGATTAAAATTAGCAAGGAAGTAAAGCATAAAATAATTAAATCGATATGTATTTAATTAAGTCGGCTAAGGTTCATAAAACCTTAGAAATTCAAAAATAAACTAAGCGATCGCTAACAGCCTCATGAACCATATAGACTATAACATTTAAGGTGAAAATAAGTTGAAACCGAGACAAAGTTTAGTCCTGTTATGATTAGCAAAGTTAATTAGATTAATAAACTGTAACTATTTTAATGAAGGAAAAAAGAAACTTTTGATTAAATGATATGTTTTTCTGTTTTTGGGTTTTTGATACGAAAATTAAAAATGGTAAAATCGTGTTTCCTTTCCGGATTACTATAATTTGTTCAGATTCTTTTACTGTGGGTAAAACTTATTATTTATATTGATAAATAATATATAATTTTATTTTATTTGTTATAATATTATTCAAATTTAAATAGGACATCAATTAAATCGACACTCTAATTTAAATAGTTTTTAAATTCATTTTAATGTGACTAAGCTAATTAAATATATAAAATTTAGTAGTTCATTTTAAATTCACAAGAACCAAAAAAAGAAAAAAAAAACAAAACGTAGATTTGTAATAATTATTTTGATTTGCGAAATATGGGTTGGAAAGAGTTGAATTTTTAAAGTGTTGAGCAACTCTTTTTCTTTGGAGGAAATTTACATACACACCCCAGAACTCCGCTGCATTACACATGTAACATCTACAGTTTGATGTTTACATTTATAGCACCTTGATATTCAAATTCTATGTATGAAATAATGTATTTTATTTTAAAAAAACTACTGATAGTGCTATTTTATAATGTGATTTGAATATTTGAGTGTTATGTATGTAAATATGAAGAATTAGGTGTTAGATATGTAAATATATAATAATTGTGTGGTGTGTCTATTTTGAATACTTTAGAAAAAGTTTTTCGGCAACATAATATTTGTAAATTTTTATTAGGATACATTTAATACAAACAATAATAATATGACCAAAGGTCTTGTATATACTCAGTTTTAAAAATATATATATAGAAAAAAAAGATTTGAGAAGCAAAATCTTAAAAGCTGGGTGATTTTCTTGCAATATATGTTGGGAATTTGTCTTAAAATTAAGAAAATGACATAAAAAAGTAATAATTGCAGAAGAAAATAATAAAGATCGATAATATTTAGATTCTATAATTTAAATCAAACATTTCTTGTCTATTACAGCTCAATTAAATATTTTGATAAAGTTAAAAGTTTTAGAAATAGGTCGTTAAATCCAGCCCTTTTTAAATAAAAATACGGTGAAAGTGTTGAATATATAATTACTAATCATAAAAAAAAAAACTGAAGCTCAACAAATTCATTCATCCTGAGGTGGAGATCGGATTGACGCCAATGCGATCCGCTAAAAGAAGATTCGACTAAAACCTAGTTCTTACCGAAAACGATGCAAAATTTGTTTTTCGCCAGAGCACGTCCTGCAGTTATGAATACTTAATTTTAGGTCGATTTAAGACGTACACTATGAATTTAGGAGAAAAAATTTATGGAAGAGCAATTAAATCTGTAAAATACTTCTTTTGATATGAGTATGAGATTCAAAATTAAAAGTTTGCAAGTTTCTGAGATGCGAATTTTACGGTACCATTCGGATAGGTACATTGAGGATGGTTTGAAATTAGGAAGGCAATAGTCTTATAAATAAGGAGACTGTTAGGTGCTTATATAGAGGACGAGATTTCCACACAGGACTCAATTTAATTTTATTTTTCAGCGCATTTGGATAACCGTTAACAACGGAATTTCAATAAAAACATATGCCCATTCGTTTATTTTTATTTTTTGAATATGTTTGAAATGAGCGGAAAATAAAATGGAGATTATTCATAAAACGAGGTCATTTTTTGTATAATGAATTTCAATAAATCACCAAATATTTCTCATAATAAATCAATTAATTTAAGGTTTCTCATAATCATTAAGGAGTTATTAATTATTTAGGGGTTATTTAGCAATTGATAGGATTTATCCCTAAATCTAGATTTTGAATATTATATGGTGATTAAATTGTGTTTTAAACGATAAATGTTTAAATTGTTAAATTTCTGAAATTGTTTGGTAATTTTTAGTGATAGAATTCAGTTAGCAAAAAAGTAATTTTAATACTCAATTATTACGACTAATTTTAATTTATTTTAATTTAATATCATTTGTAATTATATTAATTATTAGTTATTAAGTTATTTAGTTAATCACATATTAATTTCTTTAATTAGACAAAAACCTTAATACTTTTAAATTTTGTAATGTTTATCAATAATCCTAGTTTAATTTCTTAGAAACATTGATGATTTCTTTTTAATTGTAATTAAAATAATATATTTCTTCAATTAATTATTTATTAAGACATTATAAATCTAATTAAACGTTAAACATTGATCATAATATATAAAATTTTTCCTCCTCATCAACATGGTCATGATGTTATATCCAAAATAATATCTTTTTCCCTTCCACTTATTCTAGAAAACTTTGAAGAAAAAGAAGCAATCAAGTTTTGTTATTCATTCGTTACTTCAATCTCCCTTTTGTATACTTCTTCTTATTAAATTTTAGAAATATCGAGAACTCCCAAATTTAATAATTACGCAGGCTAACTAAAATTAAGGGAGGAATTTGGTTGTGCTATGTTTGTAAAGTTTTATTCATGAAACAACTTAAATGAAAATCTAGCATTGGTATATAATTTGAAAGCAATGAAGCTTTGGGAAGACCAAAATGTAACAAAGATTGAAGAAGATACAACAAAAAGTTAGATCAGGTATATGTTCGTTGTTATTATTTATAGATTTTGTGGTTTCAAGTTTGACTCCTTCGTGAGCTCTTAGATTGTTTTGCATTAAATATGTCTCCTATTACAAAAGAATTTTGTGTCATTTTATGTTATATTAAAAAATGGTTGCCTTACTTTCTTCAACATTAGCCTCTATTATGGCAAGTTGGTCCTTAAATTTTCAGATGCGTTTGTGTGGAGCCATCGTTCCAACAAGTTTGGCCACTAAAATCTTTGAAATGTTTGAGTAAGAGGAATATAAAGATAACATAAGATTAGAGGAGGAGAGTTATGACAATGTGATTTTGCTACTATGCATCTAAGTATGGGGAATTTTCTTTCTAAACCATTATGTATTACCAACAACCAAAGAAAACTCCCCTACCACGGTGATGGTTTGGCTCATCAATAGGAATCGTAGTATTCAGCAATAAATATATGTCTAGAATATACTTTAATTGAGGCACATTCCTTTAGAAAATAAGAAAATGGGAGAGTTCGCTACGTTGGAGTTGTTATAAGGAATTCTTATAGGTTGTCATCTAAGCTCGAGTGTATCCAGCCATGTGAAATTTGTAAGATTTTAAACGTTGATAATCTAAAGGATCACACATAATAAAGTGAATTGTTAAATCACCAAATAAGTGTAGAGATTTTTAATTCATCCATTTTTGGATAGCTAGTTAATCATTCTAACTTTAATCATGATCTATTTCAAGATTCAAAGAATTACAGAGCCTATCACCAAAAAAAAATTATAATTATTTTTTAATTAAACTCATTAAGTTAATGCAAAGGCAAAAGTACTTTGAGTTGATAACCACAAATGTGGACAATGAGATCATTGACTCGATCATTAGTACAAGAATACATAGCACAATTGTACGGATGTTAGTGACCCGTTAGAGTTACTTTAAATGGCAACACTTCAGGTTTCTTTATGATTTTTTTTACCTACCTTTGACTAATTTTATTGATAGTTAACTATGTTGACCATTGAATGATTCCTTGTAACATATATGAATTCCATCATGTATATTTTCTTTTTAAAATAAATTTAAAGTGCGGCATTTTTATACCACTAAATCTTATTAATCAGATTTTTAGTTGAGCAAAGGAGGAGATATTTCTTGTTTGTTTTCACAAATACTTAAGGTGGCTCATGCGGTCAAACCAATTACAAATCACACAATACAACTCACTCGATGAGTTTATTGTAATGATTTTGTCGAAATAAGCATTCGTACTCAAGATGATGTCAACTTCATCCTCTCAAACAATGTAAATGGGCTAGTCAAATGCATAGAGGATCTCAGTGGTTCATTATCATTGAAAAATAGGCATTAATAACAAGATCAAAGATCAAGCGATCAAAAATATTAAACTTTATTTCCCCCTCAAAATTGTTGACACCAAACTATAATGAGAAAAGTTGGGGCTCATAGAAGATGGTGAGTCTAGCAATGTCGACAATGTAAGCAACTTCAAAATGGATGCTGGTATTACCAAGAGCGATAATAACATCATACTTTGCAACTATTCTTGTAACAAGTGGTTTGACAAGAAACTGAACTTGAATGTACCATTTTCTCATTAGGCTTTTGGGTTTAATTATTTTTGTGCTTCTAAATTATATTTTATCTTTATTTGACATGTTCTATAATGACTTTTTCCCTTGGTAGGAAAAAATTCCAAAAATACGATATTGAAATCTAATACTTTAAAGCTTAACAAAGCTTTTGGGAAGAAAGAAAGCAAAAAAGAGGATGCACCAAGAATCTGACGAACTAGATTAGATTGGTATATGTTTGTTGTTATATTTCTATAATTAGCTTGATTTTGTGGTTTCCGATTCACACCTTCTTAAGCAATTCATATTTGTTGCATTTTTTTTATGTTTAATTGTCTTCTATTATTAAAAGAATATTTCATCGTTTTATGTGATATTGATAAAATGGTTGTCTCACTTTTTCAAGATTCATAAAGAATATGTTCTTATCTTATTTTATACTTGTAATCCATAAGGAATAAATAATCTATAATGTCCTAATATTTGACTTCAGGCCTTCAACCATATAGTACACAAGTTTGTGTGCAACATAATATGTTGCATGTTGCCCATATTGGTCGAATCAACAAACTACAACTAAAGTAATTGATTTTGAATTTTAAAAGATATAAGAGTGTTGAAGAGAAGTTAAAATTGCTTCCGATTACAGAGTAGTGTTTTTTTTTTCAATTTCGTCTAAATTCAACTAAGCTGTAACTTACAAAATTGATTGTTAACTATTTAAAATTAAAAAAGAAAATGTGATATTTTTAAATATTTATTAAAGATTCAATATTACTCTCTTTGACTATATATACAATCTCCAAATTATTGGATATGATCGTTAGAGGAAAAAAAACCCTGTAACAATCCTAAACATCTTATTAGCTAAATTTAGTGTTACACTTGCATTTTAATCTGATATTTTAATAAAAATAAATAAAAATTTATTGATCCAATCCCTTCTTGATGAATCAATCTTTATTTTTAATATATTCTTATTTGCGAGTAACAACAATATTATACGCATATGTGCTTTTCCATTATTTTCTATTTTGCACTCCATTTCCACGATATAGGCTACGTGGTAGTGGGGAAATGTTTAATCATTATTACTTTCTACTTCTTCTTTTTCGTAAATCTCCCTCGGTGCTTCCTTCTGCTCCTCATTTGTTGCCAAGGCCAATCGGGAAAGGCCATCAGTTATGCGGGATCTGCTTGGGCTACGTCAACGAGTCTTGTGCCGAAAGTTTAAGCGAGCTTTTATACTTCGAATTATTTATACGCAATTCTCCGAAGCTTTTCAGCGATCACTTGCCTTTTGTAACTAGATGAAGCTGGTGGCCCGGCTCGTACAAGTTGCTTTCGAAGCTTCGAGTTGCTTTAATACTGGACTTCGATCAAAGTGTCGATTCTTCTTTCTTGTGAATAGAATCCCAATACATCTCTTACTTTGCGTTGTAATACATCATTTATTCTTCTTTCGAACGGATCTAAAAGTTCGAAGCGAAGCTCCGTCGATCTCGACATGCACAACAAATATGCAGCCTCTCCCTCTTTCAAGTTGATCTCTCACATGACACTCTTTGGCCTCGAAAATCCATTAATAGTTGAATCTTGCCAATTTGTGAGGCTCGGAATTGACAGTCTTTTATAGGAAATGGGTTTCTTGGATTTACGATGTTTTTGTCTACCCGCGAAGTTCTTCTCATAGAATTGGAACCCTCTGGAGACCAATTCTCATTTAGCTAACATTGACTCATACGAATCAAAATCTATCGGCATCACTCGACAGGCCCCATTTCGGCAACGATACTTCCTTTTGTTCTTCGCTCTCGAACCTACGATTTGAAATTTAGAGTCTTTATCCCCAGAGGAGGCTTAAACGCACGGAAATAGGTTCCGGTAATTCAGGCGAAAAATGACCTCCATTACATTACAATGAAGAACAACAAAGTGACGCAATACCTGCGGCAAATCGAAAGCGATGGACATTATTTTACGGTAGGTGCTCGCATTGATTATGAAGACGATCACATATGTTTAGAAAGTGCCTTCCATACGGTCAATGTTGCCATCCAAAAAATTTAGTTGACATATATTTGCTATTATGTAGTGTGAAGATCAATATAAAGCGAAAATGCCAGGCATAATGCGAACAACAATCCGCGGCCATCTCTTATTACCTCTAGGAGCTCTCAGAGGCTCCTACTTCGGGGAGAGGTCTTTACAACACATTAAACGGTTCGGGAGGAATGTGGGGTGGTGTTGACCAACTCAGATATAAAATGATGCATCCGTCTTGTCACAAAATGCGACACTTAGTAGCAACTTGTTGGCGTAGGACAAACTGAAATAAATTCCCACTACAATGCGGAAATCACCCAAGAGCTCTGTTTTCTTTCATTTAAAATTGAGTTTAGGATTTCGGCGTCACCACTCATTTGACATCATTCGGGAATCGAACTTTTCCTCAACCAACAAAAAATCTTCATGGGTAATGGCTAAGCTAGATTCCTCTAGTGGATGATCCGGTTTATGAAGATGGGTGATGTTATTCTCCACTACATGTCACGTAAACTTTCCCTTTTCGTATATGACGCTCGAAGCATTATTGACTAATTTTGGTTAGGTCTTTTTTTTCTACTAGAGAAAAGGATCTAGCCCTAAGATTCTTCTTTTGAGTATCCTAGAGGACTATTGATGGGACTACCTCTTTAAAAGTTTTAACCACTTCTTGGTTCTTTTATGACGTTTCGCATTGTTGGTCGTAACCTCACGTGATTGAGTTGGTTTAGACAAAACCTTTGTGAAGCTAAAAAATGAGTCCTTTAGGAAACACTAGGAGAAGCCCCTTATGACTTGGCAGCAAACGTCACTCACACATTCATTACACTCGCACTTTTCGCCTTAATGTGGCGGACTTAATATTGCGATAACTTATGCGCTCGAATTTATATATATATTTAATGATGATTTTATAAAGTCCAAACATTCAATGCAACGTATACGTGTCATATCAAGTAATACGGGGTTCTAATGAAGTCTGGTTATCGATCCCGAGAGGAAGGAATGATTCTTAAAATGACGAATGGCAATGTCTTGAAATCAGTACTCGATTTCTGAATTAGAGTTTAATGTTTGCTTCTACCAACGAGATGCGGAAAACGATATGATTAAACAGGCTACAATTACTTCTAATATTTTTAAAAACGGAATTAACTAATAGACACACACTAAGCTATGTATTTGAAAGGTTTTGATATATAAGAAAATTATTTTTCCTCTTGCAACGAATATATGATGTGGGAATGATATGGAATGATTATTTTATTTTATTGTACCAAATAGGAGCATAAATGTTTCTTTAACCTCAAAAGAGTTCCCCTTCCTTCAAGCATAAAAAGAACATTGACATATCCTAAGTTTAGTCACTAAATCTAAGGTTGAAATTTGGAATCTGCATTCTTGTGGGCTCCCGCTCGCCCTTCACTTGAAGGTATCCTTCGAGTTTAATCCATTAATCTTAGGACGAATTGGGGAGCTCGGCTTTGTCACCTGAAAACTCTAATTTGATGTCCATCAAAACACATTCCTATTTATTTATTCCCATGAACTACACAATTCATCCATGGACATTGAATGGATTCTTCATTATTGTTGTACGACAACAAATCCTTTCGAGTTAATGTTCGACGAATGTTTTCACAATTCATTGGCCGGATCGAAAAGTAAATTAAGTTCAAAATGAAAAAACCATCACAATTACTTCATCTTTAAAAGCACTTAAAATCCACATCATCGCATCATCACATCTACATGCGAAGTAGAAAGACGAAGTGAAGTTTACTCGGGAATTCATGGAGAGGACACAATTAAACATAGATTTTATATATAAAAGAAAAGTCATACAAACCACAAAAGAAAATACAACTTATCTCTTTCTTTCCCCAATCGGAAATCCCTTGAAGTTCCTTTGAATCATTTTTCTCTCTTCTTCCTGACATTTAATTCCTACATAGAATGGAAAAGGAAGAAACGATCTCTCCACTTTACTCATACTCCTTCACTCCTTAAAGAAGAATCCCTCGGAATTCTCCCATCTACACTCACTCTTCTAAACCTAACACTCAACACACACTCTCCCTCTACAGAACCACAATAAAACTCGCTTACACTATTTTTGTCAACTTGATTCTTATAAGTTAGAAATGAAATCCTATGTTTCTTTAAAGCATCCTTGAGAGTAAAATTAGCTATTGGTGAAATCCGCCGACATTGAGCGTAGGTGGACTATATATATGCAAGTGTATGAACTCAAATTTATATATGTTAATAATGATTTTGTAAAGTCCGAACACTAAACGCGAGTATACATATTGTATGTCTGAGGCTACAATGGAGTGCGGTTATCGATCCGTAGGGAAGTATGAAGTATAAGAAAGTGTTACACAATATATATTAGATAACACTAAAATCCTATACTCGAATTGTCCTTAAAGTTCTTACTTGTGATTACCATTATGCGAGGAAAACGGTAATATTAAATCAGCTAAATTCTTACATGGCTTTAAAAACGAGTGCTTGCGACAGCTAAACTATGTATTTGAAAGGTTTTTGTTATATGAGAAAAGCATCTTTCCTTTTGCAATGAGAATATGATGTGGATTGATGCGAACAATTATCTATGTTATGCCGAATAGAAGCATAGATGTTTTCTTTCCCTTAAAGTACCCCCTCTTCTAAGCATGAAAAGTACATTGACATATCTGAGAATCCCAGTCTTCATCTGGCAATGGCGGGAGGATACGCTTTCTACGAGCTCCACTCACCCTTCACCCAAAGGCTAACCTTTGATATTTAGTTACTAATTTTAGAATCAGTGGGGATCTCGGCATCACCACAGAGCCTCGAGTGAAGTCGCCAAGCATTTCTTTATTTATTTCACTCAATTCCAGAACTACGCGATTCATCCATATAAATTGAATGAATTTTTTATTATTGTTGTAGGACATTAAATCCTTTCGAATTATTGTTGAACAACATATTTTAACATTTCGGTGGCCCGAATCGAAAATAAATTAAGTTCGAAATGAAAAATATCACAATTTTAAACGATACATCGCGCGTGAATCCGCATCGATATCATCATCTCTATGCGAAAGACGAAAGGAGGCTTACTGGAGATTCATGAAGAAGATACAATAAAACATGGATTTTATATAAAGAAGTCATTACAAGCCTTAATAGAAAAAACACTATATATAACTACTAATACGGTGCCCTTGAAGTTCCTTTGAATCCTTATCTCTCTTCTTTACAACACTTAATTCTCTCTTTAGAATGGAAAGGAAGAAACAATCTCTCACTTTAATCCTTCTCCTTCACACCATAGAGAAGAATTCCTCTTAAAATCTCGCCACACACTCTTCTCTGGCTTAACATACTTCATAAAACCACACTAAAACAATTGAAGAAGCACACCATGTTTGTCGAAAAGCAGTTACTTATAAGTTAGGAATGAAATCTCGAAGTTTCCTTAGGCATCCCTTGAAAAGTCATAAAACTCTTCAAATTTGAATTCCACCGACTTCGAGTCTTTGAGCAACTCTTATTATTGATATTTTTAAGGTCTTTGTAAAATGGCAGAAGCGGCGTCCGATGCAGCGCGGCGGTGCAGAGAACCTTTTTCCTCCTTTTGCTCCTTTTTGCTCCTTTTGCTTCGAATTCGTTCATTTTGCTTCTTTTCGCTCGAATCACCAAAATCATCATAAACATGACAGAAAAATACCTTTCTTTAAATTACATTATCACCAAAAATGGGTAAAATTATATAGCGAAGCTTAGTATATATTTTTTGTGCATCAAAATCCCCAAACTTTAACTATTACTTGTCCTTCGAGTAATCTTTTCTTACATAAAATTATAACTTTAGGCATGTACTTTTCAATACAGCCAGAGGACACTAAAATTTTTAATTCAAAAGAATATATTTGTTAGATTTGAGAAAGAAATTTAGTAACTCGAATCGGCTTATTACGGGTATAGAATATTCGGCTGATCAAATTAGGGTTCTAGACTTATTTATTCAGATGATCGTAATTTTGTCACATTAAGAGTGCCTTGTAAGACTATGTGAAAAAGGAGTTCATGCAAACTTTTATTAGAATGTAGACGATACCTTAAACAAATTTAGAAATGAAATCGAGTTTTCCATTATGGTGACTCAAGTGAAGCTAATTTTTTATTAGGCATCTCTTCAAGCTTCTCCTCATTAATATTTTTTTTGTTTTTCCTTTTTTCTTTTCTTTCTCTTTTTATTTATAGGATTGTTTTTCAATCCCTTCTTTTGTTTTCTTTTCTTTTCTTTTCTTTTAATGATTACTATCTACGGATAGCCTTTAATGATTTTGAACTTCACTCTCCTCTTTCTAAAGGATTCAGAACTTAACACCTCCTTACTTTATAGTTAAGTACGAAACTTTATTATTCATCATAAAGTCACAATCCCTCTTAACACACGATACTTTAAGTCCCTTAAGCTTTCAAAAAATATAGTTTTCTTTATTTTAAATAGTTAGGTATAATCAAATCCTTTCATACCAAATATCTTACTTCTATAAATTAACCTTTATTACTAAAAATTTTCATCCAATCCTTCTATAATATTCAAATTTGAAATAAAAAGTTTTAGTTACTTACGGTGAGGTTCAACTGCCGAAGTTATGCTAATATTTTTTGAAAATATAATACTTGAGAAAAAATAAAATTTAATACTTATACGCACTCCCAAATTTAAGAATTTTTTCGGTAAATTTGAAAGCATGAGAGTAGAAGAAAACTAACCTTTCTATGCGGAATCTTGAACTCTTTAACGGCTATGCGGTATTAATTAAAATTTACAACTAGCATGCATGAAACAATTAGTAGCGGCGATATAACAATTTAAAATATTTGAATGGGTAAAGAGACATTAACTGACATAAGCATCTAACAAAAAACTACAATATTAAACAAGCTATCACAATACTACACGGTCCATTTAACAATTTCAATGTGTTAATACAACATAACAATACACCGACGGGGTTACGAGTTACATGAAAAATAAATAACTACTACATCACAACGGTCTGACACAACACGATAAAAACAACGAAATAGAAACAAACAATCTGCAATCTCCGACACTAGGATCGGCGGGGTCATCGGCGGTCAGGTTATATGGTGTATAACTTGGATAAGTAGGAAATATCACATCGGACTCCCCTCATAAATCGACTGAGCATCATAAAAAACGATATCGAACTCGAAACATCACGTACGAAATAATCTTCATTCACATCACTCCTCGCCTAAAACATATCCATCTGCCATGGGTCATCCACACTAGCACTCTTTGTAATCTCAGTTCCTCCATAGTATCAGATAAGGTAGGCGGCTCGAATGTAGATGGTACATCGTAACTCATAATAGGAATATCGGTACTCTTTACGCTCGGCTGAGCTCCTTGAGACTCGTAAGTACGGATAATAGTGCTGTGATTGGTCTCGATAGTATAGCCACTTCTTTAGAACTACTAAACTCCATTCCATCTTGAACATACGGGGCATGAACTAGAGCGGGATGTCACAATCCTCAGGTGGTCTCGCTGTGATCATGCGAATGTTGCTTGTAAGCAATAGCTCCTTTATCGATCTTTTTCATCTTACGAGATACAATAGTTCGGAATCGCTACATCCCTTGTAACTTGTGGTGATAAGATGGTAATAGTCTTGCGAGATGAAATAATGTCATGCGGTACAACATTCGATGTGGAAGAGAGGAAGTTAATGTTGTTTTGATTTACTATGCATTCCCCTCTTAGTGTCGAAAAAACGTCTTCTCTCATATTTTCTCCTCAGTATCGAAAGTTTTCATATTCACAAACAAAAGGTTCTTGGAGTCGATGAAAGCATTGATACAGCGAGGAGTAAACTCGATAATTTTTCCTCTAGCTGGCATACTCGGTCTTATTCCGGGGGTAAGTTAGAATATAGTTATAACAACTCCCATAAAAACATTCACGGTAAAATAACAAAATGGATTTGATTCCGCTCTGCATTTAAGCTAATTCTACGGATCCACCGAACTATCAAAAGCTCGATCCTGGATACACTTCTTGTTGTAAAGGTAAGAGGTAAAGAGTGAAATTGGGCTTTAATCGCAATTTCCTCGCCCGAAATCCGATTTTCTCTTCCCTTTATCATCCTTGGAGCCATACGAATTTCTAAAATTTGCAAAGAAAAGTCTAATAAATCCCCAATTCACAATATATGAGCTCGATTACTATCTTTTAAACATGTAAGAAGCAGATTACATCATGGAAATCTCAAAATCTATTTAAAACTCCAAAAATTCTAACTGCATGATAACGAGAGATTTCCGTAGTGAAAATAAAAAAATTTTAGCTTGAAGTGAATCTCTTACCAAAGTGTAGAACCAACATCGAAAACCATTGAAATCACATTGAATCCAGGATACAGTATGCACCAGATCTTGAAAATTACGAAAATGGAGGAGGAAGACGAAGGCAATTGAAAAATTTGTGGGTCCCGAGTCAAATCGGGAAAATGAGGGTTTTTAGCCTTTTGCGGGAGTTCGGCGTAACGACGCTCTATTTAAAATAAATGCCGAACTCTCTCTGGATTACGGCGCCGACGGCGCCGGTCAAACTTTTGCGGGTCGGAAAATTTTCGTAATTTCAATCGTTTCGACTTCCACAACGGTGTTTAACCTTTAATAGGCATTTACATCATCTCACAAGCAATAATTAACACAAATCTTTTCACAAAGAATACACGACAAGCTTATATATATATAATCCGAGTTCTGATATAAACAGAATATGTTCATTCAGAGCCAGACGACTTTTAGATGTTTAGTGCTTAGTATACATGATAGCAGATTAAAATCTAAGCACACAATGAAAAGAAAGCATATCCGAATCCAAATTAATTAAAGCAAAGCAAATACTACACACCGAGCAAAATAAGCAGAAACGAAACAAAACCTGCCAGCAATAAATAGAATCCATTAGTCCCATATGGAGGTTTAATTTATCCTCTCCTCTAATGTCTCCGATCGATTCTTGATGCCACGAACAAATTATAGAATGGAGAAATGGAAAATGCGTAAGATGATTCCTCGACGATCATCGCGTTCTTCTTCATTAGATTAAGCAAACTGATCTCGATTAAATTGATGGGTATTTCTTTCATTCTTTAATCTGTGTGATCGAATAAATCGAAATGTTATTGATAGCACTCATAACGTTAACGCACTCTTTCTCCATTCATTTGATCCTCTTCGATATCGTTACGGAACCTTCGGAAAATAGGGTTGAATCGGTTGTGAAGTACGTGTTGGTTGGTCGGCAAACAAATTCATGTATCATCTTCATCTTCGCATGCAGCGGTCATAAGGATTAGTTGGATCAATAGGCCTCCATGGAAGAAGATCATTTCCCAACATTTATAAGGAACTTGCGATTAAGTACATAACGAAATATGGTGGACGGGTGTCCGAGCCCGTATTTAGATCCATGAATAATTAATCCCAAATCGATTTCACGGTAATTATTATAATGTCGATCGGCCTTCCATATTGAATACATAAATTCAAAATCGCACTTTCTGGTTGCCTTGCTAAACTTCGATGTTGGAAACTTTGCTAAATAAATTAGTGCCATTTGCTTTGACCTTTAGTTTAAAGATGCAGATGGGAAGCTAATGTATCCATTCTACGCAATTTCCCAGTCACTCATTCTCATCGTAGTGCTTGATACACATCATTCATATTATCTTGTGTGGCATTGAAATTAGAATAATGGCAAGTAGGTACAATCTTAATCATGAAAAGATCTTTAATTTATTAAGGGAGTGGTGCACGAAATCTACCATGCACAAATACAAACCCTTGGTTGATCAGGTGAATATTTGCGAAAATTCTTTCACGACATGGACAATAATGGCGGCGGTAGTGTAGCAAAGAACTTCCCAACGTCTCTCTTTAATAATTTTCTTGATTCTAGTTGTAGGATTATCCACACCTTGATTTATGAAGCCTCTTTCCTTGATAATTCTTTCTTCATCATCACTTTGTTGAACAAACTGTGCCTTTCCAAAATTTATTAACTTCCTTCGGTTGAAAGCAAGATCGAGGGGTTTCAATGGATTAGGAATCCATGGGATGCGAATTGGGATGGTAGTTTTCATTTTTCTGGAGTTAGGAAGTAAAAAATGGAGTTTAGGGAGTTATAAGGACGAATATCCTGCTCAAAACCACCAAAACTAGTATTTTGAAACATCAAAAAGCGTCGGCATGTTTTGGGTGCGGGCGGCGCTTCCAATTTTGTAAGTTGAGTGTAACAAACTTGTGATAGGAGTGCCGGCGGCACCCATTACGAACACTGCGGCGCCGGTGGTACAAAATTCTCATCGAACTTCGTTTATTTAAAATATTCAGTATCTTAGTCGATCAATTATTTATCGCGTTTTAAAAGTATTTAGGGGTAATTATGATTTGAAAATAAACATCTAAAAAACACAACTACATCGAACAAGCAAACACACCACAAATATACATATTCCCGTAAAGTGCTTTGGTTTAAGTCATCGGCCCACAAACCATTCGAGTTAATCGAAGATGACTCGGTATTAAACATCTTTGAAGTCGAGATTGAAGCCGTCGAAATGAGCTTTAATCGTGCAATTAACATGAAAATCTTTCTAGTATCGGGATCTTATATATCAGTAAGCTCCAAAAGAATGACATTTTACAACGGTAAAATGTCTTAATATCTAGACTTGAGGCTTTTACGAAATGACTTGATCTTGTGTATAATAAAACTTTTTGTCAATTAAGTTCTTTTTCAATATCTTCCATTCATTACAATTTCATTTTCTCTTTATAAATCTATCATTGTGATAAGATGCATTTCTAATATTTCCCGATTCATTCAATTGCATAAATTTTTTTCTACAGCATTGACCAATTAAAATTAAACTCTTTTATCACCCATTATGCTTTATGCTCAGAGTTTAATTGTAAATGGCAAGTCTTACGAAAACTAGTTTATAAGGAGACATTCCGATAGGAGTTTTAACGAGAGTCCTATAAGCCCGTAAAGCAATATACGAATCGAAATGAGACAATCTAATTTATGATTATCATGATTTTCTCAAAATTCTTTTTGTTTCACGATTAGACATATAACCCAAACCCTTTAGTATGGGGATGATAGCGGTAGAAATTAAATGAATAATATTATATTTCTCGATTAATCTCTTAATTCGATTATTCCTAAAATAGGATTTACCATCGGTTATGATCACTCTCGGCATTACTTATCTTGTAAATTTATTTTTCTTTAAAGGGTACAGTGACATCACATCTAGGTAAACGATAGCATCATTAATTTCGAGACATAATTAACGGCAAACCAATATATATAAATTTCGAATGAAGGAGTAAATGGTCCCATAAATCCCAATCACCATACATAAAAAAATTTCGAAGCTTCCAAATTATAATTTAGAGGCATTCATTTCTTCACAGAGATATTTTACTCTCAGAGCATCGATCACATGATTTAATATATCTATAACATCTACAAAAAGAGTAGGCGATAAATCCAGTTGTAAAATCTTAAAACGATTTAATCGATTACCAAAATGACCTCCAATTCCGAATCATGACATTGTTGAATAATCGAATTCGTTTCTTCTTGTGGCACAAGTTTTCAGTAATCGGATCCTTGCTTTGTTTATATAGATAGAACTCGTCAAAAATAAATTTTGCATCATATTTAAACTTCTTTTGTTGTTGCCTTGTTAAATCGGGTAGTACGATATCTCTACAAAATAATTCACAATGTCGACATACCAAAGGAAATTACTTCCCATAATAGTATAGAGTGACAACCTCGGGGGAGAGACGAGAGTAGAAAGTGAAGGGTGTATATGTTAGTTGAAAACATAAATGTTATAAATGTTTTTCGAAGTAAATTAGTAATTGTTCTCTCTCCTTTTATGAATGCAAATGTAGTAATAAAGGGCTACAGCCAAAGTCACAGATATCGATACGGGGGAAGTTAGAGACTTAAAGGACTAATTTCGGCGGAAAGTAAGAATTCTTGTCCCCAGTATACATAAATAATGAATGCTTATACTAAACTCTATTTTAAAGATTAAATAAGTAATTTATAATTTCGAAAAGTATCTTTATCCTTGTTAAGAGAATTAAGTGAATAAATAATTAAATTAGTTAGAATTATATTGTGCCGAAATAGGAGCATTCTGACCATTCTGCATAAGTCAGGGTGCGAAAGAACGTTATTAGTCACATGTTTGGTTGCGAGATGCACGCTTCAGTGGGGAGGATCTGGGTAGCACTTCGAGCTCTATGTTCCCTGCTTTGAGGGGCCTAGCATCTGCGCCCGGCTCGACGATGAGATAGGGTTGAATATTTTAGTCTGTCATGGCTAAAATGTCAGAGTCCTATAGATAATTAATATTTCCTTGTTGTTGCACACATATTAATTGTTTCCCGGAATCTCGTATGTAATCTTTCTTATAGTTGATAATTTAACGTATGTTAACGATTCGATTGGCCCGAATTGAAAGTAAATTAAGATTTACGTAAAAGATTATCGATTTTATTTAATATTTTTAAAGACAATGCAGTTTAATTCTTCATTTCATAAAATCTAAACGTAGGGAAAAGACAAAGAAAACTAATCAGAATACATAGGAAGAATAACACAAAAAAATTGATTTCTTTTAAAGTTATAAAACGATAAGCAAAAAAACTTATCTCGAATGCTTATAAGTAACTCTTAAAGTTCCTTTGACTCTTCCTTTTTGTACAACATACTTAATTAAAAAGACTCACCAAAACACTAAATAAAACACTAACTCTCACTAAAGACACTACGATGACAATTTTGGCCTAAATTCATCTCTATTTAAGAGGAAGGAATATATGCGAAAGGTTGCTTAAGCATCTCTTCGAAAAACATCCATATTGATGTATTTGACCCCGGGCGACATTCTCGCCATAGGCGAATCGATCTCGCCGTCGGCGAGGCTCCTAGAACAATGGCTAATCGCTAAGGCTCGCTTTCGGCGGGCTCGATCTCACGCGTCGGTGGGCTCCTTTATAATATATTCGAAAGCTTTCGGGAAGATCTCGTTGTCGGCGGCCCATTTATCGCAGTCGGCGGGCTAGTTCAGTTTTCATCTATTTTAGTCCTTTTTGTTCGAGATTCACTCTTTTTTTCTCTTTTTACTCCATTACTTATAAATGTTCGTTCTGCGTTAAAACATAAAAATACGTTTATTTATAGTGCGATTTCATATAAAATTGGTATAAATTTCCTAATACATTTTCTTATAGATTAAAATCCCCAAATTTAACTATTACTTGTCCTCGAAATTACTCTTGATGCTACATAAAGTAATGATTATTTGTAGTAAAGTTTTTAATTAAATTACTATGAATTTGAATTAAATAAATATTATAGTAAAGTTTATTAGAAATATTTTAGACAATTAAATAATTACATGGATATAAGTTTATTTGGATATTAAGTTTTAAGAGTTGATGTACATTTGTTTCGAGAATCACTATATTACTTGTAATATTAAATTACTTAGGATATTAGGATATTAGGAATATCTTGAAAATACTACTTGGTAAAATGCGAAATCCATATATATAAGTTCGGAAATGCCAAGCGAGTTTACAATTTAGGTTGATTGAATAAATTTAATTTTTGATAAACATCCTTGAAACTATACTTCGCCCCTTATATTTTTTTATTTGTTTTGCTCTCGATTTATTTTCAATCCTTTTTTTTATTTTCTTTTCGAAGTGAGGATACATTATTTTTGATTAGCTGTTAATAATTTTGAAATTTATTTTTACTCTTGTAAATTTGAAGCTTAAAACATTTACTTACCTTATATGTATTTCAAAGTTTTTACTTCATTGAGTTTCAATCTTTTATTTCTCAACTAAATACCTTAGAATTTAATATTTTTAAAATATAGTTTTCCTTACTTTAAATAGTTAACTATATTCTTATCCTTTATTCCAAATATCTTAATCTACAAAATTGGTTAATTAAAGTATTTCTTTTAACTTTCTATAATAATTAAATAAATTAATTCTAGTTTGCGAGTTAAAAATTACTACGAGAAAATATGTTATATAAATTTTGAAAATATAAATTAGGGAAAACGATTTAATAATTAATTTTGTGTTTTCTCTGACTTAGAATTTTTTTATCGGTATAAAGGGTGAAAAGAAAATAATCATGATTTAAATCATACCTTAATTCTTTAGGTATTTCTTCTTTTTGAAGTTGCGGAGTTCTTTTAAATGCATTGATGCTGTCTTGTGTAACTACACACATATATAATATCGAAAAGAAATTGCTAGGTAAAGAAGTTTTGAAATAAGTACGACTACTAACACAATTTATCTTGCAACATAGCACAACATCCATAGATTTCACTAATCTAGTTTCGATTATAATGTGAATTGAAATATTTAAAATTTAAAAAACGGCACAAATTTAACTTATACAACAATATTAAAATGTCTTATACAACATAACAATCGAAAGTTATAAATAGCGTCAATGTTGAATCTAAGAAAACAAATGACAATCACATATCATAAATATCTAATCGGAAAATCTAAGCATCAATGTTAAAATCTCGAAGCTATGTCTTAAATGCTTCTTGTTAGCGAATTGGAGTAGGTTGGTAGTGAGTATAACGAGGGCACTCGAAATATAACATCGGGCTCTCGCTCTCGATATGATTCTCGGCATGATAATAGGCTATTTTAAACTCGAATGTCTCTGGAGATAATGTTTGTCATAATCGTGCCTTCGCTCCAAAAAGCATCCCGATTCTACGTCCTTATGTTCAATTTTTTCTTGATCTTTTTTTCAACGCCTTTTATTCTTGAGTCATTTCGTTCATCGAATCCTTGAAGGTAAGAAACATAGGTCGGAGGATCCTCTTAGTAGAGATATCCTACTAGTTGAAGGTACATAACTCACAGTGGGATCTCCATTCGTGGGATATAAAGTTTTTTATTATGGGTAATGGGTTTCATAGGTTAAACCTACTCATCATCTACAGCTTCTCACAGACGATTGGCGAGGTGCATAAATTAGACCGGGATGTCCTAGTCTCCCTCCCACTTTCACTTCTTGAGGTGGCTAATAATTCTTATAAATAATACTCCCCATTATCACTATAAGTTTGAATCTGAAATTCATTATTGCCATTTTATCTCTTGTTACTTCGCACATATGGTGATAGGTAGGTAACAAAGTAGAAAAAATAAAATAGTGCCGAAGCCTTAGATGTTGCATTTAACATAGAAAGAGGAAAGTTTACCCGTTCGCATTTGCTTAATCTTCCAGTTCCTTTCCCATCGGTGGTATCGCACTCTTCGGCGGTCCTTCCATTGTTCCGAATTTATAGTATTCGCTAGTATGCGAATCTTGTACTTCGTAGAAAGAGTTGATACGCACAGCATTAAGATCAACTAAAAATCCTCTGGCAACTTTATTGGTGTATCTTCTATTGCGATCAGGTTGGCATAAAATTCTTTCCGACATCCAATAATGACTACATTCGTTTGTATAACGAAACTCTCATCTTCTCTCTCTTATCGTTCGTTCCACTTCTCCTCCTAGATTTTTAAAAAACTTCTATCCTGAATGCACTTTCTTGCTTTGATATTGAGGTTGTATCTTGATTGTGCTCGCATTCACGAATCGTGTTTCGTCGAAATCCGATCGCTTTTCGTCGTGGAGCCATTTGTCGTTTTATCAATTCTGAAAATTCTCAAACTAATTTCGAAAATAATACTAGAATGGCTTCAAAGGTGAGCTTAAAAATAATCTAAATCGAATTCCATGAACTTCTTTCAAGTCTTTTTCACATTTTCAATTTTTCAAATTCATCGATGTAGAAGAAATTCATGGTGAAAATAAAAAATTTTACATAAGGAGGAAGCTCTTACCGAGGAAGATAAAATCCGGTGTTAAAATATGCGTGTGCTCGAATCCGATATCTCTCGACACGAGTCCAGTTTTTGAAGTTTTGAGGAAGGGACGATGAATAGTGATGGTTGATCGGTCGAAATAAAGTGTTTTTTGGGATCTTCTTGTCGGCGAAAAATCTCGCCGTCTCCCGGCGAGCAATTATTTGAATAGGCCTAAAGTTTCGCGGTAAATCTCGCAGGTATTGAGCACCGATACGTAAGCGAAGATTTTCAAATTTGTATTTTCAATATTTATATTATTTTGATTCATATTAAGCCTTGTTTAATGTCAGAATCAATCTGATGTACTTTATTGTAATTAGATCTTATTTTTAACACATGAGGTACACAACCACAACATTAAACTAACTTTATATATGAAATCCGGAGGGTGATTACAATATTCACGCACTACATTACTAATAAAATACTTTTAAAATCTTAATACCTGATTTAGTGTTGCGATCAAAAGACCAGTCTTGAAAATGCGGGGCCAAATAGCAAACACATAATCTAAATAGGCGAGATTAATTATCAAAGTGAAAATGACATTAAAAACTAAATTCAACTAACTTAACACACAAATGAATACGAATAAATATTATCTACTCATCGGGATACGTACTAAATTCTACAATATGATAGAATGTAGAGTGAACGAGCAGTTGTGAAAAGGCACCTGAAAATTCTTGTGGGAATCTTCTTCGATCAAATCCTTTAAACAAAAAATCTGTATGAAACTAATATAAGGTGTCCGGAATGATCGAAGTCTTTCCTTCGTTCTCAATCGATAATAAATCGAATAAATCGGAAGATATTGTTAATTGAATTCATCACGTTTTGTACCTCTTTCTCCAATCCTTTGAGTTTTCGTAAGATCGATTAGTTTTATCAAAGAGGTCGATTGAAAGATTGTTTTGAGATGTGATCCATGATAATAGATAAATTGTCGTTATCCAGTAGAAACATATCAGTTGGGTACAAGGTTTCAATGATACCACTGGGGCTTCGCCAGGAGCGTCTGACACAATAAATTGTTGAAGGATGTCAGGCATGAATCGATCCATGTACAGTCGACTGGGCGACTTCACGATAATAGATCCAACGTCGATGAGTAATCTCGCTTGAATACGGTAATTTAAAATCGCACTCCTTAGAAACTTTATTTACCCTCGTAGTGGGTAATAATTTTGAAAAATAATAAATTAGTGTTTAGAGATGAGTTTAGTGAACTAACATGCTAAATGTCTCATTATAATCACAGTTCTTGGTCAGATAAATGAGATCTGATCATATTATATCTTGTATGAACAAGGTGGAATTAATGGAAAACGAAGTGTATTCTGATTGAATATAACTCATTAATTCTTGAAGGAGTGAAGGTTACCGTCTACCTCGCATATACGCTTCCATTGTCGATTCCATGAAAGATTGGAGTAGAAGATTCTTTGACTACGGGGATGATTTACTGCCGAGAAGTTGTATACTTGTGCATCCTGTCAGAAGTCGTCCCGATCATTTCCTCGATAGATGTTGTCAAATTTACCACTCCTTGTGTAGAATCCTCTTTCTTTAATCGATCTCTTCTTCATCATAACTTTGTTGAATATGTGTTACTCATGACGTCAAAAGCTTTCTTCGATTGAACACTCGAGATTTAGTGATTTCAAGTGGATTGGATGCCATAATATTATGTTTTTGTGGGGTTTAAGTCGTTCAAGTAAAAAAGTAAAGAATTCGAGTTCTAGGCGTTTTAAAGAGTTAAAACACTTAGAATTGTCAAAAAACTGCCAAAATAACTCTTTGAACCGCTACATTGACTATCTCGTAGTCGGCGCTTGGCCAGTCTCCTTCAATGGCGGGATAGTTATTAATATAAACTGATTAGGCGCACATATCTCACCGTTGTGGGGGTCGATCTGTCGTCGGCTTTGCTAAGGCATAATTACTAGTTTAATACCGAGTCTGAATATTTTCAAATTAGTTGATTATAAATATAAATATGAGTAGTAGAATTAATTTTATGCCATAATTAATAATAAATCAACCAAATATATTATAATTAAGAATACCATGGGTTGTCTCCCATAAAGTGTTTGGTTTAACGTCGACCCGACTTTATTCGGAGTTAATAATCGGGATTATTTGGCATTAAAAAAGCCTCTTTAAAATTTGGTCTTAACTAGCGAAATATGGTTTTAATACGTGATTTCTTTAAATTTGTGTCCGATCTTTGGATCTTCAATTTCTACGGTTACGTATGTAAATATTTGAGTTATAGTGAAAGTCTGTGGTAGTTGTTGAAATAATTTCGAAATCCATATTATAAAACAAAATTTCTTGTCACAGTTGAAATTTTTTGGTTAATCTTCGATCATGCCGTATTTTGATTTTTTCTCTTTATAAATTATATCGTTATTATAGGATTCATTTCTTAATTCTTCAATTCATTCATTTGAAATAATCTCTTCTCATCGGCTTCTTTTAAATTATAATTAAATTCTTTAATGCTTTAGGTACGCTTTATGTTCTAATTCTACAATTAAGTGACAAGTCTTTCCATAAATAAGCACAAGGAGTCATTCCCGATCGAGTTTTATAAGCGAGTCCTATATGCCTGTCAGTCATCGAGTCTTGTAGACCGATCTATTTTATTAGGGTTTACGATTTTCTAAAATTTGTTTAATTTCTCGATTAGAAAACTTAGTGTCCAGCTGGTTTGTGGATGATAAGTTGTTGATATTTTATGAATAATGTTAAATTTTTCTACAAATTTGTGAATATATTTATTAAAATGGGATCCTCCGTCGGTGATAATCACTCTCGGCATTCCATATCTTGTGAAAATATTTTTTCTTAAAAATTTTGAAACACTCTTAGCATCTGTGAGGTAAGGCTTGTGCTTGATCCATTTAGAAACATAATCGGCACGCAGTAATATATATGAGTTTCCCGAATGAAGGAATAAATGGTCATGAAATACGAACATCGAAATTGACTTAATATAAAATTCGAGAGCGTTTCGTTTCTTACAGATATATTCTTGCCACTGAATTGCGTTGCTCCATGAGATTTTGATATATCGCATCTTTAAATAGAGTAGACGATAAATCAAGTTGTAAAATTTTATAGCGGTTTTATCGTTCAATATCCTCAAATTAAATAATCGTGACATTTTTGAATAATGCATTGATTCTTGTAAAACTGTCTTAATAATTAAATCCTTACATTACTTATATAAATATGGTTCATCCCAAAAATATTTTTTAGCATCATAGATGAATTTTTACGTTGTTGCGAGTTAGCATAGGTGGTAAAAAATATCACTTACGATATAATTAACTATAATAGTATATTATAAAGTTGTTCGTCGGGAAAATTGTACGACAATTTTTTTATTGTCGATGTCAGATAGTCTGATATCCTAGTCTTGATAAAATGATATTTAATTTCAATTATAAGTTCCACTACATTAATTATTTCAAAATCAAAATCTTGCATCGGTAATATCCATCGATTAATCTTAGTTTGTTATTCTTTTGTATTAAATATGGAGAATGATCGATATCTTATGATACGTTTAGTTCGATTAAATAGTCTAAATTTATAAAAGCATATACAATTACTAATAACTCTTTTTATGTAACTGCATAGTTGATTTCAGCATTATTGAGAATTATTTTACTAGCATAGTATATAACTTTAAAAATTTTATTATACCTTTGTCAGAAACATCTATGTATAATCATAGCATCACACATAAGTTCAAATGGTTTCTGTGGAGTGAAACTATTATAGGTGCTTTTGATTAATTTATCTTTTAATATTTCAAAAAGCATTTAAGCATTACGTAGTGAATTAAAATTCTTGTCCTTTTAAAAGTTGGCATAGAGTTTAGTAATTTTTGAAAAATCATTTATATAACATCTTGTAAATCTGGATGTCCAAGAAAACTTCTTACCCTCTCGGTATAGTAGGAGGTGGTAATTTAATTATAACTTGAATTTTTGCGGTACTTCCATACCATTTTAGAAATTTTATGCTAATACAGTCGCCTACTTGTCATAAATTAACATTTCTCCCAATTTAGAACTAAGTTAGTTTTTGCATACATCTAAGACTTTTTGAAGATCAGCATGTGTGTGACAGTGTTCCAAATACGGAAGAGAAATCGTATAAAATACTTATTCCATCATCGATTAATTTGCTAAATATAGACATCAATACATCTGGAATGTTGCGGGTGCATTACATAATCTAGAAGGCATTCTTGAAAAGCAAATGTTACATAAAAGGCAGGTAAATGTGGTTACTTGATCAAAAAAAAAAAAAAAAAAACCGGGGAGCGATAGGAATTTGATATGATATGTATCTAAAAAACCAAAATATTTGTGTCGGTATGGTTGCTCAAACATTTGGTAAAAATGGTAAAGGGAAATGATCATTCCTTGTGGTACATTTAATTTTCTATAATCGAAATACATATACGCCATCTAGTAACTTGTCTTATAATCATTAATTCATTATTTTCATTAGCTTCAACGGTCGCTCCTCCTTTCTTAGGAACCTGATGAATTGGGCTTACCGCTTAGCATCGAAATAGGATATATAATACAATTATCTAACCATTTTAATATTTCCTTTTTGACTATATATTTCATTATTGGGTTTAATCTCGTTTGTGGATTAACTCTTGATTTATATTCATTATGCAAAAATAATTAAATGCATACGGATTGAAGGACTAATTCTTTTAATATCTGCTTGGAGTCCGACCAAAAGTTTTCTTATACTTCTTTAATGTGTCGAAAGTTTTGCTCTTATTGATTCTCTTAGATATAATAAGCATTACGATTGAAGATTTACCTAAAAATTCATATTTTAAATGAATAGGTAAATTTTTTAACTGATTCGGAGGGGTTTACAATCGTAGTATATTATTTCGGCGTTTTTCGTATTATCCAACATTTCAAATCTTTCTTGTATATAATCTAATTATTCATTGCATGTTTCTTTAAATAATTCTGTATTATCTATTTCTGATTTATCTTAAGTATTCTTTAAAATGTTCATTTTGCGGATCTTCGAAATTTGGGTTCGAAAACATTCATCATGCTTTTTTATAAGCCGGGATATTTCATTGATTTCACAATGTTAAAAAGTTACTTTTGATCGTTTACTCTCTAGTTAATTCTCCTTTTGAACATCAATCATAGCTTTTACGGTAGCTAAAAGTGCCACTAAAATTATGGGTATTTCTTTATCTTCCTCAATGTCTGCATGATAAAATCATTTGGGAAGATAAATTTATCCACTTTTACAAACACATCTTCAATAACTCCTTTGGGATATGTCAGCTGAACGATTAGCTAACTGATTCTTGAAGTAGGTGAGACTTCTTGATCTTTAATCTTTTAAAAGTGTAGAAGGCATAAGATTTATCTTTGGCTCTTAAACCACGTAAAGCTTTTCCATAAATTTTTCCTCTGACCAAAGCGCGAGGTATAATTGAAACTACAGTTCTTTTAATTTACTCCATGAAGCTTTTCTGAATAATTGCACTACACTCTTCGCTAAGTGCAACGGTTTCATTGTCTTGTAAATTTTATTTTTTATTTAAAATATCTTTGAAAAATTTTACATAATTAGGCATTTGTTCATTGCTTTAAAAAAAAGAATGTTTATGCAGATTAATTTCTTTAGAATTTCAAGAAATTTAGAAAATTGCTTATCTTTTTTATGTTGCTTTAGTTCTTTGGGGAAATGGTGGTGGTGGTTTCCTGAAATTTTCATAGATATTAGTGGATATTCTAAATTTTGATCTTCTTGATCCTTCTCTTTTTCAGTTTCCACTTTCTCTTTCTCACTTTCCGTTTCTTTATGTATTCTTGTTTAACCTCTTTTCATGTTAACTGTATGGCTTTAATTTTTCTTTTCCTTGATCTTTAGGATTTATTTCTACATTAAGGTTTAGGAAAAGTTTTATTAATTTTATTATTAAGTGCGAGTAGCAATATGTCCAAGTTTAGTTTTAATATTTTTAATTACGGTTCATGATTTTGTAATTGGTTTCCTTGAGATTTGTAACTGATTGCTTTTGATTTTCAAGTAGTGACACATGGCTTAATATTAATTCTTCCATGGATAATTTCTTATCCTTAAATTGAGGATTATTATTAAATCCGAATTGAGTTTATAATTAGAATTTCCTTGGTTAGATGGATTTCCTAATGGGTTGTGGAGTTGTTCATCCATTGCTGATTAGCAGAGTTGTTATTCAATTAAAATTTGGATGGTTCTTCCAACCAGTTATAAAAATTTGCATAAGAATTATTGGAGTCTATTAGTAATAGAGTTAAAGTTTCATATGAAGATTGAGCATCTATAAGTTGTCAAAGGAATTTTTTTTCTATTATATTGGGAGAATAATTCATTCTAAAACGATCTAATTTCTTGGATATAGCAGCAATTTGAAAGCTAACATAAAAATTGCATGGTCATGTATCTTGGATATTTTTTAGGATTTAACTTTCGGAAGGCCATTGAAAATTGCGGTAGCTATTTCGTCAATTAATGAATAAGCCTTATCAAATGGTTTGGACATTAATGATCCTCCAGCATAAGCATCTATAATAGATCTAGAATCCTTCTAATCATTATAAAATTTGTATAATTAACCGATACGAGCAATGCATGATGTGGGTATTTCCTAAGAAGATCTTTAAATCTCTCCCGAGCTTCGTATATTGATTCTCCGTCTGGCCCGATAAAAGAAGTTGTCATTTCTAAGCTTTGCATTTTTTAAGGAGGAAAATATTTGGTTAGAAATTTTTGTGATAATTCTCTCCAAGTTTTAATAGACAGTGCTAAAGAAATTAACCGCATCTTATCCCTTAAAGAAAAAGGAAAAAGCCTAGTCAACATCGTCATTAGATACTTCGTCATATTTAAAAGTAGCACATAGTTCTAAAACTAGCAAGATGTAAATTAGGATCTTGGTTTGTTGACACTAAATTGATTATTAAGTTTGTACCATTTGGATAATTTCATGTTTAAGCTCGAATGAGTTAGCGAGTTTGTAGGGGTTTTGGATAGTTAAGTGAACTTCATCTAATGTAGGGTTAAGGCGTAATCTCTTAAGGTCTTGGTTGGTTTATATTTTCAATTTACGGATTATTTTGCCATTTTAGTTAAATTTATAATTTCTCTTTTTTGTTTTCTAATTATTTTAATACGTATACAATTACGAATCATAAGGGATTAAACTTTCGGTTGAAAATTTACGCATACAATTTTATGTAGATTTTAAAAAATAGTACGGTACTCTAGTAATTATCTTTAGTAATTATTTTATTAATTACCTTTAATAATTACTTTACTTCCATGACAACGGTGCCGAAAACGACGACCTCGGGGGAGAAGCGAGAGCGAAGTGAAAGTTTGTATATGTTGGTTAAGCTTTTATAAATGTTATAAATGTTTTTTCGAAGTAAAATAGCAATTGCGCTACCTCCCCTTTTATCAACGCAAGTATACGTATCGTTCAAGTAATGAAGAGGCTCTAAAGAGTCCCCAGATATCGATCTCATAGGGAACTTAGAGACTTAAGGATAATTTCGGCAAATGCGATTACTAACAGTATACGGAAATGAAGACTTACTTATATGAAACTCTGTTCTTAAGATTAAATAAAATTATAATTTAGAAAATCTTTCTTCTTGTTAAAGAGAATTAAGTGAATAAATAATTAATTTAGTTAAATTATATTGTGCGAATAGGAACATTCTTTATTATTTACCTTTGGTCAGTGCGAAGAACATTAGCTAGTCTATGTTTAGTTCTTTGATATAACGTATTTAGGGATCTTTGTTGCCACTTTAAATCACGTTCCCCTCACCCAAGAGCTAACATCTACACTTCGGCTCCCGAAAACGATGAAGGACCCGATTATATATTTTAATTACGTAACAAATGTTGATTCTACACTAGATAATTAATATTTCTTTATTTATTTGCACCCTCCTTCCAAGGCTTTTGAAGCACCTGAATCTAAGATGTAATCTTTACTATAGTTGATAATTCAACATATGTTAACAATTCAGTGCTTGAAATTTAAAATGAAATTAGATTTAAGTAAAAAGGTGCATCATAATATGATTTAATATTTTAGAGCACAACTAATTTAATTCTTCATTTCAACAAATCTCAAAAACAGGAAAAGATAAAGAAAACTACTTTCAGAATGCATAGGAATAATAACACAAAACTTGGATTTCATTTAAATTTATAAAACAATAAACAAAAAAATTTATCTTGAATCTTCTCCCCGACGAGACTCATGAAGTTCCCTTCTCTTCCCTTCTTATACAACACTTAATTAAAAAGACTCACCAAGACACTAAATAAAACACTAACTCTCACTAAAGACACTACTAGAGAAGACACTACGATGATAATTTTTGGCCTAAATTCATCTATATTTAAAGAAGCGAATATATCCAAAGGTTGCTTAAGCATCTCTTCAAAAAGTGTCCAAATTCAATGTATTAGGCTTGAACCGACATTCTCGCTCCTTTTTGCTCTTTTTGCTCCCATTACCTGTCAATCTTCATTCCTGCAATAAAACATAAAAAATATCTTTCTTGCAATTTCATATAAAATTAGTATAAAATTCTTAACATTTTCTTGTAATTATTAGAGTTCTTTCAATCGGGAAAAATTCTGTGTTTCCTTTTCAAATTCGAGATAATTTATCATACTCTATTCTTAATGAGATGATCGGCTATTTGATTATCGGCTCCTTCTATCAATTATCATATAAAAAATTCTTGCGAAGAAGTATTCATCTAATAGATACAGGTTTCACATCCTTCTTTTTCATTAAATATTTGATAGCGAATGGTGTTCTGTATGCACAATACTTTTAGCTCCAATTAAATATGGTCTAACATTTTCATAGAAAATACGACAGCTAATAACTCTCTTTTAGTAGTGGTATAATTAATTTGAGCCTCATTAAAAGTTTACTAGCATAGTAAATGACTTTGAAAACTTTTGTATGCCCTTGCCCCAATGCTACTCCGATCACATAATCACTCGCATCACACATAAGTTCAAATCTGTCGGGTGAAATAATTATAGGTGCGGTGATTAATTTTATTTGATAATTCGAAAACTCTCGAGCATTCATCATTAAAATTAAATTTTGTCATTTTCTAAAATTCGGTACGGAAGTTTAGTAATTTTAGAAAAATCTTTAATATATTGCTTGTAAAATCCGAGGCGCGTCCTAAGAAACTCTTCACCTCTCCACCGGTAGTGGGTGGCGACAATCTCTCGATCACTCTAATTTTAGAAGGGATCGGCCCTCCATACCATGTTGAAGAATTGCAGCCAACAAGCACGGCTCCCTCTCTGACCATAAGTTGACATTTCTCCCGATTGAGAACTAGATTTGTTTTCTCACAGAGCTCCAAAACTTTGTTAAGTTTTTCCAAGAAAATTTCATATGAAGTCCAGAATACGAGAAATTATTCATAAAAACTTATATTCGTTATCTATCATACTACGAATATAGACATCACACATCTCTAAATTATTGCGGGTGCGTTACACGGTCAAAAGACATTCTTCAAAAAACAAAGGATTAAAGTAAGGGCTAGTAAATGCTGTCTTTTCTTGATTCTCGGAAGCAATAGATATTTGATGGTAACAGGTATATCCATCAGGAAAATAGTAGTACTTGTGTCAGCATCTGTCCCCAGCATTTGATCGAAAAGGAAGAGGAAAGTGATCTTTTCTAGGTAAATGACAGCATTTAATTTCCTATAGTCAATACAAATTCGCCATCCATTAATTTGTCTTATGGGTATATTCCTTAAATTCATTCACTTCCAGCAGTCCTCCTCCTTTTCGGTACACGATGTATTAGACTCATAGAAACGCTTATATGAAATAGGATAAAATAATTAGAGCATCCGGCCATTTTAAAATCTTTCTTAACTACTTCTTTCATTATAGGATTCAGTCGCACAGAGATCAACTCTCGGTTTATGTTCTTCGTCAAATAAGGTACGTGCATACAAATCGAAGGACTAACTCCTTTAAATTTAACGTGTCCATCCGAAAAGCTTTCTTTATCTTTTTAAAGTTTAAAGCAAACTTATGTTCTGATAATCGTTTAAGCTTGCAAAGATACAAAACATTAAGGTTGATGATTCTCCTAAAAACATATACTTTAAATGATTAGGAAGAATTTTCATCTCAAGTTTAGCAAATTTATTATAGATGGAATTAAGCTTTTATTTCCATCTTCCATAGTCTTATGTGCTTCAAATCTCTCCTAAACATACTCGAATCTTCATTCTTCTTACTATCGAGATTTTCTTCATCTTCAATTTCTTCTTCAAATATATTTTCATATTCCACTTTCTTTTGAATATATTCTGAAAGTAGTCATTTAAAGAATATTCGAGACCTCCATCTTTAAAACATTCATTATCATTTTCATTGAGGTATCTTTTAAAAGATTTTAAAAAATTAAAAGTCACCTCTTGATCGTTAACTCTCATAGTTAATTCTCCTTTTTGAACATCAATCACCGCTCTTCTTGTAGCAAGGAATGGTCTTCCTAAAATGATTGGAATTTCTTTATCGTCCTCCACATCAAGTACAATAAAATCCACATGAAAGATAAATTTATCCACATTCACTAACACATCTTTCATCACTCCTTTAGGGTAAGTAATGGAACGATCGGCCAGGCGAAGAAGTCATAGATGTAGGAGAAATTTCTCCAATTCCCAACATTTTGAGTTATAAAGACACAGATTAATACCAAGCTCCTAGGTCACACAAAGCTTTTCCAAAAAATTTTCTCCTTTTATAGCACACGGAATAGTGAAAGCTTCTGGGGATACGAGTTTTCGGGAAGGCTTCTTCGAACAATTGCACTACGCATACGCAGGTGCAACGATTTCATGATGCAGCAAACTTTCTTTCTTTCTCGGAATATCCTTCATAAACTTGGCATGGTCAAACATACGATTTCCTTCCTTGTAAAGGAATATTTATCGTTAATTTCTTAAGGATCTCGAAAAGTTTTCCAAATCTGTTATCCTGTTTTATTTCCTTCGAATCTTTAAGGAAATGGAGGTGGTGCTTTTCCAACGATTGTTGGCTCAAGAGGATACTCCTAGTGGATAAATCTTGTTTGAACCTTTTTAGATTTCAGCTATTATTGCTTTTTTATTTCAACTTCTTTTTGCACTCTGATTTCGTTCCTTTTCCACTCCTTAATTGAATAGCCTTAAGTTGTTCCTTGTTTTGATCTTTTGGATTGTTCTCGACATTACTTGGAAGTGTTCCGGCTTTATGTGTGTAAGTACGGTGAAAATATACTGATTATTTTCGTATTTTTCGCCATGACACCTTGAGCTTTTAATTTGATTTCATCCCATCATTTCTTAGAGTGAACAACTTCTTATCCTTAAATTATGAGTTTACTATAAAATCAGTGATAAGATGGTCTAAAATTGGTATTTTCTTGATTGTTCGAATTTCCAATTGGATTTATAGGCTGTTACTGATGCGGGTTAACATTGGCATTACTTTTATTCGATTTAAATTTGGAGTCGATTCTTCGAACCGAGGATTATAATAATTTGATAAGGATTGTTAGGTATATTAATAACATTTTTTAAAGTCTCATAAGGTGTTTAAGTTCTTTGCTCTGTCAGAATAGATTTTCCTCGACACTTGGGGTGGTAGAGAATAATTCATTCCTTATTCATTTATTTTCTTAGAAAGATTAATAATTTGAGAAACTAACATAGTCGTCATGTAGGAATCACTTGAACACTAGTTATTCTCTTAGGATTTTGTTAAAGTATTGAAAATTATTAATGGCATTTTCCAATTAATGTATACATGCTTCGACAAAAGGTTTTGACATTAACGATCCCTTGGTGGCAGCCCATGTAATGATCTGAAATGATCCCACTAATCCTTTATAAAATGTTTGAATTATTACCCAATCTGGTTAAGCATTATGTGGGCACTTCCAAAGAAGATCTTTAAATCTCTCCCAACCTTCATATATTGACTCTCCAACAAACTTACAAAAAGATGCAATATCATTTCTTAGTTTAGCAGTCTTTGATGGAGGGAAATATTTTGATAGAAACTTCTAAGATAATTCTCCTAAGTTCTAAATAGGTGGGGTGCTAAAGAGTTTAACCCACGCAGTTTTTATCTCTTAATGAAAAGAAAAAAGACTAAGTCACCGGCAACATCCTGAACACTCCATCATATTTAAAAAAGTAACCTGATTTAAAAAACTAGTGAGATGTATATTTGGATCAAATTAGGTGTTTCTCTAATTGGTTATTTTGTACCATTTGGATAATGAGAGTTTAAGTTGGGCTAGTTGGCAATGACTTATCGAGTTTTGAATAGTTATGTGAATTTCATCTGGTAGGTTATATAATCTTATAAAGGTCTTGACAAATTTCCAATATCATTTTTTGATTATCTTGATTATTCGCCATTTTGCAATAATTTTTATTTATTTTTTGTTATTTTCTAACTTTTCTGACAGTACGCTCTAACTTCGAATCGTAAGACACTAAATCTATAGATCTACTACGACGTATATACAATCACGAAACACTTTCTTAAAAAGTAAACAAACACACAATTACACCTTATAAAACGAATTTCTGGTACTATGTGCTCAATAAATATCGTTTATACTTCCTTACTTACTTGGTTAACCGTTGCAGCTACGAGCAACGGCGCCAAAAAACTTGACCGATGGACTTTACATATGAAAGAATGTATGAACTCAAATTGCATCGCATGTTTATAATTATTTTGTAAGTCAAGACACTTTCAGCCTTGATACATGTATTGTATCGAAGTATCTGGCTACAATGGAGTCAGTTGCTCTGATCCGCGGGAAGTACGAGAAGTATAGAAAAGTGTTTCACAATATATATAATATAACAACGAAATCGATACTGAAGTGCACTTAATGTTCTTTAACACTTCTCTTCCTGTATGCGAAAAACGGTAATATTAAATCGGAAACTACAATTACTTACTCTTGACTTTAAACATAGAACTAATAACAGTTTGCATAATTATATTTGAAGGTTTTGTTATATGAGAAAAGTATCTTTCTCTTACAGTAAGTATGATGTGTGGATTGATATGGAATAATTATACATGTTATTGTGTTAAATAGGAGCATAGATGTTTATTTATCCTTAAAGTACCCCCTCTTCTAAGCATGAAAGAACATTAACATATCCTAAGTTTAGTCACTAAATCTAAGAGAAAGGCTGAAGGCTGGGAGATCTGAGGCTCTCCTTGGAGCTCCTGCCTTCGCAGAAAGTTAACCTTTGATATTTTAGTTATATGCCTTAGAACGATTTGGGGATCTCGACATGCTTTGAAACTTCCCAATTGAAATTATGGCTTACATTTTCCTATTAATTTGCGCTCCAATTCTCATGAACTACGCAATTCATCCATAAGTGAATGAATTCTTTATTATTTTTGTAGGACATTAAATCCTTCAGAATTAATGTTCAACAACATATTTTAACATTTCAATTAGCCAAATTGAAAAGTAAAATAAGTTTGAAATGAAAAACCATCACAATTGCTTCAACACATTAAAAGCACGTCAAATCCACATCAATCCATCATATCCTTATGCGAAGAAAATGAAAGGAGACTACTCAAAATTCGTGAAGAAGATACAATAAAACATGGATTTTATATATGAAAGAAAAGCATACGAGACCATAAAGAAAATACAAATTATCTCTTTCTCTTCCCAAGTACAGTTGCCAGTTCCTTTGAATCCTTTTTCTCTCTTCTTTACTTCTGATTCTCTTTAGAATGGAAAAGAAGAAACTGATCTCTCCGCACTCCTTCCTTCACTCCTTAGAGAAGAATTCACATCAAATCCTCGTCTACCTCTTATAAAACCACTGACACTTAACACACACTAAAACTACAACAGAACCAGCAAGCACACCATTTTCATCCAAGCGGTACTTGTAAGTTGGGAACGAAATCCGAAGTTTCACTTAATACCTTCGTATAAAACTCTTCGAATTTGGTCCAGCTTTGGGTGCCGGCGGTGCTCTATCGTCGCAATATTTTTAGGTCTCTGGAAAATGAAAAATGCACGAGGACACGAACTTTGTTTTCCACATTTTTGCTTTCCTTTTGCTGACTTCGTTCTTTTCACTTTTTTCGCTCCGATCACATTTCAAATCGTCATACACGTAACAAATCATGAAAAATAACTTTAACACAAGTGTAATATCGCAAAAATGGGTAAAATTATGTAGCAAAAAATTGCATATATTTTTGGTGCATGTTCGCTTAGATAGGTTGCCGTTGGCGCTCTATCGTAAATTAAATTCGAGCTCTCGGGAAAATGGCCGCAAACCCAATGCCCATTCGGGGCCTTAATGATGGCTTCTTTATCCTTTTTTGCTTCTTTTCACTCCGAATTAGATTTCCTTTTCAACTTTATTTTGCTCCCGATCACCTAAAATCATCATACCTACAACAAATCATGAAAATACCTTTCTTTAAAGTGCAATATCACAAAAATGGGTAAAATTATATGGGAAAAATAGTATATATTTTTGGTGCGTCAAATCCCAGACTTTAACTATTACTTGTCCTCGTAAAATCATTTTACTACTTGAAAATATAACTGAGAACGAATTCACTTTCACGTAGATCACTAAAAGTTTTAATTTAAAGAATATATTAGTTAGACTTTTAGAAAGAAATTTAGTAACTCGAGTTAACACTACAGGTATAAGAATATTCAAACTGATAATTAAGGGTTCTAGTATTCTATTTATTTGAATAAAACCTAATTTGTCACATTAAGAGTGCATGAAAGATTATGTGAAGAAGGAGTTCATGAAAAATTCATTAGAATGTAGACGTGCTAAATATAAATTTCCATTGAAATCAAGTTCTCACTTTAGGGTGACTCGAAGTGAAGCGAATTTTGATTAGGAATCTCCCTCGTACTTCTCCTCATAAATATTTTCTTTCTTTTACTTTTTCTTTTCTTTTTAAAGTTTTTTTCAATCCTTTTTTCTTTTTTATTTATTTTTTTCTTTCTTTTTAATGAGGATTAATATCTGGATAGCTGTAGATTTTAAAACATCTCATCTTCCCCAAAGTTCGAACTAACATTATTCATATCGTCGAATTACTTTATGATTACGTATATTTTTTATTATTCATCGTAGTGACAATCTCTTCTTAACACAAAATACTTTAAATCTCTGCCCATTGTAAAAATACGATTTTCTTTGCTTTAAATAGTTAACTATAATCAAATCCTTTCATACGAAATATCTTACCCTTATAAAATTAATCTTTATTACTAAAATCTTTTATCAATCCTTCCATAATATTCAGGCGAAAGAAGAAGTTTTAGTTATCTCGAGTTCAGGGCGTAAGGAAGTTATGTTAATAATTTTTGAAAATATAATAATTGAGAGAAAATATGAGTTAATATTTTTCTACCCTCACAATAAACTTAAATTTTTCAATAAATTTGAAAAACGTTAGAGAGTAAAAAGAAACTAACCTTTATGTGCTAGGATGCGAAATTAACCGAAAATTTATCGGTATTAGTCAAAATTTACAACTAGGGCTTGAAACCGGGCCAATGCATGTTGATATAAGAATTTAAATATTTGCGGGAGTAAGAAATGAAATTTAAACATCTAAACATCTGACAAAACACCATAGCCGCTAAACAAACTATCACGGCCTCTGGTTTGACAAGTTGGTAAATAAACTTCAATTGCAACATTTTGATATAAAGTCGGGCAATGACTAACTTTAGAGAGTGGTTATATGGACATAAATTTTTCTTAGTTTTTAAATACTTGAGTTTCAATTTTGTTAGGGCCCGATATATACTAACTAAAGCGGCGAGCACTAAGAAAACAATATATCTTGTTGGTTTGTGATAAGTTGGAATGATAAAAAGTCTCTAAGGAGATTTACTTTAAATTATCGAGCTTAAAGGATAAATCTCACAAAATCCAACCTTGGTGACTTAGAATGAGTCAACTTGGTCACATTTTGATGGGTCTCGTGTCTGGGTGTATTCTGATTCTAATGGACAAAGCCACCTTTTAGTCATTTTGAATAAGATCAAACTAAGTTTGGTGAACATTTTATATTATGAAGTGAGTATGCTCGATAAGAATAAGACATACTTCGACCCGAGATTTCTTGACTCGTGATTGATGATTGGAAGGAATATCAACCTAATTTCATTGTGTTGGTGTCATATGGGGCGTACTCCAAGTTCCGTGGGCTGAAGGTTTGAGAAGGGTTACGATGGAGTAAGCGAAAGGGACATATGTGATTCGTCGCATCTCATATTTACTTGTCAAAGAATTGAGAACCAAAATCAGCCCCTAGCGATTTGAAGTTAACCAATTTGATCACATAGTGATGGTGCCACGTGGGGTATACTCCAACTTCGATGGATAAAGAAAACTTTTTTTCGGGTGTTGTAATTAAGTTAAAGAGATACTTACCTTAAAGGTGTAAAAGCCAACCGAGATCCCATCATGTTAGTGCCATGTAGGCCATACACCAACCCTTCGGGCAGAAAGTCTGGAATTAAATTTTTTTGTTATTGTGTTTATGTTAAAGTTTGAATTTGTTTGGATTGTTTTGTTGAATTGGTCTTGTAGTACTTTTCGACGGTCGTAAGTTTTTCAGTTATACTTGGATCTCGGAACCTCATGGGGCATTACACCTTGTCCGAATAATGACGGAAGTGGTTTAAAGAGAGCTATTCCATAAGACTAAAAAGGTTTTGATGTTTGAGATTTTCTTATTTTGTTGGACTTCTTGATATTTAAAGCTTTGATCTTGTTATGATTTGAATTGATTTTGACGGTTATGTTTTTTATTGTTTTTTTTCATTATGTTTTTTACTGATGTATTTTTATTGTTGTGTTTATGGTTGTGTGTTTTTATTATTTTGATTTTGATTTAAAAAAATTGATTAATTTTGTGGACGTTTTGGTTATAGGTTGCCGATCATTTGTTTTTGTTGAATTCTCCTGGTAGCCAAAGCCTCTGGAAGACGAAGGAAATAGTTTTTTTTTTTATTCCGGATATGTGCAAAAACTTTCCTTAATGTTCTCTTGATACAAGTGTCTGCGATGTATTTCTCTTTATCACTTCATTCTCGTTGAAAGCGCTTACATGCGCCAACGCTTTTAGAATATTGAATCCATTTTTCCTACAAGGCATGCTTAAGGATTAGAGTTGTAGGGGCCTTAAAGAAGAAAAATAAAGTAGAAAGAAGGAAAAAGAAATAACGATCATAGATTTGCCCCATAGGGAATGACTAGGGTATCAGAAATGGAAATATTTGACATTTTACGCTATCAAAAATGGGTTGCGTTGAGAAGGAGAAAGATTTCCCCACATGAGAAAAGTCGAAAAGAGAAAAGACTGACACATACGATGGGCTCCTGTTATAGGAGAAAAAGAGAAGAACTCTAATATTACATGCCTCTTCCATAATGATGATGAGGGAGTTACATATTATTATCTTTTTTTTAATGCTCTTGTATGGGAATTGCTGATCTTTATGTTGTTGACACCATTTTTGTCATCTATTTTTCTATTTGTACCATTAAATGATATATAGATTCATGCAAATCTTTTTTGAGTGTGCACTAAAATATTTGACTTCACCCATTTTGGCAATTACAACAATAATGTACAACAACTACTAACATCTGATCTTGCAGACAATTTCAAATTTCTTGCTTGTAATATAGAATACCCTATATAAAGTAACAAAAAAAGGCTTTTTATGCATATTAAAAAGTAGTGTACACTTACGATGGCATTTAAGATAGTATAGTTGATAAATTTAATCGTTAAATTGAATTCAAATGCATTTAAAAATGGGGGTTTGAAATCACGTCGTTATAAATATTACATTCAAAATCTTAATAATCACGTTTGAAATCACGTCATAATAAACTTTAAATAATACATTACAAATTTTAATAATCACACTAACACATTACTCACGGGGTTAATAAATCATACATCGCGTCCCAGGCAAAGTGAAGCTCTCCTCCACTCTCTTGTTACTATCATGCCTAGTGCGAGAAAATATTCACGTTGCCGTCATTACATCCGAGCAATGAGACATACTCTCAAGGCTTAAAGTGGAATTCAAGCTCACTCATGGTCACTAATGACACATAGTTCACACTCACCATCTCACTCTCCTTCCTAAATGGTATTTCGATTCACCCTCACTTGGAAGAAATATTATGTGCGGACATGTTAAATGCAGATTTTACTAGTATAGTACTCATATTTACCGTATAATTCTATCAATTCCCACGTATATTTATTTGGAGTGATATTTCCTCCCTCACTCAGCCTTTGTACTCTTTGTGACTTCAAATGTGAAGAAATAAGAAACGGTAGTATTTGTTAATATATATTAAAATGATAAATATTTCAAGAAATTTTTAATTTTTGGATAAGGTGTATTTTATTTTCTTAATGTTAAACTAATGACATTTTTATATGATATGAAAGATTTGTATGGTATAATTGTAATAAGAAAAATTTAGGTGTTGAATGGGTAATACAAAGGATTTCTTGGCCTGCATTCAAACGCCCATTTAAGAAAATTAAGTTTAGGTGATGAGTTGTTTTCCAGTGAAAAAGGGCTATTTTCATTTTAAAAAATGAAATAAATCTTTTTATAAGTAGAATGTCGCATATAAATAAAAATTAAAGTTTAGATATGTAAATATATAAGATTTTTTTATTTATTTACAAGTACATCTTCCTAGAAAATGAAAAAGTGCCAAGTCGCTAGGTCCCTACGAAGCTCCAGCGGGCGGACTAAGAAAATGCTTATTAATATATTTATTGGGGGATAATTACATAAAAACATCTTAAAATATTGATATTTATAAATTAAACATCGATATATTTTATTGAACTACCGAATTGAATTGATGTATGTACACTTGTCACAATCAAACTATTCAAATTTTGAAAAAAAATTAAAAATATGGGTTTGGGTTTACACGGAAAGACAAGTGTTCAAATTCCCGACTATTAGGTAAAATGGAAAGTGCGGTCTCTACGACAATGAAAAGAAGGATTCTGTTGATTGAAGATCCTACTAAAGTAAAAAGGGATCAGCTATTCCCATTAGACAGTCAGTGTACTAGGGTACCAGTAAAATTTCATCTAGGGACAAGAGTAAAAGATGTGATTGTCACGAGAAATAGAACTAAACATAACAAATTAATATCATAAGCAGAAGACACATATGCTAAAATGACTGCTTTGGTCCAAATGTTACAACATGGAGACCCTTCTTATTCGCAAAACGATGAAACACTTCCCACGATATCTCGTGGGAAGTGTTTACATGAATTTTGATATTTGAGTGAGAATATAAAAAATTGATGAAAGAGAATTGTTGATTTTTAAATATTGCCCTATTTTTTTAATACTGAAAACATTAATTTATAATAATCAACTATCTTGTTTTAATTTTTTTCCTTCGCTGAACTATCATTACGTGAAAAAGAAAGGGTTGTGAGCAAGATCCGAACCAAAATTTTACCCAATGTCGGAAAATTATGGCAATGAATAACAAAGTGATATTTCAGGAGGAGCAAAGCTAATATTTCAGCAGGTCAATAAGATCAAATTACCCTCATATAAAAGTAAATATCCGAATTTAAAGGGGTCAATTGTCCATTCTGAACTATACCTGAATCCACCCCTTTGTAGGAATGAGAGGGTTAGGAATTTTAAGGGTGTTTCATTTTTATTTTTCCTTGATTATTTTACTGTGTTATCAATGCAATAATTATAATTTAAAAAAGAAATACATAATATTTAATGATTAAATAAGAAATACATAATATTTATTAATGTACATCCCCCTTACAAAAAATAAAATAAAAATAAAAATAAAAATAGCATAACATCATCACATTATCATTGAAATTAAAAATGACATTTTGACAAAATTCAACTAATTAATATTTAAATTGACATCGCATATATCATTAATTTTTAACTTCAAATCATATGATTACCCATATATTTGAAAATGAAACAATTGAACATTCTCAGTAATATTTAACTTGTCATCCTTCTCACTAAAATTTAAGTATTTATTCTATCACACATGACATATCAATTATTATATTGAACGAGTGCTGAATATATATTAAACATAATTTTAATAAATATTAATTAATTTTAAATCAATTAATTTCTTTTAATCATTTTAACTAAGAATAGTGACCAACTCCACAAATAAAAGTGTATTTTTAAATTCTTCAACTTCTCATGAAGGATAAATGTTTTGAATAATTGTTATTAGTTATTTATGAATACTGGATTAGATTTATATGAAATTTCAATAAGAAAACAAATAAATTTCCATTCTCTCATTAAATAAAAGATTAATAATACTGCATATTTTAGTTTAAGGGGACAAAGTAAATAAACTGCTAATTGGTTTGCTAAGATGTTGAGTTTATAAAAAAAAAGCTTAAAAGTTTATTTAAGTAATAATGTTGGTTATGATAATTATGATTTCTCTAAATTTTTAATTGTAAATGAATTGAGTCAATAATTAAATAAATTTTTTATATATAGTGAAGAAATACCTTTTAAATTAACATATTTAAATTAAATATACCGTTTTTTTTATTTAAATGTTTTAAAGTGATTTAGATCCTATAATGTTATATAAGTAAATATAATGATTAATAAGTCAATATGTAAATCTAAACTAACATCTAAATAATCAAAAATGAAATGGTTGTTAAAATTAATTCCTAAATGAAATTGATGAAGTCCTTTTTGTCACGTCGCTTATTCTGTTTTCTTTTTAGATAATAATTTATATTTTTCTAATGCGAAAATTTTAAGATAAATTACAAACAAACATGCATAAGGTGCTCTTAAAGGCCTCAAATGAGAGATTAGAAATTTTAATATACAAATTGCTATATTTAGAAGTAAGAATTAACTGAAAAAATTATTATTTCATTATCAACCAATCATAAGCGAGTCATGAGAAAATGAAATATCTCATTCATAGTAGAAGAGTAAACAACTAACAAAATAATGAATGCAACCACAACATCTTGATTTTAAGACCCAACATATAACAAATATGTATGGATTAAAAAAATAAAAATGTCGAAAGCAACAAAATCTAATTAGAGTTCATGAAACTATATAAACTCAAAACTATTTAACAACAACTATATGCACCAATTTCATATCAAAGCAACGTGGTCTTCCCTAAAACTTCATTAAACATTCATGCATTCAGCATCAGAATCAGATTGTTGGTGTGGTTGACTTCCCTATCAGAAGCATATTAAATAACATATCAAATATGTTTCTCATATAATAAATGAACTCTGAAGTATAAAAAAATTAATAGTTTCAAACCCAATAATAAAATAATACCTTAATCCTAGTTTGGTTGGATTTAAATTAGTCCTTAATTCTAGGAATTAGTTTTATTTTCTTTAAATCTTGTTTTAAAGTTTTGATTTCTTTTAGCTATTTTTATGAACATTAATTAGGGAGCCTTTATTTTTTTTTTTGTATGTGGCGGTATTTTAAATAAGGGTATCGCAACCCTTCTTTTTTTTTTTTCTAAGGAAGCTGATTCTAAGTTCCTTCTCTGTCTTTGTCTTGATTCAAGAATCCTTCAGTTGCTATTCATTCTTTACTTCAATCTCCGTTTGTATACTTCTTCTTATTAAATTTTATAAATATTCAAAACTCTCAAATTTAATAAATATGCAATTTTGAATAAAATTAGGGGAGGAATTTGGTTATGTTATTTATGTAAAGTTTTATTCACACGGAAAACAACATAAATGAAGATTTAGTATCGGTAAATAATTGTTGAAAGCTTAATGAAGCTTTTGGGAAGACCAAAATGTAACAAAGATTGAAGAAGATACAACAAAAAGCTAGATCAGGTATATGCTCGCTGTTAATATTTATATATCTTGTTGTTTCAAGTCTGTACGGCTTCTTAAGCTCTTAGATTGTTTTGCATTAAATATGTCTCCTATTACAAAGAATTTTGTGTCATTTTATGTTATATTAATAAAATGATTTTCTTACTTTCTTCAACATTAGCCTCTATTATGGCAAGTTGATCCTTAAGGGTACTCAAATGCCTTTGTGTGAGCCAGAAAGCATTTCGGCCATTAAAATCTTTGAAATGTTTGAGTAAAGAGAGAATATAAAGATAGCTTAAGAGTAGAGGAGGAGAGTTATGACAATGAGATTTTGCTTCTATGTAATTAAATATGGGGAATTTTCTTTCTAAACCATTATGTCAATATCAACAACCAGAGAAAATTATCCTACCACAGTGATGGCTTGGCTCATCAATGGGAATCCTGGTAATCAACAATAAGTATATGTCTATAATATACTTTAATCCAGGCACGTTCCTTTAGAAAATAAGAAAAATGGGAGAGTTCTCTACTTAGGAGTTGTTATAAGGAATTCTTATAGGTTTTCATCTAAGCTCGAGTTTAGAAAGCCAGCCATGTGAAATTTGTAAGATTTGCTGCGTTGATAATCTAAAGGATCACACATAATAAAGTGAATTGTTAAATCACCCAATAAGTGTAGGATTTTTTTTTAATTCATCCTTTTTTGGATAGCTAGTTAATCATTCTAACTTTAATCATGATCTATTTCGAGATTCAAAGAATCACAAGATCCTGTTGACCTCATTTTTGTATGAGGTCTTCTCTCCTTCTTTTAGTGCTTAGGATCTAGCCTTAGGCTTTTCCTTTGACTATCTTAGAGGATTAGAATTAGGACCCACCTTTTAGAAATTCAAACCACTTCTAAACTCCCTGCAAACTCCACAAACTTGACTATAAACCCCTAATCACCTAGAGGGTTGAAATCAAATGTGGAAGTTTAAAGAATGAGTTCCTATAGGACTCTTTGGCTTTAGGACTGCCCTGGGTGGCCTGGTCTAGTGAAGGGTTGACTTGCACACACACTACACCCACACACTACACTTTCACATACTCCCTAAAAACACACCCATACCCAACTTGACCTCCTGACTCATGTAGGTGATTCACATAGATGGTCCTTAACCCCTAAGCCCTCGGCAAGAGGGTTAGGAACAACATAGTGAATGCCTCAAATGAGTCCCTTCATGGCTCATGTGGGCTTGATATGGCTTTATGGCTCAACAAAAATGATTTCATTCCACTTACATCCACCCAATCTTCAATTTTCCAAATTTTCAATTTTTGACCCCGGACCCTACACCCGCTAACCTACCCAAAGCTTCGAATAGCCTCAAATTTCTCAAAAATTTCCAAATTACCCAAAATTCCCCAAAATCAATCCTAAACATTCCCACATCACTCAAATTGATCATTCATAGCCAAAATACCAAAAATTCCAAAAATACCTCCCAATACCCTCCAAATACCAAAATACCCCTCTTAGCCAAAAAAATCCAAAAATTCAGAAAATTCCCAGAAAATTCCAGAAAATCCCAAATATTCCCAATTTCATTTTGTTTAACTATACCATGGGCCAATTTTGTCAATTTACCCCACTTTTATCAAAACCCCCAATTTGACCCATTTTAACCCAAAGTGAACCCAATGTCAAACCTAACCTACCCAATTGACCCAAATTCTGGTCCAATTCAATTCTAAACTTCAATTCAACATCCCCAACACCAATTTAGACCAAATCCAAGCCCAATTTGATTGAAATTTGGATCCAATTTCACTTTTGGCCTTAAAACCCAATTTGGACCCATGACCCAAACTTAGCCCAAACTCACCCAATTCAACTCCAATTAACCCCAAATCTTTTCTAAATCTTCCTTAACATCCCCATAAACAAAACACTAACATGATTTGCCCAAAATTTAGACCCAAACCCCACTCAAATTCAACCCAAAATCAAAAAGCCCAATTTGGACCTAAACCTAAACCTAGCCCAAATAGACCCAAACCTCAAAATCAAAACCTAACCTAAGCCAAAACCTCTTTGAAACACTCCCATAAACATTTCCCAACATTAATTTTACATCAATTTCAACTCTAGCCCAACTTTGGCCCATGGTAGCCCATTTTGACCCACCTTAGCCTCTTTACCAAAAAGGCCCATATCCAACCCAATTCAAACCCAAATCACCTCAAATTTGTTTCAAACCACTCATGACACATCCCTAAACCAAACTCAACAATTATTTGGCCCAAGCCTTTACGAAAATTTCATCCCAAAATCCATTTTAAAATTCAAAAGCCCACTTCCCTAAACATTCCTAAAAGCCCATTCCCACCAAATACAAAAGCCCAAAATTGGCCCTAAAGTCCACATGACATTTCCATTTGCCATCCATTTAATCAAAACCATTCCCTAAGTTATAATCCCATCATCAAATAATTCCAAATCAAGCCTCATGCCAAATCACCCCTAAATACCAAATTTCTTCTTAAATCCATTTCCATGAAATTGACTTGACTTTTCCCAAGCCAAAGGTGAGCCATGAAGCCATGCATGAGCCACATGGAAGCCATGAGAGCCTCTTTACATGTCACCATGCCATTTTGGGCAAAAGGAGGAGACTCTTTCCTTAATTCCCAAAGATGATTAACCACTCCCATGATTCCACTAAATCTTGCTTAAGCTTAATTGTACTTGGATGGTGACCATTCCCCACTCGATTAAGCCGACCTAAATCACTTTCTATTCAGCCTAAACAAAACCTTGGGTGGTGCACCTAGCCCAAATAGAGGGGTTGACCAATTTGAGCCAAAATAAGCCCTCTCCCATTCCATTCTAATCCAAACCTTTTACACTTGGCATTTGCCAATTGCTTGCACAAACACCCAGCCCTGACCCACCCGACCCCGAGGGTAACCCTCGCTCGCCGGCCAGCCACCCCGATCGCGGAAAACACCATGGCCGAAAGCTCACATGTGAGCCAACATTGAAATTCTCCATTGCCGACTTGTCTCAACCCAAATGGATAGCATGGATGTTCTTCCCATGCCCGAGCAGTGTGATCCAAAGCCCTAACTCTCCCTGGGAAGCCCTCCACCCTCTCCTATTTAAACACCACCCCCTCACGGCCATGAAGAAGAGTTGCACAAACCTTGCCGAAACTCTGCCAAAATTGCTCCAAACCCTTCTCCACCCTTAGAGCAGTTGAGCCCCAGTGTCAATTTGCCCTAATCTCCACTGACAAAATCCAATTTCTCAACTGAAATCCCACCCAAAACCAGGACACTTCTCCACAGTGAACCAATCCCCAAATTGATTGGTCCTACACCTTCACCAGACCAAGGGAAGAAGTCCACCAGCAAAAGCCCCCTCTCCAGGCCACCCATCTGTTCCAGACTCCAAGCTTTGTGATCGGCTGTGGTCGAAGTCCAACCTAGACAATTCACCAGACCAGGAGACTTCATCTGGAGCTTGCTAGGATCCAATCGAAGGTGCAACAACTCCGAGATCGAAGCCACACTTCTCTCGAGCAAAGGTATGAGCTAATTCTTCATCCCGAGCTTCGGAGATTCTCCATTTCAAATGCTTTAATTTCAATGCATGATAACCGTATAGATGTGTTCGTCTCTTCAAGACGAATCCATAGAGCATAGGAACATGAAAATCCATTGAATATCGAGTGAGATATTAGGGATTTAGTGTGGACGGCTCTCGGGTGAGGATACTTGGGGACGATGAACGGATGCCGTCCATTTAATACACGCGCGGACGGACGGCCAGGATCGCGTCGGATCAGAAGACGGAGCGATACAGCGGGCCCCGGGATGGCTGACTCAGATGGCGGCGCCCAATCACAGCGCGACGCGTGTGCCTTCGGAGATGTTAAGGATGACACGGCGCCGCGTGGATAAGTAGAAAATTAGGGGTATTTTCTATTTATTTAATTCCCTAAACTTCAAAAATTCATAACTTTGTGTAGGAAAATCATAAAAATAAAATAAAAATACCCACTTGCTCAGTGAATAGAGGAGAATAATGTGGAAAAGAAATCATTTAATTTCATCAAGTATTTTATTTTTTATAATTTATTTACTCTCTGCATACATTTAATTCTCCATGCATGTATACAATTCACCATGGCATGAGACCATAGGGCTTTTGAAGCCTCTGAATTTGGGAACATTCTCTGAATTTTCCAAAGTCAGAAGCCATCCCTATGAAGAGTTATTGATTTTTCAAATTCATGTCACTGTTTTGAGTATTTTAATTCCAATAAATAGCATGTTGTGAAATAAATTCTAGGAAAATTTGGTGATGTTCCTTATGACCAGAGAACCCTAGGAAAAATAGGTTTTGAGTTAGTTCATTTTAGACAACCCTAATCGGCTTAAACACTCAAAATAGGTCTCTAATTAATTAGAGTTAACCATAGATCAAATTGACTTGAAATCAATTCTCTACTGACCTTTAGGATCGGAGGAACCCACCATAAAAATTTGAAGTTAATTGGACTTGGTTAGCCCTATTAATTGGGTTGATTAAGCCATTTAGTCATTTTAAACTTTAAAAATTCATAACTTTCAAAATACCTTTCAAAAATTCACCAAATTGGTTTTAGAGCCTCTCTGATATCAGGGAATTTAAGAAAATTAAAATTTCAATTTTCTAAAAAAGTTGATTTTTGATATTATTTTAATATTTTTAATAATTAAAAAATAATAAAATTCACCAAAATGTCACATTTTGAATTTTAATCACTTAGGAACAAACCCCATATTTTTCTTAGGCCTATTTGGTGAGATATTAATTTTTAAAGTTCTAGGGTAATTTTAAAATTAAAAAAAATGTATTTTCTAGCATTTTCACTAAAATAATTATAATAAATCATAGAAAAATCAGAAAATTGCAAAATTTGCTTCTCTGGTTTTCTTGGTATCAGAGAGATTTTTGAAAAATATAAAATTCATTTTTCAACATTTATTTTATTTTTAAATTAATTAATACTCCAGAACTTAAAATAATTCTAATAAATAAAATATAATTCAAAAAATCACAAAATTTGGTCCAAGTGGTCCTCTGGTCATTAGGAATGTCCCATAATTTTTTTAAGGACAGAAACTTTTCCTTGGTCATGTTATTAAATTTTCCTTGGAAATCTCTATTTTCTACCAAAAATAATTATATAAATAAACTAAATACAGAAAAATCACATTTTCTCCTCTAATGTCTTTATTGACATATGAGTGAAGTCACATAAAAATTTCAAGTTCATTTGAGTTCAATTTAGTGAGTTATGAAATTATTAAGCTTGAAGGGCAAAATGGTAATTAAAATCTTAACCCTTTAATTAAAACTTTAGGCTTAATAAAATTAATAAGTAAAATATTTGATCCTAATCTGATTTGGATGATTGAAATTTAATAATTGAAGGGTAGAAACTCATCAAGCAATTTAAAATGATTAAACTTTAATTAAATAATTGATAAATTTGGAAGAATAATAAAATTGGAATTATTAAAATAAAGGATATTATTAGGAAGAGATTTATTCTTTAATTTAAAAAAATACCTAAATTAATCATTTCATTAATGTTTAATTCTTAATTAAAATGATAATTAAAATTTAAAACATTGAAAGACTTAATCATTAAACTAAAATTAAATAATTGAACTCTTTAATTAAAATTAAAATGAATAAAATTAAATTAAATTAAATTAAATAAATTAAATTAAATTAAATTAAGAATTAAATTAAATTAAAAATTAAATCAAATTAAAAATTAAATTAAAAAAATTTAAATTAAATTAAAAATTAAATTAAGAATTAAATTAAATTAAATTAAATTAAAAAATAAATTAAATTAAATTAAATTAAATTAAATCAAATTAAATTAAAAATTAAATTAAATCAAATTAATTTAATGTAACATCGAACCAAACTAAATTGAATTAAATTAAATCAACTTAAAAAATTAAATTAAATTAAGTTGAATTAAATAACATCACTTAAGACATGAAGAAATAAATCTAAAATAACTTGAACACTATTCCAAACTTAAATCATTAATTTGAACTTAAATTTGAATCACAAATCATTAAATGTCATTTTACCCTTAGGAGCTTTTACTATTATAACTCCTAAATGGAGTATCAAATGAAATGTTACTTCACTTATAGGACATTCAAAGGTCCTAGTTCATTGAGCAAGTTAACAAAACTTGAAAACCTCGGACGATCGATTCATTTACAGAATTAAATTCTCTTGGACTTAAAACAATCCTAGAAATATTGAAAAGATGTTTAAGATTCTTCTTAAGCACTTCCTCAATATGATAGGATATTTATAAGAACAATTGAACTTGATTGTTCTTTGATGAAGAAAATCGTCTTCAAACTAAAAACACAAGGAACCTAGACGTCATAGGAAATGACTAGCCATAGGATTAGAATTTGGTAGAAAACCATAACCCTTACCTTAGCTTTACCTAGAACTTGCTTAAATATTCTAACCGTGTTTTAAGTGCAGCTTGGGATGACGAGAAGACCCTCCGTGTACGCTTTTATTTTACCGCAATTTACTTTCCCGCAATTTACTTTCTTGCAATTTATTTTATTGCACATGCACTTTACTTTTCTTGCATGATAAACAACGATTGCATGAAAACCTACACCTTTAGGACGTAAACCAAAACTGAAACCCATAACTAAATTAAAAGACACTACAAGATAAAATTCACCTCCACAACATTCCAAAATATAAGACAACTCAAAATTTAATCACAAACAGAACAACAAAACTACAACTACAACCAAATTAAAACGTCTCATTGAATGATCGGGAATACCTCGGATGATGTAACCCACGTGTTGCTAACGGGATTTCCCACGGTCTAAATGAAAGTGTGGAACTCATTTAGTTGAGTTTAGCAAATTCATCTGGACTAAGTGAATTCGATGAAAATAACGGTGCCGGAATGACGCGAACCGTGGGATCTTAATCGGTTCCGTTTAATCAACTTTAAGATTTGTTTTAATTAAAACACAAAAAACACTTGGAAATTAAGACTTCTCTAAACCGGAACACTTTTCTCATCCCCCGATTTATGATTTCTAAAACTAAACCTCCGCAACAACAAGGAGCTCGGAGCATGGTGGGCAACGACGGCCATCGTCGTCGACAGAAACTTGAATCTACTCCGACAAAACTTTCCTAGAATTAAACAACAAAGCCATAGGACTTCGAGGTAGTTTGCCTAGTGCAACATAAATCCTCAACCCTTCGTTAGGCATTTGCATTGCAAATTAAGCCCTAACCGGTCTTAGGATTCCGAGGTAGTCGTCCGATACGACATAAACCCTCATATCTTCCAGGCTATTTGTATGATTCTATCATATAAATATAAGCCCTAATTAACTAAAATTGGCAAGATTAAAACATTAAAAGAACATTAGGACTTTCTTAAATTCAAGCCAAACAATAGGATAGTCGGGAGATTACCGAAGTTCGCTTCGAATCTGTAATTTCTCCTACTTTTCTTCCTTTGAATTCCCAAAATAAAAATGTTCCAAACTTGATCCATTCCCTATTGAGATTCAAAAAATTCAATCCTTTGAAAACTTAAACTTTGAAATTCTCGAGAGCAGAATTATTGATTATTATCGAGAGTTTTCTTAGGTGATTCCCGTCACTTAAGATGTAATTAACTATAGGGGCTTGCCCTTATAGGGAATTTTAAAGAACCCGTGTAATATAAACCCCGTTTAATGTTTTCATATTAGGCGTGGGAATTTGTCGGCTTATAAAATTGGTTCGCGGACCAAACGGATGTCACAAACCTTTCTAGTTTATTTAATCGAGCCCCATCATCGAGCGATGTGTCTATTCTTCGGGATAGATACACGGTTTGTGATGCGGTGCTCGTTTATATAAACTATTCGGGATGTGAGATCGGCTTGATTTTATATCTTAAAACTTTCAAATTTAAAATTATTTTCAAAATAAAATACTACTTTTCAAATTATTTATTTAAATTAAATTAAAAATTCGTCGACAATTTCTGTAGGCGACCTCTTTTCAAAAATAAAACACATAACCTAAAAATATGCCGACAACTTCTGGCGACTCCGCTGGGGACAATTCCTCTCTCCATTCTAATCAGACAATTCTGCTTTCAAAAATCGGTAGTACATCCATGTCCCTTATGGATCAAACTACCCTTCTTTCCGTTGAGATACTGTGTTCATTTCTACCTTGAACAAGTATAACCAACATTCTCTCGGATTTAGGAGCCACTGTTTAGACACCCCTAAACAGAGAGGTTCCGAGATCCTTTTACCTCATTTCGAGGTGGGGTGGACCCCCAATAGGTGTTAGTTTAGGAGTGATCCTTCGAGTCGAGAGGTCTTGCTTAAGACTCTCTTTTCCTTTCCAACTCCGATTCAGATTCCTTACCTTCTCTACACCTTTGAACACTCCGTTCTAAATAAACAAACCCTCTAATAAGTGATTCTTTTAATAAGTGATTCCTTCTTATAAATACATGAACAAGAATGAGTTCGGACTCTTTTCAATTCCTTTCTTTTCGTCCTAAAGAAAAGAAGCATAACTCGGGACCGACAACCTGAATCTACCCCGCGAAATGGAAGCCCCGAAACTGATTTTCTCTTTTACCAATGGACTCGGACCTCGCCGTCTATAAGGATGAGCTCGCCCGACAATGGAATCATCCGATTTGGACAAGGATTTGAAAACACGAACGTCAAGATCACCGACGTCTCCTCTTTGCACCGATGAACAAGGTATCCGAAGCCGAGGAGCCGCCGCTGAGTTCAACCTTAGGTCGACCCAAGAATTCCCTCCTCCGCAAAGGATCCCGACTAAGAGGAGTACCGATGTCCATAGAAGGACCGTTATCTCTACCCCCACCGGTCTTGTTGTTTCTGCACCTACCCCGACTTTTGCCAAATCAAAGGGGAAAGAAATCCGGAATTATGATGGACCTGTTACCGTGGAGGGTACGGATCTTCTCGTAAGACCTTCGTTTTCGAAATCGGGTCCAGCTTCAAAGATTCCGTCGTCGACAAGGACCCAAAGAAGAAACGAAGTAGAAGGATCGCTAGAGAAGCCGTAGCCGCCGAAATTGCTTTCCTAGAGGAAATTCCGGAATCGCCGTAATATACACCGCCGCTCGAATACATACCACTCTTGGGAGGAAGCAGTGTTTCATCCCCTCTCCGCCGCAGAAGATGAAGAAAATATTCGCAAGATTGTCTGCCACATTACTACGTGCCCGCATATTACAACGATAGCCGCAAGAAAAGAACTAGAACTACGCCGTTTGCTCGACCGCAAACTTTGGTAGAAAAGTTAGCAAAGAAGGAAAACCGCCCGTATCGAAATTCTACGAAGGATAGGGCGGGTGCCGGTCAAATCCCGTCTCGGGCCCCGAGTAGAACCCGCCATCATGACGGAAAAGCCAAGTAAAAGAATGAAGGCTAGTCCGCCCGTTGTCGTCTCGGGATTACAAATTAGGGAGGATACCACCTTCCAAAGCATTTGGCCGACTGGACCATCCGGTCCTAGACCTTCTGCCGTTAGAAGGATGGTATGGCGTCCCACTATCGGGCGCTTGAGATCGAAACAAGCAGCTCGAGAAAGAAAGTCTCGCCGGGAGACTTGAATCCGAAGAAAGTGCTACCGCGATGAAGGGGACTCGTGAGAAGGGGACCCGGCAGCTATCGCACGACAACCACGAAGACACAGAAAGCCCCGCTAGAAGATGCCATGGAAAAGTTGAGAACCGATATCCGACGATTGGCAAAAGAAAGAGAAGAAAAGTTCGGAGAAGAGATTGATTCATCGGAATTCATGGACGACGAATACGCAGAAATCAACATGGTTGAGACACGAGCTTCATCAGCTTCGCAAGGTGCTCCCGCAGCCAGCAGAGAGAGGAGCCGGAACTAATGAGAAGACGGCTTCGGGAGAAAGACGACACGATCGCTCAAATGGCGAAAAGGATGGAAGAGATGGCCGTAGCTCCGGCCACTCTCCAGAGTCAAGTACAACCACATAGAGAGACACCCCCAGAGGTCATTCACATTGTAGACGGAGGAAAGGAGATTACGTCCGTCAATGGGGATGATCAGCTGAAGAAGGATGCAACACAAAGTATGATTCCTGAAAAGGATATCAAGAACTTGGTGGAACAGCAGGTGCGAGAAGCCTTAGCACAATCGAAGAGCGGGACATCCATTCGGACGGGTAGACCTTACCCAGAAGAATTCGACGCTGTCCAATACCCGAAAGGCTTCGTACCACCTCTGTTCAAGACCTTCGACGGAACCGGGAACCCCCGACGAGCATGTGGCACACTTTCGTGCCGGTTGTTGCAATGCCGGCGGGAGCGATGCATTACTCTTCCGACAGTTCGTCGGCCAGTCCGTCGGGAATCGCCTTCGACCGGTATGCGGATTACCAAATGGTTCGGTGAAGACGTTCTCAGAGCTAGAGAACCTCTTCATCAAGCGATTTGCCGGAGCTCAGCACCACATCACTATAGGTGATTTAGTGGTAGAGAAACAAAAGCCGAATGAAACTTTGGTGGATTACATACTTCGATGGAGGAACTTAAGCATGAAGTGTGAACCACAACTGCAAGAACAAGCATGCGATCGGCATTTTACTAAAAAGCATCAATGGTCCGATAGCACTTCTCCTCAAGGGATTTACTATTAAGACTTTCGAGAAGTTGTTAAGCAAGGCCGGAAGCTTGCAAGAGGAGGCGAAGCAATTAAGTTTCACCGATAAAACAGATAAACAAAAGCCTGTAAAGACTTTTGAAAAGAAATCCGGGATCGTCGCAGCAGTTGACAAAGGCAAGCAACCGATGCAAATACCACCAGAACGACCGCAACAACCACAGCAGAATTACCAGCAACCCCGGCCCAGCTATCAGTCATCTCTGCAGTATGAACAACCACCTCGTCCGCAACGTACGTTAAGGGAGCTTCTGAGCAGGGAGTATCCGTTCAAGAATGAAGCAGTGCCGAAAATGTTCCGCAGTTTGATGAAGACTCCAGCATTTCCAGTGCCGCAGCCTAAAAGACCGCAGGAAGTCAACAAGAAAGGTGATCCCAACTTTTGCCCTTACCACCGGATGCTTGGGCACAAAATAGAAGATTGCATTACCTTCAAAAGTTGGCTCAATGACAACTCCGCGAAAAGGGAATATAACGATCCCGAAGGAGTACATGAAGGAACCCCGTAAAGGAGGTTCCGTCAATGTTGTCTCGATTGATCCCATCATTCCGATAGATCCCTATACGACTGACGATGGATGGACTACCGCTTGGACGAGGTCTTCGAAAAAGATTTTAGACAGCATCCAAACCGCTTCGGTGCGAGCTTCAATTCAAAGTTTGAAACCTGTTAAGCCGGTACTATCACTTGCGATAGAAGAACCACCTCAACAGGAGACGATTGAAGAAAAGAAGAAACTCGACGAAGAAGAGAAGACCGAGGCACCTAAGGCTAGACTAGGGGTCGCTTATCCTAGGATAGTTGTTTCCGATTGGGGGAGAAATCCCTCGAACCCCTGACTCTGTATGATTATCTGCTCACTTCGGTGGGATCTTATAATGATAAGGGTGATGGCGTTGGCTACGTTTTGACTGTTTCTAACGATTACGTAACTAACGATAAGCCGGATATCGATTTCGATACCAACGACAATTCTCAAATCATACACCATCTCGACGAGCAAAATAACGAAGAAGACATCCATCAAGGAGGCTACGAGAGTTCAACAAGCAACGAATCTATCTGCGAGTTTCGAGGAGCTCCAGTCACGATAGAGTTAGAGCCTTCAGACTCTGAAGCTAATCCAGAAGAGCCTGTCATTCCGATTCAAGAAGAAACGCCGGCAAGCTCAACAATAGATTTAGAAGAAATTACAGAAGTCAACTTAAGAAGTGGAAAAGTTCTACCTCCGAGAATGGGTCCAAAGGACAAAGAAAAGCAGGTGGTTGTTCAAGAAGAACCAACCCCAGCAGAAGAAATACCCATTCGAGAAGAAGCAGAGGCACATGAAAACAAAGTGGATTACAACGTGCTAGCCCATCTTAGGAAACTACCAGCCAAACTGAGCATCTACGATGCTCTCATCTTATCAAAGGAGATGAGGGAAGCTCTGATCAAGGCCTTACTTGATCCAGAAATTTGCTTAGCTCAAATGGCCGGAGATTCCTTAGATGAGGTTTGCTCGTTAAAGGAACAACGAGGTGTTACCTTCACGGACGATGACCTACTACTTGGAACAGCAGATCACAACCAACCATTGTACATTTCAGTTACAATCGGAAAATTTACACTCTCCGCAGTATTGGTGGATCCAGGAGCATCAATCAATATAATGAATCTTCGAACGCTAGCATACTTGGAAATTGATGCCCGCGAGCTCGAGGCGGACAAAATGTTATTAAGAGGATTCAACCAGAAAGGAGAAAGAGCCCTCGGATCAATAACGCTATCGATGAAGACCGGTGACTTAGCAAAGACAACCGCGAAATTTCACATAATTGATTCGGAAACGTCATTTAACGCTCTACTCGGGTCGACCATGGATACATGAAAACGAGGATGGTACCATCATCTCTACATCGGTGCATCAAATACTACGATGGAGGGGAACAAGTGCATCAAAGGTGACTTACAACCATTCTCCGTACATGAAATTGGAATCCACGAGGATGCAGCTTATTATGCACCACCGAAGAAAACGATCTTCTCCGGAGACACCATAACAAATGAAGCAAAGAAAGTTCGGGACAACGAAGAACCCGAAGTTCTAGTCCATCAGCCACTCACCACTCCCTTACGGCGAGATGGTGAAGGTTTCTCCACAACTCGCATCCGAGGTCGAGGCCGGGGACGAGGTCGTGGTAGAGACGTTAGGACAATTGGACGGAGGAAACCAACCATTAATGTCGATTGGGAAGATAGTTCGAAGAAGAAAAAGAAATCAAACAAGAAGCGAACGACAATAAGTCGGAAGAAGCCGCAATTCGAATCCCTCTCGAAGATGAAAGAAACGAAGAATATAAATCGATGTACGAGAAGATTAACCACTACGTACATACTATGACCCTGACCCCGATCCATTCTAATAAGATTGAGGGTATGGAGGTCAAAGAGCTACGTAGCGGTGGTGCAAAGCCCATCAAATTCTACCGTGGTGCTCCTTCCTCCAAAACTGAAAATAATGTACAACTTGAAGATGCTACTTCATCGAATTAATGGAATTGCCTTTTGAGTGGTACTCTCCCCGTGTTCAAAATTTAATTCAGCGTGGTTTCTTTCCTCGACAATGGACAAAAGGTCAATCACAACGTTTTGAAAATTTATGGAATAACTCCGGTCGTCCACCCAACTCAAAACATGGTCTCGGATTCGGCACGATAGGATCGCTTGATGATACTGAATTTTGCTTGGTTGTCACTTGCGAATCTAATGAAAAATGCATGGAAACTACGGACGAACTCGAAGATTTACAAATTGGAGACGCTCCACCAGAATTCGAAGAAGAAATCAAATCTACAATAGATGAGTTAACAGAAGTTAACTTAGGTACTAGCGAAGAGCCTAGACCTACCTTTGTTAGCTCCTTACTCAATAAAGAAGACTCCGAAGAAATAATCAAGTTATTAATGGAATTCAAAGACTGTTTTGCTTGGAGCTACGATGAGATGCCAGGTTTAGCTCCAGAGGTCGCAATCATAAGCTAGGGGTGGATCCTACTTCCGTCCCGACCGACAAGGTCCCGTAAGAATGCGTCTAGAAATCGAACAACAAGTCATAGCTGAAGTTAAGAAGCTAATAGACGCTAAATTTGTCCGTGAAGAACAATACCCGACTTGGTTAGCTAATGTAGTACCGATCGAGAAGAAGAATGGTCGGATCGGAATTTGTGTGGATTTCGCAGATTTAAACAAGGCATGCCCGAAAGATGAATTCCCTCTACCGATCCCGAATTAATGATCGACATTGCTTCAACACATGAAATATTCTCATTCATGGATGGATCTTCGGGATACAACCGGATAAAAATGGCTCCGAAGATGAAAAGCTTACAAGCATTCGGAACGCCGATCGGAGTATATTGCTACACGAGTGATGCCATTCGGATCGAAGAACGCAGGAGCAACCTACCGGAGAGCAATGACAAGAATTTTTGATGATCTCATCCATAATCAAGTCGAATGCTACGTGGACGATGTGGTCATCAAAAGCAAAGTAAAGGACAACCACTTGTATGATTTGAGAATTGTTTTCGAACGATTAAGACAATTTAACCTTAAGATGAATCCCTTAAAATGCGCCTTCGGCGTCACCTCCGGAAATTCTTAGGATTCGTTGTCCGACATCGTGGAATTGAAATCGACCCGGAGAAGATTAAAGCTATCTTAGAAATGCCGCCTCCCAAAACCTTAAAACAACTACGATCTTTTCAAGGGAAGCCGGCATATCTTCGACGCTTTATCTCAAACTCGTCGAGTAGGTGTCAGCCTTTCTCGGCACTAGTTAAAAAGGACGCCAAATTTATTTGGGAAGAGAAATACCGAGAGGGCCTTCGAGGACATTAAACAATATTTAATGACACCTCCTGTCTTAGCAGCCCCAGTCTCATGTAGACCGCTAATACTTTATACCGCGGCTTTAGACGACTCTCTCGGAGCCCTGTTAGCCCAGGTCAATGATGAGGGTAAAGAAAATGCTCTTTATTACCTAAGCCGTCGTTTACTACCGACGGAAATAAGGTATCCCGCAATTGAAAAGCATTGTTTGGCCCTGATCTTCGCCGCTCAAAAGCTCGTGCATTACATGCTTTCTCATAAGGTCAACCCGATCTCGAAGTTTAATCCATTGCAATACTTCGATGACTCGTCCAACGCTTTCCGCGGACTTGCCGCGATGGTCAATGATATTATTGCAATTCGATATAACTTTCGTGCCTCTTCGTGCCGTAAAGGGACAAGTTTTAGCAGACTTCCTTGCAGCACACCCTTTGCCGGCAGAATCTCCTCTCAATGACGATCTGCCAGATGAACAAATAATGAACCTAGAAGACCTTGATGATCGACGTTGGGATATATATTTCGACGGAACATCTTCAGCGCACAAAGACAAAGAATCGCAAGTAATAGTGCCCGGTAAGGCAGGAATCGGGCTAATCTTTATAACACCGGAGCGGGGGATGTTAAGATACTCCTACCACTTGACGGAACCATGTACAAACAACGAAGCGTAATACGAAGCCCTCATAACGGGACCGGAATTAACCATTCAAATGGGGATAACGGACATCAACATCTACGGGGATTCACGGTTAATCATTCAACGGATCGCGGACAATACAGAATTTTAAAACCAAGACTCGAGCAATACTTCCAAGATGCCATACAACTGTTGGAACGGATTCCAAATGTGACAATCTACAAAATTCCCGAAAAGAAAACGCTTAAGCGGCATGCGCTAGCCCGTCTCGCAAAAGAATTTGCCTGTTTGCAAGATGAATCGCAGAAGTGCCGCTCACGGACGCCGTGTCCTATCACAGACTCGACATGACACGATACACAAATCGAAAAGGAAAAAGGATCGACTGTAACAAAGGATGTAAAAACACTGAAGATCAGGCGATAGCCTATCGATGGACTACCCGCAAACAGAAAGCTACCGCATGATAGGTCGCTAGCCCATCGTATCAAGAAAAGAACTCCGTCCTACGCATTAGTAAACAATACGTTATACGTGAAGGTCTTTCGATCAAATGTGGCTAAGGTGCCTAAGCGGGTCCGAGGCCCGTGAAATTGTTAAGGAGGTGCATTCAGTACTCGTGGCGCTCACCGCCGGTCCAAAAATGAAAATGAAAATTAAAAGACTAGGGTACTATCGGCCCTCGATGATGACCGACCGCATGAAAATCGCCAAGAGCCGTCATCGTGCCAAGTGCACGGAGTGGTTCTACACCAACCTCCAAATGTGCTACATCCGACAATCGCATCGTGGCCATTCGAATGTTGGGGCACGATATAGTGGGTCCAATAGAACCACCGTCGTCAAAAGGACATCGCTTCATTCTTGCGGCTACGGATTACTTTTCTAAGTGGGCGGAGGCGGCTCCACTTAGAGAAGTGAAAGCACATCACGTACTACAATTTTTCAAGAACCAAGTCGTTTACCGTTTCGGGTGCCGCGCGAATCATCTCGTATAATGGGTCAGCATTCGAAGCACACAAATCAACAATTTTGTCGTGAGACACGGAATCGACCGGCGATACTCAACAATTTACTACCCAAGAGCAAACGGCCTAGCTCGAGGCTTTTAATAAAACTCTCGTTCAAATTTTAAAGAAGACTTTAGACGATAATAAGAGAAATTGGCACGAGAAGTTGTTAGAAGCCTTATGGGCCTACCGGACAACCTTCAGAACTCCTACGCAAGCTACACCTTATGCTCTGGTGTATGGGTCCGAGGCAGTGTTACCTTTAGAGGTTCAGCTTCCTTCACTCAGAATTGCAGCTTGCAAATAAAATCACAACGAAGAAAACGCCAAATTACGACTCGAAGAATTAGAGAGCCCGGAAGGGAAAAGACTTGCAGCCGCAACTGAATTTAGAACTATACCAAGCTAAGATGGTTCAAGCCCATGACAAACCGGTCCGCCCAAGAACCTTCGCAGTTGGTGATTTAGTTCTCGTTCTCAAAAGACCTATTCTCGCACACCGCAAGATAGGAGGAAAATTCGAACCCACTCGGGAAGGACCGTTTGTGGTCGAAGCAAGTATACTCGGGAGGTTCCTACCAGCCTAGTGAATTGCCGGGAGAACGACATATGCTTCCGATCAATGGACGATACTTGAAAAAGTATTACGCTACCTGATGTTTCGAAGGAATGAACTTTCCATCCCTAGAAGCACGGGTGAAGTGATTACTTATGACTGGGTCCGAACCCAAAAATGACAAAATTGTGCTAAAATAAATAAAATCCTGATAATAAATTTTTCCTTGTTTTCTTTTCCAAATCAAAATCTCTTACCTGATCTTATCCCACTTCATTCCTGTTAAGTTTAAAAATATAAGAATAAAAAAAAATGTCTTTAATAAACATTTTCTTAATGTTCTTGTTCTTAGTACAGCCCCTGATCCTTTTCCTTGTCTTTTCGCAGGAAATGTCGAACGGCGGTTGGTCCCGAACTTTAAGAATGGCGTAAGCCTTGCACTAGATGAAAAGAGGGTGAAAGATGGAGCGATAATCGAGATTGACTCGGATTTCGCACCAGCAGGCCTACAGTACGAGGAAAGTGACTGGGTCCCGGTTGACCGAGAAGAACTGCCCGGACAGACAGTGATGAAAGTAGGTGGCCCAAGCCACCAATCCAGCAACAAGAAAAGAAAGACAAACATTGAAGAAGATAAGAAAATGAAGTCTGTAGTCGCTACGGCGAAGGCAGTGCTTGTCGCGCCGCGCCCACAGAGATTCAAGAAGTTCGAAGAGCTACTCTCACAAGCAACGCAACGAAGAAATAAGAATCGCCGTATCCGTAAGATGTTAACAAAACTAGCCGCGGACCGCGCGACGAGACAGCTTGCTAATGTCGGCTGCATACACTTCAAGGACACCGGTTCACCAGAACTCGAAGAAAGGAGGCCAGCTCCTAGGATGACGAGAAGAACTGTGGAAATCTTCGAAGATCGAAGAAAGAAGGCTACCACGCCACCGGATAGAACCACCAATGATGCATGACCTTGTTGCGTAAGCAACCCCGGGGATGTCCCTGACAGTGCATCATCCCCGAGGAGCCAAGGTATGCAGGAGAACGTGAAGGGATTGAACCGTATATTCCACAATATGTCACTCGTACCTCGCCATCCGCAGATCATTCCGAATACGAGCCGGAGAGAATGCGAATGTTGAAAAGAAGACTTTTAAATACTTCGAAAGAATCGAGGCAGTGAGAATCAATATACTAGAGGGCCTCGAGCTACATACGTACGTATTCTCGTAGTATGAACAAGAAGAAATCGTGGATTGCATCCGGATTTGAAAAGAATGGGCCGAGCGGGCCGCCTAAGGGAAAACACATACTCGAACCCCGGAGATGGATGCCGGGGAAGGGAAGAATCACAATACAATGTGGATGCTGTTACAACTTTGCGGAGGACAGGAAGGGAAACCCACCGGGAATACTCCGTCATGGGCAAGTGGATCCGATGCCATTAGTCATTAAGAGAATGGTAAAGAGATTGATAACATGGAGGGTACTGCCAGCAGATTGCATACCCAATAGCTGCATTATCAACATCTACAAACAGGGTGACCGCATACCCCCACACATGATCACCATGACTTTGTCGACCTTTCGCACGCCTCTTTCCCGAGCGAGTGTAACATCATGTTCGGATCCGACCTCCGGATAGCAGGGTCCGAGTGAGTTCCGAGGGCCAGCAAAGATACCACTACCGGTAGGTTCCGTCATGATACCGAAGGGCAACGGAGCGAGATATCGCTAAGCATTGCATACCGGAGTACCAAGTGAAGCGGATCTCGCTTACGTTCGAAGGATGGACGACAGGAAGACACCTTACCATTTCCGCCCGTACCCGTAGCTAGAGAGCCTCCGGCCTACTGAGCCGTGAGTTACATGGAAAATATCACACCTCCAATGTACATCCATACGGCATCCTCGCCAAGGATGGCTTGGAAGGTGATGTTATCGACCATGTACCCCACTATTCGTACATGAATTTTTGATGGATGCTTCTTCGATGGATCAACAAAGATCATACACAATCCGTTTTGAGTTTACATGGATTGTATGAAATATATTCCAGATCAAGATGTATGATGTATCTTCTACATGATTGGAATGAAAGTGACCATGTCACATTTTTGGCCTTCACCTCTTTTGTGCAAATTGATTGGGAAACGCCGTTAAAGTTAAATGAACGCCGAACAAAGAACAGAAAAGGAATAAAAAAAGAATAAAAGAAGACTTTCCTTTAAAAAAAAAAAAAAAAAAATCTAAAAGAAAAATGACAAACACCAAATTCACATGAACATTAAACAAACGATAAAATAAAATTTGAATCATTAAAAGATAAACAAAATCAACATAAATGTTAAATCAAATTCTCAATCAAATTTCAAATGTGATCTTCCAAATTTCAAATCAAATCTTAAATCAAATTTCAACCGAGTTCAAACTTATCCTTCCAAATTTCAAATTCAATCTTTCCAGATTCCAAATCTCTATCAAATCTCAAATTCGATCTTCCAAATCTTTCTCAAATCTCAGCATAAGCCAAATCTCAGTCAAATTTCAAATTTCAAATTCGATCTTTCCAGATCTCACATCAAACCTCAATCAAATTCAAACTTTTGGGTCGAGGGTTTTACATCCAAGACTGCACTGCTTTAGGATTCTTTCCCTATTGCACTGAAATACATCAAATTCAAACTTTTAGGTCGAGGATTTTACATCCAAGACTGCACTGCTTTAGGATTCTTTCCCTATCGCACTGAAATACATCAAATCAAATTCCCGGGTCGAGGATTTTACATCCAAGACCGCACCGCTTTAGGATTCTTTCCCTATCGCACCGAAATACATCAAATTCAAACTTTTGGGTCGAGGATTTTACATCCAAGACTACACTCGCTTTAGGATTCTTTCCCTATCGCACCGAAATACATCAAATTCAAACTTTTGGGTCGAGGATTTTACATCCAAGACTACACTCGCTTTAGGATTCTTTCCCTACCGCACCGAAATACATCAAATTCAAACTTTTGGGTCGAGGATTTTACATCCAAGACTACACTCGCTTTAGGATTCTTTCCCTATTGCACCGAAATACATCAAATTCAAACTTTTGGATCGAGGATTTTACATCCAAGACTACACCGCTTTAGGATTCTTTCCCTACCGCACCGAAATACATCAAATTCAAACTTTTGGGTCGAGGATTTTACATCCAAGACCGCATCGCTTTAGGATTCTTTCCCTATTGCACCGAAATACATCAAATTCAAACTTTTGGGTCGAGGATTTTCCATCCAAGACCGCACCGCTTTAGGATTCTTTCCCTATCGCACCGAAATACATCAAATTCAAACTTTTGGGTCGAGGATTTTACATCCAAGACCGCACTCGCTTTAGGATTCTTTCCCTATTGCACCGAAGTACATCAAATTCAAACTTTTGGGTCGAGGATTTTACATCCAAGACCGCACTCGCTTTAGGATTCTTTCCCTATCGCACCGAAATACATCAAATTCAAACTTTTGGGTCGAGGATTTTACATCCAAGACCGCACCGCTTTAGGATTCTTTCCCTATCGCACCGAAATACATCAAATCAAATTCCCGGGTCGAGGATTTTACATCCAAGACTGCACTGCTTTAGGATTCTTTCCTTATTGCACTGAAATACATCAAATTCAAACTCTTGAGGTTAAGGATTTTACATCCAATACCGCATTACTCTGAGATCTTTCCTCATTGTAGTGATCCAGTCCAATCGATTCGATCTTCTTTTGGGGTTGAAGATGTTACATCTAAAACTTCAAAATTCCAATTTTCATTTCAAATCAAATCCCTTCAAATTAATCTTGACAAACTTCAATCTAAATTGAAACTCCAAATTGAAATCTAAACTCGCACATCATGACTTGAACATGAAACAAAATAAAATCTAAATCGAAATTCTCCTGCATCATGTGATTTGGGATTCACCTCCTTTTCCTTTCCCCGACGAGAGTTCAAGAATCTCCAGGTTCCGTAAATATACTCGACACTCCCCAGACGGAAACTCTTCTACTTCGTCCTAAGTTTGTCACTTGGACATCTGTGATTGGTTTTGTTGATCTTTTCGGTCAACGCCAATACGCGCGGTGTGCTCCGTCACTCACCACACCTATTGGGGGTCCATTTGTTGACCTCATTTTTTTATGAGGTCTTCTCTTCTTCTTTTAGTGCTTAGGATCTAGCCTTAGGCTTTTCCTTTGACTATCTTAGAGGATTAGAATTAGGACCCACCTTTTAGAAATTCAAACCACTTCTAAACTCCCCGCAAACTCCACAAACTTGACTATAAACCCCTAATCACCTAGAGGGTTGAAATCAAATGTGGAAGTTTAAAGAATGAGTTCCTATAGGACTCTTCGGCTTTAGGATCGCCCCAGGTGGCTCGGTCTCGGTGAAGGGTCGACTTGCACACACACTACACCCACACACTACACTTTCACATACTCCCTAAAAACACACCCATACCCAACTTGACCTCCCGACTCATGTAGGTGATTCACATGGATGGTCCTTAACCCCTAAGCCCTCGAGCAAGAGGTTAGGAACAACATAGTGAATGCCTCAAATGAGTCCCTTCATGGCTCATGTGGGCTTGATATGGCTTCATGGCTCAACAAAAATGATTTCATTCCACTTACATCCACCCAATCTTCAATTTTCCAAATTTTCAATTTTTGACCCCAGGACCCTACACCCGCTAACCTACCCAAAGCTTCGAATAAACCTCAAATTTCTCAAAAATTTCCAAATTACCCAAAATTCTCCAAAATCAATCCTAAACATTCCCACATCACTCAAATTGATCATTCATAGCCAAAATACCAAAAATTCCAAAAATACCTCCCAATACCCTCCAAATACCAAAATACCCCTCTTAGCCAAAAAAATCCAAAAATTCAGAAAATTCCCAGAAAATTCCAGAAAATCCCAAATATTCCCAATTTCATTTTGTTTAACTATACCATGGGCCAATTTTGTCAATTTGCCCCACTTTTATCAAAACCCCCAATTCGACCCATTTTAACCCAAAGTGAACCCAATGTCAAACCTAACCTACCCAATTGACCCAAATTCTGGTCCAATTCAATTCTAAACTTCAATTCAACATCCCCAACACCAATTTAGACCAAATCCAAGCCCAATTTGATTGAAATTTGGATCCAATTTCACTTTTGGCCTTAAAACCCAATTTGGACCCATGACCCAAACTTAGCCCAAACTCACCCAATTCAACTCCAATTAACCCCAAATGTTTTCTAAATCTTCCTTAACATCCCCATAAACAAAACACTAACATGATTTGCCCAAAATTTAGACCCAAACCCCACTCAAATTCAACCCAAAATCAAAAAGCCCAATTTTCGACCTAAACCTAAACCTAGCCCAAATAGACCCAAACCTCAAAATCAAAACCTAACCTAAGCCAAAACCTCTTTGAAACACTCCCATAAACATTTCCCAATATTAATTTTACATCAATTTCAACTCTAGCCCAACTTTGGCCCATGGTAGCCCATTTTGACCCACCTTAGCCTCTTTACCAAAAAGGCCCATATCCAACCCAATTCAAACCCAAATCACCTCAAATTTGTTTCAAACCACTCATGACACATCCCTAAACCAAACTCAACAATTATTTGGCCCAAGCCTTTACTAAAATTTCATCCCAAAATCCATTTTAAAATTCAAAAGCCCACTTCCCTAAACATTCCTAAAAGCCCATTTCCACCAAATACAAAAGCCCAAAATTGGCCCTAAAGTCCACATGACATTTCCATTTGCCATCCATTTAATCAAAACCATTCCCTAAGTTATAATCCCATCATCAAATAATTCCAAATCAAGCCTCATGCCAAATCACCCCTAAATACCAAATTTTTTCTTAAATCCATTTCCATGAAATCGACTCGACTTTTCCCAAGCCAAAGGTGAGCCATGAAGCCATGCATGAGCCACATGGAAGCCATGAGAGCCTCTTTACATGTCACCATGCCATTTTGGGTAAAAGGAGGAGACTCTTTCCTTAATTCCCAAAGATGATTAACCACTCCCATGATTCCACTAAATCTTGCTTAAGCTTAATCGTACTTGGATGGTGACCATTCCCCACCGATTAAGCCGACCTAAATCACTTTCTATTCAGCCTAAACAAAACCTTGGGTGGTGCACCTAGCCCAAATAGAGGGGTCGACCAACTTGAGCCAAAATAAGCCCTCTCCCATTCCATTCTAATCCAAACCTTTTACACTCGGCATTTGCCAATTGCTCGCACAAACACCCAGCCCCGACCCACCCGACCCCGAGGGTGACCCTCGCATGCCGGCCGCCCACCCCGGCCGCCGGAAAACACCATGGCCGAAAGCTCACATGTGAGCCAACATTGAAATTCTCCATTGCCGACTTGTCTCAACCCAAATGGATAGCATGGCTGTTCTTCCCATGCCCAGAGCAGGTGATCCAAAGCCCTAACTCTCCCTGGGAAGCCCTCCACCCTCTCCTATTTAAACACCACCCCCTCACGGCCATGAAGAAGAGTTGCACAAACCTTGCCGAAACTCTGCCAAAATTGCTCCAAACCCTTCTCCACCCTTAGAGCAGTTGAGCCCCAGTGTCAATTTGCCCTAATCTCCACTCGACAAAATCCAATTTCTCAACCGAAATCCCACCCAAAACCAGGACACTTCTCCACAAGGAACCAATCCCCAAATTGATTGGTCCTACACCTTCACCGTACCAAGGAAAGAAGTCCACCAAGCAAAAGCCCCCTCTCCGAGCCACCCATCCGTTACGTACTCCAAGCTTTGTGATCGGCCGTGGTCGAAGTCCAACCTAGACAATTCACTGCACCGGAGACTTCATCCGGAGCTTGCTAGGATCCAATCGAAGGTGCAACAACTCTCGGATCGAAGCCACACTTCTCCGAGCAAAGGTATGAGCTAATTCTTCATCCCGAGCTTCCGGAGATTCTCCATTTCAAATGCTTTAATTTCAATGCATGATAACCGTATAGATGTGTTCGTCTCTTCAAGACGAATCCATGGAGCATAAGAACATGAAAATCCATTGAATATCGAGTGAGATATTAGTGGATTTAGTGTGGACGGCTCTCGGGCGAGGATACTCGGGACGATGAACGGATGCCGTCCATTTAATACACGCACGGACGGACGGCCGGGATCGCGTCGGATCGAAGACGGAGCGATGCAGCCGGGCCTCGGGATGGCCGACTCGGATGGCGGCGCCCAATCACGCGCGACGCGTGTGCCTTCGGAGATGTTAAGGATGACGCGGCGCCGCGTGGATAAGTAGAAAATTAGGGGTATTTTCTATTTATTTAATTCCCTAAACTTCAAAAATTCATAACTTTGTGTAGGAAAATCATAAAAATAAAATAAAAATACTCTCGCTCAGTGAACATGAGGAGAATAATGTGGAAAAGAAATCATTTAATTTCATCAAGTATTTTATTTTTTATAATTTATTTACTCTCTCGCATACATTTAATTCTCCATGCATGTATACAATTCACCATGGCATGAGACCATAGGGCTTTGAAGCCTCCGAATTTGGGAACATTCCCCGAATTTTCCAAAGTCGGAGGCCATCCCTATGAAGAGTTATTGATTTTTCAAATTCATGTCACTCGTTTTGAGTATTTTAATTCCAATAAATAGCATGTTGTGAAATAAATTCTAGGAAAATTTGGTGATGTTCCTTATGACCAGAGAACCCTAGGAAAAATAGGTTTTGAGTTAGTTCATTTTAGACAACCCTAATCGGCTTAAACACTCAAAATAGGTCTCTAATTAATTAGAGTTAACCATAGATCAAATTGACTTGAAATCAATTCTCCACTGACCTTTAGGATCAGAGGAACCCACCATAAAAATTTGAAGTTAATTGGACTTGGTTAGCCCTATTAATTGGGTTGATTAAGCCATTTAGTCATTTTAAACTTTAAAAATTCATAACTTTCAAAATACCTTTCAAAAATTCACCAAATTGGTTTTAGAGCCTCTCTGATATCAGGGGAATTTAAGAAAATTAAAATTTCAATTTTCTAAAAAAGTTGATTTTTGATATTATTTTAATATTTTTAATAATTAAAAAATAATAAAAATCACAAAAATAATAAAATTCACCAAAATGTCACATTTTGAATTTTAATCACTTAGGAACAAACCCCATATTTTTCTTAGGCCTATTTGGTGAGATATTAATTTTTAAAGTTCTAGGGTAATTTTAAAATTAAAAAATGTATTTTCTAGCATTTTCACTAAAATAATTATAATAAATCATAGAAAAATCAGAAAATTGCAAAATTTGCTTCGCTGGTTTCCTTGGTATCAGAGAGATTTTTGAAAAATATAAAATTCATTTTTCAACATTTATTTTATTTTTAAAATAATTAATACTCCAGAAATTAAAATAATTCTAATAAATAAAATATAATTCAAAAAATCACAAAATTTTGTCCAAGTGGTCCTCTAGTCATTAGGAATGTCCCATAATTTTCTTAAGGACAGAAACTTTTCCTTGGTCATGTTATTAAATTTTCCTTGGAAATCTCTATTTTCTACCAAAAATAATTATATAAATAAACTAAATACAGAAAAATCACATTTTCTCCTCGAATGTCTTTATTGACATATGAGTGAAGTCACATAAAAATTTCAAGTTCATTTGAGTTCAATTTAGTGAGTTATGAAATTATTAAGCTTCAAGGGCAAAATGGTAATTAAAATCTTAACCCTTTAATTAAAACTTTAGGCTTAATAAAATTAATAAGTAAAATATTTGATCCTAATCTGATTTGGATGATTGAAATTTAATAATTGAAGGGTAGAAACTCATCAAGCAATTTAAAATGATTAAACTTTAATTAAATAATTGATTAAATTTGAAGAATAATAAAATTGGAATTATTAAAATAGTGGATATTATTAAGAAGAGATTTATTCTTTAATTTAAAAAATCCCTAAATTAATCATTTCATTAATGTTTAATTCTTAATTAAAATGATAATTCAAATTTAAAACATTGAAAGACTTAATCATTAAACTAAAATTAAATAATCGAACTCTTTAATTAAAATTAAAATGAATAAAAATAAATTAAATTAAATTAAATAAATTAAATTAAATTAAATTAAGAATTAAATTAAATTAAAAATTAAATTAAATTAAAAATTAAATTAAAAAAATTTAAATTAAATTAAAAATTAAATTAAGAATTAAATTAAATTAAATTAAATTAAAAAATAAATTAAATTAAATTAAATTAAATTAAATCAAATTAAATTAAAAATTAAATTAAATCAAATTAATTTAATGTAACATCGAACCAAACTAAATTGAATTAAATTAAATCAACTTAAAAAATTAAATTAAATTAAATTAAGTTGAATTAAATAACATCACTTAAGACATGAAGAAATAAATCTAAAATAACTTCAACACTATTCCAAACTTAAATCATTAATTCGAACTTAAATTTAATCACAAATCATTAAATGTCATTTTGCCCTTAGGAGCTTTTACTATTATAACTCCTAAATGGAGTATCAAATGAAATGTTACTTCACTTATAGGACATTCAAAGGTCCTAGTTCATTGAGCAAGTTAACAAAACTTGAAAACCTCGGACGATCGATTCATTTACGTAATTAAATTCTCTTGGACTTAAAACAATCCTAGAAATATCGAAAAGATGTTTAAGATTCTTCTTAAGCACTTCCTCAATATGATAGGATATTTATAAGAACAACTCGAACTCGATTGTTCTTCGATGAAGAAAATCGTCTTCAAACTAAAAACACAAGGAACCTAGACGTCATAGGAAATGACTAGCTATAGGATTAGGAATTTGGTAGAAAACCATAACCCTTACCTTAGCTTTACCTAGGAACTTGCTTAAATATTCTAACCGTGTTTTAAGTGCAGCTGGGATGACGAGAAGACCCTCCGGTATGCTTTTATTTTACCGCAATTTACTTTCCCGCAATTTACTTTCTTGCAATTTATTTTATTGCACATGCACTTTACTTTTCTCGCATGATAAACAACAGCTTGCATGAAAACCTACACCTTTAGGACAGTAAACCAAAACTGAAACCCATAACTAAATTAAAAGACACTACAAGATAAAATTCACCTCCACAACATTCCAAAATATAAGACAACTCAAAATTTAATCACAAACAGTAACAACAAAACTACAACTACAACCAAATTAAAACGTCTCATCGAATGATCGGGAATACCTCGGATGATGTAACCCACGTGTTGCTAACGGGATTTCCCACGGTCTAAATGAAAGTGTGGAACTCATTTAGTTGAGTTTAGCAAATTCATCCGGACTAAGTGAATTCGATGAAAATAACGGTGTCGGGATGACGGAACCGCGGGATCTTAATCGGTTCGTTTAATCAACTTTAAGATTTGTTTTAATTAAAACACAAAAAACACTTGGAAATTAAGACTTCTCTAAACCGAAACACTTTTCTCATCCCCTGATTTATGATTTCTAAAACTAAACCTCTGCAACAACAAGGAGCTCGGAGCATGGTGGGCAGCACGGCCATCGTCGTCAGCAAAACATGAATCTACTCCAAAGAAACTTTCCTAGAATTAAACAACAAAGCCATAGGACTTCGAGGTAGTTTGCCTAGTGCAACATAAATCCTCAACCCTTCGTTAGGCATTTGCATTGCAAATTAAGCCCTAACCGGTCTTAGGATTCCGAGGTAGTCGTCCGATACGACATAAACCCTCATATCTTCCAGGCTATTTCGTATGATTCTATCATATAAATATAAGCCCTAATTAACTAAAATTGGCAAGATTAAAACATTAAATGAACATTAGGACTTTCTTAAATTCAAGCCAAACAATAGGATAGTCGGGAGATTACCGAAGTTCGCTTCGAATCTGTAATTTCTCCTACTTTTCTTCCTTTGAATTCCCAAAATAAAAATGTTCCAAACTTGATCCATTCCCTATTGAGATTCAAAAAAATTCAATCCTTTGAAAACTTAAACTTTAAAATTCTTGAGAGCAGAATTATTGATTATTATCGAGAGTTTTCTTAGGTGATTCCCGTCACTTAAGATGTAATTAACTATAGGGGCTTGCCCTTATAGGGAATTTTAAAGAACCCGTGTAATATAAACCCCGTTTAATGTTTTCATATTAGGCGGGAATTTGTCGGCTTATAAAATTGGTTCGCGGACCAAACGGATGTCACAAACCTTTCTAGTTTATTTAATCGAGCCCCATCATCAAGCAAGGTGTGTCTATTCTTCGGGATAGATACACGGCTTGTGATGCGGTGCTCGTTTATATAAACTATTCTGGATGTGAGATCAGCTTGATTTTATATCTTAAAACTTTCAAATTTAAAATTATTTTCAAAATAAAATACTACTTTTCAAATTATTTATTTAAATTAAATTAAAAATTCGTCGACAATTTCTGTAGGCGACCTCTTTTCAAAAATAAAACACATAACCTAAAAATATGCCGACAACTTCTGGCGACTCCGCTGGGGACAATTCCTCTCTCCATTCTAATCGTACAATTTCGTTTTCAAAATCGGTAGTACATCCATGTCCCTTATGGATCAAACTACCCTTCTTTCCGTCGAGATACCGTGTTCATTTCTACCTCGAACAAGTATAACCAACATTCTCTCGGATTTAGGAGCCACTGTTTAGACACCCCTAAACAGAGAGGTTCCGAGATCCTTTTACCTCATTTCTGAGGTGGGGTGGACCCCCAATAGGTGTTAGTTTAGGAGTGATCCTTCGAGTCGAGAGGTCTTGCTTAAGACTCTCTTTTCCTTTCCAACTCCGATTCAGATTCCTTACCTTCTCTACACCTTTGAACACTCCGTTCTAAATAAACAAACCCTCTAATAAGTGATTCTTTTAATAAGTGATTCCTTCTTATAAATACATGAACAAGAATGAGTTCGTACTCTTTTCAATTCCTTTCTTTTCGTCCTAAAGAAAAGAAGCATAACTTGGGACCGACAAACCGAATCTACCCCGCGAAATGGAAGCCCCGAAACCGATTTTCTCTTTTACCAATGGACTCGGACCTCGCCGTCTATAAGGATGAGCCGCCCGACAATGGAATCATCCGATTTGGACAAGGATTTGAAAACACGAACGTCAAGATCACCGACGTCTCCCTCTTTGCACCGATGAACAAGGTATCCGAAGCCGAGGAGCCGCCGCTCGAGTTCAACCTTAGGTCGACCCAAGAATTCCCTCCTCTCGCAAAGGATCCCGACTAAGAGGAGTACCGATGTCCATAGAAGGACCGTTATCTCTACCCCCACTCGGTCTTGTTGTTTCGCACCTACCCCGACTTTTGCCAAATCAAAGGGGAAAGAAATCCGAATTATGATGGACTCGTTACCGTGGAGGGTACGGATCTTCTCGTAAGACCTTCTCGTTTTCGAAATCGGGTCCAGCTCAAAGATTCCGTCGTCGACAAGGACCCAAAGAAGAAACGAAGTAGAAGGATCGCTAGAGAAGCCGTAGCCGCCGAAATTGCTTTCCTGGAGGAAATTCCGAATCGCCGTAATATACACCGCCGCTCGAATACATACCACTCTTGGGAGGAAGCGTGTTTCATCCCCTCTCCGCCGCAGAAGATGAAGAAAATATTCGCAAGATTGCCGCCACATTACCACGGCCCCGCATATTACAACGATAGCCGCAAGAAAAGAACTAGAACTACGCCGTTTGCTCGACCGCAAACTTTGGTAGAAAAGTTAGCAAAGAAGGAAAACTCGCCCCGATCGAAATTCTACGAAGGATAGTGGCGGGTGCCGCCAAATCCCGTCTTGGGCCCCGAGTAGAACCCGCCATCATGACAGAAAAGCCAAGTAAAAGAATGAAGGCTAGTCCGCCCGTTGTCGTCTCGGGATTACAAATTAGGAGGATACCACCTTCCAGACATTTGGCCGAGCTGCACCATCCGGTCCTAGACCTTCGCTGTTAGAAGGATGGTATGGCGTCCCACTACCGGGCGACTGAGATCGAAACAGACAGCCCGAGAAAGAAAGTCTCGCCGAGAGACTTGAATCGAAGAAAGTGCTACCGCGATGAAGGGGACTCGTGAGAAGGGGACCCGGCAGCCTATCGCACGACAACCACGAAGACACACAGAAAGCCCCGCTAGAAGATGCCATGGAAAAGTCGAGAACCGATATCCGACGATCGGCAAAAGAAAGAGAAGAAAAGTTCGGAGACGAGATTGATTCATCGGAATTCATGGACGACGAATACGCGTAAATCAACATGGTTGAGACATGAGCTTCATCGCCTTCGCAAGGTGCTCCCGCAGCCTGCGAGAGAGAGGAGCCAGAACTAATGAGAAGACAGCTTTAGGAGAAAGACGACACGATCGCTCAAATGGCGAAAAGGATGGAAGAGATGGCCGTAGCTCTGGCCACTCTCCAGAGTCAAGTACAACCACATAGAGAGACACCCCCGTAGGTCATTCACATTGTAGACGGAGGAAAGGAGATTACGTCCGTCAATGGGGATGATCACCGAAGAAGGATGCAACACAAAGTATGATTCCCGAAAAGGATATCAAGAACTTGGTGGAACAACAGAAAGAGAAGCCTTAAGCACAATCGAAGAGCAGGGACATCCATTCGGACGGGCAGGCCTTACCTGTAAGAATTCGACGCCGTCCAATACCCGAAAGGCTTCGTACCACCTCTCGTTCAAGACCTTCGACGGAACCGGGAACCCCCGACGAGCATGTGGCACACTTTCGTGCCGCTTGTTGCAATGCCGGCGGGAGCGATGCATTACTCTTCCGACAGCTCGTCGCCAGTCCGTCAGAATCGCCTTCGACCGGTATGCGGAATTACCAAATGGTTCGGTGAAGACGTTCTCGCAGCTAGAGAACCTCTTCATCAAGCGATTTGTCGGAGCTCAAGCACCACATCACTATAGGTGATTTAGTGGTAGAGAAACAAAAGCCGAATGAAACTTTGGTGGATTACATACTTCGATGGAGGAACATAAGCATGAAGTGTGAACCACAACTGCAAGAACAGTATGCAGTCGGCATTTTACTAAAAAGCATCCATGGCCCGATAGCACTTCTCCTCAAGGGATTTACTATTAAGACTTTCGAGAAGTTGTTAAGCAAGGCCGGAAGCTTGCAAGAGGAGGCGAAGCAATTAAGTTTCACCGATAAAACGGATAAACAAAAGCCTCGTAAAGACTTTTGAAAAGAAATCCGGGATCGTCGCAAAGCAGCTTGACAAAGGCAAGCAACCGATGCAAATACCACCGTAACGACCGCAACAACCACGACAGAATTACCAAGAACCCCGGCCCAAGTATCACTCATCTCCGCAGAGATGAACAACCACCTCGTCCGCAACGTACGTTAAGGGAGCTTCGGAGCGAGGAGTATCCGTTCAAGAATGAAGCAAGGCCGAAAATGTTCCGCAACTTGATGAAGACTCCGCATTTCCACTGCCGCAGCCTAAAAGACCGGAGGAAGTCAACAAGAAAGGTGATCCCAACTTTTGCCCTTACCACCGGATGCTTGGGCACAAAATAGAAGATTGCATTACCTTCAAAAGTTGGCTCAATGACAACCCGCGAAAAGGAATATAACGATCCCGAAGGAGTACATGAAGGAACCCCGTAAAGGAGGTTCCGTCAATGTTGTCTCGACCGATCCCATCATTCCGATAGATCCCTATACGACCGACGATGGATGGACTACCGCTTGGACGAGGTCTTCGAAAAGATTTTAGACGAGCATCCAAACCGCTTCGGTGCGAGCTTCAATTCAAAGTTTGAAACCTCGTTAAGCCGGTACTATCACTTGCGATAGTAAGAACCACCTCAACAGAGACGATCGAAGAAAAGAAGAAAACCGACGAAGAAGAGAAGACCGAGGCACCTAAGGCTGGGACTAGGGGCCGCTTATCCTAGGATAGTTGTTTCCGATTCGGGGAGAAATCCCTCGAACCCCCGACTCGTATGATTATCTCGCTCACTTCGGTGGGATCATATAATGATAAGGGTGATGGCGTTGGCTACGTTTTGACTGTTTCTAACGATTACGTAACTAACGATAAGCCGGATATCGATTTCGATACCAACGACAATTCTCAAATCATACACCATCTCGACGAGCAAAATAACGAAGAAGACATCCATCAAGGAGGCTACGAGAGTTCAACAAGCAACGAATCTATCTCGCGAGTTTCGAGGAGCTCCAAATCACGATAGAGTTAGAGCCTTCGCACTCGAAGCTAATCCGGAAGAGCCCGTCATTCCGATTCAAGAAGAAACGCCAGCAAGCTCAACAATAGATTTGAAGAAATTACGAAGTCAACTTAAGAAGTGGAAAAGTTCTACCTCCGAGAATGGGTCCAAAGGACAAAGGAAAGCGTGTGGTTGTTCAAGAAGAACCAACCCCAAGCAGAAGAAATACCCATTCGAGAAGAAGCGGAGGCACATGAAAACAAAGTGGATTATAACGTGCTAGCCCATCTTAGGAAACTACTCAACCAAACCGAGCATCTACGATGCTCTCATCTTATCAAAGGAGATGAGGGAAGCTCGATCAAGGCCTTACTCGATCCGTAAATTCGCTTAGCTCAAATGGCCGGAGATTCCTTAGATGAGGTTTGCTCGTTAAAGGAACAACGAGGTGTTACCTTCACGGACGATGACCTACTACTTGGAACAGCAGATCACAACCGACCATTGTACATTTCAGTTACAATCGGAAAATTTACACTCTCCAGAGTATTGGTGGATCCAGGAGCATCAATCAATATAATGAATCTTCGAACGCTAGCATACTTGGAAATTGATGCCCGCGAGCTCGAGGCGGACAAAATGTTATTAAGAGGATTCAACCGTAAAGGAGAAAGAGCCCTCGGATCAATAACGCTACTGATGAAGACCGGTGACTTAGCAAGGACAACCGCGAAATTTCACATAATTGATTCAGAAACGTCATTTAACGCTCTACTGGGTCGACCATGGATACATGAAAACAGGATGGTACCATCATCTCTACATCAGTGCATCAAATACTACGATGGAGGGGAACAGAGCATCAAAGGTGACTTACAACCATTCTCCGTACATGAAATTGGAATCCACGAGGATGCAGCTTATTATGCACCACCGAAGAAAACGATCTTCTCCGCAGACACCATAACAAATGAAGCAAAGAAAGTTCGGGACAACGAAGAACCCGAAGTTCTAGTCCAACAGCTCACTCACCACTCCCTTACGGCGAGATGGTGAAGGTTTCTCCACAACTCGCATCCGAGGTCGAGGCCGGGGACGAGGTCGTGGTAGAGACGTTAGGACAATCGGACGAGAGGAAACCAACCATTAATGTCGATCGGGAAGATAGCTTCCGAAGAAGAAAAAGAAATCAAACAAGAAGCAACGACAATAAGTCGGAAGAAGCCGCAATTCGAATCCCTCTCGAAGATGAAAGAAACGAAGAATATAAATCGATGTACGAGAAGATTAACCACTACGTACATACTATGACCCTGACCCCGATCCATTCTAATAAGATTGAGGGTATGGAGGTCAAAGAGCTACGTAGCGGTGGTGCAAAGCCCATCAAATTCTATCGTGGTGCTCCTTCCTCCAAAACCGAAAATAATGTACAACTCGAAGATGCTACTTCATCGAATTAATGGAATTGCCTTTTGAGTGGTACTCTCCCTGTGTTCAAAATTTAATTCAGCGTGGTTTCTTACCACGACAATGGACAAAAGGTCAATCACAACGTTTTGAAAATTTATGGAATAACTCCGGTCGTCCACCCAACTCAAAACATGGTCTCGGATTCGGCACAAGTAGGATCAATCGATGATACCGAATTTTGCTTGGTTGTCACTTGCGAATCTAATGAAAAATGCATGGAAACTACGGACGAACTCGAAGATTTACAAATTGAGACGCTCCACCGAATTCGAAGAAGAAATCAAATCTACAATAGATGAGTTAACAGAAGTTAACTTAGGTACTAGCGAAGAGCCTAGACCTACCTTTGTTAGCTCCTTACTCAATAAAGAAGACTCCGAAGAAATAATCAAGTTATTAATGGAATTCAAAGACTGTTTTGCTTGGAGCTACAATGAGATGCCAGGTTTAGCTCCAGAGGTCGCAGTCCATAAGCTAGGGGTGGATCCTACTTCCGTCCCGACCGGACAAGGTCCCGTAAGAATGCGTCTAGAAATCGAACAACAAGTCATAGCCGAAGTTAAGAAGCTAATAGACGCTAAATTTGTCCGTGAAGAACAATACCCGACTTGGTTAGCTAATGTAGTACCAGTCGGAAGAAGAATGGTCGATCGAATTTGTGTGGATTTCGTAGATTTAAACAAGGCATGCCCGAAAGATGAATTCCCTCTACCGATCCCAGAATTAATGATCGACATTGCTTCAACACATGAAATATTCTCATTCATGGATGGATCTTCATGATACAACCAGATAAAAATGGCTCCAGAAGATGAAAAGCTTACAGCATTCAGAACGCCGATCGGAGTATATTGCTACACAGTGATGCCATTCGGATTGAAGAACGCAGGAGCAACCTACCAGAGAGCAATGACAAGAATTTTTGATGATCTCATCCATAATCAAGTCGAATGCTACGTGGACGATGTGGTCATCAAAAGCAAAGTAAAGGACAACCACTTGTATGATTTGAGAATTGTTTTCGAACGATTAAGACAATTTAACCTTAAGATGAATCCCTTAAAATGCGCCTTCGGCGTCACCTCCGGAAATTCTTATGATTCGTTGTCCGACATCGTGGAATTGAAATCGACCCGGAGAAGATTAAAGCTATCTTAGAAATGCCGCCTCCCAAAACCTTAAAACAACTACGATCTTTTCAAGGGAAGTCGGCATATCTTCGACGCTTTATCTCAAACCTCGTCAGTAGGTGTCGACCTTTCTCAGCACTAGTTAAAAAGGACGCCAAATTTATTTGGGAAGAGAAAGGCCGTAGGGCCTTCGAGGACATTAAACAATATTTAATGACACCTCCTGTCTTAGCGAGCCCTCGGCCTCGAGTAGACCGCTAATACTTTATACCGCGGCTTTAGACGACTTCTCTCGGAGCCTCGTTAGCCTGTGTCAATGATGAGGGTAAAGAAAATGCTCTTTATTACCTAAGCCGTCGTTTATCGCCGACGGAAATAAGGTATCCCACAATTGAAAAGCATTGTTTGGCCCCGATCTTCGCCGCTCAAAAGCTCGTGCATTACATGCTTTCTCATAAGGTCAACTCCGATCTCGAAGTTTAATCCATTGCAATACTTCGATGACTCGTCCAACACTTTCCGGCAGACTTGCCGGATGGTCAATGATATTATTGCAATTCGATATAACTTTCGTGCCTCTTCGTGCCGTAAAGGGACAAGTTTTAGCAGACTTCCTTGCAAAGACACCCTTTGCCGGCAGAATCTCCTCTCAATGACGATCTGTCAGATGAACAAATAATGAACCTAGAAGACCTTGATGATCGACGTTGGGATATATATTTCGACGGAACATCTTCAGCGCACAAAGACGAAGAATCGCAAGTGATAGTGCCCGGTAAGGCAGGAATCGGGCTAATCTTTATAACACCGGAGCGGGGGATGTTAAGATACTCCTACCACTTGACGTGAACCATGTACAAACAACGAAGCGTAATACGAAGCCCTCATAACGGGACCGGAATTAACCATTCAAATGGGGATAACGGACATCAACATCTACGGGATTCACAGTTAATCATTCAACAGATCGCCGGACAATACGAATTTTAAAACCAAGACTCGAGCAATACTTCCAAGTATGCATACAAATTGCTGGAACAGATTCCAAATGTGACAATCTACAAAATTCCTAAAAGAAAACGCTTTAGCAGATGCGCTAGCTCGTCTCGCAAAAGAATTTTCCCGTTTGCAAGATGAATCAAGTAGAAGTGTCGGCTTCACTGACGCCGGTCCTATCACAACTCGACATAGTACACGATACACAAATCGAAAAGGAAAAAGGATCAGCTGCAACAAAGGATGTAAAAACACGGAAGATTGGCGACGGCCATCGATGAGACTACCCGCAAACAGAAAGCTACCGGATGATAGGTCGCTAGCCCATCGGATCAAGAAAAGAACTCCGTCCTACGCATTAGTAAACAATACGTTATACAGAAGGTCTTTTGATCAAATGTGGCTAAGGTGCCTAAGCGGGTCCGAGGCCCGTGAAATTGTTAAGGAGGTGCATTCAGGACTCTGTGGCGCTCACCAGTCGGGTCCAAAAATGAAAATGAAAATTAAAAGACTAGGGTACTACTGGCCCTCGATGATGACCGACTGCATGAAAATCCCAAGAGCTGTCATCAGTGCCAAGTGCACGGAGTGGTTCTACACCAACCTCCAAATTTGCTACATCCGACAATTGCATCGTGGCCATTTGAATGTTGGGGCACAGATATAGTGGGTCCAATAGAACCACCGTCGTCAAAAGGACATCGCTTCATTCTTGCGGCTACGGATTACTTTTCTAAGTGGGCGAGGCAGCTCCACTTAGAGAAGTGAAAGCACATCACGTACTACAATTTTTCAAGAACCAAGTTGTTTACCGTTTCGGGTGCCGCGTGAATCATCTCGTATAATGGTCGCATTCGAAGCACGCAAATCAACAATTTTGTCAGGAGACATGGAATCGACTGGCGATACTCAACAATTTACTACCCAAGAGCAAACGGCCTAGCTGAGGCTTTTAATAAAACTCTCGTTCAAATTTTAAAGAAGACTTTAGACGATAATAAGAGAAATTGGCACGAGAAGTTGTTAGAAGCCTTATGGGCCTACGTGACAACCTTCGTAACTCCTACGCAAGCTACACCTTATGCTCGGTGTATGGGTCCGAGGCGAGTGTTACCTTTAGAGGTTCAGCCTTCCTTCACTCGTAATTGCAGCTTGCAAATAAAATCACAACAGAAGAAAACGCCAAATTACGACTCGAAGAATTAGAGAGCCCGGAAGGGAAAAGACTTGCAGCGCAATGTAATTTAGAACTATACCAAGCTAAGATGGTTCAAGCCCATGACAAACCGGGTCCGCCCAAGAACCTTCGAAGTTGGTGATTTAGTTCTCGTTCTCAAAAGACCTATTCTTGCACACCGCAAGATAGGAGGAAAATTTGAACCCACTCGGGAAGGACCGTTCGTGGTCGAAGCAAGTATACTCGGGAGGTTCCTACCGCCTAGTGAATTGCCGTGGAGAACGACATATGCTTCGATCAATGGACGATACTTGAAAAAGTATTACGCTACCTGATGTTTCGAAGGAATGAACTTTCCATCCCTAGAAGCACGGGTGAAGTGATTACTTATGACTGGGTCCGAACCCAAAAATGACAAAATTGTGCTAAAATAAATAAAATCCTGATAATAAATTTTTCCTTGTTTTCTTTTCCAAATCAAAATCTCTTACCTGATCTTATCCCACTTCATTCCTGTTAAGTTTAAAAATATAAGAATAAAAAAAATGTCTTTAATAAACATTTTCTTAATGTTCTTGTTCTTAGTACATGCCCCCGATCCTTTTCCTTGTCTTTTCGCAGGGAAATGTCGAACGGGCGGTTGGTCCCGAACTTTAAGAATGGCGTAAGCCTCGCACTAGATGAAAAGAGGGTGAAAGATGGAGCGATAATCGAGATCGACTCGGATTTCGCACCGACGAGCCTACAAGACGAGGAAAGTGACCGGGTCCCGGTTGACCGAGAAGAACCGCCCGACAAACAAAGGATGAAAGTAGGTGGCCCAAGCCACCAATCCAAAGAACAAGAAAAGAAAGACAAACATCGAAGAAGATAAGAAAATGAAGTCCGTAGTCGCTACAACGAAGGCGAGCTTGTCGCCGCCGCGCCCACAGAGATTCAAGAAGTTCGAAGAGCTACTCTCACAGCAACGCAACGAAGAAATAAGAATCGCCGTATCCGTAAGATGTTAACAAAACTAGCTGCGGACCAGCGCGACGAGACAGTTGCTAATGTCAGTGCATACACTTCAAGGACACCGGGTCACCAGGAACTCGAAGAAAGGAGGCCAGCTCCTAGGATGACGGAAAGAACTGTGGAAATCTTCGAAGATCGAAGAAAGAAGGCTACCACGCCACCGGATAGAACCACCAATGATGCATGACCTTGTTGCGAAGCAACCCCGGGGATGTCCCTACTGTGCATCATCCCCGAGGAGCCAAGGTATGCGGGAGAACGTGAAGGGATCGAACCGTATATTCCACAATATGTCACTAGTACCTCGCCATCTCGCATCATTCCGAATACGAGCCGGAGAGAATGCGTAATGTTGAAAAGAAGACCTTTAAATACTTCGAAAGAATCGAGGCGGGAGAATCAATATACTAGAGGGCCTCGAGCTACATACGTACGTATTCTCGTAGTATGAACAAGACAGAATCGTGGATTGCATCCGGATTTGAAAAGAATGGGCCGAGCGGGCCGCCTAAGGGAAAACACATACTCGGAACCCCGGAGATGGATGCCGTGGAAGGGAAGAATCACAATACAATGTGGATGTCGTTACAACTTTGCGGAGGACAGAAGGGAAACCCACCGGGAATACTCCGTCATGGGCAAGTGGATCCGATGCCATTAGTCATTAAGAGAATGGTAAAGAGATTGATAACATGGAGGGTACCGCAGCAGATTGCATACCCAATAGCCGCATTATCAACATCTACAAACGAGGTGACCGCATACCCCCACACATAGATCACCATGACTTCGTCGGACCTTTCGCACGCCTCTTTCCCGAGCGAGTGTAACATCATGTTCGGATCCGACCTCCGGATAGCGAGTCCAGGTGAGTTCCGAGGGCCGCAAAGATACCACTATCGGTAGGTTCCGTCATGATATCGAAGGGAAATGGAGCGGATATCGCTAAGCATTGCATACCGGGAGTACCAAATGAAGCGGATCTCGCTTACGTTCGAAGGATGGACGACAGGAAGACACCTTACCATTTCCAACCGTACCCGTAGCTAGAGAGCCTCCGGCCTTACGAGCCGTGAGTTACATGGAAAATATCACACCTCCAATGTACATCCATACGGCATCCTTGCCAAGGATGGCTTGGAAGGTGATGTTATCGACCATGTACCCCACTATTCGTACATGGATTTTTGACGGATGCTTCTTTGGATGGATCAACAAAGATCATACACGATCCGTTTTGAGTTTACATGGATTGTATGAAATATATTCCAGATCAAGATGTATGATGTATCTTCTACATGATTGGAATGAAAGTGACCATGTCACATTTTTGGCCCTCACCTCTTTTGTGCAAATTGATTGGGAAACGCCGTTAAAGTTAAATGAACGCCGAACAAAGAACAGAAAAGGAATAAAAAAAAGAATAAAAGAAGACTTTCCTTTAAAAAAAAAAAAAAAAAAAATCTAAAAGAAAAATGACAAACACCAAATTCACATGAACATTAAACAAACGATAAAATAAAATTTGAATCATTAAAAGATAAACAAAATCAACATAAATGTTAAATCAAATTCTCAATCAAATTTCAAATGTGATCTTCCAAATTTCAAATCAAATCTTAAATCAAATTTCAACCGAGTTCAAACTTATCCTTCCAAATTTTAAATTCAATCTTTCCAGATTCCAAATCTCTATCAAATCTTAAATTCGATCTTCCAAATCTTTCTCAAATCTCAGCATAAGCCAAATCTCAGTCAAATTTCAAATTTCAAATTCGATCTTTCCAGATCTCACATCAAACCTCAATCAAATTCAAACTTTTGGGTCGAGGGTTTTACATCCAAGACTGCACTGCTTTAGGATTCTTTCCCTATTGCACCGAAATACATCAAATTCAAACTTTTGGGTCGAGGATTTTACATCCAAGACCGCATCGCTTTAGGATTCTTTCCCTATTGCACTGAAATACATCAAATCAAATTCCCGGGTCGAGGATTTTACATCCAAGATCGCACTGCTTTAGGATTCTTTCCCTATCGCACCGAAATACATCAAATTCAAACTTTTGGGTCGAGGATTTTACATCCAAGACTACACTGCTTTAGGATTCTTTCCCTATTGCACTGAAATACATCAAATTCAAACTTTTGGGTCGAGGATTTTACATCCAAGACTACACTGCTTTAGGATTCTTTCCCTACTGCACTGAAATACATCATATTCAAACTTTTGGGTCGAGGATTTTACATCCAAGACTACACTGCTTTAGGATTCTTTCCCTATTGCACTGAAATACATCAAATTCAAACTTTTGGGTCGAGGATTTTACATCCAAGACTACATCGCTTTAGGATTCTTTCCCTACCGCACCGAAATACATCAAATTCAAACTTTTGGGTCGAGGATTTTACATCCAAGACCGCACTCGCTTTAGGATTCTTTCCCTATCGCACTCGAAATACATCAAATTCAAACTTTTGGGTCGAGGATTTTACATCCAAGACCGCACCGCTTTAGGATTCTTTCCCTATTGCACTCGAAATACATCAAATTCAAACTTTTGGGTCGAGGATTTTACATCCAAGACTCGCATCGCTTTAGGATTCTTTCCCTATCGCACCGAAGTACATCAAATTCAAACTTTTGGGTCGAGGATTTTACATCCAAGACTCGCACTCGCTTTAGGATTCTTTCCCTATTGCACTCGAAATACATCAAATTCAAACTTTTGGGTCGAGGATTTTACATCCAAGACCGCACCGCTTTAGGATTCTTTCCCTATCGCACCGAAATACATCAAATCAAATTCCCGGGTCGAGGATTTTACATCCAAGACCGCACCGCTTTAGGATTCTTTCCTTATCGCACCGAAATACATCAAATTCAAACTCTTGAGGTTAAGGATTTTACATCCAATACCGCATTACTCTGAGATCTTTCCTCATTGTAGTGATCCAGTCCAATCGATTTGATCTTCTTTTGGGGTTGAAGATGTTACATCTAAAACTTCAAAATTCCAATTTTCATTTCAAATCAAATCCCTTCAAATTAATCTTGACAAACTTCAATCTAAATTGAAACTCCAAATTGAAATCTAAACTCGCACATCATGACTTGAACATGAAACAAAATAAAATCTAAATCGAAATTCTCCCAGATCATGTGATTTGGGATTCACCTCCTTTTCCTTTCCCCAGCGAGAGTTCAAGAATCTCCAGTTCCCGAAATATACTTGACACTCCCCAGCGGAAACTCTTCTACTTCGTCCTAAGTTTGTCACTTGGACATCTGTGATTGGTTTTGTTGATCTTTTCGGTCAACGCCAATACGCGCGGTGTGCTCCGTCAGCTCACCACACCTATTGGGGGTCCATTTGTTGACCTCATTTTTGTATGAGGTCTTCTCTCCTTCTTTTAGTGCTTAGGATCTAGCCTTAGGCTTTTCCTTTGACTATCTTAGAGGATTAGAATTAGGACCCACCTTTTAGAAATTCAAACCACTTCTAAACTCCCCGCAAACTCCACAAACTTGACTATAAACCCCTAATCACCTAGAGGGTTGAAATCAAATGTGGAAGTTTAAAGAATGAGTTCCTATAGGACTCTTCGGCTTTAGGATCGCCCTGGCGGCTCGGTCCGGTGAAGGGTCGACTTGCACACACACTACACCCACACACTACACTTTCACATACTCCCTAAAAACACACCCATACCCAACTCGACCTCCTGACTCATGTAGGTGATTCACATGGATGGTCCTTAACCCCTAAGCTCTTGGCTAAGAGGGTTAGGAACAACATAAATGAATGCCTCAAATGAGTCCCTTCATGGCTCATGTGGGCTTGATATGGCTTCATGGCTCAACAAAAATGATTTCATTCCACTTACATCCACCCAATCTTCAATTTTCTAAATTTTCAATTTTTGACCCCCGGGACCCTACACCCGCTAACCTACCCAAAGCTCTGAATAGCCCAAATTTCTCAAAAATTTCCAAATTACCCAAAATTCCCCAAAATCAATCCTAAACATTCCCACATCACTCAAATTGATCATTCATAGCCAAAATACCAAAAATTCCAAAAATACCTCCCAATACCCTCCAAATACCAAAATACCCCTCTTAGCCAAAAAAATCCAAAAATTCAGAAAATTCCCAGAAAATTCCAGAAAATCCCAAATATTCCCAATTTCATTTTGTTCAACTATACCATGGGCCAACTTTGTCAATTTGCCCCACTTTTATCAAAACCCCCAATTTGACCCATTTTAACCCAAAGTGAACCCAATGTCAAACCTAACCTACCCAATTGACCCAAATTCTGGTCCAATTCAATTCTAAACTTCAATTCAACATCCCCAACACCAATTTAGACCAAATCCAAGCCCAATTTGATTGAAATTTGGATCCAATTTCACTTTTGGCCTTAAAACCCAATTTGGACCCATGACCCAAACTTAGCCCAAACTCACCCAATTCAACTCCAATTAACCCCAAATCTTTTCTAAATCTTCCTTAACATCCCCATAAACAAAACACTAACATGATTTGCCCAAAATTTAGACCCAAACCCCACTCAAATTCAACCCAAAATCAAAAAGCCCAATTTTGACCTAAACCTAAACCTAGCCCAAATAGACCCAAACCTCAAAATCAAAACCTAACCTAAGCCAAAACCTCTTTGAAACACTCCCATAAACATTTCCCAACATTAATTTTACATCAATTTCAACTCTAGCCCAACTTTGGCCCATGGTAGCCCATTTTGACCCACCTTAGCCTCTTCACCAAAAAGGCCCATATCCAACCCAATTCAAACCCAAATCACCTCAAATTTGTTTCAAACCACTCATGACACATCCCTAAACCAAACTCAACAATTATTTGGCCCAAGCCTTTACTAAAATTTCATCCCAAAATCCATTTTAAAATTCAAAAGCCCACTTCCCTAAACATTCCTAAAAGCCCATTTCCACCAAATACAAAAGCCCAAAATTGGCCCTAAAGTCCACATGACATTTCCATTTGCCATCCATTTAATCAAAACCATTCCCTAAGTTATAATCCCATCATCAAATAATTCCAAATCAAGCCTCATGCCAAATCACCCCTAAATACCAAATTTTTTCTTAAATCCATTTCCATGAAATTGACTTGACTTTTCCCAAGCCAAAGGTGAGCCATGAAGCCATGCATGAGCCACATGGAAGCCATGAGAGCCTCTTTACATGTCACCATGCCATTTTGGGTAAAAGGAGGAGACTCTTTCCTTAATTCCCAAAGATGATTAACCACTCCCATGATTCCACTAAATCTTGCTTAAGCTTAATTGTACTTGGATGGTGACCATTCCCCACTGATTAAGCTGACCTAAATCACTTTCTATTCAACTCTAAACAAAACCTTGGGTGGTGCACCTAGCCCAAATAGAGGGGTTGACCAATTTGAGCCAAAATAAGCCCTCTCCCATTCCATTCTAATCCAAACCTTTTACACTTGGCATTTGCCAATTGCTTGCACAAACACCCAGCCCTGACCCACCTGACCCTGAGGGTGACCCTTGCCTGCCGGCCAGCCACCCCAGTCGCCGGAAAACACCATGGCCGAAAGCTCACATGTGAGCCAACATTGAAATTCTCCATTGCTGACTTGTCTCAACCCAAATGGATAGCATGGCTGTTCTTCCCATGCCCAGAGCAGGTGATCCAAAGCCCTAACTCTCCCTGGGAAGCCCTCCACCCTCTCCTATTTAAACACCACCCCCTCACGGCCATGAAGAAGAGTTGCACAAACCTTGCCGAAACTCTGCCAAAATTGCTCCAAACCCTTCTCCACCCTTAGAGCAGTTGAGCCCCAGTGTCAATTTGCCCTAATCTCCACTGACAAAATCCAATTTCTCAACTGAAATCCCACCCAAAACCAGGACACTTCTCCATAGTGAACCAATCCTCAAATTGATTGGTCCTACACCTTCACCAGACCAAGGAAAGAAGTCCACCAGCAAAAGCCCCCTCTCCAGGCCACCCATCTGTTCCAGACTCCAAGCTTTGTGATCGGCTGTGGTCGAAGTCCAACCTAGACAATTCACCAGACCAGGAGACTTCATCTGGAGCTTGCTAGGATCCAATCGAAGGTGCAACAACTCTCAGATCGAAGCCACACTTCTCCGAGCAAAGGTATGAGCTAATTCTTCATCCCGAGCTTCCGGAGATTCTCCATTTCAAATGCTTTAATTTCAATGCATGATAACCGTATAGATGTGTTCGTCTCTTCAAGACGAATCCATGTAGCATAAGAACATGAAAATCCATCGAATATCGAGCGAGATATTAGGGATTTAGTGTGGACGGCTCTCGGGCGAGGATACTTGGGACGATGAACGGATGCCGTCCATTTAATACACGCGCAGACGGACGGCCAGGATCGCGTCGGATCAGAAGACGGAGCGATACAGCGGGCCCCGGGATGGCTGACTCAGATGGCGGCGCCCAATCACAGCGCGACGCGTGTGCCTTCGGAGATGTTAAGGATGACGCGGCGCCGCGTGGATAAGTAGAAAATTAGGGGTATTTTCTATTTATTTAATTCCCTAAACTTCAAAAATTCATAACTTTGTGTAGGAAAATCATAAAAATAAAATAAAAATACCCTCTTGTTCAGTGAACAAAGGAGAATAATGTGGAAAAGAAATCATTTAATTTCATCAAGTATTTTATTTTTTATAATTTATTTACTCTCTGCATACATTTAATTCTCCATGCATGTATACAATTCACCATGGCATGAGACCATAGGGCTTTCGAAGCCTCCGAATTCGGGAACCTTCCCTGAATTTTCCAAAGTCAGAGGCCATCCCTATGAAGAGTTATTGATTTTTCAAATTCATGTCACTGTTTTAAGTATTTTAATTCCAATAAATAGCATGTTGTGAAATAAATTCTAGGAAAATTTGGTGATGTTCCTTATGACCAGAGAACCCTAGGAAAAATAGGTTTTGAGTTAGTTCATTTTAGACAACCCTAATTGGCTTAAACACTCAAAATAGGTCTCTAATTAATTAGAGTTAACCATAGATCAAATTGACTTGAAATCAATTCTCCACTGACCTTTAGGATCAGAGGAACCCACCATAAAAATTTGAAGTTAATTGGACTTGGTTAGCCCTATTAATTGGGTTGATTAAGCCATTTAGTCATTTTAAACTTTAAAAATTCATAACTTTCAAAATACCTTTCAAAAATTCACCAAATTGGTTTTAGAGCCTCTCTGATATCAGGGGAATTTAAGAAAATTAAAATTTCAATTTTCTAAAAAAGTTGATTTTTGATATTATTTTAATATTTTTAATAATTAAAAAATAATAAAAATCACAAAAATAATAAAATTCACCAAAATGTCACATTTTGAATTTTAATCACTTAGGAACAAACCCCATATTTTTCTTAGGCCTATTTGGTGAGATATTAATTTTTAAAGTTCTAGGGTAATTTTAAAATTAAAAAAAATGTATTTTCTAGCATTTTCACTAAAATAATTATAATAAATCATAGAAAAATCAGAAAATTGTAAAATTTACTTCTCTGGTTTCCTTGGTATCAGAGAGATTTTTGAAAAATATAAAATTCATTTTTCAACATTTATTTTATTTTTAAATTAATTAATACTCCAGAACTTAAAATAATTCTAATAAATAAAATATAATTCAAAAAATCACAAAATTTGGTCCAAGTGGTCCTTTGGTCATTAGGAATGTCCCATAATTTTCTTAAGGACAGAAACTTTTCCTTGGTCATGTTATTAAATTTTCCTTGGAAATCTCTATTTTCTACCAAAAATAATTATATAAATAAACTAAATACAGAAAAATCACATTTTCTCCTCTAATGTCTTTATTGACATATGAGTGAAGTCACATAAAAATTTCAAGTTCATTTGAGTTCAATTTAGTGAGTTATGAAATTATTAAGCTTGAAGGGCAAAATGGTAATTAAAATCTTAACCCTTTAATTAAAACTTTAGGCTTAATAAAATTAATAAGTAAAATATTTGATCCTAATCTGATTTGGATGATTGAAATTTAATAATTGAAGGGTAGAAACTCATCAAGCAATTTAAAATGATTAAACTTTAATTAAATAATTGATTAAATTTGGAAGAATAATAAAATTGGAATTATTAAAATAGGGATATTATTAGGAAGAGATTTATTCTTTAATTTAAAAAAATCCCTAAATTAATCATTTCATTAATGTTTAATTCTTAATTAAAATGATAATTCAAATTTAAAACATTGAAAGACTTAATCATTAAACTAAAATTAAATAATTGAACTCTTTAATTAAAATTAAAATGAATAAAATTAAATTAAATTAAATTAAATTAATTAAATTAAATTAAATTAAGAATTAAATTAAATTAAAAATTAAATCAAATTAAAAATTAAATTAAAAAATTTAAATTAAATTAAAAATTAAATTAAGAATTAAATTAAATTAAATTAAATTAAAAAATAAATTAAATTAAATTAAATTAAATTAAATCAAATTAAATTAAAAATTAAATTAAATCAAATTAATTTAATGTAACATCGAACCAAACTAAATTGAATTAAATTAAATCAACTTAAAAAATTAAATTAAATTAAATTAAGTTGAATTAAATAACATCACTTAAGACATGAAGAAATAAATCTAAAATAACTTGAACACTATTCCAAACTTAAATCATTAATTTGAACTTAAATTTGAATCACAAATCATTAAATGTCATTTTGCCCTTAGGAGCTTTTACTATTATAACTCCTAAATGGAGTATCAAATGAAATGTTACTTCACTTATAGGACATTCAAAGGTCCTAGTTCATTGAGCAAGTTAACAAAACTTGAAAACCTCGGACGATCGATTCATTTACGTAATTAAATTCTCTGGACTTAAAACAATCCTAGAAATATTGAAAAGATGTTTAAGATTCTTCTTAAGCACTTCCTCAATATGATAGGATATTTATAAGAACAATTGAACTTGATTGTTCTTTGATGAAGAAAATCGTCTTCAAACTAAAAACACAAGGAACCTAGACGTCATAGGAAATGACTAGCTATAGGATTAGGAATTTGGTAGAAAACCATAACCCTTACCTTAGCTTTACCTAGGAACTTGCTTAAATATTCTAACCGTGTTTTAAGTGCAGCTTGGGATGACGAGAAGACCCTCCGAGTACGCTTTTATTTTACCGCAATTTACTTTCCCGCAATTTACTTTCTTGCAATTTATTTTATTGCACATGCACTTTACTTTTCTTGCATGATAAACAACAGTTGCATGAAAACCTACACCTTTAGGACAGAAACCAAAACTGAAACCCATAACTAAATTAAAAGACACTACAAGATAAAATTCACCTCCACAACATTCCAAAATATAAGACAACTCAAAATTTAATCACAAACGAACAACAAAACTACAACTACAACCAAATTAAAACGTCTCATTGAATGATCGGGAATACCTCGGATGATGTAACCCACGTGTTGCTAACGGGATTTCCCATGGTCTAAATGAAAGTGTGGAACTCATTTAGTTGAGTTTAGCAAATTCATATGGAGTAAGTGAATTCGATGAAAATAACGGTGCCGGGATGACGGAACCGTGGGATCTTAATCGGTTCGTTTAATCAACTTTAAGATTTGTTTTAATTAAAACACAAAAAACACTTGGAAATTAAGACTTCTCTAAACCGGAACACTTTTCTCATCCCCCGATTTATGATTTCTAAAACTAAACCTCCGCAACAACAAGGAGCTCGGAGCATGGTGGGCAAGCACGGCCATCGTCGTCAGCAGAAACTTGAATCTACTCCAAGCAAAACTTTCCTAGAATTAAACAACAAAGCCATAGGACTTCGAGGTAGTTTGCCTAGTGCAACATAAATCCTCAACCCTTCGTTAGGCATTTGCATTGCAAATTAAGCCCTAACTGGTCTTAGGATTCCGAGGTAGTCGTCCGATACGACATAAACCCTCATATCTTCCAGGCTATTTGTATGATTCTATCATATAAATATAAGCCCTAATTAACTAAAATTGGCAAGATTAAAACATTAAATGAACATTAGGACTTTCTTAAATTCAAGCCAAACAATAGGATAGTCGGGAGATTACCGAAGTTCGCTTCGAATCTGTAATTTCTCCTACTTTTCTTCCTTTGAATTCCCAAAATAAAAATGTTCCAAACTTGATCCATTCCCTATTGAGATTCAAAAAAATTCAATCCTTTGAAAACTTAAACTTTGAAATTCTTGAGAGCAGAATTATTGATTATTATCGAGAGTTTTCTTAGGTGATTCCCGTCACTTAAGATGTAATTAACTATAGGGGCTTGCCCTTATAGGGAATTTTAAAGAACCCAGGTAATATAAACCCTGTTTAATGTTTTCATATTAGGCAGGGGAATTTGTCGGCTTATAAAATTGGTTCGCAGACCAAACGGATGTCACAAACCTTTCTAGTTTATTTAATCGAGCCCCATCATCAAGCAAAGGTGTCTATTCTTCGGGATAGATACACGGTTTGTGATGCGGTGCTCGTTTATATAAACTATTCGGGATGTGAGATCAGTTTGATTTTATATCTTAAAACTTTCAAATTTAAAATTATTTTCAAAATAAAATACTACTTTTCAAATTATTTATTTAAATTAAATTAAAAATTTGTCGACAATTTCTGTAGGCGACCTCTTTTCAAAAATAAAACACATAACCTAAAAATATGCCGACAGATCCTATTACAAAAAAAAAATTATAATTATTTTTTTAATTAAAATCATTAAATTTGCATGCAAAGACAAAAGTACTTGAGTTTGAGTAACCACAAATGTGGACAATGAGATCATTGACTCCATCGTTAGTTCAAGAATACATGGCACAATTGTACGGATGTTGGTGACCCATTAGAGATACCTAAATGGCAGCTACTTCAGGTTTATTTATAATTTTAATTTTATGTCCCATGCAAACAACTAGCTTTTTATTTGACCTTCTTTTCACCATAAATGAAGTTTTTTATTATTGTGAGGAATTCCTAAGAGGGAATAATAGTTTGATATTTTTTGGCTTTCCTTACTAGAGCATTTACCATTTCACCTTTAGAAGATGCAAAATTACAAAGCTAAAGGGAGAAGGAGAAGAAAAATAAGGCGAGCAAAAATTCTACTGAAACCAAAAAAAAAAATTGTTATATGACTCTCACTCTCTGCCCCTCTCATTCTGTATCTGTCCCTCCTCTCTCTATCCCTCTCTCTTTTTACCTCTCTTTCACACTCACTCACACATGCACAAACATTACATGTCACTGTCCAAGGGTACAAAAAAATAAAAGGAAAAGAATAAAAAATACAGGCTAAAATAATTAAAGGATTTTATTTAGTTAGGTTCAAGCTAGCTCAAGGCTTATTAGCAAGATTAGAGAGAAAAAAAACTCATGAAAATCTTGAAGAATCTTTTAAGTTCATAACAAAGCCATATAAATATGTGCAGGACCTCATAAGGAGTACTCCCCTCATTATAACGTCTACTTATGGAACTATCAATCATGCTAGAACAATTTTAAGGCTTACTAATCAAAATTTAAGGATCACATAGTTTATGCCAAGAACTACATACAATTCTCCAACAAAGTTTTGTAGATTTACTAATAAGTCAAAGGCTGCATCAACATCCTCATTCGGCTAACCAGTGTCTTTTGCCCATATTGATAGTTAACTATGTTGACCATTGAATGATTCCTTATGTATATAAGAATTCCATCATGTATATTTTCTTTTTAAAATAAATTTAAAGTGTGGCATTTCTATACCACTAAAATCTTATTAATCAGATTTTAGTTGAGCAAAAGAGGATATATATTTCTTGTTTGTTTTAAGAAATACTTAAGGTGGCTCATACTGATCCAAACCAATTACAACTCACTCTGATGAGTTTATTGTAATATTTCGTCCAAAGAAGAATTTCGTACTCAAGAAGATGTCAACTTCATCCTCTCAAACAATGGAAATGGGCTAGTAAAATGCCTTAGAGGATCTCCAAGTGGTTCATTATTATTGCAAAATAGGCATTAATAACAAGATCAAAGATCAAGCGATCAAAGATAATAAACTTTGATTTCCCCTCAAAATTGTTGAGACCAAACTATAACGAGAAAAGTTGGGGCTCATAGAGGATGGTGAGTCTAGCAATGTCGACAATGTAAGCAACTTCAAAATGGATGCTGGTATTACCAAGAGCGATAATAACATCATACTTTGCAACTATTCTTGTCAGAAGTAGTTTGACAAGAAACTGAACTTGAAGGTACCATTTTCTCATTAACTTTGGGTTTAATTATTTATTGTGCTTCTAAATTATATTTTATCTTTATTTGACATGTTCTATAATGACTTAATCCCAGGGTAGTAAGAAATACCAAAAATCTGATATTGATATCTAATACTTTCAAGCTTAACGAAGCTTTTGGGAAGAGAAGAATGCAAAAAAGGATGCACCAAGATACAACAAACTAGATTAGATTGAGTATTTTTTCGTTGTTACATTTCTATAACTAGCTTTATTTTGTGGTTTCCGATTCTGCACACCTTCTTAAGCAATTCATATTTGTTGCATTTTTTCTATGTTTAATTGTCTTCTATTATTAAAAGAATATTTCATCGTTTTATGTGATATTGATAAAATGGTTGTCTCACTTTTTCAGACCATAAATGGAATATGTTCTTATCTTATTTTATACTTGTAATCCATAAGGAATAAATAATCTATAATGTCCTAATATTTGACTTCAGGCCTTCAACCATATAGTACACAAGTTTGTGTGCAACATAATATGTTGCATGTTGCCAAAGTTAAATTTTGAATCAACAAACTACAATTAAAGTAATTGATTTTGAATTTTAAAAGGTATAAGAGTATTAAAGAGAAGCTAAATTGCTTCCGATTACAGAGTAGTGCTTTTTTTTCAATTTCACCCAGATTCAACTAAGCTGTAACTTACAAAATTGATTGTTAACTATTTAAAATTAAAAATAAAATGTGATTTTATTAAATATTTATTAAAGATTCAAAAAAATTACTTTCTTTGACAGTATATGTACAATCTCCAAATTATTGGATATGATCGTTAAGGGGAAAAGAAACTTATAACAAACAATCCTAAACCATCTTATTAGCTAAATTTAGTGTTACACTTGCATTTTTTAATCTGATATTTTAATAAAAATAAATAAAAATTTATTGATCCAATCTTTCTTGATTGAATCAATCTTTTTTTTAATATATTCTTATTTGCGAGTAACAACAATATTATACGCATATATGCTTTTCCTTTATTTTCTGGTTTGCTCTCCATTTCCCTGATACAGGCTACTGTGATAGTGGGAAAATGTTTAAGCATTATTGCATTCTACTTCTTCTTTCTGTAAATCTCCCTCAGTGCTTCCTTCTGCTCTTCCATTAGTTGCCAAGGCCAATCGGGAAAGGCCATCAGTTATCTGGGATACACTGAGCTCTGTCAACAAGTCATTGTGCCGAAGAAGTTTAACCTGAGCTTTATCTGCTTCAAATTATTTATCTGCTTCAAATTATTTATCTGCTTCAAACTCCTGAAGCTTTCAACGATCACATGCTTTTTGTAACTGGATAAGTCTAGTGGCCCAGCTCTGAATCGTAAGTTGCTTTCTGAAGCTTTGAAACTGGACTTCGATCAAAGTTCCGATTCTTCTTTACTGTGGACAAATCTAATACATCTCTTTCACTGCGTTGTAATACATCATTTATTCTTCTTTCGAACAAATCTAAAGGATTCAACAAGCTCCAATATGATCCCAACATCCCTAAAAAATATCAAAATCTCTCCCTCCTTAAAGTTCTTGATCTCTAACATGAAACTCTTGGCTCAAAATCCTTTGAAAGTTGAAAACTACCCAATATTTAGAGAGCTCAAATTATGATAATCTTTATAGGAAATGGGTTTTTTGGATTCTTGATGTTCTTTGGCTTGCCCACAAAAGTTCTTTTCCTAGAATTGGAACCCTCTTGAGACTAATTTTCAATTGGCAACATGGACTCATACGAATCAAAATCTATCAGCAACACTCTATTGAACTATTTCAGCGACAATAAAACATATTTATAAAACATTAAACCAAAGTACAAATACTTATATGAAGTGTTCCTTCAAGAGATCCGCTGACTTCTACTGACTCCAAAGCAATGATGAAAGACTCCAACAGCGATAACACACAATAAACACTCAAAATAAACTCACTAGATACAAAATAAAGTGGCACCCTATGTATGGAAGAGACTAAATAAAACTAGAGATGAGAGAGAAGATGCTAAAATGGGTATGTGTATTAAGAGGGGGGTTTTTGTGCCATTTTCTCTGTAGAATGGGCTCCTATTTATAGACCTCTGAATTTGACCAGGGGTTACTTAAGGCACCTCTTCAAAATTCATCCAAATTCAATGTATCTTCTAGAAGGTAACCGTCGCGCCTAGCCTAGGCGCCGAACTCCGTGACCAGTTCTTTCGCACCTCTTCACTTTGGGTCGCACCTCTTCGTGATCCAGACCATTTCCTTTTTATAAATACATTGTATCACATGTCTGTTGACCTCATTTTTGATGAGGTCTTCTCTTCTTCTCTTTAGTACTTAGGATCTAGCCTTAGGCTTTTCCTTTGACTATCCTAGAGGATTAGAATTGGGACCCACCACTTAGAAATTCAAACCACTTCCTAACTCCCCGCAAACTCCACAAACTTGATTGTAGACCCCTAATCACCTAGAGGGTCGAGATCAAATGTGGAAGTTTAAAGGATGAGTTCCTATAGGACTCTTTGGCCTTAGGACCGCCCAGGTGGCCTGGTCTGGTGAAGGGTTGGCTTACACACACACTACACCTATACACTACACTTTCACACACCTCCTAAAAACACACCCATACCCAACTTGACCTCCTGACTCATGAAGGTGATTCACATGGATGGTCCTTAACCCCTAAGCCCTTGGCTAAGAGGGTTAGGAACAACATAGTGGATGCCTCAAATGAGTCCCTTTATGGCTCATGTGGGCTTGATATGGCTTCATGGCTCAACCAAAATGGTTTCATTCCACTCACATTCACCTAATCTTCAATTTTGCAAATTTTTAATTTTTGACCCCCGGGACCCTACACCCGCTTAGCCTACCCAAAAGCCTTGAAACCACCCAAAATTTGCAAAATCACCTAAATTACCCAAAATTCCTCAAAATCAATCCTAAACATTCCCACATTACTCAAATTGATCATCAATACCCAAAAATACCAAAAATTCCAAAAATACCTCCCAATACCCTCCAAATACCCAAAATGCCCCTCTTAGCCAAAAAATCCAAAAATTTATAAAATTCCCAGAAAATTCCAGAAAATCCCAAATATTCCCAATTTCATTTTGTTCAACTACACCATGGGCCAATTTTGTCAATTTACCCCACTTTTATCAAAACCCCCAATTTGACCCATTTTAACCCAAAATGAACCCAATGTCAAACCAAACCTACCCAATTGACTCAAATTCTGGTCCAATTCAATTCTAAACTTCAATTCAACATCCCCAACACCAATCTAGACCAAATCCAAGTCCAATTTGATTGACATTTGGATCCAATTTCACTTTTGGCCTTAAAGCCCAATTTGGACCCATGACCCAAACTTAGCCCAAACTCACCCAATTCAACTCCAATTAACCCCAAATCTTTTCTAAACCTTCCTTAACATCCCCACAAACAAAACACTAACATGATTTGCCCAAAATTTACACCCAAACCCCACTCAAATTCAACCCAAAATCAAAAAGCCCAATTTTGACCTAAACCCAAACCTAACCCAAATAAGCCCAAACCTCAAAATCAAAACCCAACCAAAGCCAAAACCTCTTTGAAACACTCCCATAAACATTTCCCAACATTTATTTTACATCAATTTCAACCCTAGCCCAACATTGGCCCAAGTTAGCCCAATTTGACCTATATTGGCCCATTCACTAAAAAAGCCCAAATCCAACCCAATTCAAACCCAAATCACTCCCAACTTGCTTCAAATCACTCATGACACATCCATAAATCAAACCCAACATTTATTTGTCATGGCCCTTTGCAAAACTCTCCACCCAAAAGCCCATTTTGAAACTTAAAAGCCCACTTACATGAAACCTTCCTAAAGCCCATCTCCACCAAAATCCAAAGGGGCAAAATCAATCCAAAACCCATATGACAATTGCTCTACACCATATTTTCAATTAAATCAATCCATAAGTTTCAAAACTCATCATGAAGCCATGCCAAATTAAGCCCCATACAAATTCCCATCAAAATACCAAAATTTTCTTAAATCCATTTCCATGAAATTGACATAACTTTTCCCAAGCCAAAGATGAGTCATGAAGCCATGCATGAGCCACATGGAAGCCATTAGATCCTCTTTACATGTCACCATGCCATTTTGGGCAAAAGGAGGAGACTCTTTCCTTAATTCCTAAAGGTGATTAACCACTCCCATGATTCCCCTTAAGCATGCTTATGCCTAATCGTGTTTGGATGGTGACTTGACCCTACCGATTATGCTCGAGCCAAATCACTTTCTCTTCAGCTCTAAACCAAGCCTTGGGTGGTGCACCTAGCCCAAAGGGATGGGTTGACCAATTTGAGCCAAAATGAGCCTTCTCTCATACCATTCTAATCCAAGCCTTTTACACATGGCATTTGCCAATTGCCTACACTAAACCCCAGCCCTGACCCACCTGAACAAGATGGTGACTAGTGCCTAGCCGGCCAGCCACCAGGTCGCCAGAAAACACCATGGCCGAGACCTTGGGAGGAGCCAAACTTTGGAATTCCACCTTGCTCGAGCCGCCCCATGCCCAATGGCCACCATGGCTGTTCTTCCCATGCCAAGAGCAGCTGATCCCAAGCCCTAAATCCCCCTGGGAGAGCCTCCAGCCATGCCTATTTAAACACCACCTCCTCTCGGCCATGAGAGGTGCTGAAAAAACCTTAAGGAAACTCTGCCAAAATCATTCCGCATCACTCTCCACACATAGAGCACTTGATCCCCACTCGAATTCCAGCCCCAATTCTCTCGAGCCGAGCTCGATTTCGAGCTCAAACTTCAAGCACAAAACCAGGACACTTCTCCACGAGTGGATCAATCCCCAAATCGACCGGTCCTACACCTTCACCGGACCAAGAGGAGAAGTTTCCCACCTGAAAGCCCCATCCCCAGGCCACCCAGTTGTTCCAGCCTCCAAGCTTTGTGATCGGTTGTGGTCACTTTCATAGCTAGACAATTCACCAGACCAAGGGACTTCATCTGAAGCTTGCTTGGACCCAATCGAAGGTGACACAACTCTCAGATCGAAGCTTCACTTCTCTGAGCAAAGGTATGGACTCACTCTTCTTCCCGAGCTTACAGAGATTCTCCATTTAATTTGAGTCAATTTACATACATGTTTACCGTATGGATGTGTTCGTCTCCTCAAGACGAATCCATAGAGCATAAGAACAAAAAAATCTGTTGAGAATCGAGTGAGAAATTAGGGTTAGAAGGTTGACGGTCACGGGTGCACACCAGTCGTAGACGATGACCATGAGCCGTCGGATCGAGCGTGTATCGAGTGGACGGTCTGGATTGAGTCGGACGGCGCGTTGGTACATGACCCGCGGGGCCCTGGATCGCTGAGTCGGATGGCGGCGTCGAATCAGAAAGCGCCACGCGCCGCTTCGGAGCCGCCAGGATGAGTCAGCGCCGCCGTTTTAAATAGAAAATTAGGATATTTTCTTATTTATTTAATTCCCTAAACTTCAAAAATGCATAACTTTGTGTATAAAAATCAGAAAAATAAAATAAAAATACCCTCTTACTCAGTGAACAGAGGAGAATAACGTGGAAAAGAAATCATTTAATTTCATCAAGTATTTTATTTTTAATGATTTATTTCCTGTCTGCATTGTTTTAATTCTCCATGCATATAGGAAATTCACCATTGCATGAGACCATAGGGCTTTTGAAGCTCCGAATTTGGGAACATTCCCTGGATTTTCCAAAGTCAGAGGCCATCCACTATGAGAAGTTATTGATTTTTCAAATTCATGTTACTCGTTTTGAGTATTTTAAATCCAATAATTAGCATGTTGTGAAATAAATTCTAGGAAAATTTGGTGATGTTTCTTATGACCGTGAGGACCCTAGGAAAAATAGGTTTTGAATTAATCCACTTGAAATAACCCTAATTGGCTTAAACACCCAAAATAGCTCTTTAATTAATTAGAGCTAACCATACATCAAATTGACTTGAAATCAATTCTCCACTGACTTTTAGGATCGGAGGAACCCACCATAAAAGTTTGAAGTCAATTGGACTTGGTTAGCCCTACTAAATGGGTTGATTAGGCCATTTAGCCAATTTAAACTTTAAAAATTCATAACTTTCAAAATACTTTTCAAAAATTTACCTGGTTTTGGAGCCTCTCTGATATTAGGGGAATTTAAGAAAATTAAAATTTCAATTTTCTAAAAAAGTTGATTTTTTGTACTATTTTAATATTTTAATAATTAAAAAAATAATAAAAATCACAAAAATAATAAAATTCACCAAAATATCACATTTTGAATTTTAATCACTTAGGAACAAACCCCATATTTTTCAAAGTCTCCATGATGAGATATTAAATTTTAAAGCCCTAAGGTAATTTTAAAATAAAAAAATGTATTTTCTAGCATTTCCATTAAAATAATTCTAATAAATCAAAGAAAAATCAGAAAATTATAAAAATTGATTCTCTGATTTCCTTGATATCGAGAGATTTTTGAAAAATATAAAATTCATTTTTCAAACTTTATTTTATTTTTAAATTAATTAATACTCCAAAAATCAAAATAATTATAAAAAAAATAATATAATTCAAAAAATCACTAAACTTGGTCCAAGTGGTCCTCTGGTCATTAGGAATGTCCCATAATTTTCTTAAGGACAGAAACTTTTCCTTGGTCATATTATTAAATTTTCCTTGGAAATCCTTATTTTCCACCAAAAATAATTACATAAATAAATTAAATACAGAGAAATCACATTTTCTCCTCTAATGTCTTTATTGACATATGAGTGAAGTCATATAAAAATTTCAAATTTATTTGAGCTCAATTTAGTGAGTTATAAAATTATTAAGCTTGAAGGGCAAAATGGTAATTAAAATTTTAACCCTTAATTAAAACTTTAGGCTTAATAAAATGAAAGAGTAAAATATTTGATCTTAATCTGATTTGGATGATTGAATTTAAATAATTAAAGGGTAGGAACCTATTAAACAATTCAAAATAATTGAAATGAACTTTAATTAAAATAATTAATTAAATTTGGGAAGAATAATAAATTTGGAATTATTAAAATAGGGATGTCATTAGGAAGAGATTTATTCTTTAATTTAAGAATCCCTAAATTAATCATTTCAATAATATTTAATTCCTAATTAAAATGATAATTCAAATTTAAGATTTAAAATGCTAAAAGACTTAATCATTAAATTAAATTAAAGTTAAATTATTTAAATCAAACCCTTTTAAAATAAAATATTAAATTAAAATTAAAAAATTAAATTAAATTAAATTAAATTAAATTAAATTAAATTAAAACACATTAAATTAAATTAAATTAAAACACATTAAATTAATTTAAATTAAATCAAATTAAATTTAATTTAAATTAAATTAAATTAAATTAAATTAAATTAAATTAAATTAAATTAAATTAAATTAAATTAAATTAAATTAAATTAAATTAAATCAAATTAAATTAAATTAAATTAAATCATATTATATTAAATTAACTTAAATTAAATTAAATTAAACCACATTAAATTAAATTACATCAAATTAAATTAAATTAATTATAACATCACCTAAGACATAAAGGATTCAAAAATAAATCTAAAACAACTTGAACACTATTCCAAACTTAAATCCATTAACTCGAAATTAAATCATGAACCACTTGAACATCCATTTGCCCTCGAAAGCTTTTGTTGTCATAACTCCTAAACGGAGCATTAAGTGAAGTGTTACTTCACTTATAGGATATTCAAATGTCCTAGTTCATCGAGCAAGATAACAAAACTTAAACTCCCGGACGATTAATTCATTTGTATAATTAAATTCTCTTGGACTTAAAATAATCCTAGAAATGTTGAAAAGATGTTTAAGACTCGTCTTAAGCACTTCCTCGATATGATAGGATATTTCTAAGAACAATCGAACTTAGTTGTTCTTTGATGAAGAAAATCGTCCTCAAACCAAAATACAAGAACCTAGACGTCATAGGAGATGACTAGCTATAGGATTAGGAACTTGGTAGAAAACCATAACCCTTCCCCTAGCTTTACCTAGGAATCTGCTTTAAATACTTAAATATTCTAATTGTGTTTTAAGTGCAGCTTGGGATGACGGGAAGACCCTCCAGGTACGCTTTTATTTTATTGCAATTTATTTAATCGCATCGCACTTACTTTTCTTGCATGATAAACAACTGTTGCATGAAAACCCACACCTTTAGGATAGTCCCTAAAACTGAAACCAAAACTAAATTAAAAGTCTTTACAAGATAAAATTCACCGCCACAATATTTCAAAATATAAGATAACTCAAAATTTAATCACAAACAGGACAACAAAACTACAACTACAACTAAATTAAAATGTCTTGTTGGATGATCGGGAATACCTAGGATGATGTAACCTACGTGTTGCTAACGAGATTTTCCACGGTCTAAATGAAAGTGTGGAACTCATTCAGTTGAGTTTAGCAAATTCATCTGGACTAAGTGAATCCGATAAAAATAACGATACCGGAAGGATGGAACCGTGGGATCTTAACCGGTGTTGTTATAATCAACTTTAAGATTTGTTAAATTAAAATATTAAAAACACCTGGATTTTAAGATTTACTCTAAACCAGAACACTTTTCTCATCTCCTGATTTATGATTTCTAAAACTAAACCTTTGCAACAACAAGGAGCTCGGAGCATGGTGGGCAGCACGACCATCGTCATCAGCAAAACCTGAGTCTATTTCAGCAAAACTTTCCTTAGAACTAAATAACCAAGCCATAGGACTTCGAGGTAGTTTGCCTAGTGCAACATAAATCCTCAACTCTTCGTTAGGCATTTGCATGATCATGTCATGTAAATTAAGTCCTAACCGGTCTTAGGACTCTGAGGTGATCGTTCGGTACGACATAAACCCTCCTATCTTCGAGGCTATTTGTATGATTTTATCATACGAATATAAGTCCTAATTAATTAAAATTGGCAAGATCAAGATATTAAATAAACATTAGGGCATTCTTAAATTCAAGCCAAATAATAGGATAGTCGGGAAATTACCGAAGTTCGCTTCGAATATGTGATTTCTCCTACCTTTCCTCCTTTGAATTCCCAAGATATAATGTTCCAAATTTGATCCATTCCCTATTGAATTTCCAAAATTCAATCCTTGAAAACTTAAACTTTGAAATTATTGAGAGCAGAACTACTGATTATTATCGAGAGTTTTCTTAGGTGATTCCCGTCACTTAAGATATAATTAACTATAGGGGCTTGCCCTTATAGGGAATTTTAAGAACCTGAGTAATATAAACCCTGTTTAATGTTTTCATATTAAGCAGGGGAACTTGTCGGCTTATAAAATTGGTTTGCAGACCAAACGGATGTCACAAACCATTCTAGTTTATTTAATCGAGCCCCATTGTCAAGCAGTGTGTCTATTCTTCGGGATAGATACACGGTTTATGGTGCGGTGCTCGTTTATATAAACTATTCGGGATGTGAGATCAGTTTGATTTCATATCTTGAAAATTTCAAATTTAAAATTATTTTTAAAAATCAAATACTACTTTTCAAATTATTTATTTAAATTAAATTAAAAATTCGCCTACAATTTCTGTAGGAGACCCCTTTTCAAAATACCACATAACCTAAAAATATGCCGACAAATTTCTGGCGACTCCGCTGGGGATGATTCCTCTCTCCATTTTTAATCAGATAGTTCTGCTCTCAAAAAATCGGTAGTGCATCCATGTCCCTAATGGATCAAACTACCCTTCTTTCCGTTGGAATACTATGTTCATTTCTACCTTGAACAAGTATAGCCAACATTCTCTCGGATTTAGGAGCCACTGTTTAGACACCCCTAAACATAGAGGTTCCGAGATCCTTTCGCCTCATTTACGAGGCGGGGTGGACCCCGATAGGTGTTAGTTTAGGAGTGATCCTTCGAGTCGAGAAGTCTTGCATAAGACTTTCTTTTCCTTTCCAACTCTGAATCAGATTCATTACCTTCTCTACACCTTTGAACATTCCGTTCCTAATAAACAAACCCTCTAATGAATGACTCTTTTAACAAATATACATGAACAAGAATGTGTTCGTACTCTTTTCGATTCCTTTCTTTTCGTCTTGATGAGATGAAGCATAACTTGGGATCGACAATCGGAATCGCCTCGCGAAATGGAAGCCCCAAAGCCGATTTTCTCCTTCACCAATGGACTGGACTTCGCTGTGTACAAGGATGAGTCGCCCGACAATGGGATCATCCGGTTTGGACAAGGATTCGAGAACACAAATGTCAAGATCGCCGACGTTACCCTTTCGCGCCGACAAACAAAGTATCCGAAACGAGAGAGACCTTTGATCGAGTTCAACCTTAAGTCAACTCAAGAGTTTCCTCCTCCGCAAAGGGTTCCAGTCGAGAGGAATACTATCGTCCAAAGGAGGACCGTTATCTCTACCCCCACCGGTCTAATCGTCTCCGCACCTACCCCGGCTCCCGCCGAACCGAAGGGGAAGGAAGTTCAAATTTGTAACGAGCATGTTACCGTGGAGGGTATAGATTTCCGTGCAAAACCTTCGTTTTTGAAATTGGGTCCAGCTCGAGGGTTCCACCCCTAACACGGACTCGGAGAAGAAACGAGAGGTAGGAAGATTGCCGGGAAGGCCAAAGTCGTTGAAGTCGCTTTCTTAGAAGAAATCCCCGAGTACACACCACTACCCGAATACACACCATTGCTCGAATATACACCCCTTTTGGAAGGAAGTAGATTCCATCCCCTTTCCGCCGCGGTCGACGAGGAAAATGTCCGCAGGATTGCCTCCACATTACCTCGACCCGCATACTATAGCGACAACAGAAAGAAAAGGGCAAGGATTACACCAATTGCCCGACTACAGACTGTGATTGAGAAGTTGGCAAGGAAAGAAAAATGCCCTGTATCGGAAATTTTAAGAAGGATAGGACGGATGCCGGCCAAATCCCGTCTTGGGCCACGAGTAGAACTCTGCTATCGCTGCAGAAGAGCCTAATAAGAAGATGAAGGCTAGTCCACCTCGTTGTTGTTTCGGGTTTACGGATCGGGGAGGATACCACCTTCCAAGCATTCGACTGACAAACCATCCGGTCCTAGGCCTTCTACTCGCTAGAAGGATGGTATGGCGTCCCACTACCGGCCAATTAAGACCGAAACAACGACCAGAAAAGGAAAGTCTCGTCAGGAGACTCGAGTCCGAAGAAAGTGCTACCGCAGTAAAGGGGACTCATGAGAAGGAAACCCGACAGTTATCACATGACAACTGCAAGGATGTACAGAAAAGACCACTGGAAGATGCTATGGAAAAGCTAAGAACTGATATTCGGCGACTAGCAAGAGAAAGAGAAGAGAAATTTGGAGATGAAGTTGACTCGTCAGAGTTCATGGATGATGAATATGCAGAAATTAACATGGTTGAAACACGAGCTTCGTCAGCTTCACAAGGTGCTCCTGCGGTCGCAGAAGAGAGGAGCCGAAGTAATGAGAAGGCGACTTCAAGAGAAAGATGATATGATCGCCCAAATGGCAAAAAGGATGGAAGAGATGGCTGTAGCCCTAGCCACTCTCCAGAGTCAGGTTCAACCCCAAAGAGAAACACCCCGGAAGTTATTCACATTGTAGACGGAGGAAAGGAGATTACATCCGTCAACGGGGATGATCAATTAAAGAAGGATGCAACACAAAATATGATTCCGGAAAAGGATATCAAGAGCCTGGTGGAACGAGCGAGTGCAGAAGCCTTGGCACAATCAAAGAGCGGGACATCCATTCGGACGGGTAGACCTTACCACGAAGAATTCCACGTTGTCCAATATCCGAAAGGATTTATACCACCTCTGTTCAAGACCTTTGATGGAACCGGAAACCCTCGGCAGCTTGTTGCACATTTTCGTGCCAATTGTTGCAATGCCGGCGGAAGTGATGCTTTACTCTTCCGACAATTTGTCGCCGACTCGTCGTGGATTGCCTTTGAATTGTATGCGGAATTACCGAACGGTTCGGTGAAGACATTTTCGGAATTAGAGAACCTCTTCATCAAGCGATTTGCCGGAGCTCAGCACCACATCACTATAGGTGATTTAGTGGTAGAAAAGCAGAAACCCAACGAAACCTTAGTGGACTACATACTTCGATGGAGGAACCTGAGTATGAAGTGTGAGCCGCAGCTACAAGAACAACATGCAATCGGCATTTTACTAAAAAGCATCCATGGCCCGATAGCACTTCTCCTCAAGGGATTTACTATTAAGACTTTCGAGAAGTTGTTAAGCAAGGCCGGAAGCCTGCAAGAGGAGGCGAAGCAATTAAGTTTCACCGACAAAACAGACAAACAGAAGCCCTTGAAAACTTTTGAAAAGAAGTCTGGGATCGTCGCAGCAGTCGATAAAGGCAAGCAACCGATACAAATATCCTCAGAACGGCCACAGCAACCTCAACAGAATTACCAGCAACCCCGACCCAGCTATCAGTCATCTCAACAGTATGAACAACCGCCTCGTCCGCAACGTACGTTAAGGGAGCTTCTGAGCAGGGAGTATCCGTTCAAGAATGAGGCAGTGCCGAAAATATTCCGCAGTCTGATGAAGACTCCAGATTTTCAACTGCCAGAACCTAAGAGACCAGAAGAAGTCGACAAGAAAGGTGATCCCAACTTTTGCCCTTACCACCGGATGCTTAGGCATAAGATAGAAGATTGTATTACCTTCATGAGTTGGCTCAACGACAATCTTCGAAAAGGGAATATAACGATCCCGAAGGAGTACATGAAGGAACCCCAGAGAGGAGGTTCCGTCAATGTTATCTCGACGGATCTCATTGTTCCGATAGATCCCTATGCGACTGATGATGGATGGACTACCGCTTGGACAAAGTCTTCGAAGAAGATTTTGGATCACATCCAAACCGCTTCGATGCAAGCCTCGATTCGTAGTTCGAAACCTGTCAAGTCGACACTATCACTTGCGATAGAAGAACCACCTCAACAAGAGATCATTGAAGAAAACAAGAAAATTGACGAAGAAGAGAAGATCGAGGCTCCTAAGGCTAGACTAGGGGCTGCTTATCCTAGGATAGTTGTTTCTGATTCGGGGGAGAAATCCCTCGAACCTCCGACTCTGTATGATTATTTGCTCACTCCAGTGGGATCTTATAATGATGAGGGTTATGGCGTTGGCTACGTTTTGACTGTTTCTAACGATTACGTGACTAGCGACAATCCGGACATCGATTCTGATACAAATGACAATTCTCAAATCATACACAATCTCGACGATCACAATGACAAAGAAGACATCCACCAAGGAGGCTACGAGAGTTCAATAAGCAACGAATCTATTTGCGAGTTTCGAGGAGCTCCGATCACAATAGAGTTAGAACCTTCGGAATCCGAAGCTAATCCCGAAGAACCTGTCATTCCAATTCGAAGGAGACATCAACGAACTCAATACTAGATTCGAAGAAATCACGAAGTCAACTTAAGAAGTGGAAGAGTTCTACCTCCGAGAATGGGTCCAAAGGACAAAGGAAAACGGTGGTTGTTCGGGAAGAACCAACCCGCGAGAAGAAATACCCATTCGGGAAGAAAACGAGACACATGAAAATAAAGTGGACTACAACGTGCTAGCCCATCTTAGGAAACTACCGACGAACCGAGCATCTACGACGCTCTCATCTTATCAAAGGAGATGAGAGAAGCTCGATCGAGGCCTTACTTGATCCGGAAATTTGCTTAGCTCAAATGACTCGGAGATTCCTTAGATGAGGTTTGCTCGTTAAAGGAACGACGAGGTGTCACCTTCACGGACAATGACCTACTACTCGGGACGACGAGACCACAACCGACCGTTGTACATTTCAGTTACAATTGGGAAGTTTACACTCTCCAGAGTATTGGTGGATCCAGGAGCATCAATTAATATAATGAATCTTCGAACGCTAGCATACTTGGAAATTGATGCTCGCGAGCTCGAAGCGGACAAAATGTTATTAAGAGGATTCAACCGTAAAGGAGAAAGAGCCCTCGGATCGATAACACCGCTAATGAAGACCGGTGACTTAGCAAAGACAACCGCGAAATTTCACATAATTGATTCGGAGACATCGTTCAACGCTCTCTCGGGCCGACCGTGGATACATGAAAACCGGATGGTACCATCATCTCTACATCAATGCATCAAATACTATGATGGAGGGGAACAGTGCATCAAAGGTGACTTACAACCATTCTCCATACATGAAATTGGAATCCATGAAGATGCGGCTTATTACGCACCCCCGAAGAAAACAATCTTCTCCATAGATACCATAACAAATGAAGCAAAGGAAATTTGGGACGACGAAGAACCTGAAGTTCTAGTCCAACGACCACTCACCACTCCCTTACGGCGAGATGGTGAAGGTTTCTCCACAACTCGCATCCGAGGTTGAGGCCGGGGAAGAGGTCGTGGCAGAGACGTTAGGACAGTTGGACAGAGGAAACCAGCCATCAATGTTGAATGGGAAGATAGTTCTGAAGAAGAAAAAGAAATCAAGCAAGAAGCAACGGCAATAAGTCGGAAGAAGCCGCAATTCAGGATCTCTCTCGAAGATGAAAAGAACGAGGAATATAAATCGATGTACGAGAAGATTAACCACTATGTACATACTATGACCCTGACCCCGATCCATTCTAATAAGATCGAGGGTATGGTGGTCAAAGAGGTACGTAGCGGCGATACAAAGCCCATCAAGTTCTACCGTGGTGCTCCTTCCTCCAAAACCGAAAACAATGTACAATTTGAAGATGCTACTTCATCGGAATTAATGGAATTACCTTTTGAGTGGTACTCTCCTCGTGTTCAAAATTTAATTCAGCGTGGTTTCTTACCTCGACAATGGACAAAAGGTCAATCACAACATTTTGAAAAATTATGGAATAACTCCGGTCGTCCACCCAATTCAAAACATGGTCTCGGATTCAGCACAGTAGGATCAGTTGACGATACTGAATTTTGCTTGGTTGTCACTTGCGAGTCTAATGAAAACTGCATGGAAACTACAGAAGAACTCAAAGATTTACAAATTGGAGACACTCCACCAGAATTCGAGGAAGAGATCAAATCTACAATAGATGAGTTAACGGAAGTTAACTTAGGTACTAGCGAAGAACCTAGACCTACCTTTGTTAGCTCCTTACTCAATAAAGAAGACTCCGAAGAAATAATTAAGTTATTAATGGAATTTAAAGACTGTTTTGCTTGGAGCTACGATGAGATGCCAGGTTTAGCTCCAGAGGTCGCAGTCCATAAGCTAGGAGTGGATCCTGCTTCTGTTCCGGTCAGACAAGGTCCCAGAAGAATGCGTCTAGAAATCAAACAACAAGTCATAGCTGAAGTTAAAAAGCTAATAGACGCTAAATTTGTCCATGAAGAACAATACCCGACTTGGTTAGCCAACGTGGTACCAGTCAGGAAGAAGAATGGTCAGATCAGAATTTGTGTGGATTTCGTAGATTTAAACAAGGCATGTCCGAAAGATGAATTCCCTCTACCGATCCCGAATTGATGATCGACATTGCTTCAACACATGAAATATTCTCATTCATGGATAGATCTTCGGGATACAACCGGATAAAAATGGCTCCGTAAGATGAAAAACTTACATCATTCGAACGCCGATCGGAGTATATTGCTACACGATGATGTCATTCGGACTGAAGAACGCAGGAGCAACCTACCAGAGAGTGATGACAAGAATTTTTGATGATCTCATCCACAATCAAGTCGAATGCTACGTGGATGATGTGGTCATCAAAAGCAAAGTAAAGGAAAACCACCTGTATGATTTGAGAATTGTTTTCGAACGATTAAGACAATTTAACCTTAAGATTAATCCCTTAAAATGCGCCTTTGGCGTCGCCTCCGGGAAATTCTTAGGATTCGTTTTCCGACATCGTGGAATTGAAATCGATCCGGAAAAGATAAAAGCCATCTTAGAAATGCCGCCTCCCAAAACCTTAAAACAACTACGATCTTTTCAAGGGAAGTCGGCATATCTTCGACGCTTTATCTCGAACTTGTCAGGTAGGTGTCAGCCTTTCTCGGCATTAGTTAAAAAGGACGCCAAATTTATTTGGGAAGAGAAATATCAGAGGGCCTTCGAGGACATTAAACAATATTTAATGACACCTCCTATTTTAGCAGCCCCAGTCTCAGGTAGACCGCTGATACTTTATATCGCGGCTTTAGACGACTCTCTCGGAGCCCTGTTAGCCCAGGTCAATGATGAGGGTAAAGAAAATGCTCTTTACTACCTAAGCCGTCGTTTACTTCCAACGGAAATAAGGTATCCCGCAATTGAAAAACATTGTTTGGCCCTAATCTTCGCCGCTCAAAAGCTCAGGCACTACATGCTTTCTCATAAGGTTAACCTGATTTCGAAATTTAATCCATTTCAATACTTGATGACCCGTCCAACGCTTTCCGGCAGACTTGCCAGATGGTCAATGATATTATTGCAATTCGATATAACTTTTGTGCCTCTTCGTGCCGTAAAAGGACAAGTCCTAGCAGACTTCCTCGCAGCACACCCTTTGCCGGCAGAATCTCCTCTCAATGACGACTTGCCAGATGAACAAATAATGAACCTAGAAGACCCTGATGATCGACGTTGGGAATTGTATTTCGACGGAGCATCTTCAGCACATAAAGACGAAGAATCGCAAGTGATAGTGCCCGGTAAGGCAGGGATCGGATTAATCTTTATAACACCGGAGCGGAAGATGTTAAGATACTCCTACCACTTGACAGAGCCGTGTACAAATAACGAAGCAGAATACGAAGCCCTCATAACAGGACTCGGAATTAACTATTCAAATGGGTATAACGGACATCAACATCTACGGGGATTCGCGAGTTAATCATTCAACGGATCGCCGGACAATACGAATTTTAAAACCAAGACTCGAGCAATACTTCCAAGTATGCCATACAGTATGTTGGAACAGATTCCGAATGTGACAATCTACAAAATTCCCAGAAAAGAAAACGCTTTAGCGGATGCACTAGCCCGTCTCGCAAAAGAATTTGCTTGTTTGCAAGATGAATCAGTGGAAGTGTCGGTTCACGGACGTCAGGTCCTATCACAGCTCGACATAGACACAATACACAAATCAGAAAAGGAAAAAGGATCAATTGTAGCAGTGACAGAAAACACAGAAGATTGGCGACAGCCATTAATAGATTACCTACAAACAGGAAAACTACCAGACGATAGGTCGTTAGCCCATCAGATCAAGAAAAGAACTCTGTCCTACGCATTAATAAACAATACATTATACAGAAGGTCTTTTGATCAGATGTGGCTAAGATGCCTAAGCGGGTCTGAGGCTCGTGAAATCGTTAAAGAGGTGCACTCAAGACTCTTTGACGCTCACCAGTCGGGTCCAAAGATGAAAATGAAAATTAAAAGACTAGGGTACTACTGGCCCTCGATGATGACCGACTGCATGAAAATCGCCAAGAGCTGTCACCAATGCTAAGTGCACGGAGTGGTTCTACACCAACCTCCAAATGTGCTACATCCGACAATTGCATCGTGACCATTTGAATGTTGGGGCACAGATTTAGTGGGCCCAATAGAACCACCATCTTCAAAAGGACATCGCTTCATTCTTGCGGCTACAGATTACTTTTCCAAGTGGGTAGAGGCAGTTCCACTTAGAGAAGTAAAAGCACATCACGTGCTACAATTTTTCAAGAACCAAGTTGTCTACCGTTTCGGAGTGCCGCGCATGATCATCTCAGATATTGGGTCAGCATTCAGAAGCACGCAAATCAACAATTTTGTCGGGAGACACAGAATCGACCGCGGTATTCAACAATTTACTACCCAAGAGCAAATGGCTCTGGCCGAGGCTTTTAACAAAACTCTCGTTCAAATTTTAAAGAAGACTTTGGACGATAATAAGAGAAATTGGCACAAGAAATTGTTAGAAGCCTTATGGGCCTACCGCACAACCTTCAGAACTCCTACTCAAGCTACACCTTACGCTCTGGTGTATGGGTCCGAGGCAGTGTTACCTTTAGAGGTCCAGCTTCCTTCACTTAGGATTGCAGTTGCAAACAAAATCACGACGAAGAGAATGCCAAATTATGACTAGAAGAATTGGAAAGCCCGGAAGGAAAAAGACTCGCAGTCGCAACAGAATTTAGAACTATACCAAGCTAAGATGGTTCAAGCCCATGACGGACCGGTCCGCCCAAGAACCTTCAAAGTTGGTGACTTAGTTCTCGTTCTCAAGAGACCTATCCTTGCACACCGCAAGATAGGAGGAAAATTTGAACCCACTTGGGAAGGACCGTTTGTGGTTGAGGTAGTCTACTCAGGAGGCTCCTACCAGCTAGTGAATTGCCAAGGAGAACGACATATGCTTCCGATCAATGGACTATACTTGAAGAAGTATTACGCTACCTGATGTTTCGAAGGAATGAATTTTTCATTCCTAGAAGCACGGGTGAGGTAATTACTTATGACTGGGTCCGAACCCAAAATAATAAAAAATGTACTAAAATAAATAAAATCATGATAATAAAGTTTTCCTTGTTTCCTCTTCCATGTCAAAATCTCTTTCCCGATCTTATCCCACTTCATTCTCGTTAAATTGAAAAATACAAAAGTAATAAAAAAAGCTGTCTTTAATAAACATTTTCTTAATGTTCTTGTTCTTAAGTACAGCCCTCGATCCTTTTCCTTGTCTTTTCGCAGGGAAATGTCGAACGGGCGGTTGGTCCCGAACTTTAGAAATGGCGTAAGCCTTGCACTCGATGAAAAGAGGGTAAAAGATGGAGCGAAAATAGAGATTGACTCGGACTTCGCACCGGCGGGCCCGCAATACGAGGAAAGTGACCGGGTCCCGATTGACCGAGAGGAACCGCCCGATCGGACGATAATGAAAGTGGGTGGCCCAAGCCACCAATCCAGCGACGAGGAAAAGAAAAACGGACACCGAAGATGACAAGAGAATCAAGTCCGTAATCGCTACGACGGAGGGCAGGCTTGTCGGCGCCGCGCCCACGAAACTCGGGAAATACGAAGAGCTACTCTCACGGCAACTCAACGAAGAAATAAAAATCGCCGTATCCGCAAGATGTTAACTAAATTAGCAGCGGACCGGCGCGACGAGGCAGTTGCTACCGCCCGTACATACACTTCGAGGACACCAATTCACCGGGAACCTGAAGAAAGGAGAACAGCTCCGAGGATAACAGAAGAGACCAGGGAAATCTCAAGAAGAATAGAAGAAAGAAGGCTACTACGCCACCAGATAAAGCCACCGGTAATGCATGACCTTGTTGCAGAAGCAACCCCGGAGGATGTCCCGACGGACACCATCCCCGAGGAGCCGAGGTATGCAAGAGAACGTGAGGGGATTGAGCCATATATCCCACAGTACGTCACCAGGCCTCGCCATTTGCAAATTATTCCAGAATACGAGCTAGAAAGGATGCAGAATGTCGAGAAGAAAACTTTTGAATACTTCGAGAGAATCAGAGGCAGGAGGATCAATATACTAGAAGGCCTCGAGCTACATACAGACGTGTTCTCAGAATACGAACAACAACAAATCGTGGACTGCATCCAGGATTTGAAAAAGATGGGCCGAGCAGGTCGCTTAAGAGAAAACACTTACTCAGAACCCCGGAGATGGATGCCAGGGAAGGGGAGAATTACAATACAATGTGGATGCTGCTACAACTTCGCAGAAGACAAGAAGGGAAACCCACCGGGGATACTCCGTCATTGCCAGGTGGATCCAATGCCATTAGTCATTAAAAGGATGGTAAAAAGAATGATAGCATGGAGGGTATTGCCAGCGGATTGCATACCCAACGGTTGCATCATTAACATTTACAAGAAGGGTGATCGTATACCCCCGCACATAGATCACCACGACTTTGTCGGACCTTCGCACGGTTTCTTTTCCGAACGAGTGTAATATCATGTTCGAATCCGACCTCCGGATAGCGAGCCCAGGTGAGTTCCGAAGGCCGAGTAAAGATACCATTACCGGTAGGTTCCGTCATGATACTAAAGGGCAACGGAGCAGATGTCGCTAAACATTGCATACCGGGAGTACCAGTGAAGCGGATCTCAGTTACTTTCAGAAGGATGGACGACAGGAAAGCACCTTACCACTTCCAGCCGGACCCGGAGTTAGAGAGCCTCCGACCTTACGAGCTGTGAGTTGCATGGAAAATATCACACCTCCAACGTACATCCATACGGCATCCTTGCCAAGGATGGCTTGGAAGGTGATGTTATTGACCATGTACCTCACTATTCAGACATGGATTTTTGACAGATACCTTTTTTGGATGGATCGACAAAGATCATACATAGTCCATTTTGAGTCTATATGGATTGTATGAGATGTATTCCAGATCGAGTTGTATGATGTATCTTCAGCATGATTGGAATGAAAGTGACCACGTCACATTTTTGGCCTTCACCTCTTTTGTGCAAGTTGACTGAGAAACGCCATTAAAGTTAAATGAACTTCGAACAAAGAACGAAAAGAAACAAAAAGAATAAAAGAAAACTTTCCTTGAAAATCTAAAAAAAAAATAATAAACTCCAAATTCACGATAAAATAAAATTCGAATCGTTAAAAGACAAACAAAATGAACACAAATTTTAAATCAAAATCTCAAATTCAACCTTTCCAGATTTCAAATCAAATCTCAATCAATTTCAAATTCAACCTTCAAAATTTCAAATCAAATCTCAATTGAATTCAAATTCAATCTTCCAAATCTCAAATCAAATCTCAATCAAATTCAAACTCAACCTTCCAAATTTGAAATCCAATCCGTTCTACTCTCTCCCTTGTCTGGGATGGAAGCGGTTGATTCCATTGATACGGATCGAATCTGATGGCGAGGAATTGTGTCCAATCCAAACCAGTAACTTCCGATCAACTCTTTTGAATGGGATATGTAGCACCTACATATTCCCTCCTAATCTATTTCTTCCCATGAAAGTCTTTTACAACTTTCATGAAATTCTCAAAACACCAAAATTCCATACTTTTCAAGTCAACACTACAAATCTTTGCAATATCAATTGCCATTCAAAATTAAACCTTTGGGGTTGAGGATTTTACATCCGAGACTGCATTGCTTTAGGATTCTTTCCCTATTGCAATGAAATACATCAAAATTTAAACCTTTGGGGTTGAGGATTTTACATCCGAGACTGCATTGCTTTAGGATTCTTTCCCTATCACAATGAAATACATCAAAATTTAAACCTTTGGGGTTGAGGATTTTACATCCGAGACTGCATTTCATTAGGATTCTTTCCCTATTGCAATGAAATACATCAAAATTAAACCTTTGGGGTTGAGGATTTTACATCCGAGACTGCATTGCTTTAGGATTCTTTCCCTATTGCAATGAAATACATCAAAATTTAAACCTTTGGGGTTGAGGATTTTACATCCGAGACTGCATTGCTTTAGGATTCTTTCCCTATCGCAATGAAATAAATCACAATTAAACCTTTGGGGTTGAGGATTTTACATCCGAGACTGCATTGCTTTAGGATTCTTTCCCTATTGCAATGAAATACATCAAAAATTAAACCTTTGGGGTTGAGGATTTTACATCCGAGACTGCATTGCTTTAGGATTCTTTCCCTATTGCAATGAAATACATCAAAATTAAATCTTTGGGGTTGAGGATTTTACTTCCGAGACTGCATTGCTTTATGATTCTTTCCCTATTGCAATGAAATACATCAAAATTAAACCTTTGGGGTTGAGGATTTTATATCCGAGACTGCATTGCTTTAGGATTCTTTCCCTATTGCAAAGAAATACATCAAAATCAAACTCTTGGCGTCGAGGATTTTACATCCGAGACTGCATTGCTTCAGGACTCTTTCCCTATCGCAATGAAATACATCAAAATCAAACTCTTGAGGTTAAGGATTTTACATCCAATACCACATTGCTCTGAGATCTCTCCTCATTGTAATGATTCAATCCAATCAATTCAATTTTCTTTTGAGGTTGAGGATGTTACATCCAAGACCACAAAATTTCAATTTTCATTTCAAATCAAATCCCTTCAAAATTAATCTTAACAAAACTTCAATCTAAATGAAAACTCAAAATCTAAACTTACACATCAAAACTTAAACCAAAACAAACTGAAATCTAAATTGAAATTCCCCCAGATCATGTGATTTGGGATTCACCTCCTTTTCCTTCCCCAGCGGGAGTTCAGGAATCTCCAGTCCCAAAGATATACTTGACACTCCCCAGCGGGAATTCTTCTACTTCGTCCCAAGGGTGTCACTTGGACATCTGTGTTGGTTTTGTTGATCTTTTCGGTCAACGCCAATATGCGCGGTGTGCTTGGTTAGCACACCACACCTATTAGGGGTCCATTTGTTGACCTCATTTTTTATGAGGTCTTCTCTTCTTCTCTTTAGTACTTAGGATCTAGCCTTAGGCTTTTCCTTTGACTATCCTAGAGGATTAGAATTGGGACCCACCACTTAGAAATTCAAACCACTTCCTAACTCCCTGCAAACTCCACAAACTTGATTGTAGACCCCTAATCACCTGAGGGTTGAGATCAAATGTGGAAGTTTAAAGGATGAGTTCCTATGGGACTCTTTGGCCTTAGGACCGCACTGGTGGCCTCGGTCTCGGTGAAGGGTCGACTTACACACACACTACACCTATACACTACACTTTCACACACCTCCTAAAAACACACCCATACCCAACTTGACCTCCCGACTCATGAAGGTGATTCACATGGATGGTCCTTAACCCCTAAGCCCTCGCTAAGAGGGTTAGGAACAACATAGTGGATGCCTCAAATGAGTCCCTTTATGGCTCATGTGGGCTTGATATGGCTTCATGGCTCAACCAAAATGGTTTCATTCCACTTACATTCACCTAATCTTCAATTTTGCAAATTTTTAATTTTTGACCCCCGGAACCCTACACCCGCCTAGCCTACCCAAAACCCTTGAAACCACCCAAAATTTGCAAAATCACCTAAATTACCCAAAATTCCTCAAAATCAATCCTAAACATTCCCACATTACTCAAATTGATCATCCATACCCAAAAATACCAAAAATTCCAAAAATACCTCCCAATACCCTCCAAATACCCAAAATGCCCCTCTTAGCCAAAAAATCTAAAAATTCAGAAAATTCCCAGAAAATTCCAAAAAATCCCAAATATTCCCAATTTCATTTTGTTCAACTACACCATGGGCCAATTTTGTCAATTTACCCCACTTTTATCAAAACCCCCAATTTGACCCATTTTAACCCAAAATGAACCCAATGTCAAACCAAACCTACCCAATTGACTCAAATTCTGGTCCAATTCAATTCTAAACTTCAATTAAACATCCCCAACACCAATCTAGACCAAATCCAAGTCCAATTTGATTGACATTTGGATCCAATTTCACTTTTGGCCTTAAAGCCCAATTTGGACCCATGACCCAAACTTAGCCCAAACTCACCCAATTCAACTCCAATTAACCCCAAATCTTTTCTAAACCTTCCTTAACATCCCTACAAACAAAAAACTAACATGATTTGCCCAAAATTTAGTCCCAAACCCCACTCAAATTCAACCCAAAATCAAAAAGCCCAATTTTGATCTAAACCCAAACCTAACCCAAATAAGCCCAAACCTCAAAATCAAAACCCAACCAAAGCCAAAACCTCTTTGAAACACTCCCATAAACATTTCCCAACATTTATTTTACATCAATTTCAACCCTAGCCCAACATTGGCCCAAGTTAGCCCAATTTGACCTATATTGGCCCATTCACTAAAAAAGCCCAAATCCAACCCAATTCAAACCCAAATCACTCCCAACTTGCTTCAAATCACTCATGACACATCCATAAATCAAACCCAACATTTATTTGTCATGGCCCTTTGCAAAAATCTCCACCCAAAAGCCCATTTTGAAACTTAAAAGCCCACTTACATGAAACCTTCCTAAAGCCCATCTCCACCAAAATCCAAAGGGGCAAAATCAATCCAAAACCCATATGACAATTTCTCTACACCATATTTTCAATTAAATCAATCCCTAAGTTTCAAAACTCATCATGAATCCATGCCAAATTAAGCCCCATACAAATTCCCATCAAAATACCAAAATTTTCTTAAATCCATTTCCATGAAATTGACTTAACTTTTCCCAAGCCAAAGATGAGCCATGAAGCCATGCATGAGCCACATGGAAGCCATGAGAGCCTCTTTACATGTCACCATGCCATTTTGGGCAAAAGGAGGAGACTCTTTCCTTAATTCCTAAAGGTGATTAACCACTCTCATGATTCCCCTTAACCATGCTTATGCCTAATCGTGCTTGGATGGTGACTTGACCTTACTCGATTATGCTCGAGCCAAATCACTTTCTCTTCAGCCTAAACCAAGCCTTCGGTGGTGCACCTAGCCCAAAGGGATGGGTTGACCAATTTGAGCCAAAATGAGCCTTCTCTCATACCATTCTAATCCAAGCCTTTTACACATGGCATTTGCCAATTGCCTACACTAAACCCCAGCCCTGACCCACCTGAACAAGATGGTGACTAGTGCCTGGCCGGCCAGCCACCAGGTCGCCGGAAAACACCATGGCCGAGACCTTGGGAGGAGCCAAACTTTGGAATTCCACCTTCGCTGAGCTGCCCCATGCCCAATGGCCACCATGGCCGTTCTTCCCATGCCAAGAGCAGCTCGATCCCAAGCCCTAAATCCCCCAGGAGAGCCTCCAGCCCATGCCTATTTAAACACCACCTCCTCTCGGCCATGAGAGGTGCCGAAAAAACCTTAAGGAAACTCGCCAAAATCATTCCGTATCACTCTCCACACATAGAGCACTTGATCCCCACCGAATTCCAGCCTAATTCTCTTCGATCGAGCTCAATTTCGAGCTCAAACTTCAAGCACAAAACCAGGACACTTCTCCACAGTGGATCAATCCCCAAATTGACTGGTCCTACACCTTCACCAGACCAAGAGGAGAAGTTTCCCACTGAAAGCCCCATCCCCAGGCCACCCAGTTGTTCCAGCCTCCAAGCTTTGTGATCGGCTGTGGTCACTTTCATAGCTAGACAATTCACCGTACCAAGGGACTTCATCCGGAGCTTGCTTGGACCCAATCGAAGGTGACACAACTCTCGCATCGAAGCTTCACTTCTCCGAGCAAAGGTATGGACTCACTCTTCTTCCCGAGCTTACAGAGATTCTCCTTTTAATTTGAGTCAATTTAAATACATGTTTACCGTATGGATGTGTTCATCTCCTCAAGACGAATCCATGTAGCATAAGAACACAAAAATCCGTTCGAGAATCGAGTGAGAAATTAGGGTTAGAAGGTTGACGGTCACGGTGCACACCGGCCATGAGACGATGACCATGAGCCGTCTGGATCGAGCGTGTATCGAGTGGACGGTCCGGATCGAGCCGGACAGATGCGTTGGTACATGACCCGCGGGGCCCCGGATCGCCGAGTCGGATGGCGGCGTCGAATCGAAAAGCGCCACGCGAAGACTTCGAGCCGCCAGGATGAGTCAGCGCCGTCGTTTTAAATAGAAAATTAGGATATTTTCTTATTTATTTAATTCCCTAAACTTCAAAAATGCATAACTTTGTGTATAACAATCAGAAAAATAAAATAAAAATACCCTCTTGCTCAGTGAACAGAGGAGAATAATGTGGAAAAGAAATCATTTAATTTCATCAAGTATTTTATTTTTAATGATTTATTTATCGTCTGCATTGTTTTAATTCTCCATGCATATAGGAAATTCACCATGGCATGAGACCATAGGGCTTTTGAAGCCTCCGAATTTAGGAACATTTCCTGAATTTTCCAAAGTCAGAGGCCATCCCTATGAGAAGTTATTGATTTTTCAAATTCATGTTACTGTTTTGAGTATTTTAAATCCAATAATTAGCATGTTGTGAAATAAATTCTAGGAAAATTTGGTGATGTTTCTTATGACCAGAGGACCCTAAGAAAAATAGGTTTTGAATTAATCCACTTGAAATAACCCTAATTGGCTTAAACACCCAAAATAGCTCTTTAATTAATTAGAGCTAACCATACATCAAATTGACTTGAAATCAATTCTCCACTGACCTTTAGGATCAGAGGAACCCACCATAAAAGTTTGAAGTCAATTGGACTTGGTTAGCCTCTACCAAATGGGTTGATTAGGCCATTTAGCCAATTTAAACTTTAAAAATTCATAACTTTCAAAATACTTTTCAAAAATTCACCAAATTGGTTTTGGAGCCTCTCTGATATTAGGGGAATTTTAAAAAATTAAAATTTCAATTTTCTAAAAAAGTTGATTTTTGTACTATTTTAATATTTTAATAATTAAAAAAATAATAAAAATCACAAAAATAATAAAATTCACCAAAATGTCACATTTTAAATTTTAATTACTTAGGAACAAACCCCATATTTTTCTTAAGTCTCCATGATGAGATATTAAATTTTAAAGCCCTAAGGTAATTTTAAAATAAAAAAATGTATTTTCTAGCATTTCCATTAAAATAATTCTAATAAATCAAAGAAAAATCAGAAAATTATAAAAATTGATTCTCTGATTTCCTTGATATCAGAGAGATTTTTTAAAAATATAAAATTCATTTTTCAAACTTTATTTTATTTTTAAATTAATTAATACTCCAAAATTCAAAATAATTAGAATAAAAATAATATAATTCAAAAAATCACCAAACTTGGTCCAAGTGGTCCTCTGGTCATTAGAAATGTCCCATAATTTTCTTAAGAACAGAAACTTTTCCTTGGTCATATTATTAAATTTTCCTTGGAAATCCTTATTTTCCACCAAAAATAATTACATAAATAAATTAAATACAGAAAAATCACATTTTCTCCTCTAATGTCTTTATTGACATATGAGTGAAGTCATATAAAAATTTCAAATTCATTTGAGCTCAATTTAGTGAGTTATGAAATTATTAAGCTTGAAGGGCAAAATGGTAATTAAAATTTTAACCCTTAATTAAAACTTTAGGCTTAACAAAATGAATGAGTAAAATGTTTGATCTTAATCTGATTTGGATGATTGAAATTTAAATAATTAAAGGGTAGGAACCTATTAAACAATTCAAAATAATTGAAATGAACTTTAATTAAAATAATTAATTAAATTTGGGAAGACTAATAAATTTGGAATTATTAAAATAGGGATGTCATTAGGAAGAGATTTATTCTTTAATTTAAGAATCCCTAAATTAATCATTTCAATAATATTTAATTCCTAATTAAAATGATAATTCAAATTTAAGATTTAAAATGCTAAAAGACTTAATCATTAAATTAAATTAAAGTTAAATTATTTAAATCGAAACCCTTTTAAAATAAAATATTAAATTAAAATTAAAAAATTAAATTAAATTAAATTAAATTAAATTAAATTAAATTAAAACACATTAAATTAAATTAAATTAAAACACATTAAATTAAATTAAATTAAATCAAATTAAAATTTAATTTAAATTAAATTAAATTAAATTAAATTAAATTAAATTAAATGAAATTAAATTAAATTAAATTAAACTAAATCAAATTAAATTAAATTAAATTAAATCATATTATATTAAATTAACTTAAATTAAATTAAATTAAACCACATTAAATTAAATTACATCAAATTAAATTAAATTAAGTATAACATCACCTAAGACATAAAGGATTCAAAAATAAATCTAAAACAACTTGAACAACTATTCCAAACTTAAATCCATTAATCGAAATTAAATCATGAACCACTTGAACATCCATTTGCCCTCGAAAGCTTTTGTTGTCATAACTCCTAAACGGAGCATTAAGTGAAGTGTTACTTCACTTATAGGATATTCAAATGTCCTAGTTCACTGAGCAAGATAACAAAACTTAAACTCCCGGACGATTAATTCATTTGTATAATTAAATTATCTTGGACTTAAAATAATCCTAGAAATGTTGAAAAGATGTTTAAGACTCGTCTTAAGCACTTCCTCTATATGATAGGATATTTCTAAGAACAACTGAACTTAGTTGTTCTTTGATGAAGAAAATCGTCCTCAAACCAAAACACAAGAACCTAGACGTCATAGGAGATGACTAGCTATAGGATTAGGAACTTGGTAGAAAACCATAACCCTTCCCCTAGCTTTACCTAGGAATCTGCTTTAAATACTTAAATATTCTAATTGTGTTTTAAGTGCAGCTTGGGATGACGGGAAGACCCTCCAGGTACGCTTTTATTTTATTGCAATTTACCTTATTGCAATTTACTTAATCGCATCGCACTTACTTTTCTTGCATGATAAACAACTGTTGCATGAAAACCCACACCTTTAGGATAGTCCCTAAAACTGAAACCAAAACTAAATTAAAAGTCATTACAAGATAAAATTCACCGCCACAACATTTCAAAATATAAGACAAATCAAAATTTAATCACAAACAGAACAACAAAACTACAACTACACCTAAATTAAAACGTCTTGTTGGATGATCGGGAATACCTCGGATGATGTAACCTACGTGTTGCTAACGGGATTTCCCACGGTCTAAATGAAAGTGTGGAACTCATTCAATTGAGTTTAGCAAATTCATCTGGACTAAGTGAATTCGATAAAAATAACGATACCGGAAGGATGGAACCGTGGGATCTTAACCGGTGTTGTTATAATCAACTTTAAGATTTGTTTAATTAAAATATTAAAAACACCTGGATTTTAAGATTTTCTCTAAACCAGAACACTTTTCTCATCTCCTGATTTATGATTTCTAAAACTAAACCATTGCAACAACAAGGAGCTCGGAGCATGGTGGGCAGCACGGCCATCGTCATCAGTAAAACCTGAGTCTATTTCAGCAAAACTTTCCTTAGAACTAAATAACCAAGCCATAGGACTTCGAGGTAGTTTGCCTAGTGCAACATAAATCCTCAACTCTTCGTTAGGCATTTGCATGATCATGTCATGTAAATTAAGTCCTAACCGGTCTTAGGGCTCCGAGGTGATCGTTCGGTACGACATAAACTCTCCTATCTTCGAGGCTATTTGTATGATTTTATCATACGAATATAAGTCCTAATTAATTAAAATTGGCAAGATCAAGATATTAAATAAACATTAGAGCATTCTTAAATTCAAGCCAAACAATAGGATAGTCGGGAAATTACCGAAGTTCGCTTCGAATCTGTGATTTCTCCTACCTTTCCTCCTTTGAATTCCCAAGATATAATGTTCCAAATTTGATCCATTCCCTATTGAATTTCCAAAATTCAATTCCTTGAAAACTTAAACTTTGAAATTCTTGAGAGCAGAACTACTGATTATTATCGAGAGTTTTCTTAGGTGATTCCCATCACTTAAGATGTAATTAACTATAGGGGCTTGCCCTTATAGGGAATTTTAAGAACCTGGGTAATATAAACCCCGTTTAATGTTTTCATATTAAGCGAGGAACTTGTCGGCTTATAAAATTGGTTCGCAGACCAAACGGATGTCACAAACCAATCTAGTTTATTTAATCGAGCCCCATTGTCAAGCAGTGTGTCTATTCTTCGGGATAGATACACGGTTTATGGTACGGTGCTCGTTTATATAAACTATTCGGGATGTGAGATCAGTTTGATTTCATATCTTGAAATTTTCAAATTTAAAATTATTTTTAAAAATCAAATAATACTTTTCAAATTATTTATTTAAATTAAATTAAAAATTCGCCGACAATTTCTGTAGGCGACCCCTTTTCAAAATACCACATAACCTAAAAATATGCCGACAATGTCCTATATATTAGGAGTAACTTCCAGTCTTCTAGAAGCTCCAATAACCGCTTAACACAGTCAAAATAACTGCCTAAGTCATCAAAAAAACTTAACAGCGTCTGTATCGAACTGGCGCTTAGGTGCCAGACTCTGGCGCCTAGGCACCAGGCCAATAATTCCAAAATTTTGCTCCTTAAGCTCCATTTTTGCTCCTTTTTGCTCCTTTTTCCTCCTTTTTCTTTCTTGGACTTTTTTTTTAATCGTCTACATCCAAAAACATGAAAATGACTTTCATTAAAGCATAATATCATCATAAATAAGGCATAAAAATGGGTATTTTTTGGGTAGATCACTAACCCATAACTCTACTTAACCCTCAAGTAAGCAATCTAATTTATGGCACTGAACCCTTCTCTTATCTCCCATCAGCCTGCCCCTGGCCATGCTGGCCGACCAAGGCTGGCGGAACAGCTAAAACCAAGCGCCCCCATACCCCCTAAATTCAAAAATTGGGCCTTGTCAGTGTGGCATCCCCTCCTTAATCACTTGTACCTTGCTGCCTTCCACCTAAGCAGCAAATTCCACCTAAATCCAAGCCCTGAGCTTAGCTCATTGACCATGGCTATAAAAGCCAACCTTCACAGCCAAAGTGGAGGTGCTGAAATTTCCTAAGGAGACTTTACCAAATTGCTTCCAGAGCTTCCCTGAGACCTCCTGAGTGCAAGCCTACCATCCTCAGCAACTCATCCCCACTACTCTGAGCTAATTTCCCCATTGAAAATTTAGTTGAAACCAAGACAGTTGCAATTGCATTACTCTACTGCCTAAGACTCCAAACCAACATGCTCTACACCATCACCAGAGTGAAAGAAGAAGTTTCTCTATAAAAGCCCCATCACTGAGAGCCTCTACACCATACTATTATCAACACCCAAAATCGGCCTTGGTTGAATTCATGTATAGACATTTCACTAGGGCAAAAGACTTCATCTATAGGTTTGTTGGGACCAATCGAAGCTGCCACAACTCTCTAATTAAAGCTTCACTTCTCAGAGCAAGATATTGATACTCACTCTTCATCCCGAGCTTGTTTTGATCCTATACATGTGTATAATGTATTTCATACCATATAAACCATATAGATAGGTTCATCTAGGTTAGATGAGTCTATAGAAACAATCCCCAAGTGATTTAGTTTGGTTTAGCTCAAGTTCTTAAGCCTAGAAGGTGGACGGCTTGAGGGATGACCAGTTGAGGATGAAGACCAGGGGTCGTTAGATTGCATGTGTATCAAATGGAGGGCTAGGATTGCGCCGGACAAGAGATCTAAACATAAAGCGCGGCCATCTAGCAGTTGAGTTAGAAGGCGACGTCAATAGAAGAGCCACGCGTGGAGACTTTGTAGCTACCGAGGATGACACGGCGCCACGTATTTAAGTAGGAAATTAGGGGTATTTTTTATTTATTTAAATTCTGTTAACTTCAAAAATCCATAACTTGGTGTAGAAAAATCAGAAAAATAAACGAAAAATATCCTAGTGCTCGGTGAACAGAGGAGAATAATGTGGAAATGGTCTAAATTTCATTTGATGCATGTTTGGTTTTTAATGAATTAAATAATCTTTTGAATGTTTTGATTCTCTATGCACTTAGAAATTTCACCATAGCTTGATTTTGGTATGTTGTTGTCTCTATCTTAGGGAATCTTCCCTGATTTTTCCAAAGTTAAAGGAGATCTCTAGACAGAGATCTCTATTTTTCAAATTATCATGTATGTTTTGGTATAAAAATTATAATAATTAAAATAATCATAAAAAAATACAAAGTGAATTTTGGTAGGTTTTTTACGACCAGAGGACCTTAGGAAAAATGTAAACATAGTCTAACTCATTAAGTATAACCTAATGGTAATTAAGACCTAAAAATTAAATATAAATATTTTGGATTAAATATAAATGTAAATAACCCAAAATTACTCTCCACTGCAATTTAATATCAAAGATACTCCTCATAAAAATTTCAAGTCAAATGGAGTTAATATAAATGCTTAAATGAATTTTTCAAGGTAAAGCACATTTTTGGCAATCATATAATTATAATAATTAAAATACACTTCAAAAAATTACCAAAATAATTTTGATAGTTCTCTGTGATCAGAGGAGTCTATAAAAAATAAAATTATAATTAAAATAAATTTTTTATTTTTAAGCATTATTTTATTATTTAAATAATTAAAAATTTAATAAAGTCAAAAAATTAATAAAATTGTTGGAAATATTCCAAATTGGCTCATAATCATTTAGGAACTATTGGGGTAATTTTTCTAACACAATAAAAAAAGATATTAAATTTTAAAGGGGTAAAATCAATTTCTAAAAGCTAAAAAAATGCAAATTACCTAATTTTGCACTAAAATAATTCTATTAATTAAAATATAACTCACAAAAATATGAAACTTATTTCTCTAGGTTCTCTAACCTCAAAGATATTTAATAAAAATATTTAACTTTATTTTTTAGAAATAAATATTTTATATTTAAGTAATACTTCAAAAATTGAAATAATTATAATAATTAAATTGAAATTAAAAAAAACATGAAATTTGATCCAAGTGGTCGTCTAGTCTATTTGAACCTCCAATAATTTTCTTAAGGACAGAAACTTTGTTTTGATTAAGTTATTTAATTTCCCTTGAAAAACCCCTATTTTTGCATTGAAATAATTACATAAATTAAATTAAATTTAGAAAAATCACATTTTCTCCTCTAATGCTTTAATTGACCCATGGGTGGTGTAGCATAAAAATTTTAAAGTCATTTAAATTAAATTTAATGAATTATGAGGTGATAAGGCCTTTGGGGGTAATAGTGTAATTTTGAAGAATTTAACCTTAATTAATATTTAAGCTTAATTAAAGTGGGAAATGGGAAATGGATAATCTTAATAAATATGTTTGAGTGATTGAAACATAAAGGGAGAAATGGTAGAAACCCATCTCATTTTTGTCACATTAAAAGATAAAGTTTATAATTTTATTAATCATTATAACTTGGATGAAAATTAGATTTTAAGGTGAGGGGTTTAATTTTTGATAATTGATAACTTATGACTTGGGACCCCTAATCTAAAGGCTAATGATAATTCAATATTTGATAAGGATTAAAAATCATTTAACTCAGCAATTCTGAAAATTGCAATCGATTAAACTTCAAGGGTTTAGTAGTGAGCTAGGCTTAATTGAAAAATTCACTAATGAAGGTTAGAAAATGAAACACAATTAATTGTAAGCACTTTTAAAACACTACAAGCCCATCAAAATTGATTAAATTCTTCCATAAATTAAGTTTGCCTCTAGAGGCCCCACCTATAAAATTCTTAAGTGAAATATCAAGTAATGTTTACCCACCTATTGGGAAAATTAAAACATTAGTTCTCTAAGCATAAGGGTATAAAATAGATGAATCATTTAATAATTATGAGAAGTTCAAAATGAACATAAGGAAGCTCAAAAGGATTGTGAAATGTCTAAGTATCTCCTAGGCCCTTCCTACATATCTTCTGGACATTTGTAGGACAACTGGACCTATCTTATTTATCAAATAAAGAAATCTCTTAAATGAATGAATAGGACCCACCAAGTTATGACATAGGGTTTGGTAAGCTTGTGACGAACCTCTCTATAGAATTTACTTTCCTGAAAAATTATAAATATTTATTGCAAAAGATACTAAAGTTTCAGGTGGAGGAACGAGAAGACTCGCCAGGTACTGTTTTAGAGTTTACAGTACCTTCTTTTTAGTATTTCCTTTACTTTGCTTGCTTAAAAACTTGTGTGTTAAATAACAATGTCACCCTCCATGATAACTAAAACTTTTAGGATAGCCAAAAAACCAAAACTAAAACTAAATTAAAATAAAACAAGATAAGATTCACTGCCATAACAATAAAAATTAAAAACAACTCAAAATTTAATCACAAACAAAACAAAAATCACAATTGCAATTAAATTAAAATGTCTCTATCGGATGATCGGGAATACCTCAAAGGATACATCCTATGGCTATTAATGGGATTTCCTAATGTCTAAATGAAAGTACGGAACTCATTGAGTTAGGTTTAGTAAATTTATCTGGACTCAGTGAATCCGAAGAAAATAGTGGTGTCGGAATGAGGGAACCGTGGGATCCTAACCGGTGTCGCTATAATTAACTTTAACATTTCCCCTAATAAAACATTAAGACACCTCAATTTAAACATTTTCAAAACACGATACTTCCATTTCTTCTTCAACTAACACTTCTTTAAACTAAACCTGCTATGACGAGGAGTTTGGAGCATGCATAGTGGGTAGCACGACCATCTTCAACAGCAAAACTCCTTAGAAGTTAAAACAACAAGTCATAGTATTTTGAGGTAGCTTGCCTAGTGCAGCATAAACCTTCACCTTATATCTTTAGGCTTTTGCATGACCATGTTGTGCAATATAAGCCCTAACTCATCTTAGGATTTTGAGGTCGTCATCGGGTATGACATAAACTGTCATAACTTCCAGGTTATTCACATGGTCGGTATCAAGTGAATGTAAGCCCTAAATAATAAAATTGGTAGGATGAAACATCAAATAAACTATCTCAAATTAAAGCCAAACCATAGGATAGTTCGGGAAAAGCACCAAGACCTCTCTTGGATATATGTCTTTCCCCTAATCTCTCCTTCCTTTGGACCTACCAAAATTGTTCTGGAATTTGAGCCAATCACCTATTGAATCTCCTGTTACCACTCTTTCTTGAAGAACCATACCCTTTGGAAGTCATGAGTACAATATTTCTTGATCTATATCAACAGTTTTCTCAGGTAACTTCAATTATCTAAGATGTAATTAACTATAGGGGCTTTCTCTTATAGGAAACTTAAAGACCCCATATTAATAAACCATATCTAATTCTTCCATATTATATAAGGGAATTGTCAGTTGACATAAATAATTCATAGACCAAACGGATGTCATGAATTATTTAATTCATTTGATCGAGCCTCACCATGAAGTCATGTATCTATTCTTCGGGATAGATACATGTCTTGTATTGAAATGCTCGATTATTTAAACTATCGTTTATATGTGATTGGTTTGAATTTGTATCTTTCAAATTTAAAATATTTGTTTTCAATATATATATATATATATATATATATATATATATATATATATATATATATATATATATATATATATATATATATATATATATATATATATATATATATTAAACTAAACCTAAACCAAATATTTTTATCTCTTAGAAAAATGATCGATAACTGATCAGAGATGATTTTAGTGTTGTGTTACCTACCTATGCACAATTTACCCCATTTGTGCCTACTCGTACCTGGAATGAAGGTGATGATGATGAGGAGGAAGATCATTAGGATTTTTATTTTATTTAAGTTATGTTATGTGATGTGATGTTCTATTTCTATTGTTGTTGAGTTGTTATTATCATTTGTGGATGTTACGAAGGACTACTTTTGTCTTTCATTTTGTTGTAATAGTTGTTGAAACACTTTAGTTTGTGTTTATTTTAGTTGTGGATATTGTGTGTCGGTAATATGTAATGTGATATTTTGTGGTAGTAAATGAGTTGGAGTTTTGTTAGTGTAGTTTGTTTGTTAATTTATAACTTTTTACAGAAATTATTTACGAAGGTTTTAAAATGTTATTAAAATCCACTAATTAAATTTCATACTTGACATTTCAAATTAGTACCATATATATGTGCTAGTTATGAATTTTTGTTTAAGTGTGTGAATTTACTTTTATGTCCTCCACTACTTTAGAAGACTTTTAAATTTTTTTTTTATAAAATGAGAAATTGTTAAAATTTTGAATTTAGTCATATTTATTCATGTTTCTAATACTTGCATATATAGGATATTAAAATTTTTTGTAAGTTTAATATTTATAGTTTTCTGTTCCTACTCCTATATGTTGTTACTTTGCTTAAATGTTTCATTATTATAAAAATTTTAAAGTTTGTGGGGAATGAGAAACAATGTTCAAGAACTTAAAATTTTATTTGTTCTCATATGTACTAAAAATTTAATTTTGAATGAAAAATAATTTTGAGTATGAATTTATATTAGGGAAATAAAATTTTAAATATAGAAATGAGTAAGAGAATTTAGTTAAAATATATAGTAAGGATGAAAAATTTAAAGTTAAAAATTTCTTAGTGAAGAAATGATGAATATTTTGTAACTATCTTTAGTAAGAAAAGTTATATTTTAGAAAAAAAAAGGAGTAGACATTTATTTTTAATACTTATGTTTCTTTTATTAAAAATAATTTTCAAAACTTGTATTATATTTCTAGGTTAAAGATATATATCTACCTTATGTTTCAGGAAAGGAAGAGTTGAATTTAAAATCATTAAAAGCCTATCCAGATACAGTAATCCTTGCCTTATAAAAAGAAGAAAAAGAAAAGAAAAGAAAAGAAGAAAAGAGAGGGAAAAAAAGTAAAGAAAAGTAAAAAATAGAAGAAGAGTATTTGAAAATGAAGGAGAAGCTTGAGGATTTAAGAGCCTAATCAAAATTTGGTTCCACACCTGATATTTTTAGAGTATAAGATTTGATGAAAATCTTGAAGTTTATAAATATAATATAATGAGTATAATTATTTTTAGTAAGAATATTTAAGTAAAGAAAACAAAATGCCTAAGCCCTATATTTTGAAAAATCTACAAGTATTTCTGAATAAGTTAGGAACTAGTATTTTTATAAACTTTACCTAAGAGATTTCTAAACTTTAAATTAGTCTCATTTAGACTACTACATTTCTAGAACAAAATTTTAAAAACTTCTAAAGGAAATCATCACATAATATAGTTGTATGATTTTTATATAATTAAAGTATCACTTAAGGACATGCAAAATTTCCAATTTGGGGGATTTTGATAAACCTAAAATATATAGTGTTTTTATGCCTATTTTTTATGATATTGCACTTTAATGGAAGATATTTTGTGTGTGTTTTTTTACAGGTATGGTTAAATCTATGATTGTAATGAAAAGAAGGAAAAAGGATCAAATTTGGAGTAAAATGAAGAAAATTGAAAAAGTAATGTGTGGCGGCTAAGAGCCAGAACTTGCGCTTACGCACCAAGGCCCCGCTTCTATGCTCCCGGATCTGAAGCTTATGCGCCAGCAGGCTAGCAGCTAAGCGTTGGTACCTCGTGCTTATGCGCTGCAGTTAAAAATGAGGAGTTATTTTAATTTAGGTGTCATTTTGAAGAGGTTTTCAAAGCACCTCTTAGGGAAAATATAGGTAACTAACTATTGGCACAAAATTTAATTCAAATTACTCTTGAATGGATGTATCTCGTCGAGGATACGTTGAATCGGGACACAATTTGAAGAGATACGAAGACTCCTTTTGAAAAAGTATAAACATAGGACTTAAAGATTAGAAAACGGGTTGTTGTTGTTAGAGGGTGTGGTTAGTGTTTAAGAGTAAGGTTTATGTTAGAGAGTTATTGTAGAATACACCTCTCCACTTCACTATATTTACTTCATTTTATATAGTTTATATTAGGAGTAGAATTGAGATTTGGAGTCTACTGAGTTGAGCGCTAACCTTTAAAGAGTATTGTACGGGAAAGCAAAGTTTTCAAAGGAACTTCAAGAGTTTTGTGGTGAAGATTTACAGATAAGCCTTTATCTTTATATTACATTTGGTTTCTGATTAAGGCTTATTATGTTTTCACTATGATTTCTACTTTTAAACCAAGTTATGATTTCATTTTCTCCATGAATTTTGAGTAGTATTCTTTATCTTTTTTCTTAAAGTGATGAAGTAATTAACTTATGAAAGTGTGTTGTGTGAAGTATAGGATTTCAATGTTGGAAGAAGTTGTGATGATTCAAAACCTTGCACTTTATTTACTTGTTGATTTGGCTAATTAAAATGTTAAAATATGTTGTGAGAACATGTAAGATCCAGTGCAGTATTGTCTCAGTCAAGAATTACAAAGATTCATATGATATTTTATAGGTGAGAATGTAATTCATATGATTGAGTGCAAATAAATAGGGAGATATAGTTTAATGAGTGTAGAATAAGAGGACTTTAGAGTGACAAGCTAAAACCCCCAATTCGGTTTATTGTTCTATATTTTGATATGAGATGTTAGCTCCTTGGTGGAGGGAATCGAGGAAACTCTAGAGTGAGAGCTAGTCTATTTCCTGCCTAACCCGTCCTTAAGATTTTTAAAACAATAAATTAATATATGTTCTTTATAGCATCTATAGTAAGGGTAAAGAATATAATTACTCCTATTTGGCGCAACACATTTAGTATACTTTCACAACAAAATTTCATAACTTTTTACTGAATCATAAAAAGTAAAAAAAATATTTTATTTGCATTTGCTTACACCTTTTAAAAGTTTAGTTGAAGTTGTTGTTTACTTTTATTTCAAATTATAAAAATTAACAAAAAGAATCAAATTTCATTTCCTAAAATATTATATTAAGTTTGAGTAAGATCTTTCTTTAAAATATAAATGTAAATTTTCTTTTTTCTTTTGTTATCACTTTCCCTGTGGGTTCGATATCTCGAGGCTTAATCAGAAAGTCCTATATTACTTGATAAATGATATGTATACTTGCATAGTATCCACATTATAAGATCAGTAAAAAGGTGTTGGGCTGGCTGCTTCCAGTTCTCACCTTTGTTTTTGGTCTTCCCGGGCTTTCTTGAATTCAATTTTCAAAGCTGTTACTGTTCTATTGATCTTGAGTTGAGGTTTGGTGCCTTACTGGAAGTTCTTCCTCTCCTGGATATTGTTTTTGTTTTGTTGGTCTTGCCTGGGTGTGTTTCTGCCTTTGGCTGGACTGGTTTTTCCTGAATCTGTTTGTGGATTCTTGTGGTGTGGGCTGGGGTGTGTTTGCTGATGGCTAACCCCTCTTCCAGACTTTTCCCCATTGATAGCCACACTAACACCATGTGGGCTAAAGCTACCTATGCTGGGGTTGTGGGAAAAGGACAGGTTCCACATAAGTCCTTTGACCATTTGGTTTTTCCTCAGGAATTGCATGATACTGCTGCAGGTAAAGGTAAAAGCCCCTTCATCCGGCCTGTGGGTTCTAAGGATGGCTTACCTGCAGTTTTATTCTCCAAACAGGATATGCAATGCCTTAATGAGGCTGTGAAATTTTGTCTGATTGGGAAATTCCAATTGGGGCACCCCAAAATGGAATATGTGAGGAAGTACTTTGATGAGCTCAGTCTTGTTGGCAGCTGGAAGCTGGGCTTACTAGATGGGAGACACCTGCTGATTAGACTTTCAAATGAGGAAGATTATGCACGAATCTTTGGGCAACAATCCATACTAATTGCTGGAACCTATATGAAGATCTTAAAATGGACACCAGATTTCGACCCTTCTAAAGAGCCACCTATCATCCCTATGTGGTTCAAATTTCCAGACTTACCCATCCAATTGTTTAACCAAAATGCCATGTTCAATATCAGCCAAGCATTGGGCACTCCACTCAAAACTGATACTCACACTTTTGATATGGCAAGACCAGCGACAGCAAGAAATGCCGGTAGAAAGAGACATTACTTTACCTGATATCCAGAAGATTTGGATTAGAACTGATGAAGAGGCTCCAGAAGAGGGATTTTGGCAGGATGTTGAAGTGGAGTTCAAACCACATTACTGCAAACATTGCAGAATGTTTGGCCATTTACTAGATCAATGTTACAGACTACACCCCCCCTCAAAGAAGAAGGCTGGGCATGGCAAGAGGGCAGAAATGATGCCTGACATATCTATTTCCCCTCCTGAGGTTTCAATGGATAACATTCATCAGGAACTAACCCCTAGGAATGTTAACCCACTGGGAGATCATGTGGCTGACAGATTTGAGGGGCCAGGTACAGAGAAGGCTCAGACAGAAATCAGCAGTGAACAAGTAATTGAACCTACTGAGGTGCCCAGCCCCATGGATCCTTTAATTTCATTCCCAGCTCCTGAGAATATAGTGGAAAATATCACAAGCCATATCAAGGAGGTAGAGGAAGAGTTAAATAGTGCCTGGCAGGTACATAAAAACAGTAAAAGAAAGAAAAGCAAAACAGATTTGCAAGGATTACTGGGACCTCAAGCCACAGGAGACCCTCCAGACAGCCCTCAAGCACCTCCCCTAGAACTAGGGGAAAAGGAAAAACCATTTCTCAATGATAAATTTCATGTGTTGGAACATCGGGGGGGCTGCTCACCCTTCCTCTCCGAATAGAATTAAACAGTTGGTCAAATTACACAAACTTTGGTGTTTTGTACTCCTGGAGCCTATGGTTCCTATAAACAAGAATAAAATTACTAAGTCTTTTCCAAACTTTACCTTTTTCTCTAATCTCAGTAATAAGATCTGGATTTTTGCAAGAAATGAATTACAATGGTCCATTATTATTGATAACCCCCAGTTTATACACCTTGATTTTCTATTGGGGAACAGCTGGGATTTGCTACCTTTATTTATGCTAGTTGCTCCCATGCCCACCAACAGCTGCTGTGGTCTGAGCTAATCTCCCTTGCTAATACCATGAACAAGTTCTGGATGGTTGGTGGAGATTTTAACTGTCTCTCTTCCTCAACTGAAAAGAAAGGTGGTTCTCCCCCCCTCACCTCCTCCATGAACAAATTTAATCATTTTATCCATAGTGCCAAGCTTTTTGATTTGGGTTTTACTGGCCCACCTTTCACATGGAGAAGAGGAAATACTTGGGAAAGGCTTGACAGAGTCTTGGTAAACTCTCCTTGGTTTCAGCTGTTCCCTTTCACTTTTGTTACTCACTTGTCCATGGTTTGCTCTGATCATAGACCATTACTCATATCCTTACTAAACACTGGTGGGAAGGTTGCTAGTAACTTCAGATTTCAAAACATGTGGACCCTTCACCCTGAATTTCTGGCTGAAGTGACTAAGATTTGGAAGCCCACTCAGGGCAGCTCCCCTTGGGGAAACCTATGGTCTCTGCACAAACTGACAGCTCAACATTTTAGGAGCTGGAACTGGAACACTTTTGGGAACCTCCAGGATAATATACAGAAGGCTGAAGCTGAGGTTGCAAATACTGAAGCTGCTTTTTTAATAGGGGATAAGGATGAAGCTGATCTTTTTAGAGCATCTGAAGAGCTTCTCACACAGATCAATTACCAAGCTGAATTTTACAAACGAAAGCTGCATCGCGCAGTTTATTGATGGGGACGAAATACCAAGTACTATCATGCTTACATTAACTTCAAAAGAAAATGTAATATGATACTCACTATTACAAATGAAGCTGGAATCAAAATCACCGAGGCTGATGAGATTGCTAGGGATGCTTGAGAGACACTTTAGCCATCTCTTTACTCGAGTGCCATCTAGCCCCACTCCTATTCAACATAATCTCTTTCAGGATAATCTTAACTATGTGCAGGAACTGAATCTAACTGATATCCCTGAGGAGACTGAGATTAAAATGGCTCTTGATACCATTAAGGATACCAAAGCTGCTGGTCCTGATGGTTTCACATCCTCCTTTTATAAAGCTAGCTGGTCAATCACTGGTCGGGATGTCATTGAGTTGTGCGAAGCCTTCTTCCAAGGCATGGATCCTCCCAAATTCTTTCTCGCTTCCACCATTGTGCTTATTCCTAAGAACAAAGTCGGACAAAGCTGGGGTGACTATAGACCTATTAGCTTAACTACCTGTAATGTCTAAAGTGATCGGTAAAATACTTGTCTCGAGAATTCAGCCACATCCGAGTCATATTATAAGTGAGAGCCGAGTCGCATTTATTAAAGGAAGGAACATCTCAGACAATATTTTGTTGGCCCAAGAAATGCTTTTGGACCTTGATAAGAAGTGCAGAGGTCACAATATAATTTTCAAACTTGATATTAAAAAAGCCTATGATACAATTAGCTGGGATTTCATATTGAAGATTTTAACAGCCAGAGGCTTTCAACCTGACTTGGTTCATCTCATAAACGAGTGGTTAAAGTGCAATTGTCATTCTGTGCTTGTGAATGGGAATAAGCGGGGCTTCTTTAGTGCCACTAGAGGTATCAAACAAGGAGATCCCCTCTCCCAACTGTTTTTATTTTGACTTTTGATTATCTGTCCGGATGTTTAGACCAAGCTTTTGCTTGCTTCTCCTCACCTTGCTTACCACCACAAATCTAACATTAGGGTAAGTCACTTATCCTATGCTTGATGATATCATAATTTTCTCTAAGGCATCTAAAGCTGCCATAAAGGTGGTTCGGAAGACTTTAAAACATTTTAGAGATGTTTCGGAATGGAACTTAATCTTACAAAGTGTTTTTCTACCCTAGCAAGAATGTTAGCCTAAGTCAAAGAAGATGGATCTCCGAATACACTGGCTTTCACTCGGCTACACTCCCGATTGATTATCTTGGAATTCAACTCATAAAAGGCGGATCTAAACGGACCCGGTTTCGGGAAGTTATAGAAAAAATAAAAAATCAAGTTTCCAGTTGGTCCAATTCCTTCCTATCTAATGGTGGGAGAATTACATTGCTGAAAATTATTCTCACTCGCTCTCCCTTCCTATGTTCTCCGGATGTTCACTATGAAAAGGAGCATATCTATACGGATCGACAAAGCCGTTCAACGATTTTTATGGGGCTGGACAAGCACAAGCAATTTCATTGGTTTCCTTGGCAGCAGGTTTGTAAACCCACTCAGGCTGGGGGTCTTGGTTTTAGGGGCTTTGATCAGATGAGCTTCACCAATATGTGTAAATTGTGGATTAGGTTCAGAGCCAATGATAATCTATGGGCCAAATTTCTCCATGGCAAATACTGTAGGTTTGAGCATCCAACTTTAGTCGAGCGAAAGTTGGGTGACTCCGGGCTTTGGATTTCTATGCTTGAAAGTTAAAGAAAAGGCTGAACATCCGTTCATCCGGGAGTTGGGTGAGGGCGAGATAAATTTTTGGCTGGATCGATGGATGCGGAATGGTACCAAGCTTACTGCAAACCCTAATTCTGAGCAGTCCCACACTTCTGTTAAAGATTTCTGGACTGATAACAGTTGGAATTACAGGCTACTGAATACCTTGCTATCTCCTGAGCAAGTTCAGCAGGTTACTTTAACAAAGATTAGTCTTGGGAAAAAGGACACACTGATTACAAAGAACAAAAGACCACAGAAGCTCTCATCCTACATTTACCAACAAACTTATACCTGGGATCAGTTTAAGTGGGGCACAGAAATCTGGAATAAATTTCTTACTCCTTCTATCTCCTTTTTCTGCTGGAGATTAAGACACCTTGCCATACCTACTGATGACATCCTCAAATTAAAAGGTTTGAAAGGACCTTCCAGGTGCTATTTGTGCTCAAATGATGAAGAATCTGTAAACCATCTCTTTTACAAATGCCACTTCTCTCAAGAGGTTTGGAAACATCTCCTTAGCAATTTTACTATTAACACCCTAAACCTGAGTTGGAACACTTTGGATACCTGCTGGGTGGATTGGCACAAGAAACATCTATTGGAGATTCCTTGCTTGGTGGTTTGGTTCCTCTGGATGTGTAGAAATAAAGCTAAATTTGAAGGGAAGGCTACATCTCCTCTTCAGGTTGCTGTCCATTGTCTCAGCTACATTCTTAAGCTTATCGAGTTTCAAAACTACAAAGATATTTGCGGGGTAAGGCCAATGGCTAGTAAGAAATTTTACGTAGTAGTGTGGTACCCTCCCCTCCCCGTGGGTCAAAGTGAACACCGATGGCAGCTGCTTTAAATGCGAGGCTGGCATTGGTGGGATATACGAAGATCGCTGGGGACATTGCTTCTCGTATTTCCATTCTCCCACATCTGCTGTTGATGTATTAGAAACTGAGATGATAGCCATCTTCTGGGCTATCAGGATTGCCAAGATATGCAAAATTACCAGGCTGCTGGTTGAATCTGATTCTAGCTGTTGTATTAGATATCTTACCAAGACTGAACCTGCTCCTTGGAACATCAAGAGATGGATGAATAGTATGACCAGCTATATGGATAATATGGTGGTTAAGTTTAATTTCATTCCTAGAGAAGGTAACTCTCCAGCTCATTGGTTAGCCACACAGGGTTGCTATAATGAGGTCACAAAAGCTGATATTACTACTCCCCCTCTTAAACTTTTGATACATGGAGACATCTTAGGTCTTCCATTTATTAGATGCTAGGTTTCTTCATTTTGTTTGGTCCTAAAGCTTTCACTTTGTTTTGTTGGTATACATGTAACCAGGGTGTCTTTGTCTTGTTTAGTTAGGTAGTTTTGTAGTAGCTTTTATTTTGGTTGGGGAGACTCTCTAGTATTAGGGGTCTTCAGCATATCTTTTGTATTTGTAACCTTCCCTTTAATCCAACATGTAGGGAGCTATACTTGCTCCTTTTTTTAAAAAAATATATATATATATATATATATATATATATATATATATATATATATATATTTAAGGAACACCATATAGAGTAAAGCCATACAAAAAACAGGACATAAGCCAAGGTGCCAACAAATCCTTAGCATTATACAGACCCACATGAAACAAGGAAACTAAAATTTGAAAGGTGACTCAAATACATCCATGAGCATATGGACCCAGCCTGAGGTGTGGGAGTCTCGAGTCGATCTCCAGCAATAAAGAACTTCGGTTCGGTTGGGGGGATTTAGACACCAAAGCTTGATGGGCAGCAACACCGAGTACAAGCCGACCGGTTCGTCGATTTATTTCCCTCTCTTAGTATGGAAGAACAAGTAAGTCGAGGGGTCCGAGCTTTTGAATTTGGTTTAGCCAGTAGTTGTGAATCCACTGGGTATGTGTATTATTCTCCAGTTTGCTTAATACCTCAGTAGAATCAACTTCAATCCATATATTTCTCCAGTTAGCAATCCTTGCTAATTGCAGTGCCCACATCACAGCAATTAGCTCAGTTTCAAGAGCATCATGTGCCAGCACAGGTGCATAGAAGAAGAGTAAACACTTGCAAAGGTGGTTTCTGAAAATTCCCCCAACACCAGATTTGTCATTGGAGTAGCTACCGTCAGTGTTGATTTTAATGACAGGGCTGCTAGAGGGATCCCAGTTAACAGTTCTAACAAAGGTGCTTGCCACTGTTGGAAGATCAATATGGAGTATGTTATGGAAGTTTTTGTAGATGATGATCTTTTCTAGATAGGCTTTGCAGTCACCACTAACTGAAGCTATAGTACTCTGGATTCCTTTAAATTTTATTTGGTTCCTAGCCATCCAGATGAGCCAAATGACAATGAGATGCACAGTATGAATATTCTGATTATTCCCGTCACTCCAGCATTTATGGAAATCTTCCCATTGAAAAGTGAACTTCCCAAAGCATAAGCTTAGCTCCAAACAGACTGCCTGGGAGAAAGAACAGTTGAAGAAGAGATGAGAGATGGATTCTTCCTGCTTATTGTACAACACACACTTAGAAGGCCCCCTAAGGCCTTTCAATTTCAGAATGTCATCAGTTGGGATAATGCTATGAAAGGTTCTCCAGCACAAGAAGGACATAGAAGGGGAGAAGTACTTTCCCCAAAGGGAATTACTCCAATGAATAGAAGGCCAAGTATATAACTTCATGTATATGGCTTTGGTGATACTTTGAGACTGATGAGCATGCCAATTAATTTTATCAGGTGCCCCTCTAGTGAATTTAATGGTGGAAATTAGGTGGGCAGAATGGTCCTGTAGAATGGGCATGAAGGTGTGGAAGTGACCAGTTTTGACCATCCCAGCAATCAGCCACTCGATGGTATTATCGGTGATGTCCCCTCTAGGAGTTAACCAATCCTTGGGGCACCAATTATCCGGACGAAGTTGATTTCACCCTTCCCCAACTCCCAAATAAAAGGTCTTCAGCAGTTTGTCTGATTTTGAGCAGTTTAACCCAAATTCTGGAATCACCTGGTTTCCTGACAGCAAGGGAAGGGTGTATGGACCTGCAGTACTTCCCTTTCATGAACTTAGCCACAAAGAGTTCTGTGCTCTGAAATGGATCCATAGTTTACATAGGTTAATCTGCTGCATGTGAGGAATACCTTTGAGGCCAAGACCACCAGCCAAGGTTGGTTTAGTTACTTTTTGCCATGAAGTCCATTGCATTTGCTTTCTCTGCCCAGACCAAAGGAATCTATTAAAAGCCCTTTTCATTTGTAATTGTGTACTTCTTTTCATGGTTATCATTTGTAGGAGATAGGAGGGGAAGGCGGTGAGTATGCTCTTCAGGAGAGTGATCCTTCCACCATTTGAGAGGAAAGAATTTGTCCAGCAATTGAGTTGGGAATTGATCTTTGTGAGGATGTCATCAAATTGGATTTGTTTAGTCCTTCCCAGGAGTAAGTAGGCACCAAGATATTTAATAGGAGGAGTACTGTAGGTGAATCCAGTGAAGTCCAGTATCCAATGTTTAATGTGTGCTGAGATCTGCTTAGAGAAGATTAGCTAACATTTATCAGGGTTAAGTATCATACCTGATTGATTCTGAAAGGTGTTAATGCACTGCTTCAGCTTTTTCACTGTTGTTTTGTGAGCACTTGAGAAAATCATGATATATATATATATATATATATATATATATATATATATATATATATATATATATATATATTCATATATATAGTAATCATAAATATCGGTGGATCATTGGCCCTAGTACTTCTTGCACTATCTCCAAGATTCCAATAGATGGAGTAAAAAAGGATAAGTTGATTACTAAACACCATTCTACTATTTCTTTTACTAAAACAATATATGACAAACTGTATACCAAGGAGTATTCGAAGTGGGGTAATATTATTTTGTGAAAGTTGTTATCTCCATCTATGTCATTCTTTATTTGGAGATGTTACCACATGTTGCTTCCTTTGGATGATGTGCTGAAATTAAAAGGGCTAAGACTTTTCCTCTCATCTCTTCTTGTGCAAAGTGGAGGAGAAGAGTCTTAATCATGTATTCTTTTCCTGCAAGTACTCTAATTATATATGGAGAGCTTTGGATGGTAAGTTTAATATAAAACTTCCTATTAATGGGTTGTTGAATTTACAACAAAGTAAGTTAATTTGAAAGTATATGAATCTACTAAAGCATATTGTGGAGATAGTTCCATACATCACTATGTGGTTCATTTGGATGTCTATAAACATATTTAAACATAATGAGGTCGTTGTTAAGGAAGATAAAGTTGTGGCTAATATTATTTCCTATATTCATCAATTCATCATTTATGGGAAGGTTAAAGAAATATTTTTCACTTTTATCCCTTCCCTAAATCGCTCACTGCATCTAAATAGGAAAGTGGCCAAAATAATTCAGGTGCAGCAAATTTTCTGTAAGAAATACAAAAACCTTGGAATATGGTTGATACTGATGGTAATTTGTTTGATAGTGCAACTGGTGCAGGTGGAGTCTTCAAGGATGCTGAAGGTAATTACTTAAGTTTTCTTACTCACCTTACTTTGCATTCAGTCCACTAGAGGCAGAGTCTTGGGTTATTTGGATGGCTATTAAAATTGCATCTGTTTTAAATTGAAAATGGTTACATGTGGAATTAGATTCACTTGGAACATAATAACATACTGTTAGTCTTGAAACTTAACCCTTGGAACATCATGACCTGTTTTAATTGTATCAAAACTAGTTTTCAACATTTAAGTATTTTTTAGAGCCATATTCTTAGAGAGGTAAACTAGCTGGCAGATTGGATTGCTAAATTGGATTCTATGTCTGATGGAGCTGTCATTGTTGTTGTTCCTCCAACTCCTCTCATACTTTTGCTACAGGATGCCTCTTTGAATCTCTTCTAAATTTGTTGCAAGTCCATGTATTTTTTGTTTGTTTTCCATAGGTTTTCATATTTGTAATTATTTTGGAGATTATTTTTGTGTGTGTCGTAATCTCGATGGTTGTTCCTTAGGTTTTCTTTGGGTGAGTTATTTTTGGGTGTAACAGGAACTTCTAGCTGGCCACTTTGCTTTTTCACTTAGATTTATAAAATTCTCTCCAAAGTTCCCATATATATATATATATATATATATATATATATATATATATATATATATATATATATATATATATATATATAGTACCTACAGAATACAAATTCAAAATTGCGCAATGGCGGAATCCAAGCTTTTTTAAGGGCGAACTCTGAGGCGATATGGGATCGATGGAATCCTCTGGCGAAGTAGGGTTAGGGTTTATGGAGATCAGGATTGCAGCGGAGAGCCTCAGCAGATCTGATATGTTCCATGTTGTTAAGGAGCTCCTAGGGTTCATCCTCTATACGCACCATCAGATACCCGCGGTTTTGCAGCACCTTGAACATGAATTTAATGGCCTAAAGGAAGATTATAAACAGTTGGTTGTTCGAGCATTGATGTCTAATGATGCGGGAAGTTCTATCTCAGGTCCAACTAAGCTGTTTTTGATGATTAAATGTCCCTGTACCTTCAATTCACCATTGCATTTCTTGCCCAAACGTGATTTCAGATGCAATAAAAAGGTACTGCCATTCAAGTTGCATATTAAGTCTAAGACTGGTGACGAAATCATGAAAGATTCGCATTACAATTCCGGCGAAACTAATTCTAGTTCGCTAGGGGATATGGTTGCAAATGATATGATCTGGTATCAGTGCAGGCATGCTGTCAAAGGGCTCGCTTTTAAGTCTCATGAGACTGAATGTTGAGTGCTCAAAATTATAGACAGCAAGAAAAAGGAGAATGTCGAAGAGAGATGTTTATGAAAGAAATTGATTTTGTTCCTTGCAGATTAGTACACTCACTGTTACAAATGAAGATTTTATTTTGAACTTACCCATCTTCTATACCCTCAAATTTATCCATAGCTTTTTTGTGTTTATTTGGTTTTTTTGATATTGAATATCTTATTCCTACAATTTTTTACAGTTTCTTGCGCTAAAAAAAATATATATATATATATAGTACCTACAATTGACCTTCATTATTAGCAGTGTTTCTAGTTGTCCAAATAAACCAAATGATACAAAAAGGCACCATATTCCTAAAATGCAGAGATAATTTGTCTTGTCCTTGTCATTCAATCAAGCATTCTTCTCAAGACAAGAAGCCTACTGAAGGAACATCAATGTTGAAATATTTGCCCTATTTGTCTGAATATACTAAGAGAAGCTACATGAAAATTTTAAAAAAAGTTAATATTTTCGTCATCCCACTTGTACAAATGACACCTAGATGAAAGCCTAATATTTTTTGAACTTCAGAATGTCATGTGAAATATTAAATTATGAGAAACTCTCAAAATATAATGTATTAAGAAGGTGATTGCATCCTATTTTATATCTTCCCACCCCCCCCCCCCCAAACTTAACATTTCTCTTAACTACATATTCAGATATGTGTCTTAAGGTAAGGATAAATTTAGTGAAACTTCTTACAACTAGATGATCCCTTTTAAACCTATTAAGAGGGATGTTGCAAATATCTTTGGTAGCAACCTCATTTGGAGTTAGATTGTAGGTTTTGTCTACATTTCATTAGTAATTAATCCAACATTCTTCCACTTTCAAGTTCTTATGAAAAGTGACTCCATACTTTCTAGCTAGTGGGCCATTTAAAGACAAATCATCATACCAAAATCTTAAGTTTCTTCCCTTGGTTCTAGCTATTTAAATATTTTGCCTTGATTTAAACTTGAGCTACTCTCTTCAAATGCAAGAATCTTCCTTATGAGGTTGAATGTGCCTAAGACGAGATCCACTAGAACATTTATGCATCATGAACCTAGCCAGAATGAATCATTTAATAGATTTTGATTCAAATCTTGGTGAAATTAATTTTATTGGATTCAACTACCAATTTGAAACCCTGATCCCCATTCATAATAGTATTTACAAAGTTCTTTCTACTAGTCCAATGTAGTATGCTTTCTTTATCAGCCCACAAAAAATTGTTGAAATTCTCTCCAATATATTTTAAAGGTGTTTTTACATCTTTAATACTTGAAGCTAGTAATGAGGGATAGAGTTGAGCATATTTTTATGAAGATTAGTCTTTCACACAAAATAAATAAAAAAATTAATAATAATCAAAATGATTTAATGTCCTTTTCCCTTTAGTAATCAAAATTCACAAGTATATAAATGGTAGCTCTGTAGTATCAAACTCTATGTAAGAAAGAATTTTTCTCCTTTCTTGCACATTCACTCTATTACTTGTAAGTAACAGTCATTTAGATTTTTTAAACAACATAATTCATAATTCTTCAAAGTTCTATAGTAAATTATAGATCCTTCTAATTGATTTATGCAAGCATTTGTGAATATAAGAACATCATGAGCAAAAGCTAGATGAGAAATATTAATTCTACTTCTGGATGCATGGAATCCCTTGGTGATTAGCTTGGAGGAGTTCAATATGCTTGGATAAAAAATCATGCACTAAGATAAGGATTCTAGGAGAAAGGGGGTCACCTTTTTTAATCCATCTAGTAACTATGAAGTGCCCTCGTGTTTGATAATTAATTAAGCTATAATAGAAATAGTTTTCCAATTGTCTAGCAATTAGATTGCACAAATCTTCTCTAAATCCCTTGCTTTTAATAGAGCAATAATGAACTCCCGACAGATGTTGCATAAGCTTTCTTTATATCCAATTTGAAGACTAGATTACTCCCTTTGCACTTTCTATCAATCTCTTCAATAAAGTTCCTGAGCTAAATGAATGTTATCAGTGATTGATCACCCTTTGGTAAAACTAGCTTGCTTAGGACTGATAAGAGCAATCAAGAAACTGGATTCAATTTATAATAATCTTACTTATTATTTTTGAAATCCCTATGGTGATATTTGTAGGCATTGATGGATCCCAAATAGCTTTATCAATGGATTTAGGGATGAGAGTGATAGTAGAAGTCTTGAGGTAATGGGGATTACTCTCGCATTAATTTTAGATAAAAATTGTTAGAAAATACCAACATATACTTGTGATAATCATAACCATAATTACAAACTTAATCTCGTAGTAGGATGGTCAAAATGAAAACTTACTACCAATGTAACACCATCGTAACTTTTGAATAACAGCAAAAGAAAATATAAAAGAATGTGTCTCATCATTATATTTATTATTTATAAAGTTTAATTCTCATATGATTGAGTTAGACTTATTAATGTGCTTGATGACTAAAACTCCATATGAAATTTTAAATTTGAAAAACTTTCTAATACACACACGCACGCACACGCTCAGAAACTTGGAAAGGATATTTTACACATGTTGAAGTGTGTTTTGATAATGCATGTTATATTAGTATCACTGAAGAAGTTTCAAGGTGTATTCATATTTTAGAATGGAAGAATAATCCCCAAATCTTATATGTTCATTAGCTCTTACTTTTCATAATTAGCTATTTATGACTTATTTATATTTTTTGTATGGGGAGCTTTCCCTCATAGTTATGTATCTCTATCTTTCTAAAACTAATGTTCTGATTAATAAACTTATAAATTTTTATTTTTGCATCCTCTATGCTTGAATATAAAGGCTTCATTAACCAAAACTACACATAATAGTTCCTAGGATTAAAATAACAATATACACAAAGTCGAGAAATTAATCTCAACAAAATTCAATAAATATATATATATATATATATATATATATATATATATATATATATATATATATATATATATATATATAAATTGTGTATCAATGAGACTTATCTATACTTCTATTACATAGAAATTGAATAATCCAATAATCATATAAAGTTATCCATAAAGAATTTATAATTCGTTCAAATTTGAAGATAGAGATATCACTTTATTTATATGAACAGTTGGGAAACAATACAACCACATCTTCTAAAGATAATTAGCAAATATGTAAAAGAGGACTGTGTTACTGGTATATCCACTCCCTTTTCTTTCCATTGCAGGAGTTTGAATGACAGTGATAAGAGCAGCACCTCTTCCCTTACAAATCTGAAAACCTACCATGACGAACGCTCAATAAAACAACTTACTTTCCCTCTTAGGATGGCTTTTTATAACTCCTTTGCTTCTCCTTTCTATATGTTAACTTGTCACATTGAGATGACAAACCTCTGCTCATAAGGTTCTTTCTTAGTAATAATAAGATGAAGCAAAATTAATTACATAACCTCTCCAAAGATTATTTGATCTTCATTGACCTTAATAAAAGGATAATATAATTTTCATAGCACAAAAAATAAGGATCAAAGATCCTTAAAAGCCACCAAAAATTAGTCAAAAATTTGCATTTAACTAAAGATCTAAACCAAATTCTATAAAAATATAATATGGAAAAATTTTTTGGTTCCATATATTTGACAAGTTTTCATAGAATTTTTGAATGCAAAATTGGTCTGAGTTGACAATGCTTGCCTCAATATACCCATTACACGACACTCGTTTTAAACAATGAACACATTTTTCAAACAATCTATTAAAAAATTAAATCCAATTCTCAGTCAAACAATTCTGGCAATTCGCCTGCACATTTTAGATGTAATGGAAACATCGAATGATCTTCCAACATAATTCCATATTGAAGGAAAAAACAAAGGACCATAACAAGCAATTCATGAGGTCATACACCCTACTCTCATAATCTTATTTACAAAACATTTTTTTGGAACAATGATCAACGACAACCCTTCCATGTATAGGATAATAGAAATCGCATGGTGAACGGAATTTATTTCACTCATTTATCTAGAGAATTAAGCAAGATCTTTGCTTTCTCCTCTTTCTTTTTGGTTTTGGAGGACACAGTACCACTTTGATTGCAGCATCAAAAACAGCTTTTACGTTCTGCAAAGAAAGGAAGTAAGAAAATGTTTAAAATATAGTCACCACAAAAGAAAATTCCAGTCACTTTCAGTCATTTAATCTATAGTTGCCTGAATATTTTGGCCAAATATTACACTTTGGTATTATATTTCCTTAAAATCGTGACTTAAGCTAAGAATTTTAACAAAACGTTACACCTCCGTCACATATCTACAAAAACAGGGCTATGATTACGACTCAGTATTTTATCCACATTTTTTTTATTTTTTACATGCATGTATATATAGTTTACAAAATGCAAAGCCAATGACCAATCAGCCATTTAAGATTTTTTCAAAGACATAATAAATGTAACAAAGATGAGTAACAAAATATTAGCTTCAAAAATTTCTTCAGAAGGATCTCTACCTGCTGAGTCTTGGAGCTACATTCAATATAAGCAGCAGCGCCAATCATCTTTTTCAACTCTTCCCCCTGCCCCCACAAAAAAAAATATCACATATGCTTTATATGGTATGTTCAGAAAACCTTAAATCCTTTGATGTGAAAAAGTAGAAAAAATTTTGCCTGTGCAGTTGAGATAGTTGTAGCACCAGGGTGGTCCATCAGAAATTGCTTGTTGTCACGTAAATCTGTGCCAAGTGACAGATTAGATATTTTCATAATTTAGATATTTACATAAGGGCTATTTTGAATACAATTTTATTTTTTGTTTTTGTTTTTGTTATTTCTTATTTTTATAAAACTTATTTATTTAGTCAACTATTTTCATATTTTAAAATTTATTCTCAAAACAGATTAACATGTTCATATCACAATAACTTTTAAGTGTTTTGAATGTTTTTAAAAATAACCATATCTTAATGAAATATGCATGTACATAAAAAATATGAATGCATGAATCTCGAGCAAATTCAAGGGATCTCACTAAGGAGATACCGAAGGACTGCATCGAAATGGTTGAAAGATAGAGTCGTGTCATTTGGTCGGAATCATGGACCGACCAAATTAAAGCACAACTGAACGAAAGAACATCTTGCACCTGATTTAAGGGATAACCATCTGTAATTAGCTTACTCAACTAATTCTGAGATTCTTCATAAAGATTACCAATGGTTGTCCCATATCGTCTAATGGTCTAAGAAGAACCCATGTCTGAAAGAGAGCTGCTCATCAGATTATGGTAACATGCTCTCTGTCCAATGTTCTAAGTTTACTCTAGCGATAAGAAAGTCTCTATAGGGGGTTTTCTCAAGAAGATCGGCGGAAGACCTTCTGGCTAACGAAGACCTCGTGGACCTTCCGGCCGACTGATGAACATTCAGTTGACCGAACGATTATTAGACGACCGAATAATATTATTAGCAGATTATTAATGCCCCACTTTGAACAGTTATCAATATATAATGGTGCCAACAGCAGTTGGGATTATAGAAGGATCCCAGAATCAATTAAAGTTATAATTGTGAATTAATCACTTATAGCGTCCTATTAAAATAGGACAAATATGTAATTTACGAGATCCCCCTATGATATACAAATAGGTGGTCAATTTATTAAGAGGGGACTACATAATCGATGCAGAGAAAACTTGTATTATTAGGCACTCTACTTTTCTTTCTCTCTTTATTCCTCTATTCTTCTCATCCATCCAACCCTTCATTCATTGGGTGTGATATGAAGGATATTTTTGAATTCAATATCCTAAAAGGTGTGTTGAGCGTGGAGTCATGTTATCAACAAGAAGAGAAGCGCGTCACAAAGAAGGAACTCACTTCGGAGAAACTTCGAACATGGAGTCTACCTGAGAATTTGTGCAACAACAAATTCAAAAACTTCAGGACTAAATAGCAAGACAAATGGTAGAACTAACACGTGTTGTACTAGAGGGGAGGGTAGGGCTGTCAAAAAAGCTTGTTGTTCTCGAACAGTTCGTGTTCGGTTTCGCCAAAAAGTTCGTGTTCGATTCGTTCGATAAGCAAACGAGACAAACACAAACAATTTTTTTCGTTCGGTTTGTTAAACAAACCAAACACGAACAGTGATGTGTTCGTTCGTGTTCGGTTCGTTATTGCTCGAAATATAAAATAATTTAAAATAATTATATATAAAAAATTTATGATATTTTAAAAATAATTATATATTATAAAATTTATCATATTTTAAATAATTAAACTTCTATAAATTATAATATATGATAAATTATTAATAACAATAATAATATTATAGTATTAATTATATTATATAAATATTATAATATTATAATTAATATACTATACTATATATTATAATAAAACCCTACTCAAAACTCTAAACGCCTTATTCTGTGTGCTTCATTTTGAGGAAGTATGGGTTACCTGATGTGTACGGAATACTCGATCAATTTGCTTCATTTTGAGGAAGTATCCTATCAAAGCTAGAGTACGTCAAAAAAGCTCGTTGTTCGCGAAGAGTTTGTGTTCGGTTCGCCAGGAAGTTCGTGTTCGTTCGATAAGCAAACGAACCAAACACGAACAGTGATGTGTTCTAACATTTCGAACACGAACACTAGCTTTGTTCGTTCGTGTTCGGTTCGTTTACACCCCTAGGGGAGAGCATAAGCTCCTCCAGAACCAAATCCTCGAGCATCTGCCCCCAAAACCACCAAACGAGTCAGAGGGTTAAACGATTTGAAGAATCCCAGTATTAAGGCAGTGTTGGATCCACACTGAGGATCATAACACAAAGTGAGGGATTCAGCCCTAAAGTGATTTAATGGTCTCTCAACGGGAATTTTTACATTTTTCAGTGACTTCAAGGAGATGTTCATGGTGCAGTTTGCTAGCGCCCAAAATGAACTCGAATGCCCTGTAATACGTCAAGCAAGGGCTAAATAAGAGCCTTCGAGCACGTCATTGGATTCAAGAAGAAGATGTTGGAAATGCAAAACCTGAAGCATGTGATAGCGAAGACCACCTTGGCATAAGAGCTAAGGAGTGCACAATTTAAATACTCTGGGTTTACGTTAATCCAATAGATTGGCCGAACTCTTAGAATTAGCCAACAATCATATCACGGCAGAGGACAATGTCAACTCGCCTTATCTAATAAAAGCATTAAATTTAGCAACCGTTTGAAGAAAAAGGGCTCACGAGATGACGGGTGGAAGGAAAAAGATCGAATGATCGATCAACTGAAAATCGAGGATGCCAAAATCCCACTCAACTGAGGGTTCAATAGCAGAGTTCGTGGAAGCTATTCAAGAAAAAAGTATTTCAAGAAAACTCTACTGATGAGAACCAGAAATTCCTCCAGAACACCAAGAAATTCTATAAATATCATAATAAGCATGGTCATAACCTGGAGAAATGCAGACACCTCCAAAGCTTGGTAAAAGATTTAATACGGGTTGAAAAGATCAAATAGTTTATGGCCCCAAGAGCACAAACCCAGAGGCAGGGGAAAGCCCATGCAGAAGATGACTTGGACGAACCTGTCCAAGCAAACGCCATACATATCACATGGATAGTGCCTGCAATATTGGGAGCAGTTTGATCAATAGGGCAGACCATAAGAGGCGCCGAAAGGGGGAACTTCGTGCCTCTACTTTCGCTCAGAAGCGAAAGCCTCATCCCCCCGTTATCTTTACTGATGTAGAATTGCCCACGAAGGGTAATCCTTACAACGATGTCGTGGTAATCATGGCGATGATCAATACCTATAAAGTGAGTAGCATTTCAGTTGATACATGTAGTTCTAGAAACATATTGTTTAAGTCTGCCTTTGACAAAATACACCTATCGTCCACTATAAAGGTTTGCTGGCGAACAAAAGGAGGCACTGTGTATCATTGGCTTATCAGTTACCTGGGGAAAAGGTGACAACCAATAGATTCCTATGGAACTTTCTGGTCATCGGTGCACCACCCACATACAACACGATCTTCGGTTGACCATTGCTTAATGACTTCAGAGTAGTGGTATCCACCCACCACATGGCGGTCAAGTTTCCATGCAAAGGGATAATAGTGACTGGGGAAATCTGGAGCTGTATCATTATGCTACCTCTGGTAGTCGTTAGTATGGAGCAAAAAGCATTGGACATACAACACCAATTGTTGGGGTTCTCGAAACCGACAAAACTACAATCGAGATCTCCATTTCCCTCGATGAAACGAATAATTCTTTTCTAATTTGTGAGAATTTTGATGCAGGATACAGGGGTTCAGACTCTTCAGGAACACTAGGATGACTTTGCCTAGTCAGCCGCTGAGATCTCAAGCATCCCAATAGATGTATCATGCCACCGACTCAACATCAACTCAGTGACCAGACCAAAAAGAAAAAGATTAGAGTATTGGCAATGACTTTGGTCGGACTAATCCGGGAGGAGTTACAAAAGCTCAAAGAGTCGGGCTACATCCGGGAGGTAGAATACCCGTTCTGGGTATCCAATATGTTCGTGAGCAGAAGTCGAACAACAAATGGATAATGTGTGTAGAATTTATAAATTTAAACTCTGCTTGCTCCAAATACGGCTACCCCCTACCAAGGATCGACGCTTTAATGGATTCTGTAGTCAGACATTCAGTAATGAGCTTCCTAGACACTTTCTTCGGCTACCATCAAATCAAAATGCACCCAGCCGATGTGAAGAAGTCTGCCTTTATTATAAACGAAGGCTTTTGTTGTTATACTAAATTGCCCTTTGGGCTAAAAATGGTGGGTCTACCTACCAACACTTTATGGATGTAATATTTACTAAATAGAAAAGAAAAAATATTGAAGTCTATATCTATGATGTCTTAATTAAAATTAGGTCGACGAAACAACATAGAAATAATCAAAAAGAAACATTCCAAATGTTCATAAAATATAATATGTAAATTCACTGAATGGTACGTTTAGAGTGTCGACCGAGAAAATTCCTCAAATATATCCCATCTCCCAAAGGATAAAGTTCAACTCAAAGAATGTAAAAGCGCTCTTGGATATGCATTCTCCTCGAAATAATAAGTTCAAAAGCCAAGCGGTAGAATATCGACACTTAGTCGGTTCATCTCAAAGTCGACCAGGCGACAAATGTACAACATTCTTCAAAACTTTGAGGAATTCTAGATGTTTTGAATGGTCGACCGAATGTAAGGAAGCATTCCAAAGTAATCTAGCCTCACCTCCATTTTAGCAAAGCTTGAAATCGAAGGAGGAAATCTCTTTATATTTGAGATTCAAGCCAGAAGCTATTATTTCGGTCTTTAGTCCGGGAGCAACTGGGAAAAAATTCAAAATATACTACACTAGTCGATTCCTCATAAGGACTGAGGTTGAGGTCAAATATCCCATTATGGAAAAGCTAACATTTGATCTAATTATTTATGCTCTCAAGCTCCAATCGTATTTCCAAATGCACCTTAACGATCTAACCATCCACTCAAATTTGGGCTCACTCGGCTAGAACATTCTGATCGACACTTGAAGTGAAATGTGAAACTCAGTGAATACGAAATCACTTACATTCCCCAAAAGACAATCAAAGCTCATGCTGTGGTAGATTTCTTAGCAGATATCTCCAAACAAGAAGAATCGGGCTGAAGAGCTAATAACTGTAATTGAAGCTAGAGTTTACACAATGATGGAGTCTCAAGCTAGGCGAGAGCGGGAATTTGACAGGCTCTGTTAGACCGGAGAACATCTCTGTCACTCGATCATTCTCCAGTTTAAAGTTACTTGCAATCAAGCAAAATACGAAGCACTTATAGCTTGTCTACTCCTAGCTCTCAAAATGAGCATCTGACATCCACTAGTAAGTTAGATTCACAGTTGGTTGTTAATCAAGTTAAGAGAAAACTCAAAGCCAGAGACGAGATGATGATAAAAAATTTGAATAAGGCAAAGGTCCAGATAAGGAAGTTTGCAAGCTTCCAAATTGAACATTTCAATCAAAATGAAAATCAAGTAGTGAACCTTCTATCGAAGAACATTTGCTTTAGAGAGGGGACACCCCAAAGGCTTCTTCCGCCAACCATTGAGGAACCAAAAGCCATGGAGGTGGAAGCTTAAAGCACAAAGAGTTGGATGGATCCCCTCCCTCAATATCTAGAGACCAGAAAGATCACAAGAGATATAATGGCTTAAAGGAGGTTCAAATTTGAAACTGCACATATCTTCTCATTGAAGGTAAACCTTTTGACGGTCAACTACTCTGTTGCTTTGAAGATGCGTTAGGGAGATGAGGTGGAAGAAATCCTCTGGAAAATGTACTTCGAGAAATGTGGAAGTCATTTCAAAGAAAACTCTTAGCACATCGTGGTAAGATGCAAGGCTACTTCTGGTCGACCATCTTGAAGGACACAGAGCAGTTCTCTAGGAGATGCGAACAGTGCCAAAAATATGCTCTAGTGGCACACGAGTCGGCTCAGAAGCTGCATTTGATTGCCAATCCTTGACCATGTGCCATCTGAAGACTCAATATCGTTGGGTCATTTCCCCTTTCAAAGGGCTAGCGCAAGTTTCTTCTAGTTGTTGTAGAATTTTTTCAAAATAGATAAAAGCAAAATCCATAGCCCGGATTACCGCAAACATCGTAAAAATTTGGACATACATCATCTATCGGTATGACTTACTCCTATTCTTATCAATAACAATGGAACACAATTCGCTGATCATAAAGTAAAAGATGTCAATGTCAAAGAATCAACTTGAATTTTGCGTCTTTATACCAAACCCGGATGAACGGACAAGTGAAGACTATGAACAAGATAATCTTAATTAAGAAAGAAGGTTGAAGAAGCAAAAGACAATTCAGAGGATTTACTTCCGTCTGTCCTATGGGACATCCGGATGACACCACCCTTAGCGACCAGGAAAGCCCATATATGCTTTCTCAGGGGATGGAGTGATGTTGTCAGTTGAATACAACCACCATAGTCAAAGATTTTTCATGATCACTTCTTTCAAAGACTAGAATCTCATTGAATGGCAGGAGGCAAACAGTGAAGGACAGATGCTCTCTCTCAACAAAATTCAAAGAAAGTCGAACCAACGCAACACTCCAACAGGAATAAGTAAAGAGGACTACTCGATATTACAATATGAACGTCCAAGAAAAGGCATTCTCGCCCGGTGATCTAATTCTAAAGAAAGCCGACCCAATAGAATGAGGTCAATCGATCAGTAAACCAAATCAAATCTGGAACAACCCATTTATCATTTATTAGAAAGTCATCCCAAGTACCTGCAAGTTTAAGTCATACACTATAAAAAAGATTCATCTCAAAAAGAAAATTTCCTTAAAACAACTATATTGTACCAATACAAGAGAAATATATTAGGAGTTTTATGCTTCCTATAACTTCGATTATTAGTTCTAGATTTTAAGATGAAGAGTTGTAAAATAAAGAATACTAAGATTCAACATCGTAGAATAAGATGGGAGCACCTAAAAGACAAATAAAATTATTTTTATGAGTAAAATTCAATATTTAAATATTTGGGATGTCAATGAAGACGTGAATGTTATATGGGAAAAATTACCTAATACTATTAAACAAGTGGCTAAAGATGTACTCGGAGAATCAAAAGAAAAAGTTTCTATAAATAAAAATAGTTGGTGGTGGAATAATAATGTGCAGAAAAGATAAAATATAAGAAGTTATGTTATAAAAATTGGTTTAAATGTAAAAGCGTAGATAACTGGGAAAAATATAAAACGGCCCGCACGGAGTCTAAAAGAATAATCTGTGACGCTAAAAATTCTGTTTTTAGTGATCTTTATAATATGTTAGATACTATGGACGGTGAAAAACATATGTATAAACTAGTCAATCAAAGAGAAAAGAAAAGTGAAGATTTAACTCAAGTAAAGTGTACAAAAGATGAAAATCAAAAAGTGTTTTTCTTAGAAAAAGATATTCAACATAGGTGGATGAGTTATTTTGATAAACTTTTTAATGAAGATGTTGAAAGTACGATCGACCTTAGTGATCTTAATATCGTTAATAATAGTAAAACTTTTCATTTTTACCGTCGCATTAGTAAAAAAGAAGTTGATGAGGCCTTAAAGAAAACCAAGGGGGGAAAGTCTGTAGGACCTGATGATATCCCAATTGAAGTGTGGAAATGTTTAGGTGATTCGGGGGTTTCCTGGCTTACTAAACTTTTTAATATTATTTTAAAAACTAAAAAGATGTCTGAGGAGTGGAGAAAGAGCATTTTGGTCCCCATTTTTAAGAATAAAGGAGATGCACAAGAGTGTGCAAATTATAGAGGAATTAAATTGATGTGTCATAATTTAAAATTATGGGAGAGGGTAATTGAACATAGGTTAAGACGTATTACGAAGGTTTCTCATAATCAATTTGGTTTTATGCCGGGCAGGTCTACCATGGAAGCTATACATTTATTGAGAGGTTTGATGGAGAAGTACAGAGATAATAAGGATGATCTACATTTGATTTTTATTGATTTAGAAAAAGCTTACGATAAGGTTCCTAGAGATGTTCTTCGGAGAGTCCTTGAGAAGAAAGGTGTTGATATGACTTATATTCAAGTCATTAAAGATATGTATGCTAGAGCTATTACATGTGTTCGAGCTGAAGGAGGATTGACCAAATATTTTACTATTTTTGTTGGTTTACATCAAGGATCGGCTTTAAGACCATATCTTTTTGCTTTATTTATGGATGGTCTTACTGGGCATTTACAAGAGGATGTACCTTGGTGTATGTTTTTTGCTGATGATATCCTCCTTATGGATAAGACAAGAGAAAAAGTCCAGGAAAAACTTGAATTATGGAGGTCTACATTGGAGTCTAAAGGTCTTCGTTTGAGTAGAACTAAAACTGAATACATGGAATGTAATTTTAGTAATAGTAGGTCTAGTGACAGAAGTATAACTTTGGGTGATCAAATTATTAAAAAGTGTGAACGATTTAGATATCTCGGGTCCATTGTTCAAAGCGATGGTGATATAGATGGGGATGTTAATAGTAGAATTCAGGTTGGTTGGTTGAAGTGGAGGAATGCGTCCGGCCTATTGTGTGATAGAAAAGTACCGCTTAGACTGAAAGGAAAATTTTATAAGATGGTGGTGAGACCTTCAATGCTCTATGGTGCTGAATGTTGGCCTTTAAAAGAGAAGCATAATGCTAAGTTAAGTGTTGTCGAGATGAGAATGATTAGGTGGATGAGTGGCTTTACACTTAGAGACAAAATGCGAAATGAATATATCTGTAATAGGGTTGGTGTTGCACAAGGGATAAAATTATAGAGAGTCGCCTTAGATGGTTTGGTCACATTAAACGTCGACCACCTGATGATCCGATTAGGAGAATAGATGTTTTAAATACAACTTATGTTAAGAAAGGCAGAGGTAGACCTAGGAAAACTTGGGCTTATTGTATAAAAAATGATCTTAATTTATTAGAATTAAACGAAAATTTGACACTAAATAGAATGCAATGGAGAAAAAGGATTCATGTAGCCGACCCCACTTAGTGGGAATAAGGCTTTGTTGTTGTTGTATTATTAAGAAAACACCAATCGTGCGATTGCGACCCAAGGTTTAAACAACACTTGAGAAACTCGAAGGATTGATACACCTCGCACCGAGACAACACTCGAGGAATTGGAGTACTCTAAAAAGCCGACCAAAATATACATTTAGGCGCTCGGTCGCAAAAGCCCTCAATTTGAGCTTTCAAATTTTGTGAACTAACTTCGAGAGGTAGTCCGCACAGTAGCAACAAAGCTCCATGAAGATTCCAAGAAAATCATCTAGAAAAATTATCAATGACTATCCCTCTACGAGTTGTAGATCGATTGAATGAAAACTTGAGTCCGATCGAAAAAATAAGTGCATAGGTTCGCCTCAGAGTTGACACCCAAAAAAACCGATCTAGCACGCATCATCTGAACAGTTAGCAAAACTATTAAACGACCAATGGTGCTACCAGAATGTTCTATCAGTGTGTACAAATAAAATCATTCCTCAACACTCGAGCAATGAAAGCCAAGACTCGAGCTGGCGAAAACATTATGAATTAACTAAAGAATCGCAAACGAAGTAACATCATAACTTAGAAATGGTAGCGCAGGTAAATGTGACTGAAATATCGTATTTCATTCTTTTAATCATTCATTTTCATGTGGGAATAAAAATATTATTATGTGCATTGGTTCGTTACATGTATATTAGAAGAAAGAAAAAGAACCACAAGCCTAGGAGTCGTCAGGCAGTGTGTTGGATGATCCGCCATCCGCTACATATCAACCTCTGACTCCTATTGGCGTTCCGACACTGAGGGAGCATCGAAGAATTTTTTTAAACTTATCAAGGTCGGAGTATTTTGGATTGACCATCCTAGCTCTTATGAATTGGTTGATTGTCACCCTCCTACCCTCCTCCATGTGAACCGCTTGAGTGTTAAGACATTCCTTAGTTGTATTCATTGTGGCAATCTGCTCTATCAACTCGGCATTTTATTCTTAAATGACAAACACCCAACCAGATGCTATCTCTAATTCTACCTCAGCACCCTCAAACTGAACCTTTGCCTCGGCCGCCCAATGTGTTGTCGCTATTGGCTGCACCTTAAACTCCTTCGCTTTTGCCTTGGACCTTGGGGTCCTAGATCTCGTGTTCAGGCAAAGGGAAGATAAGTGGTGTGTTGCAGCAAAACCGAGCAACTAGAATCGGTCGACCGAATGACATATTTCCACAGGCTGGAGGTTATTCATATGCTTTTTAAGACCCGCCAACCGAAGAGCGTCTGCGACGATCGAGAAGTATTCAGTTGTCTCCTAGGTCAAAGGAAATATCCATCCCAAAGTTTATTATTGCAAAACTGGAGTTCAAATTGAAAAAGACCTTCAGTTGTTTCTCTAGTAATAGACTGCAGCGACCTTTGTCTCCCTTTCTTTTCTTGGGAGGCAAGGGAAGAGAAGTGTCAGATTCTTAGGCCAGGGATTTGCCTTTCCGCCGGTGATCTGCTTCTTCAGCCAACTTAGGCTCCTCTTCTCCCGAGCTTTCTTCAAGACCTACTACCTCAGCATGACCGGCTGGCGCTACCAGAGATTACAGAGACGGAGGACTGGCTCCCCTCTTTCAGCTAAAAGAATACAATCGAAGAACGATGGCCGAGACGCATCATGTGTTAATGAGAGTTTCGGTGGTCTCTTTAAGAGACGATCCCGACGTTGTCTTCCAAGCAAGCTCTAATGGCAATTGTATCGCGAAGAATGGAGCAAAATCCGGGATGGGAGGAGGAGGAGGAGGACCGAGGGTTTCAAGCGAAGATTTTCCGTGCGGTTATTACTTAGAGTCAACGACGTTTATACAGTTGGTTACTCGTTGACGGTCTGTCAGTTATTATTTAGAGAGTAACCAAGTGTATAACAATAGTTAACTAAATATGTGTCGGAAAATATTTCTATAAAAATGTTGACTGGTTAGGGGTGATTATACCTTTGAAAATTACAAAGTTATTTATCAGTTGTTAAGTGGTCTAAAATTAATACGATATTTTTAACGCACAAAAAGCCGTCGGTTTTATCGTAAAAAATAGTTGTTTTTTTGTGGTGACAGATATATTTGCTCAAAATGGCTTACTCGAGCGACTTAAACCGAGGTGGAAGCCCATTTTTTTCTTGGATGGCCCTTCGATTGGCCTTGTGGTAATCCCCCAATTTTCACTGGTGCTCTCGAGTAATCGAAGCTTCCAATCTTTTATATTGTTCTCAAAGTCAATAAGATGGAACTTCTCGGTCGAGTTGAAGACAACATATCCGTCTGACTCCACCCTAAAAAAGAACATGTGGGAAAACAGTTCTTGAGAACATGGAATCTCCATCTAACGCAAGTAAACAACGTGCATCATCACCGCGGTGATTGAGTTCGGCTTGATTTGGGCGGGTATAACTTCATAGTGATTCAGTATCGACTAGATCTCTAGATAGAAGGCCAGTCGGAGTCTCCTCCAGAACTGGTCCTGGTAGAAAATTAAGTCATCTCCCAAGTAATTAGTCGTTTGAACCTCCGACTTCACCTGCTCGAGCACAACACTCGTGTCATACACACAAGCTCATCCAGCAAAAGCCACATCGAACGACGTTGGTATCGATTGCTCGTTTGCCTCACTAAACAATACAGATGAGGGGAGTATTTGGATTCCACGAGAGCTTTGAAAGAAAACGACCATAGGGGAGGAGTAGAAAATGAAATAGTGCAATCTTTTTTTCTCATTTAACCCTATATATAGGGTGGTATCTCGGAAATTTGAAATGCCTCGAATGTGTACCTCGGACTTCAAAAATCGAGAAGACACAATGATGAATAATTTGAAAATTTGAAAAAAAATAATTTTTTTTTTATAAAAAGTACTTTACAGAGGGGTCATCAGTTGTCTCAGGCAGCACCAACCGGACTTACGAGACTCGAGTACAACCCCGCCCCCCCCCCCCACCCAAATTTTTCTATACCCTATACATCGGCCAAAACCCGTGATATCATGTTGGTCTCCTACACTTCTGTCGGCTTAGTGTGGATGCTTTCCAGTTCGGCCTGGTGGGTCACTATATCAGCGTAGAGGACTGTCAGCTCCTTCACGTCCGAAATAGCAATGTCTCTATGGACCCGGTAGAGGAGTTCACCATCTTGCCCATGCGGTAGGCCAACGCTCAAGGAAACCCACAGACAGTAGTCCTCCCTCTTGACAACCTCCTGGTTGGGCAAATTGTCGGGTTCACCTCCACCCGGAGTCAGAATAGAAGGTTCAGTCACCGTCTCAGGAGTGGGGGATAGGGTTGTCCGACTTCCATGGCCAAGGAATCGACAACATGCATGGATTCATCTTCAAAGATAATCATATGTCAAGGAAGGGATAAGGGATGAACCAAGTATTTACAAAATAATTTTTTTATCTATTTGTCTCTCTTTATCCTATGTGATAAGACTCTTGCCAGTAGGCGGTAAGGCAACCGCCTAGCTAACCTCGCCAGCCAAAGTTAGGAGAACCACACCTTTGCAAAGCTGAATGTTTGATCTTGGTAATTTGTCAATGGGTGAGCCGACCTCTGCTGAATCGGATCTCGAGCAAGGTCTGGTGCACTGGTGATGTGTACCTCAGTCCTACTTCCCACCTCACAGAGTGTCAACGAGTCAGACGACTCAGCCGCCTCCTCTAGTCTTTACTTCTTCAACACCACTTGCTTAACTAGCTTTGTCCCCTCTGGCCAGATCCATCCCCCATCTTTTTTGAGCCGATCGGTTGTCCTTCACCTTTCGTCCTCTTTCCTTTTGGCAAGCTCTCATCTACAGGTTTTTTATTGGGATCCGGCCGAGTACTCTTGAGTTTTTCCTTTTTCTCTCCCACGGGGTGACGAAGTTTGTCAGTCAAAAGCCCGAAGCTCCTCAACTTAACTTCTTTGCTCAAAAGTTTTCTGAACTGTTTCAATTACAGTTTTCTTTCAATAATTGATTGTAGGGGAGAAAATCCAAAAATTGTGACATAAAAGATCTGAACATGTAGTATTTATAGAAAAAACGTGTACAAAAATCTAAGGAGTTCAATTATTATAAGTACTTATTATGCAATAAATAAGTCACTATATGCATATAATTATCTTATTCTTATTACAGTTGTCATTTTCAAGAAGTAAAAGAAACAAAAAATTAAATATGTACATTAGAAATATGACCACACAAATCTCAAAGAAATTCTTTGGATCTCACTAAGGAGATACTAAAGGACCGCATCGGGATGGTCAAAAGACAGCGACATGAAGCTTCGTGTCATTCATGTCCGAATCATGGGCCCGCTGAAGCAATGTGCAACCGAATGAAAGAACATTTTGCACCCGATTTAAGGGACATCCATATGTACTCAATTCTTTCGATCAATTATGGGATTCTTCATAAGGATTACCAATAGTCATACCTTATCCTCTATAAATACCCCTTGTTTGAAGGAGAAATACTCATCAGATTACGGTAACGCGCACTTTGCCTGACTATCTAAGTTCACTCTAGTGATAAGGTCACTATAAGGGGTTTTCTTGAGAAGGCTGACCGAAGATTTTTCAGCTGACCGAAAATCTTCCAGCTGACCGAAGACCTTTCAACCGACCGGACGATTATTAGATGACAGAATAATAATATTAGTGTATTATTAATGCCCCACTTTGAAAAGTTATGTGTATGAAAAGTGCCAACAATGGCTACGAAAAAGGAACCCAAGATCAGTTACAAATATTTAAAGGCGTAATGGTGCATTAATCACTTGTAATATCCCTATTAAAACACGGACAAATATGTCACTTATGCGACACACCCTAATATCTATAAATAAGGGGATCATTTCTTCAAGAGATGACTACTGAATCTATTCTGATAAATTTCTAATGATTTGGCACTCCACAATTCTTTCACACTTTATTCCTCCATTCCTCCCATCCGTCCAACGCTCTACTCATTATGTGTGATCCATTGAACATTTTTGGATTCAACAATGCCAAAATATTTGTATTTTAAATCAAAACATAATAAACAAAATAAAAATGAAAAATAAAAATAAAAACAAAAGTTATCCTAAACTTCCCCTTAAAGATTAGCCCTCAAATAAAGGTTTAAGCATTTTAGTTGAAAATTAGTTTTGACTGTTGGTGCATCCATCCCAATTTCAAAACTGTTGTGATTCACACTCTCTTTAACTCCGTATTGGTTATCACCTATTGACCAGGAGAACATGCAAACATGAGAAACCAATCCTAGAGTCTCCAGCCCTTGAAATTCACTCCACCCCTAAAAAAACTATCAAAGCTCTTGATATTCATTGACTCATGGTCCGTTAGATCAAAGCCAAACAAATCAAAGACTAATATTCAACTCAATCAATACTTATTACAAATGTTGATCTTGTCAATATAATAGAAAATTTAAATAGTTTTGCAATTTATATGTTGTATTAATTAACTTCTTACCAAGTTTTGTTCCCACCAGCAAAATTGGAACATTTGGAGCATAATGCCTAAGTTCAGGAATCCACTAATAAATGAAGAGGAAATTTCAGATTAGTGAATGCCAACAGCATAATCATGGAGATCGATTCAGTTTTGCAAGCAAGAGAAGGAACCTTTTTGGATATATTCTCGTAGCTGGCCCTGCTGATCAATGAAAATGCTAGTATGAATACATCAGCTCCTCTGTAACTAAGAGGCCTTAGTCTATTGTAATCTTCTTGACCTACACAAAAGAAGATTAACTTATATTTAAATCCAACACCTAATAATAGATAATAAAGAAAACAATGTATCCATTTTACATCTCTGCAATAAAGATCATCAAATAGCATTCATCATTTTTATGGTTCGATTAATACCTTAACATAAAAAAATTATAATAAAAGGTGACTTAGAAAGGGAGGAGCTCCTGCTAGCATACAGCTTAGAAAAATAAAATTATGTTCTCCATTGACTTTTCAAAATGAGGATTATTGTGGTCCCTTCTAAATATTTAAGGATTCCTATAGAATCCGAGACTAAAATGTCCCCATCTAAAGAAACTCAAGGAATCACTTTGAAACTTTAATATCTAATGTTTAGTGCAAAAATTGATATTTTAAAAGAGCCTAATTTTACTAAAGTGCGTCAAAGCTTGGAGCTCCCACTAATGCATGGCTTACAAGAGGGCTTTTGGGGACGCCTTTATACTTGCATTGATAAAGAAACTCTTTCAGAGATTCAAATCTGATAGCTCTGTAGTACACTAAAGAAAACTAATCTTTATCTCACTGTCTACCATTTTTCTTTTCTTATATGATACCTTCGCTTCCAAGCATAGTTTCATTCATTCAAAGAAAGGTTAGGGCTTTCTCTTCTTTTCTACCTTCTTCTTTCTTTCTTTCTCCTTTTTTGCGAATCTGAACCCTGTGTTTATTTAGATTGCAATGAATTTTACTTCCTATCCTTCCTCACAGAATAATTTGTTATTAAGATAAGGTAAAATCCCATCCACCAACTATTTATAAATTATCTATTAGCGTTAGTTTGTGCAAAAATGAAAGGCATCATAATTGGAACTGACTCATCACATCTATGAAAGCAAGTTCAAAAATAGAAACTCGTTGACATCCACTTTCTATCATACGAACTTCTATCAAACAAATGCTAATCTTGATTCAGAATTTTGATTAAGCCTTATCAAACACTCACATCAAAATAGCAAAGTATATGTGCTTTTGGTGATTACATTAAAATTAAATCCCATTAAAATGGAATTTGCCGGTATTCAGTTTGGGTAACTGCGGTGGAAATAAATTCAAAATTTTCAATTGACTACTCATGACTAGTGAGTTGTTCTTCCGTTTCAATTGAATCAACATATTTTGTTATGGTCATACTCCTCAATCTGATTCACACTTCTTCTTCCTCTTTCACCAATTAGATCTAACTTAAATTTAAATAAACTCTCGGATTCAAAGCCAAACATTGCACAGAAACTGCTAGTTGGAGAAATCAAGCTCACCTGCTGTGTCCCAGAGCCCAAGATTCACAGTGCTTCCATCCACCACCACGTTTGCACTGAAGTTATCAAATACAGTAGGCACGTAATCCTACACATCTCCATGGGAGAATTATATGAAAAATTGAAAGAAATATAGAGAGAGATGAAAAGGGAGATTTCAAAAGCGAACAGTTCTTAGTAATTAGCAGCCAGTGATTTGAAACTGGGATCAGGTTACCGTTGGAAAGGTATTGCTGGTGTAAGAGATAAGCATGCAAGTTTTTCCGACAGCGCCATCCCCGACGGTCACACACTTGATAAACCTAGCAGTGCTCATCTTTTGAGAAAACAGATTCTATTCTACTCCTTCTTATGCTTCTTCTTTGAGCTGTTTGATGAAAATTGCTTATTGGAGGCTTTATAACTACAAATGGCCACTTATAAAGCATGAAACGTAAAGAGTGAGGGTAAAGCCAAAAAATAAAATAAAATCCATTTTTCAAATTTGAACAGGAATGGAGGGGAGGGGGAGGTCGGTGGTCTTTACCTTAGGCGGGTGTAGCCCCACAAAAGCACACGGATTATACTTTGCTGTGAGTAGTGCAACATTGCACCTCATTAATGTAAAATTAGCATTGGAATGCAGGACACCTTAATTGTTTGATTGAAAGATGAGGCTCTCAACAAAGAGTTTTCAATTTCAAAGCCATGGCTATGTGGTGTGCGTGTGTTTGAAATTAAATTCACTCATATATTTTAAAAAACTGTTAGAATTTGAGAAAAGTGTCAACATAATATTCTACCTCTATATGGTGAGTCTTTTTAATCCAAAAATTTATATACTCACCCAAAAAAGACTCGCCATATAGTGAAGTTCACGTTGGAGATCAAACAAAGATCTCCAGATATGACCAAAAAAGACTCACCATATGGAGATCTTGGAGAAACCTTTGGGAGAACTTCACGTTGGAGATCAAACAAAGGTTTCTCCAAAGATCTCCAGATATCACCAAGGCCTGTTAATCAGGTAAGCCAAATGGCCACCCTAAAACCGATTGACTACCACAATCATAACCGACTGGATTCCGAGACTAATGGCCGACCGGTGTCTAGATAAAAGCCAGCCAAAACCAACCCAACTGACTGACCCAAGGATCTATCGAGCAAAAAGTTCTATGCAGTCAAAAAAGCAATAATACTCCGTACAACCCCTCCAAAGAAGGGGTAAATCATGTAATTTTAACTTTTGTCATTTTATCTTCTATAAATAGGATATCATAGCATGTATTAGGGGCTTTTGACTCTCCCCGTATGTCTTGTAAGCCATGCTTGAAAAATATAATAAGGTCGTAGATCCCGAGAATACCCTATTTGCCCCTACGGGACATATTATGTGTGTTATCTCCTTCTCTCTCCCTCTCTATCTCTCTCTTGCTACCTCTACTTCACAATTCCTATAGCTCTAATCCTTGGGCATGCCTCACAAGACAAATCTGGATCAACTTCCTAAAATAAGCAATAAGCTTAGAGCATGCTAACAACAAAAAGGGAAGCAACCCTAATGAGGAGAAATACACCACAAAGACACTTCAATAGGGAGCACACCAAAGAATTCATGTAACAACTGGTATGGAGCAAAAAATCATGTTTTTGTTGTCTTCTTTGAGTCCTTAGCTACGAGGCAAGAATCACAAATTAAACAGACGGCCATCCCCTAACGGTCGGAATAACCTCTCAGAGAAAGCCGATTAACGATACCTACGCAATGCTCAGGTAACATCAGACAGCTGACATGAAGCTCGATAAATAAAGGGTGTATCATTTTAAACCTTATCTTTTGCGCTATGTTAAATCCTTTTAATGTTTTATCAGGCTTGATTGACACTTGAGGAACCCTTATCTAAGAAGCAACACCGATAGTGACCCTAATGAGGTCTCATCAGCGAAATTGCCCACAATGCTCCTACATCGTAATTCTTGGTCTCCAAATATGAATCAAATAAAGTTATGGAGGAATTTCTTTTCTCAATAGCAACAAGTTCCATGAAGGGTATGATGTAAATCACCCCATCATAGATCTTGATGGTTACCCCCTCAAAGGTAGCGACAAGATCCTCCTTAGTTCTTTTGAAGAGTGCAAGTCGACCGAGGTGACAATCTGATTAAGCAACTAAGAGCTTGAAGGACACTGCAAACATTCAGTTGGTATGAAAAAAATAAAGACAACCTACACCAATTCCATCGGCATTCTACAAAAAAATCTCTCCCATCTCAATGCTTAGCATGTATAAAGTCCTAGAGGTGGTTCACTTCCTAGTATCGACAAGCTCTACAAAGATTATGATGCAAGTAACCTCGAAAGCGAGTCTAGTTAGTTACTCGACCGAGGCGTCAATCTGATTGAGCAAAATGAGACTGACAGTGTAAGACTTGTGTCAGACTACTACATCAAAAATGACTAACTATCTTTCCAAAGATCCAAGTCATCAACCAATACCAACGCTTTTCACCCAGCAATTATTGCAAAAAATAATGCGGTAAAGGTAAAATAATAAAAAAAAGAAAAGGTATGCAAAATAAACGAGAAGCTTCATTCATTTTTAAATGTAAAAATGTGCAAGTCATTCTATACAAAGAATTTAATTTACACCATATACGAAAGCTACATACGACGGATATAGAATCGACAATTTGGTCACATCTACTAGACTGGATGTTTCAGTGGTTCGCTTCGGAGCCATAAAAAAAAAGAGAAAAGACCTAATGAAAGGAAGAAGGAAAATTGAGTGATAGGAAAGGCAATAAAAAGAAAACAAACAAACAAATAAACACCTCATTCTCTATTTATGAGGATGCAACGAAAGTGGGAACATTGCACAAAAAAAATTTGAGAGAAAGCATCACATCAATGTGGAAATCGAGAACAAAAAATAAAATAATTTTTTTTTCAAAAATAGTAATTAAACTTGGACACAAGTTCAACAAAAAGGTACCTTACAAATAAGTCTCTGGTCATCTCGACTAGGACAAAGCCCTTCATAATTAGCATTTGACCGCCAAGATTGAACCGATTCACTTATTCGGCCTCAAAATGTGTCGTTTGTACAGAGGAATGTTCTTGAAGTTCACAAACTTCTCGGCGAATATCAGTTATTTCCCCTTGCATCTCCTTCAGTTGAATTTGTTTCATGTAGAGATCCTCCTCTCACTGAGTCTAAGCAACTTCTGTTTCGTCCAGGCGATAGGTCAAAGTTCTAAGTGACATCTGGTGTCCCTCAACCATTGTTTGATCCTGATAGTCACCAAAGGGTAAACCCCGATCCAAGGGTCTTCACCTATTTCAAAAATTAAGAATTAAAAAACAAGAAGAAAAAAAACTAAGTAAACCCTAAAACAAATATGTATGTAAGTATGTATGTATGTATTTAGCATTCGCTCCACCTCAAACCAAGAAGTTCCCCTTATATTCAATGATGAAAGATCATCGACCACTCTTTTCTCTCTGATTGACTACTAACCCTACCAATTTGTTGCACCAGTTGATTGAGAGTGCTCACATTCTCCGACATACGCATAACCTCAATCGGGGCCTTAGTTGACAGACTAGCCACCAAACCACCCAACTCCTTCCCAGTGCTGGGTTGACCCTGCTGGGTTGGCCCTTCTTTGGAGCCTCTCGAATTGAATTTGATAACTCCTACTTCACTCGCCCGGATGACTTTGGCTTTGTAGCGAGTTTCTTCTTCTGTATCTTCTTTCTCAACCAATCTTCCGATTAAACTGTTTCTTTACGCTAGTAGTGGTCAACATCTTTTTTTGGTCGATGAGTTTTATCACCTAATTGGATGCTTTCTCCATAAGGGCAACACAAAAGCCGAGCGGATGCAAGTATAGAACCGTTCATTATGCTCTATATATAAGAGTCATGGGCGCGACAATCCGATGAGTCTAATCATTACATTAATTTATGATTATTAAGATATGATTTATTGCATTAAAAATTTTCTTCTCCTTATCGCAGTTTTTACTATGAAGGAGCAAGAAAACCAGGAAACATGATATGCAAACTCAAAAAACGGTCTTCATGAATCTCGAGACAATCCGAATGTCTAGATTAAAAGAGATGACTGAGATTCCCACCCTAATAAAAAGATATGTCATCGTGCATCCAACCGGTTGAAGACCACCCATACAATTTATAGCAAGCGGACCAAACGGCTGACGACCGTCCGGACTTCCGATTGACTAAAAGTTACTCTAAGTGAAAGAATTTATTTAAATTTTGAAGGATAAAATTTCTTCAATTTCTTTAATAGTACTATAATTAAATAGATTAATTTTTCTTTTTGTATAAAAATAAATCTTTTCTGTTTGAGATTTAATGGATAAGTGCAACCAGCAGCCACCTTCTTTCCACCATTGCTGGTGAAAATATATTCTGAAAAGATAATTGGAGCTCATTTTTATAGGTGAATTAAGTAAAGCTTAAGATGTATTATTATCTTTAAGAATATTTATTAACTCATACAATTAAAGCCTTTCTCTGAGATCGTTTTTTTATCACTTATTTTAAAATGCTATTTATTTTGTATTTATTAAAATTATTTTTATTATATTTAATAACATTTGAAATAATTTTAAGTTATTTAATTATTTTCTTAACAAAACCACCATCACCAACTGTTGTCCCCATGCTTCCCACCACCACTAATTAGTCAGACTGCAATCGTCCTTTTGAAATCAATATTTAATATATTAGAAAAAATTGTAAATATAACACTCTTTTAAAGTATCAATTATATTATGTTTCTTTTAAAAATAATAAAAGATAAAATTGTTAAATTAATAATTTTTCTCAGACAGCAAATGTACCTTTGCTTTATATAAAATTATTATCTTTTCTAATGTTTACATTAAAATAAAAAATGGCCTGGAGATGATGGAAGGGAGAAGTGTTGATTGGCGCCATGGCTAATGCTTGTACCCTAAAAATACTTTTGTGTCGCTTTAATTAGAAATGTGAGTGCCGGTTGGTTGGTACTTAAGTATGGAAGAAGAAATTGAAGAGGGAAATGATGGACCGTAGCAAGAAAGGAAAAGGACTTCTTTGCTTAATTCAAGCAATCACAAATGATTAATTTTTATCATCATTGAGGCACGTTTGACTATATAGAAATGTTGAGTTCTCCACGGGATTTTTTTTTGCAGTTATTAGCAAAGAATTTGTACGAGATTTTTAGTGCTACTAAATATGTTACGTGAAAAAATTTTGACACAAATTTAAATTAATATCTTAAAATATCCCACATAACAATCGAAGCTCATTTATTTCCTTCTCTCTTCTGTTTCGACGGACAAATCTGCTCCGACAAGGTGGTCAGCAGTTCGTGGCGCTTCTCGTTCGATGAAATTGCAGCTCTGAAGACCACCACTCCTCTCCAAACAGAATGTATTGTTTTCTTCATTCTTCCTTCTTCCCCGTTATTTTTTTTTTCTCGTGATATTTGATGTTTTGAAATCTTGGTTTGTTAAAATTTATATTTCAGTGTACAGAATGTATTGCATGTGATTAGTTTTATTTTGTATGTGGTACATATTAGTTTCAGAGCTACATATTAGTTAGCAAATTTTTGGGAAAGGAGCTTAATGAATGCAAAGCAAATTATGTGCCTTTTCTATTGCATTTTAATATAAGAGTACAATGGGGTCAAATATATAAGTAGGAGATATAGGTAGATTTAAGTTTTCCTCATGTAAGAGTAATACAAACTTGAGGTTAGGAAAGAGTGATGTAAATATAGAAATATGTAAAAATAGAAATACATTCCTTTTGAAGGTGATATTTATGCCATATATATTATTGGTTTAGTCCCTTAAAAGATAACGCTTATGATATTAGTATTTACTAACAAAGTGATTTTTGAATTCTTCAAGAAGATAATATGAGTATGTGTTGAAGAAATGAATAAATTTATTCGATTGAATGCTGATTTTTTGCCAATAAAATAAATGTAAGGGGGGAGTTATTTAAAAATCAATTCATGAGGATAAATTTTACTAGTTTTAGATGGTGTGTAGATTGAGAGTCATAAAAAATGAATATATAAGAGCTTTGCTTGTAGTTGATAAAAGAGCATTGCAGGTTGTGCAACTTCTTCTTGTATTATCTTGTCCAATATTATAATTTTGAACATAAAATCATTAAGCACATCATTAACCTTATAGTCTATGTTCTCAAACTTCCTCAACCAATTTCTAAGATCTGTCTTCCTTGCTTGCCTCCTCTTAGCAAACTCTATACTTAAGAATAATATTCACTTTAGAAAAATTGCCAAAAAGCATGGAAGAGTATGTCCTTTGATTTTAGTTTGTGACTATGGGCAGATATGATATGGGAAGTTCAACATTTTTAACATTTTACTGCATATGGATATTTGAAACGTGAGATCATGGATGTATAAAAGATTATATTCAAGAAGAAAACGACTTATTGACAAGTTTTTTACTTGTATTTAAAAATTCATGCAGGTGGCATCACAGATGCCCGTTTACCTTTCAGAAGGCAGGTATCGATGCCTCTGTGAGAAACACAAGAATCAAGCTTACTTGATACTTGATGAAGTGAATGTCGGCGTTCGTAGCCGTGTAAGAGATTTTCTCATTGTCGATGTCGATGTCGTTTTGGAGTCGCCACTCTGTTTATCTATAATATTGCCCTAATCTTCAACAAATCTTATTTCTTTGGATTCCGTAAAAGGATCCTCAGATAGTAAGAAGTTTGAAGAAAATAAGGGTTAATAAGATAGAAAACGATAGAAAAAGAGATGTCGGTGATAATCCTTATAAAAGAAAATTCTAGAATGTCTAGAAGTTCTATATAAGGATAATGAAGTTTTGGTAACCAGAGATATTTTAGATATAATATCTATCCTTAGTTCTTTAAATCTCTTATAGAAGCAAGCTCCTATAGTTAATTACATCTTAGAAAATTATAATTGTCTAAGAAAACTTCTGATTAATGTTAATCACTTGTTTTCTAAGAAGTTTCAAGGAAAGAAACATCAACGTTCAATCTTAAGGGTAATGTGTCATACTACCCTAAAAGTTTGATTTTGTCAATTTTTGTTTTTGTTTGTTTTTTGTTTTGTTGTTTGTTGTTTTTAATTGTGTTGTTAATGTCATCATTTTATGGTCTTATAATTTGTTGTTCGTTTTGGTGGCTATCTTAAGAGTTCTAGGTTTTGTTTTTTCTTGTTTTTGTCATTTTAATGTTGTTTGTTTTATTTTATCTTATCAATGTCATTGTGATTTTGTTTTATTTTGTTATCATTTTTCTCGTCTTCGGAATGTCGTCTAGTAAAACAGAGTTAGCACACCCTACAACATGCAAAGAAAATCTAAAATGAAATTAATGTTGTCATTTCATCTTGATTGTCCTGCAAAACAGAGTCAGCACACTTTATAATATGCAAAGAAAATCTAACAGTTATTCTTAACCTATAAGAAAAAGGAGTGTTTAGTTTATGTAGTGTTTTAATATCAAAAAGTTAGATTTTTAGATTCAATGTCATTGGAATGATAAGTTTAATAAAAAATTTAGATTTATTTTAGATTCTATGTCATTCAAATCTAAAATATTAAGTCTAATATTAATTAGAATTACAAGTTTGATTTTAATATTTTAGATTCTATGTAATTTGAATCTAAAAATGTTAAGTCTAATATTGATTAGACTTAAAAGTTTGATTTTGATATTTTAGATTCTATGTCATTTGAATCTAAAAATGTTAAGTCTACTATTGATTAGACTTAAAAGTTCGATCTTAATATTTTAAATTCTATGTCATTGGAATCTAAAAATGTTAAATCTTTTGTTGTTTAGACTTAGAATCTAACAAAAAGTTAAATTTTAATATTTTAGATTCAATGTCATTTTGAATCTGCATATATTAAGTCTTGTTGATTAGACTTAAATCTAACAAAAGTTAGATTTTAACATTTTTTATTCAATGACATTTAAGTCTAAATGTGTTAAGTCTTATTTTGATCAGACTTAAAATCTACCAAGTTAGATTCTAATATTTTTTATTCAATGTTGTTTGAATCTAAAAATATTAAGTCGATTAGAAGCCTGATAATTAGATTCCATGTCATTTGAATATAATATTTTTGTTTTCATCATATTGGATAACTCAGGTTCAATTTAAATTGAACTTAAGTTAAGTTAGGTTCAATAAGGGTCGAACCTAAACTTTATGTTGACTTTGACTTAGTTATGTTAAAACTTAGGTTTGATTCAAGTCTAATATGGTTTAGACTTAAATTTAGTTTTGTTTAAATTCATATTATGTTGTACTTAAGTTAGGTTTTCTTTAACTTAGATTCATGTAATGTTGAATCTAAATTTGGTTTTGTTTAACTTAGATTCATATCATATTGAATCTAAGTTAGGTTTTGTTTAACTTAGATTCATATCATATTGAACCTAAGTTAGATTTGACTTAAGTCCAATATGGGTTGGACTTAAGTTAGGTTTGGGTTAACTTAGATTCATGTCATGTTGAACCTAAGTTAGGTTTGACTTATGTCCAATATGGATTGAACTTAAGTTAGGTTTAGGTTGAATTAGATTCACGCCTAAGTTAGGCTTGACTTAAGCCAAATATGGTTTGGACTTAAGTTAGGCTTTATTTTAACTTAGATTCATATCATGTTAAACCTAAGTTAGATTTGACTTAAGTCTAATATGGGTTGGACTTAAGTTAGGTTTAACTTAGATTCATGTTATGTTAAATCTAAGTCAACATTAACTTAAGTCTAATATGGATTGGACTTAAGTTAGGTTTGAGTTAACTTAGATTCATGTCATGTTGAACCTAAGATAGGTTTGACTTAAGTCCAATATAGGTTGGACTTAAATTAAGTTTGACTTAGATTCATGTTAAGTTGAATCTAACTTAAGTTTGACTTGAGTCCAATAAGGGTTGGACTTAAGTTAGGTTTAACTTAGATTCATGTCATGTTGAATCTAAGTTAGGTTTGACTTATGTCCAATATGGGCTGGACATAAGTTAGGTTTGACTTAGATTCATGTTATTTTGAATCTAAGCTAAGTTTGACTTAAGTCCAATATGGGTTGGACTTAAGTTAGGTTTAACTTAGATTCATGTCATGTTGAATCTAAGTTAGGTTCCAATATGGGTTTGACTTAAGTTAGGTTTAGGTTAACTTAGATTCATGTCGAGTCGAACCTATGTTAGGTTTAGGTCTTGAGTTTGTTAATGTTTAATAGTTTAATTAAGTATAATGTGTTATACTTAATTAGGTTTTATGTTTGATTAAACCTTAGTTGATTAAGGTTTAATATTTTAATTAAGTTTAATATATTAGACTTAATTAGGGTTTAAGTTTGATTAAACCTTCATTGGTTAAGTTTTAATATTTTAATTAAGTCTATTGTGTTAGACTTAATTAGGGTTTAGGTTTCATTAAACCTTAGTTGGTTAAGGTTTAATATTTTAATTAAGTCTTTTGTGTTAGTCTTAATTAGGGTTTAAGTTTCATTAAACCTTAGTTGGTTAAGGTTTAATAGTTTAATTAATTCTAATGTGTTAGACTTAATTTGGGTTTACCTTAGTTAATATTTAATAGTTTAATTAAGTCTAATATGTAGACTTAATTAGGGTTTAAGTTTAATTAAACCTTCGTTGGCTAAGGTTTAATCATTTAATTAAGTCTAATGTGTTAGACTTAATTAGGGTTTAAGTTTGATTAAACCTTAGTTGGTTAAGGTTTAATAGTTTAATTAAGTCTAATGTGTTAGACTTAACTAGGATTTAAGTTTGATTAAACCATAGTTGACTAATGTTTAATAGTTTAATTAATTCTAATGTATTAGACTTAATTAAGGTTTAATTTAATTAAACCTTAGTTGATTAAGGTTTAATAGTTTAATTAAGTCAAATGTGTTAGACTTAATTAGAGATTTGATTTTTATTAAACCTAATTTAGTTAAGGTTTCATAAGATTTAATTAAGCCTAGTGATGTCTTAAGCTTAATTAAGATTTTATTTTTATTAACCCTAATTTACTTAAAAATTTAGTAAGGTTTAATTAAGCCTAGTGATGCCTTAAGCTTAATTAAGATTTGATTTTTATTAACCTTAATTTAGTTAAGGTTTAATAAGGTTCAATTAAGCCTAGTGATGTCTTAAGCTTAATTAGAGGTTTGATTTTTATTAAACCTAATTTTGTTAAGGTTTAATAAAGTTTAATTAAGCCTAGTGATGTCTTAAGCTTAATTAAGATTTGATTTTTATTAAACCTAATTTATTTAAGGCTTAATAAGGTTTAATTAAGCCTAGTGATGTCTTAAGCTTAATTAGAGGTTTGATTTTTATAAACCTAATTTAGTTAAGGTTTAATTAAGCCTAGTGATGTCTTAAGCTTAATTAAGATTTGAATTTTATTAAACCTAATTTAGTTATGGCTTAATAAGGTTTAATTAAGCCTAGTGATGTCTTAAGCTTAATTAGTGGTTTGATTTTTATTAAACCTAATTTAGTTGAGGTTTAATAAGGTTTAATTAAGCCTAGTGATGTCTTAAGCTTTATTAAGATTTGATTTTTATTAACCTAATTTAGTTAAGGCTTAATAAGGTTTAATTAAGCCTAGTGATGTCTTAAGCTTAATTAGATGTTTGATTTTTATTAAACCTAATTTAGTTAAGGTTTAATAAGGTTTAATTAAGCACTATAATGTTTTTGGGCTTAATTATGGTTTATCTTTAGTCTATTTCGGTTTAGACTGAATTTTGACCTATTTCATTAAGAAATGGACTAGGTAAGATAAAGGGAATATTTTATGGTTTAAAATATTAACTTATAATTAATAAGTTTTAACCCTTACTTAAAAATGTCATTTGAAATTGTCTAATGGTCTAGGAATTGTCATTTTAAGGTTATTATCTGTCACCCCAAATTTTCTATCCATTTTCCCATTTAATTTCTTATTTTCTGAATTTTTATAATTATTGTTGAAAATAATTACAAAGTGTCTTGATAAATAAGAAATTATGTCTTAGAGGATTATTCTAGCCTAGGAAAAATCTGAGAGAGTTCCTAAGGACCTTGAAATAAATCCCTGAAATTTTCATATTTTTGTGTCATGTCAATAATTTTTAATAACTAAAATATTCTAGAGAGTATTTAATTATTTAAAAAAGAAATATAAAAAATAAAATTATGATTTTGATGTCATAATTTTCTCCTCCTCAACTTGAGTTCAGAAGTATTTTTGTCTTATTTTTATGATTTTTCTTTATCAAATTATGGAATTTTGATTCAATTAAAGTTAATCTATTTTAAATTAATCCTTAACTCAAAAGAAAATTCGAGGGGGCGCTGCGTGTCCTTGGACCCATTGAAGATTCGTCTGATCTGTTGCGGTAACGGAAACAACTGAGCGGACAAAATTTAATCAAAGCCTTCCATTTCCAAAACACGGAAACGGACGGTATCCATTCATCCCCTTCGATTTATCATAACCTGTGGACTGTCCAAGGTTTAGAGGTAAGGTCTCACTTAACACTTGATAGAATTTAGTGATTCTTATCTCTACAGCTTCATCTTAAAGAGACGAAGACATCCATACAGATTTGTTAGGGTTTTTAATGGGTTTTTTTCATAAAGTCCGAAACCCTAACGCCATTGATGCCAAATAATCCATACCTTGGTCTTAATTGATTTTAAGTCAATTTGAATGGCTCTAAAGCTTCGTCTGGTCCTCATAAAGCTTTCACCCAAGTCAATTTGGATTGAAATGAGGTCTATATATGATTTTGTTCTTAACGTGTGTCAGCTTGAGGGGAGATGATTGAAAAGTGGGTTAGAAGCTATGGGGATGGCCAATTTCGATTGGGCTCCTCCTCATTTGGTCTCTAAATGGATTTAGGATGGTTAATTTGAAGATTTGAGGTGTTTGGTTTCACACTCCTAAAATGTCCTATTTTGAGTGTTCTCAGGTTAGCCAAATTAAGGAGAATGGGTGGATTTCATGGCTCGATTTCATGAGGGATCAATTGCCTAGTTCCTAGGGAACATTTTTGCTATTTGGGGCTAGGGGAATTATGCAGTATTTGGCTACCTCCTATGTTGGTTTCCTCTTAGCCTTCTCGGGTTTGGGCTTTATTTATAGCCATGGATGAGCTTGGTTTGGCTAGGGTTGATTTGGGGGAGTTTTTAACTTCCTCATGATGGTTTTAGGATAGAATTTTGGCCATGGAAAAGATAATTTGGGTTTCCCAAGTATAACCCATATGGATTTCCAAGTGTGGTGAAATTGTAATCCAATTAGTTGGCTAGAGAGGTGTATAAATTGGTTTAAATGTTATGGATTAACCTTTCCCACATGAATCTCCATTAGTCAATCAATGTTGGTGAGGAGAAGATGACACATAGGCTTCACACTCATTCATTTTTATCATTTGTTCTAACCATGGTAAATGACTAACTCCAGTAATGTTTTCTTTCTATTGGATAAGAGAGACGTGCATGGTGACTCAATAAAAGCTAGCCATCATCCATTTTCCATGTCAATTAAGTTTTGATGAGAGGATGTCATGTAATCCTTTCATTTTCCTATTTTTATAATTTTGTCATGATGATGTATTATATGAGTTAACCATTGTAAAAAGGTTAGGTTGAATGGTGTTTCATCCTTATTGGTTTGTCCATGGAACACTTAAAATGACAAGTCACTTCATCTCATGCAAGGGAATGATTCATAGTTTGGGTTTGGGAGAGGATGACACCTCATTTCCTTTTATAATTAAAGTGTATTTATGTCTTTTAACCATGTTTAAGGTGATATGTTTTGAGTCACTTAATGGTTCAATTTATTTTTAATGGGTCTCATGGGTTGTGTGTAACCCATGTGAGGTCATCATGGTGTTTTTAATGAGCTTGAAAAATTGAAAACCATTTATTATGTCATAAATGGTGTCACATGTTCAAATTTTATTTTCATGGCTTTTAATTATATTTCCATTTTAATTAATTATTTAATTAATAAAAAATATTATTAATTATATTATTAGCCAATAAATTAATCAAAATAATTTTGGATTAATTATTTGATTAATTTTTATCATTTTTGGTTCAAAATTGAGTATTTTGACCAAAATTGATAAATGTTGACTAGGGTTGACCAATGTTGACCCAGGTTAACCAATTCTAGTCCAAGGGTGTCCAATGTGACCCACCCAACCTTGTCATGGTTGGTTTGGTCATAAAGTCCATGGGTTTTATCATAAGTGTTTGATTTGGTCATGTTGACCAATTTTAGGGTTTAAGTCAGTACAGGGGTCAATGTGGTGATTTTTGGATTAAATTTTGGTCACTATGATCAATATCAAGTTAATCATGTCAATGTCTATTTTTGAAGTCAGTTTTGTGGTCATGAGACATTGGTTAGCCATTTTGACCAATTTTAACCCTTTTAGGTCAAGAGTTGACCAATGGGGCTAGGGTGGTTCTTTGTGTCATGTATGGATTGTTTTGATCAAATTTCACTTACTTATGTCAAAGAATGAAAAATAAGGCCAATGCAATAATCTTTAGGTCATGGTTTAACCATTTTGACCTAATTTATCCTTTTAGGTCATTAGGTGACTAATAAGGTGAATGTGGTGGTCTTTAGGTCTTGGGTTGACGATTTTGGCCAATTGTGACTTTTTGAGTCAAAAATTGACCATTTGGGTAAGTAGAGTCGTCATTGAATCAGAAATTGACCATTTTGACCAATGTTAACTTTTTAGGTCAAAGGTTGACTATTGGGTCAATGAGGTTGGTCATTGGCTTAGAAATTGACTATTTTGACCAAAATTAACTTTTTGGTGAAATGTTGACCTATTGGGTCAATGGGTTGGTCATTGGGTCAGAAATTGACTATTTTGATTAAAATTGACTTTTTGGCCAAACGTTGACCTATTGGGTCAATGGGTTGGTCATTGGGTCAAAGATTGACCATTCTGACCTAAATTGACTTTTTGGTCAAAAGTTGACTTATTAGGTCAATGAGTTAGTCATTAGGTCAATGAGTTGGTCATTGGGTCAAGGATTGACCATTTTGACCAAAATTGACTTTTTGGTCAACAATTGACCTATGAGGTCAATAATTGATCAGATCATGGTATGTCATTTCTGATTTGATCATTTAAGAATGTTATTAAAATTTAGGTTAAGACAGCTTTATTAGGGTTTTACCCTAGTCATTAGGGTTTAGTGTCCACCAGTGAGATTTAGGAAGCCTATCTCAAGCCGACTTTGAAATGATTCTCACAAAAGTGAGGTCAACAGTGAACTTGAATCTATGCCATAGAGGATTTAAATCTGATTATTTGTATTGGAATTCAAATGATAAGTTTGAACTAGATGTTTAGTTCGATCATGCTGGTACCTCATCAAGTTATATTCCTCAAACGGTTCACAATTCTAGTGTGTATGATGATCCATGAAAAAAATACCTATTTTTATGCCTTGATTTTTATTAAAATTTTAAGGATATTATGCTTTAATGAAAGGTATTTTTTTATGTTTTGGTTTCAAGTGATGTAAAAAAAAGAAAAAAAGATGAAAAAGGTTGAAAAAGGAGAAAAAATGGAGCCAAAATGCAAAATTGCCAAAATAATGGGTCTGGCACCTAGGCGCCAGAATCCGGCGCCTAGGCGCCAGAATCCGATGCCTAAGCACCAGCTCGATACCAAAACAGTTACGATTTTGTAACTACTTTGGGCAGTTATTTTGACGGTTAGAACGGTTATTGGACCTTCTAGAAGATTGTCAGTTATTTCTGGATTATAGGACATGTGATTCATTGTATCTAGACTCTTGGAAATGGTTTGGATCGCAAAGAGGTGCGATCCAAAGTGAAGAGGTGCGAAGAACTGGACGCGGAGTCCGGCGCCTAGGCGCCAGATGCCGGCGCCTAGGCGTCAGATACAGTTTCTAGAAGATTCATTGAACTTGGACACATTTTGAAGAGGTGCTTTAGGCGACCCTTGGGCTTATAAATAGGAGGCCATTTCTACAGAAAAAAAGGCCCCCAATCAGAGAGATAATTTTAAATATAGGGCTACACTTTTAGTTTACTTTCCTTCATAAATTAGTGAGTTTATTTTATTTAGAGTTTGTATTGAGAGTTTGGAAGAGTTGGTGCTTTTGAAGTCTATTTCACTTTGGAGTCAGTAGGAATCAGAGGTTTAGTTGGAGAAACACTTGAGATAAGTATTTGTAATTTGATTCAAAGTTTTATTTATATGTTTTGTTATTTAAATTCAATGTGTTCTGAGAAGTTACTTTACTTTTTCCTTTCAATTATGAAAAGATAAATAAGATAATATAAAATTCGTTGGAGAATTAAAAACTAAATATGTTTAAATATTGTGATGATGTAAATACCGGATCTTAATTTACTAATTAAACTGGCCATTTAAGTTGTTAAAATCTGTTGAAGAATTTTGAGACCTATAAGGAGATGAATTCTTAACTAGTAGATATCACATGAATCCTTGGGTAGTCGAAGGCCTTATGCAGGTTATTCAAGGTGAAGTGCAAATAAATAGGAAATTATTATTCAATGGGCGTAGAGTTAATAAGTTTTTAGAGTGACAGACTAAATTCTTTTAATTTGGTTTATAGAAAGGGAACGGGTCACTAGTAGGGCCGACCATAGCCACCCTTGGACATCTAGTAGTTTGAGCCTATATTAACCTTATTCTACTAACAATACATCCGGACTCGATCTATGGATTAGCTGATGTTCTTTATACTATCGTGCAAAGGTAAAGAATAGGAATGCTTCATTTGGCACAATACCATAAATTTATATTCTCCACGAATATTACATTATCTAAAAAGTCTTGGATTAATTGGAAGGAAGAAAGTTGTTTGCTTATTATTATTTACATCACTCATTATTTTAGTATTGCTTTATTTACGCATTTAGTAGATTAAATATTAAATTTAAAACTTTAAAAGAAATACATAAAAATAAAATTAAAATATTTAAAAATCTATAAACCTCCTCGTAGGATCGATACTGGGGTCTTTATTTAAAGCCCTATGTTACTTGAAATGATACGTATACTTGTGTAGTACCTCTAGTGTGTAAAATATTTTCCATAAAATTATATTTGTATACACTAGCTGCTATTATTATTTGGGTCAAAGTATTGGCTATAACATATTTTTGGAAGCATAAATTACTATGTTATTTGCGGTCGGGTCAAGTTTTTTGCGCCGTTGCCGGTGAGGCAAATTTTTTTATTTTAAATATTTATTTTATTTATTTCTTTTATTGTCAAAATACAAAAATATAAAATACAAAAAAATTTATAAAAACAAAAATAAAAAAAGAAGAGATTTTATTTCTTCCTATTTTATTTTACTTTTTATTTGCTTTTTATGCGTAGTTTTGGATCTGAAGGATTATTACCTTTAGACTCTGAATTAGAAAGAACTATAAGAAGAATTAAAAAAGGAAAAACAAATTCAAAAATATCAAGAGATGGCTAATTTACGTAACAATTTACAGATTCCAATTGAAATTAATGAACAAAATGTTTACAAACCATTAAGGGATTATGCTAACCCTACAGCTAATGAACTTCATATTAGTATTCAAATACCTGCTGTAGATGCTAATTCTTTTTAGCTTAAACCGTCTATTATTCAAATAGTTCAAAATAATCAATTTGGGGGAACACCAAATGAGGATCCAAATTTACGCCTTGCTAGTTTTTTAGAACTTTGTGCTACCTTTAAATATAACAATGTTTCTAATGATCTTTGTGAGACTTAGACTCTTTCCTTTCTCTTTAAGAGATAAAGCAAAGATGTGGCTGAACTCATTAGCAACATGTTCTATTAAAACATGGGCTGAAATGGCACAAAAATTCCTTGCTAAATATTTTTCTCCTTCTAAAACTGCTAAATTAAGAAATGATATTACTTCATTTAGTCAATTTGATGGGGAGACAATTTATGAAACTTGGGAAAGATTTAAAGAACTATTAAGAAAGTGTCCTCATCATGCTTTACCTGATTGGTTAATTATTCAAACATTTTATAACGGACTTATTGGATCACTGAAATCAATTATTGATGCTGCTGCTGGAGGATCTTTAATGGCTAAATCATTTGAAGAAGCTTATACTATAATTGAAGAAATGGCTAACAATAATTTTCAACGGCCTTCTTAAAGGGTTAATCCTAAAAGAATGGAAAGTATTCATGATAACGAAGCCTTTTCTATCTTAGCTTCACAAGTGGCTGCAATATCTAAGAAATTAGATAATTTTGCTATCATTGTATCACATAACAACTCTGCTAATATTGAAGATTCTCAAACTATTGAAACTTTACAAGCTATTGCTAGTAAAAATAACCCTTATTCAAATTATTATAATCCTGGATGGAAAAATCACCCTAAATTTAACTGGAATAATTCAAAACAACAATGGGGTAATAATCAATCTCATCTAACTGGAAATTGGAACAATCAAGTAAATTAAAACTATAAACCTCCTAGATTTAATAATCAACAGAAAAAGTTATCTATAAAAGAATTAATTTTACAAGTGAGTAATCAATTACAAAATCAAAACACTGCTATTCGTAATATTGAGAATCGAATGGGACAAATCACTAATTTAATTAATTACAGACCTCCAGGAACACTTCCTAGTAATGTTGAAATCAACCCAAAAGAAACTGGAAAAGAACATGAACATGCTAAAGCTGTACAACTTAGAACTGGAAAGGAATTAAAAGAAAGAATTCAGGATGAAATTGAAAATGAGATTGAGGTTGAAGAGATTGAAAAACCTAAAGAAACTCCTTCTCATAGTAGAGATGAGACTGTTATTCATATTAATGTGGAAGTTGAAAAACCACCACCACCTTTTCCTCAAAGACTAAAACAACAGAAGCTTGATCAACAATTTTCTAAGTTCTTTGAAATTTTTAAGAAACTTACCATTAACATACCTTTTGCTGAAGCTTTGGAACAGATGCCACCTTATGCAAAATTTATGAAGGATATTTTAAGCAAGAAACGAAAATTTAAATCTTTTGAAACTGTTGCATTAAGTGAAGAATGTAGTGCAATAATTCAAAAGAAATTACCTCAGAAACTTAAAGATCCTGGAAGTTTCACTATACCTTGTGCTATTGGAGAAAAAATTTGTGGAAAAGCTTTATGTGATTTAGGAGCAAGTATTAATCTCATGCTATTTTTTATTTTTCGAAGGTTGAATTTAGGAGAGATTTCTCCCACCACTGTAACCCTTCAGTTAGCTGATAAATCTATCACTCACCCTAAAGGAGTTATAGAGGATGTTCTTGTTAAAGTAGATAAATTTATTTTCCCTGTGGATTTCATTGTACTTGATATGGAAGAAGATAAAGAAATACCTATTATTTTAGGGAGACATTTTCTAGCTACGGACGGGCTATGATTGATGTGCAAAAGGAGAATTAACTATGAGAGTTAATGATCAAGAGATTAAACTCAATGCCCTTAAATCAATGAAGTAACCTGAAAAAGAAAAATCTTTATCGAATGGATATTATTGATTATATAATTGAAAAACATTATAAAAAAAATGTAAAGTCATTTTTGAAGAAAAAATTGAATTATTAACTGACGAAAATGAAGAACTAAAAGAAGAATATTTATCTAAAGAAACTCATTATATTAAAGATAACTGAAAAATTTGGTCATAACTCAAAATGATATACTTTTACCCTCGATTAAAAAAGCCCCTGAACTGGAATTAAAAATGTTACCTACACATTTAAAGTATGCTTTTCTTGAAAATTCATTAACTTTACCTGTTATTATTTCTTTTAAACTAAGCTTAGATCAAGAAGAAAAATTAATAGGAGTGTTAAAGAATTATAAGAAAGCTTTTGGTTTGACTAATGCTGATATTAGAGGAATAAGCCCTTCCATCTGTATGCATAGATTTTAATGGAAGAAGATTTTAAACCTACTATTGAACCTCAAAGAAGATTAAATCCTATCATGAAAGAGGTTGTTAAAAAAGAAATTTCAAAATGGTTAGATGCTGAAATTATTTATCCTATTTCGGATAGTTAATGGGTGAGTCCTATTCATTGTGTTACGAAGAAAGGAGGAGTAGCTTGTCATTGTCGATGATAAAAATGAACTAATTCCTACAAGACAAGTTACTAGATGGCGAATTTGCATTGATTATCGGAAATTAAATAATGCCACTAGAAAGGATCATTTTCCTTTACCTTTCTTAGATCAAACGCTTGATAAATTAGCTGGACACTTATATTTCTGTTTTCTAGATGGATATTTTGGTTATCATCAATTACCTGTCGCTCCTGAGGACCAAGAGAAAACAACATTTACAAGTCCTTATGGAACATTTGCATTTAAAAGAATGCCTTTCGGTTTATGTGATGCAGCTGTAAGTTTTCAAAGATGTATGATGTCAATATTTTGTGATTTGATTGACAAAGGAATTAAAATATTTATGGACGATTTTTCGAGTTTTTGGAATTTCTTTTGAATTTTGTTTGGAAAGTATTTCCAAAGTTACGAAAAGATGTGAAGAAACAAACTTAATTCTTAGCGGGAAAAATGTCGATTTATGGTCACGAGAAGGCATTGTACTTGGTCACAAAATTTCACAAAAAGGGATGGAAGTTGATCGAAGCAAAAGTGAAAATTATTCTTTGACTGCAACCACCTACTATCGTTACGATGTGAGAAGTTTTACGGGACATCTTGGATTTTATAGAAGATATATAAAGGATTTTTCTAAAATTGCTAAACCTCTTTGTCATTTATTGGAAAAAGAAGCTAAACTTTAATTTAATGAAGACTGTGCTAATGCCTTCAATATTTTAAAAGAAAAATTAATAAATGCACCTATTATTATTGCACCTAATTGGAATAAACCTTTTGAATTAATGTGCGATGCAAGTGATATTGCAATTGGAGCTGTTTTGGGACAAAAATATGAGAAAATTTTCAAAGTTATATATTATGCTAGTAAAACTCTTACTGAAACTCAAAGAAATTACACTACTGCGAGAAAGAGCTTTTAGCTATAGTCTATGCCTTTGATAAATTTAGACCTTATCTTCTTGGTACCAAATGCATAATTCATACTGATCATTCTACTATTAAATATTTAATGTTAAAAAGGGATGCTAAACCTAGACTGATAAGATGGGTTTTACTTCTATAAGAATTTGATTTTCAAATAGTAGATAGAAAAGAAACTGATAACTAAATTGCTGATCATTTATCTAGAATTAAGTATGATATTATTATTGAAGAAAATATAAATGAGAAATTTCCTGATGAACAGTTATATGTTATTCGAGGATGCCAAACACCTTGGTATGCGAGATATAGTTAACTATTTAGTTAGCAATATTCTACCTTATGGATTGAATAACAAATATATTAAGAAATTTAAAAATGATGCTAAATCTTATATTTGGGAAGATCCTCATTTATTTAAATTGGGAAGAGATTCTGTAATTCGAAGATGTGTACCTTGTGAAGAAATTTTTGCTTTTATTCAAAAATGTCATTCCGAATTTGGATGACACTTTGGAGTAGATAAAACTGCATTTACAATTTTAAATTCAGGATTTTATTGGCCTACCTTGTTCAAAGATGTGATACAATATGTGAAAACATGTGATCGATGTCAAATGATGGGAAATATATCTAGGAAAGATGAAATGCCTTTAAACTATTTGATAGAAGTTGAAGTTTTTGATATATGGGGTTTAGACTTTATGGGACCATTTATACCATCATCTGGAAAGATTTATATTTTATTAGCAGTTGACTATGTTTCAAAGTGGATAGAAGCTGTAGCTTTACCTAACTGTGATTCCAAAAGTGTTTCAAAATTTTTAAAGAAAATGATTTTTTCAAGATTTAGAATGCCTAAGGTAATTATCTCAGATGGTGGAAGTCATTTTAGAAATATAAGAATTCAATTATTACTGAAAAAATTTGGAATGAAACATAAAATTGCAACTGCTTATCACCCACAAGCAAGTGGAATGGCTGAAGTATCAAACAGAGAAATTAAAAGAATTTTAGAGAAAACTGTTAATCCTAAAAGAACTGATTGGTTGATAGACTTGATTCTGCATTATGGGTTTATAGAATAGCTTATAAGACACCAATCAGAATGTCACCTTACCAGTTAGTTTATGGTAAACAATGTCACTTACCTGTTGAACTTGAACATAAAGCTTATTGGGCGATAAAGGAGTTTAATTTTGATTTGAATATTGCAGGAGAAAAACGATTATTACAATTAAATGAGATGGATGAAATAAGAAATGAGTCATATGAAAATGCAAATATTTATCAAGAGAAAATGAAGATATTACATGATAAAAAGATTTTAGGAAAAATATTTGAGCCTGGAAAAGAAGTATTATTATTTAATACTTGTTTAAGACTTTTTCCTGGAAAATTAAGATCTAAATGGATGAGACCATATATAATTGAGAAAGTATACCATTATGGAGCTGTGGATATTAAAGACCCCAAAATGGGAAAAATATTTAAAGTTAACGGATTAAGACTGAAGCCTTATTCGGGAGACATAAAAATGATTTATAAAGAGGCTTACGAGTTGAGTCTACCTGATTAAAGACTTAATTAGGTCCGGCTGACGACATTAAACCAAGCGCTTTGTGGGAGGCAACCATGGTCATTTTTGTGTGTTTCTACATTATTAATGTAAGGTTATGCCTCGGTCTTGACTAAATTTTATATAATTTTAGAAAATTAGATGCTAACAAGTCCTTATTGACTTAAGCTAATGATTATCTCGAAGTATATAAAGTTTGGACTTTGGATCATTCCATTTTGTATGTGAGTAAAAAGGAGATCAAGTTAACCTTCATTATGATTGTTTATAATTTGAGTTAATTTTAATTACTGAGATTATATTGATCTTACCATTCTAATTTACCTATTTTTGAGATTGAAACTTTAAAATTTGACGTTAGGCGAAACGGAGTCGAACATGGTTCCGGTGCCTAGGAGCCGAAATCCGGTGCCTAAGTGCCAGAGTAGACTGTGTATCGATGGGTACGGAGCCTAGGCGCCAGTTTTGGTGCCTAAGCACCACAGTTACTGGGTCGTGTAAAAACCAAAAATTTTCAGTTTTTCACACGATTTTCTCCTATAAACTACCCCATCTTCGTTCTCAATCCCTAAGAAATCATAGATACGACCTTTACACTTCATTCTTGAGGAGATAAGAGATGATTTTGAAGAAATGGAGAGAAGAAATCATGGAGAAGAGGCTAGAGACAAGTGTTCTAAGGATCCTCAACCTTTCTTCAATGGTTTTATTCTTTGTTAGTTTGGAGAAATTTTCGAGTTGCCTAGATAAGTTTAAAGCGAAATTCAAAAGTATTGGAGATCGCTTCCATGAGATGTATCATTAAATCGAGCATCTGAAATGGCAGGTAAAGCTTCAATTCGATCATCTAGCGGCCTATCAAGACGCTCAAGTAGAGATGTATGCGAAGAACAAATGGATCGACAAGAAAACGACTACGGATTTTCCAAGGGCGTTAGTGTTATTCCCAAGTAGGCTGAGTAATCTTCATTGCGACGAGAGTGGAAATTTCAAATTTGAAGATTAGATAGTAAATGTGGTTAGATCAAGACTTTATCTAGTGTGTCGTTGCATCGATTTGGTAAATCAAATGTGTTGTTTGTGTATTTGTTTTATTGTTCAATGTGTGTTGTATTTACTTTGAAGTTGTGTTGTTTGATTGTTTGTTAAAACTTGAATCTTATTATTATACTTATTTGTAATTCATTGAGGCCTAAATTGAAGATTATGAAATGGAATTAGAAGAGTTTGACTTAAACTAGTGTTGGATTGGTGGATTTGATTTATAATTTTTCAAAATTTTTGGAAAATATTTTGGAAGTTGGAAACTGAAGCAATACTCTTATATGAGTAATTGAAAGTTAAATTGTGAGTTTTGGTGGAAAATTAAATTTTTAAAATGATTTTTGTGAAAGGCGAGTCTGGCGCCTAGGCGCCAGAGGTCGGCGCTTAGGCGCAGGTTCGGCCTGAACCAAAAATTTCATCTTCTTAAATCCCATGCCATGGCCGACTCTTAAGCTCTCCTTCTTCCTCCATTTTTACGAAAACCTACCCCATAGATCCATTTCAAGGCCAAATATTTATGTTTTTTAGCCCGAAATCACTCGATTTCTTCATGCCGAGGTCAGATCTACCTTCTAATCCATTTATTTTTGATTTCTACCATGGATTTTCATATTTTTGCTAAAAACCAAAATTTTGGAGAAAAAATTTGATTTTTAGAAAATTTTCCATGGATGTTTAAACTCATTTTAAGTTTCTCAAGCTTAAAAGAGTTTAGTTTATTTGATTCCTTAATTTATTTATATTTTCTTTCACGTTTAGATGGCACCTAAATCTAAGCGCGGAAAAGAACGAGAAAATTTCGATCGCAGCAAGTTCGCTACTGCGGCACAATTGTGTTACCACGAATTTGCTACATTGAGGAAATTTATCTCGGAGCGCAGTTTTTACAGTCCTGGAGAGATGATCGAGAACACGATCGTTGCACACAACTGGCAGCGATTCTGTTATTTCATTGTCGTTGCTATTATTCCTGTTGTACGAGACTTTATGCCAAATTTATGGAAGACTATGAAGTCTTCGTTAGAGGTGTCAGAGTGGGATTCACTCCGGAGTGGATCAACATTTTTTACGGCCTACCACCTACCGTCGAGTGCTACTATTCTGGTCTATCACCATTTGAAGGAGATCTGGAGATGATCATTGCATATCTGACTGATGGCACTGAAGCTTGGAAGATCCAGAATGACAAATGGGTCAACTTTAAATCTTCTAAGCTGAATGGTATTTCAAAGGCCTGACACTATTTTATTTCTGCTAGATTACTTCCTTCCAACCACCTGAGTGAAGTTACCAGAGATAGAGCTATCCTGAACTACTGCATTCAGGATAGGAAGTCGATTGATGTTGGCAGCATTATCTATGATTCTGTAGAATCAACTGCACGATCCAGCACTTTTGTGGGATTAGGATTCCTATCTTTGATATATTCTTTATGCGTGAGCGATAGAGTTATTGCTGATATTTCTGAGGAGAAGCTGAAGACTACAAAGCCTATTGGGTAGGAGAGTGTTACTAATTATGATAGTCTTCGCGGGAAGAGATCTACTGCTCCTTCTACTTTTGTACCTACTCCAGGTAGTGCTTCTACTTCTAGACCTTCTACTTCTGCTACACCACCACCTAGTTTTTGGGAGACTATGGATGAGAGGTATTCAGAGCAGCAGAATGTGTTACATTTAGCTCATTGTTGTATAGATACGATCGATGCGAAATTTGATCATCTTGCTGATTTTACCCATAGGAAGAGCAATTTTGATGCTGATTATGATGAAGCTCTTGTTAGAATCCTGAAAGGAGAACGGTCCATTCGGTTCCTACTTGTCCTAGATTCACACCTTATGATCCGAAGAAGACTGAGGATTATTCCTTTGGTGTCGATGATGATGATGATGAGGAGACTGCAAGTGATGATTAGATTGGCGAGATTATGTTCTTGTTTTATTTGTCTATGTGTTAGACTTAGTAGTATGATTGGTTTATGTTTGTTTGATGTTTTGTTGATGTTAGTTGTACTGATGATTGTCGTACTATCTAGTTATTGATGTTGTTATATTTCTGTTATTGTGATTAGTATAGTCGTTTATTTTAGCTACTAATATAAAAATTGAACCTGCTTAATTTTATAAATTTTTCTTCGTAGACTGTTTTTACATACTTAAAAAATTCCTTTTTAAATTATGCCTTTCTTTCTCTCATACTTTAAAATTTTTCATGATATACCAAAACTTAAGTTTGGGGGAAGAGAAAATACATGCAAATTTAAATTTTATTTGTCCTTAAGTGCTAATATTTTCTCTAAAAAAATATTAACATAACATAAGGAATGAAAAATCTATTTAAGATCACTTAATTTTTTGTTATTATAAATAATTTAGTAGACTTAACCAAAATTTTAATAACTTTGATTGATTTTAAGAATAGAATTATTCAACTTAAAGAAGAGTAAGATTAAGAATTTTTTCTATTCATGGCAGAGATAATTGAATTTTAGAAGCATTAAGAAATCAAGAATTATAACTTGAAAAAGAAAAAAGATTGAAAGTCTTTTTGAAAACTATTCATGTTATAGTAATTAAGTGAAGATGTATAAGTTTGTAAATATAAGTTAAGGATAGTGAAGTTCAAAATCTTTAACAGGCTATCCAGATACAGTAATCCTCACTGTGAAAAAGAAGAGAGGAGAAGCTTGAGAAGATGTCTACTAAAAAATTGGATTCACTTGAATTATCTTATAAGAAGAAAACTAATTACATATTTTACTTAATTTTTATGCATGCATCTTTATTAGAAAAGATTTTCATGAAGATCTTTTTCTTGTAAATAATTTATGTGATCTTAACATAATAAACTACAATTATTTTCGAAATGAATGAAAAATTTTGAAGTCTTACGATTTGGTAGTTAAATATTCTTTAAATTCTTAAAATTAAACTTAGTTAGTGAAATTTGGTTAATGATTTACTAAAGCCTTTATAAAATCAAAAATTACAAGGAATCTTAAATATTTACCTTTTATTCCAATTGTTATGCATTTTATATAGTAAAAAGGGTTACTTGAGGACAAGTAACATTTAAGTTTGGGGGATTTTTGATCCATGAAAAAAATACCTATTTTTATGCCTTGATTTTTATTAAAATTTTAAGGATATTATGATTTAATGAAAGGTATTTTTTTATGTTTTTGGATGCAGGTGATGTAAAAATATTCAAAAAGAAAAAAAGATGAAACAGGATGAAAAAGGAGCACAAAGGAGCAAAAAGGAGCAAAAATGGAGCCAAAATGCAAAATTGCCAAAATAATGGGTTTGGCGCCTAGGCGCCAGAATCCGGCGCCGGAAACCTAAAGTTTTAATTAGGGAGTTAAAATGTTTTATTTACCTTTATGCCTTCTTTATTTATTTTATAACTCATTAAATTAAGTTTAAATGAACTTAAAATTTTTTTGCTGCTTCACACATGTCAAATAAGATATTAGAGGAAAAGTGATTTCTAGTTGTTTATTATACAATTATTTTTAATAAGGTTTCAGAAAAATTCTGTATAACCAAAGGTAAAGTTTCTGTCCTTAAGAAAATTATGAGGTCTGTTCCTAATGACAGATGACCACTTGGTTAATTTTGGTGATTTTGAATTATATTTTATTTATTATAATTATTTTTAAATTTTGGTGTGTTAATTATTTATAAAATAAAAAAAGTTGAAAATGGATTTTATACTTTTCTTAAATCTCTCTGACCTCGAGAAAGTCAAGAAACAAATTTTACATTTTTAATTTTTTACTTTATTCAAATTCATTTAGTAGAGCTGAAAATACATTTTTTAATTCAAAAATTTTTAAGGCTTTGAAATTAAATATCTTTACCTAGAGACATAAGAAAAATATTTGATTGGTTCCTTGATGATTAGGGGACCAAATATGACATTTTTATTATTTTTATTATTTTTGTGATTTTTTATTATTTTTTAATTATTAAAAATATTAAAATACGCTTAAAAATGAAAATTTTAGAAAATTCTAATTTTATTTTCTAGACTCCTGCGATATGAGAAGTCCCAAAAATCAATTTGGTGAATTTTTGAAATCTATTTTTGGAGTTATAAATTTTTAAAGTTTAATTTTGATTCACATTGATTAATTAAACTAATAAGGTTAAACATTTCAAATTGACTTCAAATTTTTATGAGGTTCACGATCCTAAAGATCGATGAAATTATTTTGATCATTTTATTATGCTGATTCACTCAATTAATTAAAGTTCAATTTAGAGTGATTAAGTGATATGATTATCCTTAATGAATTAACTCGAACCATAATTATCACAAAATTCCTTTGGTCCTAAGGAACTTCACCCAATTTCCTAAATTTTCTAAATATTGCTAATTTTTGGAATTACAATATCTAAAACGGTGTCATGAACTTGAAAAATACATAACTTGTCATAGGGATGGCCTCGCTTGAAAAATTCAGGGAATGTTCCCAGTGGGGGCTTAAAAGCCACATGGTCATAAATGTTATGGTGAAATGCTATGCAAATGGAGAATTGAAATACCAAAATGAGTAAATAATTAATTAAAAATAAAATGTATAAGAGTGCTCAATTCTGCACTGCATTATTCTCCTCTATTCAACAAGAAAGAGGTATTTTCTTTATTTTTGTGATTTTTCTATGCAAATATATGAATTTTTAAGTTATGGCTATTTATTCAATCAGAAATCCTATTTTCCTACTTATCCACGTCGGCGTCGCGTCAGCCTACGACGGATCGAGACTCCCGCATCGTCTTCGGATTTGGCGCCGCCATCAGGCTTCAGTACCCGTGGTCGCGGTGCGTTCCATCTCCTCGTCGCGCCATCTGGCTGGCCCCAGCATTCTGCGCAATCCGATGGCGGTCGATCATTGTCTCCGGCCAGTGCACCCGTGACCGTCGACCTTCTAACCCTAATATCTCCTCGATTCTGGAAAGTGGATTTTCGAGTTCTTATCCTCACATGGATTCATCTTGAGAAGACAAACACATCCATCGATTATGCCATGAAATTAAGACAAACTAAATGGAGAATTCGAAGCTAGGAGGAAGGAAGAGTCCATGCAGAAGCTGAGGAGGTGAAGCCTCAATCAAAGATGCTTGACACGTTCGTTGGAGTCTGTTAGGGATGAAGTGAACTATGGTGAAATGCCTAGACTTGATTTCCACCGGCCGTCCCGCAGCTTGGAGGAGTGGAACAATTGGGTGGCACAGGAGGGGGCTTTCCTTTGGGGAACTCTTTCTCTACCTCTGGTGAAGGTGTGAAGGTAAATTTAGATTTGGTGAGGTGGAATTAATCACATTTACATTTTGATTTTGGGCGAGAAATTGGAGGCTCATTTGGGGGGATTCGGGCGGAGAGCAGTGGGGATGAGCTTCTCTTGGCTAGGAGGGTTAAGGTGATTTGGCGAGTTTCCTTAAGGTTAGGTTCAGCACATTTCATGGCCTAGAGGAGTGGTGTTTAAATAGGCAGGGCTGGAGGGCTTCCCGGGGGCCGTGTGTTGGGATCGAGCTGCACGAGGAGAAGAAGAGCCATGGAGTCAATTGGAATGGGACAGCTCGGCAAAAGAATTTTAGTTTTTGAATCAATTGGGACCTCTCGGCACAGTGTTTTCTGGCGACTAGGGTGGCCGGCGGCAGACAGTGGAATTGCAGGAATTCTAGGGGTTAGAGGGGTTGAGTGGTGGCATCGGTGGAGTATTTGATGGCTTTTAGGGTAGAATTTAATGGATATTTGGGATTTGGGTTAGGTGAGGCTGTAGGTTTAGCCCTTGGTCCAAAGGCTAGATCTTTGCCCAAAGTGATTGGAGCTGGTCTTGAAGTCCATGGAGAGGTTTGAGGTGAGCTTAGATGCATTGGTTTTGAAGTTTGGGGAGGAGATTTGATAGTTTAAGTGAGGGAAATTTGATAAGAAGGGAGAAGGGAAGGGTCACCTCCCCTTATGAAGTTGACATCTTAGCTTTGGTATGGCTATGGGATGATGCACATGCCATGTTATGCTATGTATGAGCCATTAGAAAGTTTCATGCAAAAAGGAATTAAAAGCTTTTCACAGATTTTGGGGGATTTTGTGTCAACATGCTTAATTTGGTTATTGAGCCATGTATACATGCAATGCTTCATGTAATGCCATGGAATGGTGTTTTAAATATACTAGGTGACAATATGATAAAAAAAATTTCATGTGGGCTCACTTTTGGGCTTTTAAAAATTTAATTAAGTGAGGCACCAAAGAAATGCATAAGGGTATAGGCCTTTTAACATGCATGTGATGATGCGAAATTTTGAAATAAAATATGGGATGACAAATAGAATTGAATTGATTTAAATTGGCTTTAGATATTGTGAAGTTTTATTGAAAATTATTTGGGAATTTCAGGCCCAATAGTTTAATTTGAAGAGGGTTTGGGCTTATGGGCCAAAATTGGGCTTCCGTGGATGAATTTTAAAAGTTTGTTAAAATTTTGATCAAATGAATGTTTGTTTTGGAATAGAAATGTGTTAGGCAAGTTTTAGGACAATTTTGAAAAATTTGAGTTGATTTCGATTGGATTTGGGTATGTTTGGGTTCATGGGTGATTTAGGGGGTTCATGGGTGATTTAGGGGAAAATAGGGTCTTGAGTATTGAATTTATATGTGAACCAAATTAGGCTTAATTTTTGTTGAAATTGGTATTAAGAATATTGAATTGAATTTTAGGATTGAATTTGATGAAAATTGGGATCAATTAAGTGGTGGTTGACTGGGTGCTTAGAGTTGGATTGGTCAAATTAGGGATTTTGCTTAAATGTGTTCATTAAACAAAATTGGCCCATGGTGTAGTTGAATAAAATAGAATTGGGAATATTTAGGATTTTTTGGAATTTTCTGGGAATTTTTAGAATTTTTGGAATTTTTGGCAAAAGGAGTATTTTAGTGTATCAAAAGAGGTTATTTGGAGGGTATTGGGGTATTTTTGGTGAATTTAAAAGATGGGGTAGTTTTGAAATGATTTTTAGGAATTTTAGGAATTTTGGGTAATTTTGAGTTTTCTTTTGGAGAGTTTTGGGGTAGGCTCATGTTTATAGGGGTAGGCTCGTGGATCTCGACGAAGTCTAACCACTTTGGGACCAAGCAACCCGAATGGTAACCGATTTATGATTCTTCACATATTGACCTTAGCCATCTTAATCAAAGATCAGTGGCTTCAGTTCAATTATGTGAGTTTCTTAAAGAGTGAAAGGGGCGGATTCGAAGTTTAGGGTTAAAGGGTAAAATGGCTTAGGAGTGTGTGTGTGTGCGAGAGAAGCTCGGGGCACCCGGGGGTCACCCTAAATCCAAAAAATCCTATATGAACTCACTATTGATTGCCCATCTGGTGATTTTAACCTTTAATTGATTTAAAGGTTTGCGAAGCCATCCAGTGGGATCCCGAAGGGAGTCGAAGTAGGCCAGATTGATAAAGGGTGGGTCCAAATTCTAGTCTCTAGGATAATCATTAGAGAAGCCTTATGGCTAGATCCTAAGAAGCACTAAGGAGAGAAAATACCTAACCAAAAAATGAGGTTAACATATTGGTAATATAATTGTGAAATCGAGTTTGGGATTGATAGTTCATGGATCTAAATATAGGCTTGGACACTAGTCCACTTAATATTTTTGTTATGTAATCAAACACATGTTCCATATGAGAGTTGGGGAAAAGGTTCTTCTTCCTGGAGGCCTATTAATCTAACTAATCTTTATGGTTATCACATAGTAGTAGATAGAAAGAGATATGAATTTGCTTATTGATCGGCAACTCGAGACTTCCACCTTTATTCGGCCTTATTTTCCTGAAAGTTCAGAGTGATACTGAAGAGAATCAAGTAGTTGGAAAAAGAGAGAGAGAGGTACAAAATGTTATGAATGTCATAAATAATATTTTTGATTTATTTGATCATATAGATTGGAGGATGAAGGAACAATTTGATAAAAATTGATTGAGATGGGCTTGATTAATTTGATGAAGAAGAACAGCATGATTGCTGAGGATTCATCTGATGAATTTCCATTGTCCTTCACAATTTGTTCGTGCATCGACAATATTGGAGATATCGAGAGAGGGAAGAAAGTTTTGAGACCGATGAGAGTGATTTTACGGATTCTATTTATGTTTGATATGAGTGTTTACTATACTTTGTTTAGTTGTATTTGGTGTATTTAGTAGTTGTGTTGCTTTGTTTTGTAGTTTGAATTTGGATTTTCTATGCTTAATTTCATTTTGTGTGCTTAGGTTTAGTGTTTGCTTATCGTAGCGTACTTACGGCACTAAAAATCTAAGAGTTGTTGCTTTAATTTGATGAACATATTATTGTTTATATTGTAATGTGGATTTTCTATATAGAAGTATGTTTTGTGTTGTTTGTATAAAAATGGTGTTAGTTATTGCTTGTGTGATGAAATAAATGCTTAATGAAGTGTTAAATTTCATTGTGAATAGCGAAACGATTGAAATTATGAAAAATTTTCGGACCAAAAAAATTTTGGACCGGTCTTGGCCATTTTAGTCCGGAGAGTTTGGCACACAATTAAAAAATGAAACTGCTTCTTAGAGCACTTAAGTACGAGAAAAGTGAAAACCCTTTATTTCGTGATTTTGACCACAGGACCCACATTTTTCCATTTTCCTTCATCTTCCTCCTCCATTTTTGTGATTTTGAAGACCTAGGAGCTTGCTAGGTCTTGGATTTGAAGCAATTTCAAAGCTTTTTGAGACGGAATCTACACTTCTCTTGTTAAGAACTTCCTTTAAGTTAAAAATTTATTATTTTCACCATAGGAATCTCTCGCATTGCTTAGAGGAAATTTTGATTTTTGAAGAAATCTTGAGATTCTTATGATGAAATTTGCTCTTACTTGTTTAGAACATAGTGTTTGGAGTTCGTTGCATTGTGGATTTGGGGCATTATTGAAATGCAGACCAGACACCAGTTGGAAATGTTTAAGGCAATTGATAACTTTTTAACAAGGAATCTTTGAAGCCCTGGAAAATATCATTAGATCATCAACATATAACAGATGAGAAATAATCACATTGGACCTGTGGTGATATCTGGCATATTGAAAAGGGGAAACCTGAGCCTCAATTAGCCTTGAAAGGTAATCCATAACAATGATAAAAGTAGGAGGGGATAGTGGGTCTCCCTGTTTCAAACCTCTAGTAGCATGGAACCCACCCCAAGTTTGGCCATTAATCAGAATAGAATGGTTATTAAATTTCAGCCATCTCTTAATTAGCATACAGAAATCAGGAGTGAAACCCCTAACATGTAATACATGGAGGATGAAATTCCAATCCAGAGTATCATAGGCTTTCTTAATGTCCAGCTTATAGATAAGGTTTCCACCCCTGCAGATTTTGTCAAGATCAAGCATTAATTCTTGAGCAAGGAGGACATTATCAGCAATGGCTCTTCCTTTAACAAAAGCAGATTGGTGAGGGCTGATAATATTATTTAGATGAGGCTGTAATCTCCCAACAATCACTTTGCTAATCAATTTACTGATAACAGTGGTGAGACTTATTGGTCGATAATGATTCCATGTTTTTGGTGTAGTGGTTTTGGGGATAAGCACAGTGGTAGATGAGTGGAAGTACTGAGGGAGATCTGTTCCTTTAAAAAATCCTTGGATGGCAGCAGAAACCTCATTTTTACAAACTACCCAGGTTTTCTTATAAAAATATGCATTGTACCCATCAGGGCCAGCAGCCTTAGAGCTGTCAATGGACTGTAAAGCCATCCAAATTTCATCCTGTGAGGGGACATCAGTGAGCTTAATAGTGTTGGTATAATGGTAGACATCATTAAACAAGTTGCTGTCAATATGATGGTTGGGGCAGTGCTTGAAAGTTAGAAGCTTTTGAAAGAATGTGACAGCATTGTTTGCTATATCTGTGCCATCCCTGAGCAATGTCCCCTGATCAGTCATGATGGAAAGTATAGCATTACACTTCCTTTCATATTTGATATAGGCATGATAGTACTTAGTATTCCTATCTCCCTCCTTAAACTTGTTGATGGAAGTTTTCTGTCTAAGTATTTGATCCTGCCAGTTTAGGTAAGTAAGCAACTTCTCTTGTGCAGTCACAAATTCTTTAAACTTACTCTCATCACCTTGGGCTTCAGATTCAACATTATTAACTTCCACTTCAACCTTGATGACCCCCTGAAAAACATCCCCAATAGTCTCCCAGTTCCATTTTCTCAAAGCTCTAGCCAGCTTTAGTTGGAGGTATTGTAGATTAATAAAAGGGTTGGAGCTGGAGCTACCTCTCCAATTATCCTGAATTATGGAAATGAATTTAGGATGACTGGACCAGAAATTCATGTATCTAAATGGGGGAGGAGTGTGATGGGTTTTAGGTGTGGAGATGCTGAGAAGTAGTGGTTTATGGTCAGAGCCAGCAAAGTTGAGGTGGGTGATGGTAGTGTTAAGGAAGTTTTGGTGCCAAGAGTCATTAGCCAGAAAACGATCCAATCTCTCCCAAATGGCTCCTCTCCTCCAGGTAAATTGGTCGCCCGTGAAAACCCGCATCAAATAAACCTGCCTTGTTGATCCTGTCATTAAATTCAGTAAGCATATTCTGGTTTGGTACTCTTCCTCCCAACTTTTCACTAGTTGAAGCAATACTATTGAAGTCTCCTCCCACAATCCAGCTAAGTGTCTCCCCCTTACTAATTTGGATAATCTCATTCCAAAGGTTTCTTCTGTCAGTTTTGGTGCAGCCAGCATAAACGTAAGTGGCAGCAAAATTATTCCCATCTAAACTGAAATGAAAATGAACCAGCTGTGGATGATCAACCTGTACAGACCAGAAGAGTTCTTTTCTGCAGATTAACCAGATTTTGTTGGTTGAGTTAGCAAAAAAAGTGCATCCAGGGAATTTGGAAAGAATTTTATCTTGATTTCTGTATACCATAGGTTCCAAAAGGATCATACACCAAAGCTGGTGTTTTTTGTATAGGTGAGTTAATCTTTTAATAGAATGGGGGTGTGCCACCCCCCTAATGTTCCAACACAGACAATTGATCATCAGAGGGTTTAGGATTTGGTGATGAGTGATTAGAGATGGATCTAGAGCGTGTCCTGACTCTCCCCCTTGAGGAGTCCCTAGGGGAGCCAATGAGATTTTTGTTATCAAGTATCTCCAATTCTTGAGCTGCAAATTTCTGCAGTTCAATGTATTGGTTCTTCTTTTTCTTTGACTTTTGTATTTGCCGGATCGATTCCATTTTCCTTTCGCTCCTTCTCAATGTGTGAATGAGGTAGAGTAACGAGATCTCGACAATAGCTCACTATCCCCTAAAGGTTCCAGTGAGCTCAACTCTTCTCCATGGAGATGAACCACATCATTAGAAGTATCTGGCAGTGACACCATGTCACTTGAAATCCCCTGGGGTGCTGAAGTTTCAGCCTGATTAATATCTGGTGCCTGAATTTCCACTACCTTCCCTTTAGCTGGCTTCTTAGCAGGTGGCTTCAGCCTATAACATTTTTCCTTAGGATGGCCAAACATCCTGCAGTGTTGGCAATAGATAGGCTTATTTTGTAAGACTACCTCTTGCCAGAACCCCTCTCCATCATCAGAAATGGAAATCCATATTTTGTCTATCTCTGGTAGAGAAACATCTCTTTCTACCAGAACTTTTGCTGCTGCTGGGTTGCCCATATCATGTGTTGGAGCATCAACTCTAAGGGGTGTTCCCAATGTCCTGCTAATCTGAAATAAAGCATGTGTATGGTATAACTGGATTGGTAGATTTGGGAGTAGAGGTTTTAAAGGGGGTTCTTTAGCTGGATCAAATCCTGGATACCATTTAATTAACTTCATGGAGGAGTTAGCAATTTGCATCTCTTGCAAACCCAAAATTCTTGCATAATCTTCCTCCTTTGAAAGCCTAATGAGCAGGTGCCTACCATCCATCACTCCTATCTTCCACTGGCCTACCAAATGAAAGTTCTCAAAATGCCTCCTGACAAACTCCATTTTGGGATGGCCAAACTGGAATTGTCCAACAAGAGTAAATTTGATAGCATCAGCAAGGGTAATCATTTCCTGGGAGGTAAAAGAGACTGCTGGTCGACCATCTTTAGAACCCAAAGGTCTGACCAAAGGGCAAGCTGCTCTCCCAGCAGCAGCATCATGCAAGATTTGAGGGAAGGTCAGGTGATCCACTGACTTAGGTACTATGCCTTTACTGAGAGCAGATGCATAAGTTGGAGGCTCCTTAGAGACACTGGAACTAGCCATCATCAATTAAACAGTTCCACCAGAAGGAGGGAGATAAGACAGTCCACCAACCAATGGAACAGTACCAGAAATTCAAAGAAGAAGTAGCCCGGGAAGGTCCCCTTCAAAAATTTTCTTCACAAAACCAACACCACAGTGAAAAACCACCACTTACCAGCCCACGAAAGTACCACACCACCACCAGGAAGCCTGCAGAAGACACCGAGTGCCAGCACAAGGTGGCCATTACAGCCCAAACCCTAGCAGAGCCAAGGCGACCGCCACCATCCTAGTTATATATATATATATATATATATATATATATATATATATATATATATATATATATATATATATATATTTTGGTGGGGAAGGAGCTACTTTAGGCTCCCTACATGTTGATTGAAAAGGGTGAAGTTACAAAATATCCCAAATGGGAGACAACCAAAACTGAGTTACAAAAACTCCACACCAAAATGGAAACTACCTAAAGTAAGAAGTAAAAAAGTAAACCTATCTCAAAATTGTGTGCCCTATAACCACAAAATCCAAGCAAATAGAAAAAGAGAAAACTTAGGCACTTTCCAAGGAGTAAGGGGCTGATTGTAGGAGGAGCAAAAAGGACCACCAACAAGCCAAAAAGAGGGATCAGCAAGTAGGAGAAAAACTGAATGCCTAGCTGTGAACCAATCTGAATTAAGGAGCCTGGAGCCATTTCTTGCAAGCCAGTTGGCAGGCCAGATACCTTCCTTGTAAATGAACTGATACCTAATATCACAATGTTGGGAGATAGCTTTAATTTTGTTAGGTCCAAAAGACATGGTGCCAACCTGGGTGATGTATGTCCCCAAAAATAGCATAAAGAAAAACATGGAAATCCTGAAGGAGCAAATATGAAAGTGCAGCAGCTGGAACATGGAACCTCCATCCCAAGACCAAAACACAAAAAAAAATCAGTAGCTCACAAATCTGAAATATGGTGCCTTTAAACAATCAGCATCCATCAGAAATTGCAGATGTGGGGTTGGGGTAGTAGACACCATCACCTGAAGAGTAGTTTCAGCATTTCTAGCAAGCCAATGAGCAGGTCTATTCCCTTCCTTATAGATATGGCTATACTTGATGTTGGACTGAATTGCAAAAGCCTTAATTTTGTTAATCCAGTACACATGCTGCCATTTTAATTGATAATCATTAGGAGAGGGCCAGGCTAGGTGTTGATTTTGCTTTAAGGCATTAATTACCACAGCTGAGTTATTTTCCACAATGATGAATTTCCAGTTGAAAGCCTTAGCAAGTTCAAGAGCCTTACAAATTCGCCGCGATTAGATTCCAAAACATCTTCAACGAGTAACAGGAGATTGAAAATATGCAAGGCATCTTCCCTCATGATTCTCGAACAAAACCCCACAACCAACTTCTCAGTCGAGTAGGAACCATTTGTGTTGGCCTTAATGTAAGGGGTGGGTGGGTACTTCCAGTAGAATGTTTGAATGTGGTATCTTATAATGTGTTGTTTATGTGTGACCTTCAAAATGGCTGGGAAATTCTTAAGCTCGGATCAGTTTAGTCGGAAAGGATACACAATTTCCAACCACCGTATCAACGATGCTAACACCATTCTCAAATTTGATTGAATTTCTATGCATCCAAATAAACCAAGTAATAATGAGAGGGATGGTACCCAATTTAGACTTCGCCAAGAAATCCAGCAATGCTTAGATCCAACCAGATCCGGAAGGATGGTGTTTATGTTAATCTCTCTAATGATCCCCTTCCACACCTCTTGGGAAAAATTGCAATGGAAAAACATATGTTGAACGAGCCTCCTCCTCCACCCCACACAGATAGCATTTTGAAGGTCCTCTAATCCCCTTTAGCTTTAGTATATCATCTGTAGGAATAAGCTTATGAAACACTCTCCAGGTGAGAAAATACATTGAAGGGGTGAGGTATTTGTTCCAGATAATTCTTCCCCAATGAACTTTAGGCCACTCATGGATCTTTAGATATATTTGTTTAGTAATGCTGTGAGTAGTACCATTACTCCAAATGATTCTATCATAATTATTTTTATCAAATGGGATGGTGGCAATCCGGTTAGCGGACTACAGCGGTGACAAATTTCCGAAGTTCTCGTAAAGACCACTTCTCACTTTCCCAACAATTTGAAACAGTGAAATAGGTTTTAACAATGTTTGGGATGGCTTCCTTCATATGGGGAGGGCACCAATTGTCTTCCCAGAAATTAACCTGGCCATTACCCAGCTCCCAGCTATACAGTGATTCAGCAATTTCCCTATTCTTCAGCATATGATTCCAAGTTCTAGAAGCACCCTTCTTAATACTAACCTTAGAAGGATGGCAGCCTTTGCAATATTTCCCAACCAGAAATTTGGCCCAAAGAGAATTCTGCTTCCTGAACTGAATCCAGAGCTTGCAATAGTTAACTTTCTGTAGCTGTTGGATGCCTTTAAAACCTAAACCCCCAGCCTCTAAAGGTTTAGCCAACTTATTCCAAGCCATAAAATGGATCTCCTTTTGTTTCCGATCCATAGGAACCTATTAAATAAACCTTCCGGATAGTGCTCGGTGCTTCTTTTCATTGTAGTCATTTGGAGGACATAATTAGGAAAAGTGGTGAGAATGCTATGAAGTAGAGTGAATCTACCTCCAAGTAGATAAATAAGAATTTGTCCGATTTTCCAATTGAGCCTTCACCTTCCCAATGATATCATCAAATTGAGTCTGCCTGACCCTCCCTTTAATGAGTTGCACTCCAAGATATTTCATAGGAAGGGAAGCTTTAGAGAAACCTGTGTGATGCAAAATCCAGTGGGTTACATTAACATTGATATTCTTTGGAAAAATGATTTCACACTTAGCTTTGTTAAACTGAAGGCCAGAAATGAGTTGAAACTGGTTGAGGCATTTGGTCACTTGCTTGACAACATTTTTTGAAGCCCTAGAGAACACCATTATATCATCAGCATAAAGAAGGTGAGAGATAATAATGTTGGATTTGTGGTGGTATCTAGCATACTGGAGAGGAGCAATCTGATAGTTAATGAGCCTAGACAGATAATCCATGACCAATATGAAAATAGAGGGGGATAGAGGGTCCCCTTGTTTAAGCCCCCTAGTGGCTTGAAAACCATCCCAGCTCTGACCATTGATCAAAATGGAATGGTGATTAAATTTAAGCCAATTCTTGATCAAAACACGAAATCTTCATTAAAACCTCTAGATTGCGAGAACCCGAAGAATAAAATTCCATTCCGCAGTATCATATGCTTTCTTGATATCAAGCTTATAAATCAAGTTGCCCCCCGCAAGGGTTATCAAGATCTAGCAAGCATTTCTTGAGCAAGAAGAACATTATCAGCAATGGTTCTACCAAGGACAAAAGCCGACTCGGTTAGGGCCGATAATCTTATCCGGATGGGGTTGAAGCTCGCCAACTATTATCTTAATTATTATTTTGCTGATTACGAGTGGTAAGGGTCGAGAGGTCTATACTCGGTTCCGAGCTTGGGATCGTGGGTCTTGGGGATAAGGACCATGGTAGATGCGTAGAAATAGTATGGGATGTCCATACCTTGGAAAAAGCTTTGAATAAGAAGACAAACATCCACCTTGCAAATATCCCAAGTCTTCTTGTAGAATTCGAATTGTAGCCATCAGGCCCTCGCAGCCTTAGAGCTATCTATAGAGTTGAGGGCGATCCAGCATTTCATCATGGGAAGGAACTTCGCTAAGTTGGAGCAGCTGTGTGTAGTTGCTAACATCTTCAAAATGTACCTATCGTCAATATCAGGAATGGAATCTGCCTTGAAAGTAAGCAACTCTCTATAAAAATTAATAGCATTGTTGGCAATGGCAGCATTGTCTCTAATAATTTCTCCCTGATCAGTAGTGATAGACAAGATGGTATTACTTTTTCTTCTGAAGTTAATGCAAGCATGGTAATACTTAGTGTTCCCGTCACCATCTTTGAATTTAATACAAGAAGCTTTCTGTTTAAGCAAGAGATCCCGCTAGCTAATGTACTCGCATAAGCTTGTCTTGAGTTGCCATCAATTCAATATTTTTGCTTCCATCTACCCGAGCCTCCATTTCCAGCTTTTGGATATTCCTTTCAATACCGATAACACCTTTGTTAATATCCCCAATAGAGCCCTGACTCCAACTTCTCAAGACTTTAGCAATTTTGGTTTGAAGTTTTTGAAGTTTATCAAAAGGATTGTTACAAAATGCTCCAACCCGGTTATTCGAACAATGGTTTTGAAATTGCTATGGGTAGCCCGAAGTTCAAAAATCTGAATGGGGGGCCTCGTTGGTTGTTGGGGGAGCAATAGTGATGAGTATAGGTTTATGATCGAACCCGCAATGTTTAAATGGGTTATGTTTGTATATAGGAAATTTTGATGCCAAATGATGTTAGCCATGAACCTATCCAACCTTTCCCAAATACTTCCTCTCCTCCAAGTAAATTTAGTGCCCCGATATCCAAGGTCAAACAGACCAGCTTTCTGAATATTTTCATTAAACTGATCCATTTTGTGTTGATTGGGAATTCTGCCTCCTCTTTTTTCATCAATAGAAGCAATGCAGTTAAAATCCCCTCCAACAATCCAGCTAGATTGCTCAGTCTTACTGATTTGCAGCAGCTCTTGCCATAGAACAATTCTGTCTTTAGGGGTGCAACCAGAGCATAAACAAAAGAGGTCGCCAACTTAATACCTTGCCAATTAAAATGAAAGTGGGCCAATTGAGGGTGATCTACTTGGAGAGTTTAATGAAGTTCTTTCCCGCAAATGAGCCAAATTTTGTTAGAGGAGTTAGCATAGAAAGTATGACTGGAAATTTTTCAAAATTTTGTTCGGGTTTTATTAACCATGGGTTCCAAAAGTATGATACACCATAGTTTGTGTTTCTTGTATAAGTAGATAAGCCTTTTGAGGGATAAGGGGTGGGCAGCCCCTCTAATGTTCCAATAGAGGCAGCTAAACATCGTGGGGTTTCGAGGTTGGTGAAGAATGGTTTTTATTGGTTCCGGATCTAGATCCGGTCCCCGCCCTCGGGGAGTCAAAAGGATAGTCCAAATCTTTGGTTATTCCGTGATTGTCATTGTTTGGAAGCTCCAGCTTTTGTATCTCGGATATATGTTTCTTCTTTTTCTCGGACAACTGGATTTGCCGGAGGCCTCCAATCTCTTTTGTTCTCCATCCACCAATAACTGGGGAGGGGGAAGATCTTCACGTATGCCGAGAAGCCGCCCCCACTTCAAAGCCCATCTGGTCCAAACATTCCTTCTGAAGCCCACTGCCAACCTGTATTTACTGATCTATGTCCCCTTCAGCTAACAAAGAAGATCGTTGAAGAACTTCAGGGGGATTATCTCCCACTAAGGTTTCTATTGGTACATTATGGTCCTCCAGTGCAGCTTGATTGTCTTCCAAGGTGATCACTGGATCTTTCACTTCTACAGCTTTTCCTTTTCCCCATCTTTTTTTGTGTAGGTTTCGATCCATAGCATTTTTCTTTAAGGTGCCCAAACATCTTGCAGTGGGAACAAAAGACTGGTTTATTTTCCAAAACCACCTCTTGCCAAAAACCTTCTCCTTCATCTGAAACTGTGATCCAAATCTTATCTAGCTCAGGTAGAGATACATCTCTTTCAATAAGGACTTTAGCTGCTGCAGGATTGCCCAGATCATGGGTTGGGGTGTCAACCCTGAGAGGAGTTCCCAAAGCTCTACTGATCTGAAAGATGGCATTAGTATGGTATAGCTGTATAGGAAGATTGGGGAATGAATACCATAAAGGTTTAAGTGGGGGTTCTTTTGCTGGATCAAAACCCGAATACCACTTCATCAATTTCATTCTTGAATTTGCTATGGTCATAAATTCCATGCCTAACACTTTAGCGTAGTCTTCCTCCCTTGTGAGCCTCGATCGAAGATGTCTTCCATCCAGAACCCCTATCTTCCAATTACCCATGAACCGAAAATTTTCAAAATAACTCCTCACCAATTCCATTTTGGGGTGTCCAAACTGGAATTGGCCCACAATAGAGAATTTGATAGCCTCTCGCCATGGTATTCATCTCCCGAGAAGTAAAGTATATAGCGAGTGTCCGCCTTCCTTAGAGCCAAGTGGTCTTACAAAGGGGCAAACAACTTTACTCGTCGTCGCATCATGTAAGACACTGGGGAAAGTTAACGGATCAACTTCATCGTTGTTATTACCTCTCGCTAACAGTAGATGCATAAGAAAATGGCAAAGAAGAAGTATTGGAACTTCCAATAACCAATGAAACAAGAACTCGGTTGAATCCAACTAAGCCCGGAAAACTCACTTTGTCTATCAAGACCCCACCAGCTGACGACCTTCACACCAAGCACCCCGAGCAAGATAGGGAGGACCCACTTACCACTCCAGCCACCACCGAGAGACACCAGCCGCCAAAGAAAGGAAGCCATCACTGCCAAAACCCTAGCAGAGCCCCAGCCGCCACCTCCATCCTAGTTGCATATATATATATATGTATTTTGAAATTAATATTTTTATTTTTGAAGAAATATGAAGTCAAACTGATCTTATATAAATAATAGTTTAAATAATCAAGCATTTTGCCGCAAGACATGTATTTATCCCGAAGAATGAGTACAAGGCTTGAGGTGAAGTTTGATCAAATAAACTAAAGAGTTTATGACATCTATTTGATCTGGGAACCATTTTTGACCGACAATTTCCCCTACCTAATATGAAGGAACTAGATAAGGTTTATATTAATCTGTGGTCTTTAAGTTTCCTATAAGGGCAAGCCCCTATAGTTAATTACATCCTAGATAACCGAAGTTACCTCAGGAAACTCTTGATATAGATCAGGAAATATTTATATTCATGACTTCCAAAGGTATGGTTTTTCAAGAAAATGTGATAGTTGGGAATTCAATAGGTAAATTGCTCAAATTTTGGAACATTTTATTTTATTGGAATCTAAAGGAGAGAAGGTTAGGGGAATAACACAGATTCAAGTGAAACCTTGATTTCCTCTCAAACTATCCAATAGCCTGGCTTTAAATCTTAGAAATGAAGTTATTTAAGTTTCAATCCTGTCAATTAATTATAGGCATTACATTTGCATAATATCTGATTATGAAAACAACCTGAAAGATGGGAGGTTTTATGTCATATCTAATGATAACCTCGGAATCCTAAAGCAAATTAGAGCTTATATTTTACAGCAGGACTGTGCAAAGGCTTAAAGAAAAGGTGAGGATTTATGATGCACTAAGCAGGCTATCTCGAAGTCCTATGGCTTATTTGTTTAAACTAAGGAAAGGTTTTGCTGGTTTAGACAAGTTTTGCTGATGAAGATGGCCGTGCTGCCCACTATGCATGCTCCAAGCTCCTCGTCGTACCAGGTTTAGTTTAAAGAAGTTTCAATTGAGGAGAAGAGAGAAGTGTCATGTTTTAAAAGTATATGAAAATTGAGATGTCTTAATAATTTATTAGGAGAACATTAAAGTTGATTATAGCAACACTGATTAAGATCCTACTGTTCCATCATCCCAGAACCGCTATTTTCATCGGATTCACTTAGTCCAAATGAACTTACTAAACACAACTTAATGGGTTCCATACTTTCATTCAAACCATAGGAAAACATGTTAGCAACATGTGGGTTACTTCCTCCAAGGAATTCCCGATCATCCAACAAGTCATTTTAATTTAGTAGCAATTGTAGTTTTTGTTCTGTTTGTGATTAAATTTTAAGTTATTTTATATTTTTTTAATGTTGTGGCGGTAGATTTTATCTTGTTGTGATTTTTAATTTAGTTTTGGTCTCAGTTTTGTGGCTATCCTAAAGGTTTCAGTTTTCATGTAGGGTGACATTGTTGTTTATCATGCAAGTTGCAAGAAAGGAAAGTACAATACAGACACGTAGTAAAGAAACTGCAATAAAATAAAATCGTACCATGCGAGTCTCCTCGTCATTTCCAACTCGCAATTAAAACACATGTTAGGGCATTTAAATATTTGAAAGAAAACACCTAGGTAAAGCTAAGGTAAGGTCATGATTGTTTACCAAATCCTAATCCTATCACTAATCAATTCCTAAGGTGTGTTTGAGGATGATTTTCTTCATCAAAGGACAATGAAGTTCAATTGTTCTCTTAAAACATCCCATTGGATTGATAAAGTGTTTAGGACGAGTCCTGAACATCTTTTCAACTCTTCTGGAATCATTTTGAGTCCAAATGAATTTCATTATGCGGATGAATTGATCATCCGAGGTTTAGTTGAGTTTTGGTTCTTGATCAGCGAACTCGAATATTTGATTAACTTATGAATAAGGTGACATTTCATTTGACACTTCATTTAGGAGTTATACGGATGAAAGCCTTTAGGGGCAAATTAGTCCATTAAAGAACTTAAACATTATTAAATGAAGTTGAATTAGTGATTTAAACTAATTCAATTTAGTTATGAAGTTTCGAGTTGATTTTAAATACTTCAAATTATTTTAAATTGGAAAAGTGTTTAAATCATTTAATTCGATTAAGTTTCAATATTTTAAATTATAATATTCCAGATTAATTTTAATATTTTCAATTAATTTAATTTAATTATGAATTATAAATTATTTCAAAATTAATCTTAATATTTTAAACTTGCTTTTAAATTATTTCAAATTAATTTTAACATTTTAAATTGTTTTAATTTAATTGTGATGTTTTGAATTATAGATTATCTTAATATTTTAAATTTGTTTTAATTCAATCTTAATTTTTTTAATTATTCTTTAAAGTTTCAATTATCATTTCATGTTTTCACTAATAAAAGTTAGGTGGTGTTTGATCAATTCATCTGGTTAGGGATTCAATTTCAAAGAATTAGAATCCTCCCATATCACATCGCTTAACCTTAACAATTTATGCATTAATTAACTTCCAAAGTTTGATGACTTAATTAATTGGGATATCATTTTTAATGTTAAAAGTGATTAATGGGCTTCTACCCCTTAGTTCCCTATGTTTCATTCATCCAAGATAAAAATCAAGATCAAATATAAACCCTTCCTCTTTGGTTAAGCCAAAATATTAGTTAAGGCTAAAGTTCCCTAATTACCTTTATGTATTTTGAAGCTTGTTCATCTCATAATTCATTAAATTAAACTAAAAAAAAATTGAAATTTTTATTTCACCTTACTCACATGTCAATTAAGACATCGAGGAGAAAATGTGATTTTTCTATTTTTAATTTAATTTATACAATTATTTTAGTGAAAAATAGAGATTTTTAATGAAAATTCAACAATATAACCAAGGTGAAACTTCGCCCATAGGAAAATTATGGGAGGATCCTACTGACCGGAGGACCACTTAAACCAATTTTGGTGATTTTTTGAATTTTAATTTATTTATTAGTATTATTTTAAATTTTGAAGTATTAATTAATTATAAAATAAAATTGAGGTTGAAAATTAGATTTTATATTTTTCTTAAATCTCTCGAGCTCAAGGAACTCAGAGAAACAAACTTTATATTTTTCTAATTTTTCTTTAAATTATTAGAATTATTTTAGTGAAAGGCTTAAAAAATCCATTCTTTAATATTAAATATTACCCTAAGCCTTTAAAATTTATTATCTTTACTTAGAGACTTAGGAAAAATATTTTGTTAGTTCCCAAGTGATTAGGAGGCCAAATATGACATTTTAGTGAATTTAAATATTTTTATGATTTTCATGATTTTTGAATTATTTAAATATTTAAAAATAGGTTAAAAATAAAAATTTTATGAAAATTCTAATTTATTTTATTCTGGACTCCTATGATCTCAGAGAACTCCCAAAATTAAATTGGTGAATTTCTTAGTTACATTTTGGGTTTTATGAATTTTTTAAGTTCAAATTTGGTTATGTCACTTAGGTAATTTTTTTAGTGGGTTAAATTAACTCCAATTGATTTAAAATTTTTTGTGGGGTTCTCCTAATCCTAAAGCATAGTGAAGAATTGATTTCATGTCATTTTGATCTGTGGTTTTCCAAATTAATTTAAGTTCATCTTTTAGTGTTTGGTCAAATTAAGGTTATTTTTAGTGAATTAAATCAAACCATAATTTTCCTAGGGTCCTTTGGTCGTAAGACACTTCTCCTAATTTTTCATGTTTTAAAAGTATATGAAAATTGAGATGAATTTTTGAGTGTTTAGGACGAGTCCTGAACATCTTTTCAACTCTTCTGGAATCATTTTGAGTCCAAATGAATTTCATTATGCGGATGAATTGATCATCCGAGGTTTAGTTGAGTTTTGGTTCTTGATCAGCGAACTCGAATATTTGATTAACTTATGAATAAGGTGACATTTCATTTGACACTTCATTTAGGAGTTATACGGATGAAAGCCTTTAGGGGCAAATTAGTCCATTAAAGAACTTAAACATTATTAAATGAAGTTGAATTAGTGATTTAAACTAATTCAATTTAGTTATGAAGTTTCGATTGATTTTAAATACTTCAAATTATTTTAAATTGGAAAAGTGTTTAAATCATTTAATTCGATTAAGTTTCAATATTTTAAATTATAATATTCCAGATTAATTTTAATATTTTCAATTAATTTAGTTTAATTATGAATTGTAAATTATTTCAAAATTAATCTTAATATTTTAAACTTGCTTTTAAATTATTTCAAATTAATTTTAACATTTTAAATTGTTTTAATTTAATTGTGATGTTTTGAATTATAGATTATCTTAATATTTTAAATTTGTTTTAATTCAATCTTAATTTTTTTTAATTATTCTTTAAAGTTTCAATTATCATTTCATGTTTTCACTAATAAAAGTTAGGTGGTGTTTGATCAATTCATTGGTTAGGGATTCAATTTCAAAGAATTAGAATCCTCCCATATCACATCGCTTAACCTTAACAATTTATGCATTAATTAACTTCCAAAGTTTGATGACTTAATTAATTGGGATATCATTTTTAATGTTAAAAGTGATTAATGGGCTTCTACCCCTTAGTTCCCTATGTTTCATTCATCCAAGATAAAAATCAAGATCAAATATAAACCCTTCCTCTTTGGTTAAGCCAAAATATTAGTTAAGGCTAAAGTTCCCTAATTACCTTTATGTATTTTGAAGCTTGTTCATCTCATAATTCATTAAATTAAACTAAAATAAATTTGAAACTTTTATTTCACCTTACTCACATGTCAATTAAGACATCAGAGGAGAAAATGTGATTTTTCTATTTTTAATTTAATTTATACAATTATTTTAGTGAAAAATAGAGATTTTTAATGAAAATTCAACAATATAACCAAGGTGAAACTTCTGCCCATAGGAAAATTATGGGAGGATCCTACCGACCGGAGGACCACTTAAACCAATTTTGGTGATTTTTTGAATTTTAATTTATTTATTAGTATTATTTTAAATTTTGAAGTATTAATTAATTATAAAATAAAATTGAGGTTGAAAATTAGATTTTATATTTTTCTTAAATCTCTCTGAGCTCAAGGAACTCAGAGAAACAAACTTTATATTTTTCTAATTTTTCTTTAAATTATTAGAATTATTTTAGTGAAAGGCTTAAAAAATCCATTCTTTAATATTAAATATTACCCTAAGCCTTTAAAATTTATTATCTTTACTTAGAGACTTAGGAAAAATATTTTGTTAGTTCCCAAGTGATTAGGAGGCCAAATATGACATTTTAGTGAATTTAAATATTTTTATGATTTTCATGATTTTTTAATTATTTAAATATTTAAAAATAGGTTAAAAATAAAATTTTATAAAAAATTCTAATTTATTTTATTCTGGACTCCTCTAATCTCACAGAACTCCCAAAACTAAATTGGTGAATTTCTGAGTTACATTTTGGGTTTTATGAATTTTTTAAGTTCAAATATGGTTATGTCACTTAGGTAATTTTTTTAGTGGGTTAAATTAACTCCAATTGATTTAAAATTTTTATGTGGGGTTCTCCTAATCCTAAAGCATAGTGAAGAATTGATTTCATGTCATTTTTATGTGCGGTTTTCCAAATTAATTTAAGTTCATTTTTTAGTGTTCGGTCAAATTAAGGTTATTTTTAGTGAATTAAATCAAACCATAATTTTCCTAGGGTCCTTTGGTCGTAAGACACTTCTCCTAATTTTTCATGTTTTAAAAGTATATGAAAATTGAGATGTCTTAATAATTTATTAGGAGAACATTAAAGTTGATTATAGCAACACTGATTAAGATCCTACTGTTCCATCATCCCAGAACCGCTATTTTCATCGGATTCACTTAGTCCAAATGAACTTACTAAACACAACTTAATGGGTTCCATACTTTCATTCAAACCATAGGAAAACATGTTAGCAACATGTGGGTTACTTCCTCCAAGGAATTCCCGATCATCCAACAAGTCATTTTAATTTAGTAGCAATTGTAGTTTTATTATGTTTGTGATTAAATTTTGAGTTATTTTATATTTTTGAATGTTGTGGCGGTAGATTTTATCTTGTTGTGATTTTTAATTTAGTTTTGGTCTCAGTTTTGTGGCTATCCTAAAGGTTTCAGTTTTCATGCAGGGTGACATTGTTGTTTATCATGCAAGTTGCAAGAAAGGAAAGTACAATACAGCGCAGGTAAAGAAACTGCAATAAAATAAAATCGTACCATGCGAGTCTCCTCGTCATTTCCAACTGCAATTAAAACACATGTTAGGGCATTTAAATATTTGAAAGAAAACACCTAGGTAAAGCTAAGGTAAGGTCATGATTGTTTACCAAATCCTAATCCTATCACTAATCAATTCCTAAGGTGTGTTTGAGGATGATTTTCTTCATCAAAGGACAATGAAGTTCAATTGTTCTCTTAAAACATCCCATTGGATTGATAAAGTGTTTAGGACGAGTCCCGAACATCTTTTCAACTCTTCGGAATCATTTTGAGTCCAAATGAATTTCATTATGCGGATGAATTGATCATCCGAGGTTTAGTTGAGTTTTGGTTCTTGATCAGCGAACTCGAATATTTGATTAACTTATGAATAAGGTGACATTTCATTTGACACTTCATTTAGGAGTTATACGGATGAAAGCCTTTAGGGGCAAATTAGTCCATTAAAGAACTTAAACATTATTAAATGAAGTTGAATTAGTGATTTAAACTAATTCAATTTAGTTATGAAGTTTCAGTTGATTTTAAATACTTCAAATTATTTTAAATTGGAAAAGTGTTTAAATCATTTAATTCAGTTAAGTTTCAATATTTTAAATTATAATATTCCAGATTAATTTTAATATTTTCAATTAATTTAGTTTAATTATGAATTGTAAATTATTTCAAAATTAATCTTAATATTTTAAACTTGCTTTTAAATTATTTCAAATTAATTTTAACATTTTAAATTGTTTTAATTTAATTGTGATGTTTTGAATTATAGATTATCTTAATATTTTAAATTTGTTTTAATTCAATCTTAATTTTTTTTAATTATTCTTTAAAGTTTCAATTATCATTTCATGTTTTCACTAATAAAAGTTAGGTGGTGTTTGATCAATTCATTGGTTAGGGATTCAATTTCAAAGAATTAGAATCCTCCCATATCACATCGCTTAACCTTAACAATTTATGCATTAATTAACTTCCAAAGTTTGATGACTTAATTAATTGGGATATCATTTTTAATGTTAAAAGTGATTAATGGGCTTCTACCCCTTAGTTCCCTATGTTTCATTCATCCAAGATAAAAATCAAGATCAAATATAAACCCTTCCTCTTTGGTTAAGCCAAAATATTAGTTAAGGCTAAAGTTCCCTAATTACCTTTATGTATTTTGAAGCTTGTTCATCTCATAATTCATTAAATTAAACTAAAAAAAAAATTGAAATTTTTATTTCACCTTACTCACATGTCAATTAAGACATCAGAGGAGAAAATGTGATTTTTCTATTTTTAATTTAATTTATACAATTATTTTAGTGAAAAATAGAGATTTTTAATGAAAATTCAACAATATAACCAAGGTGAAACTTCTGCCCATAGGAAAATTATGGGAGGATCCTACTGACCAGAGGACCACTTAAACCAATTTTGGTGATTTTTTGAATTTTAATTTATTTATTAGTATTATTTTAAATTTTGAAGTATTAATTAATTATAAAATAAAATTGAGGTTGAAAATTAGATTTTATATTTTTCTTAAATCTCTGCGAGCTCAAGGAACTCAGAGAAACAAACTTTGTATTTTTCTAATTTTTCTTTAAATTATTAGAATTATTTTAGTGAAAGGCTTTAAAAATCCATTCTTTAATATTAAATATTACCCTAAGCCTTTAAAATTTAATATCTTTACTTAGAGACTTAGGAAAAATATTTTGTTAGTTCCCAAGTGATTAGGAGGCCAAATATGACATTTTAGTGAATTTAAATATTTTTATGATTTTAATTATTTAAATATTTAAAAATAGGTTAAAAATAAAAATTTTATAAAAATTCTAATTTATTTTATTCTGGACTTCTCTAATCTTAGAGAACTCCCAAAATTAAATTGGTGAATTTTTGAGTTACATTTTGGGTTTTATGAATTTTTTAAGTTCAAATATGGTTATGTCACTTAGGTAATTTTTTTAGTGGGTTAAATTAACTCCAATTGATTTAAAATTTTTATGTGAGGTTCTCCTAATCCTAAAGCATAGTGAAGAATTGATTTCATGTCATTTTTATGTGCGGTTTTCCAAATTAATTTAAGTTCATTTTTTAGTGTTCGGTCAAATTAAGGTTATTTTTAGTGAATTAAATCAAACCATAATTTTCCTAGGGTCCTTTGGTCGTAAGACACTTCTCCTAATTTTTCTAGATTTTTATGAACAACATGCTATCTTTTATAGTTAATATTCAAGAAAATGGCTATAATCTTAGAAAATAGATAACTTCCTCTAGACATAACCTCTAACCTTGGAAAAATCTGAGAATATTCCCAAGATCAGAGGCTACAAAAGCCCGATAGTCTCATGTCATGGTGAACTATGTATGTGAATGAAAAATTAAAAGACTGAAATCAGTATTTAAATTATTAAAAATAAAATATCATAAAAAATTCTTCAAATCATTTCCACATTGTTCTCCTCTGTTCACTGAGTAAGAAGGCATTTTTAGTTTATTTTTATGATTTTTCTATGCAAAGATATGCATTTTTAAATTTCGGCTATTTTAATAGAAGTTTTGGAGTTATGTGAAAAACAAATTTAGTTCTAAATTTGGAGAAATATCAATTTATGGTTGTAGGAGGAATTCTTAGGCATAAAATTTCTAAATATGGCATGAAAGTAGACCCTGCAAAGATTCAAATCATCGCGAGACTACCACCTCCATCTACTCTGAGAGGAGTTAGAAGTTTTTTAGGACATGCTAGATTCTACAGGGGTTATATTAAAACTTTTTTCAAAAATTACTAAGTCTCTGTGCCAATTATTAGAGAAAGATAAAAAAAATTGATTTTAATGAAAAATATTTAAATGTGTTTGAATTATTGAAAGAAAATTAATCACTACCCCTATAATAGTTTCACCTGATTGGGAGAAACCATTTGAACTTGTGTGTGATGCTAGTGATTATGTAATTGGAGCTGTTTTAAGACAAAGTTATGATAAAATTTTCAAAGTTACTCTTAATGATGCTCAAATTAATTATACCACTACTGAAAGAGTGTTATTAGTGATTGCATATGCTTTTGAATAATTTAGACTGTACTTAATTGAAACTAAATGTATAGTGCATACAGACCATTCTGTTATCAAATACTTAATGCCAAAGAATGATGTTAAACTATGATTAATTAAATGGGTACTTCTAATGCAAAAATTTGATATCAAAATAGTAGATAGAAAAAGATTTGACAACCAAAGAGCTGATTATTTATCTAGGTTGGAACAACATGAACTATCTGATTTTGAAGATGAAATCACAAAAACTTTTCTTGATGAACAACTTTACAATATTAAGGAATAAAATTTATCGTGATGTGCTGATATTGTGAACTATATTGTAAGTGATAATTTACTACCTGAATTACCAAAGCAACAACAGAAAAAATTTGTATATGATGCCAAATTTTATTTTTGGGATGACTCATATTTATATAAACAATGCAAGGATATAGTTATTAGGAGATGTGCCTTATGAAGAAATTGAACCAATTATTCAAAGATACCATGATTCTGAATTTGGGGGATATTTTGGCTCTCACAAAATTGCACATAAAATTTTATAATCTAGATTCTATTGGCCTAGTCTTTTTATGGATGTTAATAAATATATTAATAGATGTGATTGATGTCAGCGGGTATGTAATATTTCTAGAAGAAATGAAATGCCTCTGAATTTTACGTTGGAAGTTAAAATTTTGATGTTTGTGGATTAGATTTTATGGGACTATTTGTTCCTTTTTTTGGGAACATATATATATTGATTGTAGTGGATTATGTATCAAAATGGATTGAAGCAATAGCTTTACCCAAATGTGATGCTCGAAGTGTTTCAAAATTTTTAATGAAAAATATTTTTACACGATATGGAATGCCGAGAATTATCATTACTGATGTTGAATCCCACTTTAGAAATAATATGATTCATAGATTGACTGGAAAATATGATATTATGCATGAAATCTCAACTGCTTATCATCCCAAGACAAATGGTTTAGCTGAAGTATCTAATCGCAAAATTAAAAGAATTTTGGAGAAATCTAAAAATCCTCATAAATTAGATTAGTCTACGAGATTAGATATAGCGTTATGGGCATATAGGATTGCTTATAAAACTCCTATTAGAATGTCTCCTTTTAGATTGATTTTTGGAAAGCCTTGTCATTTACCTGTTGAATTGGAACATAAAGCATATTGGGCAATTAAAGAGTTCAATTTCATTTTAAAGGAAGCAGGTGAGAAAAGATTATTGCAACTTAGTGAATTGGAAGGAATAAGAAATGAATCTTATGATAATGAAAGAATTTATAAGAAGAAAATGAAGATATGGTATGATCAATAGATTATAGGAAAGAGATTTGAACCTGAATAGGAAGTTTTGTTATATAATACAAGATAAAGATTATTTCCTGGAAAAGAAAAGCCTATGTAGATAAGAACTTTCACTGTGATAAAAGTTTACCATTTTGGAGCTGTTGATATTGAGGATCCTAAAACTAGAAGAACATTTAAAGTTAATGGACATAGATTAAAACCATATTTTTAGGGTTCACGACCTAATTTTAAAATGGTTTTAATGTTAAGTCATCCTGAATGAAACTAATGTTTGTCGGGCTGACGACGTTAACCTTGCGCTTTATGTGAGGCAACCAATAGTTATCTTTTTTTTTAGTGTGTTTGATTTGATTTTAGTTGATAAAATTATTAGATTAGTGTATATTTGAGTCCTACTCACTCATAATTATGCTAAATGGTGTTAATTATTGGATTGAAACGAAGATTTGAAGTTTATTTGGACGAAAATGTTGTTGGAACAAAACTGTGCACTAGCGCCGACGACACCCAAATGAGCATTGACATTGAGATTTTATAGAGAGCATTTGTAATATTCAAAGTTTGGGTGTCTATGGTGCCCTATCCTACATCGACGATGCTAAGAACCGAGTAGCAGTTTTAAGCTGGAGTTTCACCCCAATAACTCCCCAAACTCATTTTAGAACCCATAAAATCTAGAAAAATTAGAGGGTAGTTCCAATATCAACATTCCATGGCTTCCAGCTTTTTAGAATCTTCAAGATTAAAGGCATTTCATTCTTCCTAGATATATTTCCCATCCTTTGACATCGATCACATGTTTTCACATATTGTCTCACATCATTAAATAAGGTAGGCCAATAAAATTCACAATTTAAAATTTTAAATGCAGTTTTATCTATGCCAAAGTGTCCTCCAAAATAGGAATCATGACATTTTTGAATAATAGCAAAAGTTTCCTCATACGGTATACATCTTCGAATCATTGAATCTCTTCCAATTTTAAATAAATGAGGTTCTTTCCAAATATAAGATTTAGCATCAAATTTAAATTTCTTAATAAATTTGTTATCCAAGTCATAAGGAAAAATATTGCTAACTAAATAATTAACAATATCAGCATACCAAGGTGTTTTATATCTTTGAATAACATATAAAGATTCATCAGGAAATTTCTCATTTATATTTTCTTCCGAAATAATATCATTTTTAATTCTAGACAAATGATCAGCAATTTGGTTTTCAGTTCCTTTTCTATCTACTATTTCAAAATCAAATTCTTGTATAAGTAAAACCCATCTTATAAGTCTAGGTTTAGAATCCTTCTTAGATAATAGATATTTAATAGCAGAATGATCAGTATGAACTATGCATTTAGTACCAAGAAGATAAGGTCTAAATTTATTAAAGGCATATACTACAGCTAGAAGCTCTTTCTCAGTGGTAGTGTAATTTCTTTGTGTTTCAGTGAGAGTTTTACTAGCATAATATACAACTTTGAAAATTTTCTCATATTTTTGTCCTAATACAGCTCCAATTGCATAATCACTTGCATCAAACATTAATTCAAATAATTTATTCCAATTAGGTGCAACAATGATAAGTGCGGTTATTAATTTTTCTTTCAGAATATTAAAAGCATTAATACATTCTTTATTAAATTCAAATTTCACATCTTTTTCCAATAAATGACAAAGAGGTTTAGCAATTTTAGAAAAATCCTTTATGTATCTTCTATAAAATCCAGCATGACCTAGAAAACTTCTCACATCAGTGACAGTAGTAGGTGGTTGCAATTCAGCAATAATTTTTACTTTTGCTTGATCTACTTCCATCCCTTTTTGTGACACTTTGTGACCAAGTACAATGCCTTCTGTGACCATGAATTGACATTTTTCCCAGTTAAGAACTAAATTTGTTTCTTCACATCTTTTCGGAACATTGGCTATATTTTCCAAACAAGATTCAAAAGAAGTTCCAAAACTCGAAAAATCGTCCATGAATATTTCAATTCCTTTGTCAATCAAATCACAAAATATTGACATCATACATCTTTGAAAAGTTGCTGGTGCATTACATAAACCAAAAGGCATTCTTCTAAAAGCAAATGTTCCATAAGGACTTGTAAATGTTGTCTTTTCTTGGTCCTCAGGAGCAATAAGTAATTGATGATAACCAGAATATCCATCCAGAAAACAAAAATATGAGTGTCCAATTAATTTATCGAGCATTTGATCCAAGAAAGGTAAAGGAAAATGATCCTTTCTAGTGGTTTTATTTAATTTCCTATAGTCAATACAAATTTGCCATCTAGTAACTTGTCTTGTAGGAATTAGTTCATTTTTATCATTAACAATAACAGTTACACCTCCTTTCTTCAGAACACAATGAATAGGACTTACCCATTGACTATCCGAAATAGGATAAATAATACCAGCATCTAACCACTTAATAATTTCTTTTTTAACAACCTCTTTCATGATAGAATTTAATCTTCTTTGCGATTCTATAGTAGGTTTAAAATTTTCTTCCATTAAAATTCTATGCATGAAAATGGAAGGGCTTATTCCTCTTATATCAGCAATCGTCCAACCAAAAGCTTTCTTATAATTCTTTAACACACCTAGTAGTTTTTCTTCTTGATCTTTACTCAGTTCAGAAGAAATAATAACAGGTAAAGTTAACGAATTTCCAAGAAACGCATATTTTAAATGTGAAGGTAACATTTTTAATTCCAGTTCATGGGCTTTTTTAATTGATGGTAAAAGTATATCATTTTAAGTTATGTCTAAAGTTTCCCAATTATCTTTAATAAAATGAGTCTCTTCTTCTTCTACTTCTTCTTCATCAGTTAAAAATTCAAAATTTTCTTCAGAAATGACTTAACATTTTTCTTGATAATGTTTTTCAATTAAATAATCAATTATATCCATTCGATAACATTTCTCTTTATCAGGGTACTTCATTGATTTAAGAACATTGAATTTAAGTTCTTGATCATTAACTCTCATGGTTAGTTCTCCCTTTTGCACATCAATCATAGCTCGTCCGGTAGCTAGAAAAGGTCTCCCTAAAATAATAGGTATCTCTTTATCTTCTTCCATATCAAGTACTATGAAATCTACTGGAAAGATAAATTTATCCACTTTAACAAGGACATCCTCTATAACTCCTTTAGGATAAGTGATAGATCTATCAGCAAACTGAAGGCTTACAGTGGTGGGAGTAATATCTACTAAATCCAATCTTCGAAAGATAGAAAATGGCATGAGATTAATACTTGCTCCTAAATCACATAAAGCTTTTCCACAAAATTTTTCTCCAATAGCACACGGTATAGTGAAACTTCCAGGATCCTTAAGCTTTTCAGGTAATTTCTTTTGAATTATTACACTGCATTCTTCACTTAATGCAACAGTTTCAAAAGCTACGAATCTTCGTTTTTTCCTTAAAATATCCTTCATAAATTTTTGTGTAAGTTGGCATTTGTTCCAAAGTTTCAGCATAAGGTATGTTTATAGTAAGTTTCTTAAAAATTTCAAAAAACATAGAAAATTGATGATCTAATTTCTGCTGTTTCAGTCTTTGAGGAAATGGTGGTGGTGGTTTTTCAACTTCCACATTAACAGGTATAACAGTCTGCTCTTGACTAGGAGAGAGAGAGTTTCTTTAGGTTTTTCAATCTCTTCAACCTCAATCTCTTTTTCAATTTCATTCCGCATTCTTTCTTTTAATTCCTTTCCACTTCTAAGTTGCACGCCTTTAGCTTGTTCATGTTCTTTTCCAGTTTCCTTTGGATTAATTTCAACATTACTAGGAATTGTTCCTACAGGTCTGTTATTAATTAAAGTAGCAATTTGCCCCATTTGATTTTCAATATTAAGAATAGCAGTATTTTGATTTTGTAATTGATTATTCATTTGTAAAATTAATTCTTCTATTGATAACTTTTTCTGTTGATTATTAAATCCAGGAGGTTTATAATTTGAATTAACTTGATTATTCCAATTTCCAGTAGGATGAGATTGATTATTACCCCATTGTTGTTGCGAATTATTCCGGTTAAAATTAGGATGATTTTTCCACCCAGGATTATAATAATTTGAATAAGGATTATTTTTACTTGCAATTGCTTGTAAAGTTTCAGTAGTTTGAGAATCTTCAATATTAGCAGAGTTATTATGTGAAATATTAATTGCAAAGTTATCTAATTTCTTAAACATTGCTGCAACTTGTGAAGCTAAAATAGAAAAGGCTTCATTATCGTTAATACTTGCCATCTTTTTAGGATTAATCCTTTCGGAAGGCCATTGAAAATTGTTATTAGTCATTTCTTCAATTAAAGTGTAAGCTTCTTCAAATGATTTAGACATTAAAGAACCTCCAAGAAGAAGATCAATGATTGATTTTAAAGATCCAATTAATCCATTATAAAATGTTTGAATAATCAACCAATCGGGTAAAGCATGATGAGGACATTTTCTTAATAGTTCTTTAAATCTTTTTCAAGTTTCATATATTGTCTCCCCGTCAAATTGACTAAACGAAGTAATATTATTACTTAATTTAGCAGTTTTAGAAGGAGGAAAATATTTAGCAAGGAGTTTTTGTGCCATTTCAGCCCATGTTTTAATAGAACCAGTTGCTAAAGAGTTTAGCCACATCTTTGCTTTATCTCTTAAAGAAAAAGGAAAGAGTCTAAGTCTAATAGCATCATCAGAAACATTGTTATATTTAAAGGTAGCGCAAAGTTCTAAAAAACTAACAAGATGTAAATTTGGATCCTCATTTGGTGATCCACCAAATTGATTGTTTTGCACCATTTGAATAATAGACAGTTTAATTTCAAAAGAATTAGCATCTACAGTGGGTATCTGAATACTACTATGAAGTTCATCAACTGTAGGATTAGCATAATCCCTTAATGGTTTATAAACATTTTGAGCATTAAGTTCAAATGGATTTTGTAAAGTAGCCATTTCTTGAAATTTTTGAATTTGTTTTCCCTTTTTAATTTTTCTAATTGTTCTTTCTAATTCAGAATCTAAAGGTATTAATCCTTCAGAACCAAATCTTCGCATAAAACAAGGAATAAAAATATATATCTTTCTTTTTTTTATTATTATTATTTAATTTTTTTTATATTTTTATATTTTTAGAAATATAGTATTTTTTTACAAAAATTTATAACTATTTTATTTCTTTCCTCCCCGGCAACGGCGCTAAAAACTTGACCCGACCCGCAATAATGCAGTAATATTCGCTTCCAAAAGATGGCCAAAAGCTTGACCAAATTTATAAATAGCGGCTAGTGTATAAAATCAAAATGATGTAATTTTTTAGAAAATATTTTTACTCACTAGGGGTACTACGCAAGTATACGTATCGTTTCAAGTAATATAGAATTTTCTTTTATAACCCTAGTATCAATCCCACGGGGAAAAAATTATAGTAATAAATTTTCTAAATATTATATTTCAAAAATATCTTTTTATCCTCTAATTTAACTATAAATTACTATTAATTTACTAGATGCAAATAAAGAAAACAATAATAAGAAAATGATTTATGAAAACTATATAAAATAAACAACTTTCTTTCCTTCAATTAATCTAAGATTTTTAAGATAATTTAATATTAGTTGGAGAATTTGATTTATGGTATTGTGTCAAATGAAGTATTCCTATTCTTTACCCTTTGATCCAGCGCAAAGAACATTGGCTAATTTACGTATCGAGTCCGGATGTATTGTTAGTAGTATGGGTTAATCTAGACTCACACTACTAGATGTCCAAGGGTGGCTATGATCGGCCCTACTAGTGACCATTTCCTAATCTATAAATCAAATTATAAGAATTTAGTCTGTCACTCTAAAAACTTATCAATTCTACACCCTTTAAATCTTATCTTCCTATTTATTTGCACTTCACCTTGAATAGCCCGCACATGGCCTTCGACTATCCAAAGATTCATGTGACATTTACAAGTTAAGTGTTCTTCTCCTTCAAGGTCTCAAAACTCTTCAACAGGTTTTAACAATTTAAATGGCCAATTTAAAAAGTAAAGTAAGATCAGGTATTAATGTCATCACAATGTTTTGAAAATATTTTGAGTTTTAATTCTCCATCGAATCTTTATATTATCTTATCTATCTCTTCATAATTGAAGGAAAAAAGTAAACTAACTACTTAGAACACATTGAATATAAATAGAAAAACATAATAAAAAAACTTTGAATCAAATGTAAAATACTTATCTCAAATATTCCTTCTACAGATCTTCTGATTCCTACTGACTCCACAGTGTAATGAACTCCAGATGCTACAACTTGAATATAAACTCACTAAACTAAACAAAAGTTGGCCCTAAATTTCTCTCTCTATTTCTCTCTCTAAGGATGAGAGGTCCTAAAGTGGATAAGAGAAAGGGTTACAATGGGAGGGGCACGTTTTCTAAAGAAATTGACCCCTATTTATAGGCTTCAAGGGTTGCCTTGAGGCACCTCTTCAAAACATGTCCACTTTCAATGAATTCTCTAGAAGGTCGGTCTGGCGCCTAGGCGTCGGAATCTGGCCCCTAGGCGTCGGACACCGCGTCCAGTTCTACGCACCTCTTCACTTTGGCTCGCACCTCTTCGCGATTAAAACCATTTTGGAGTGTACAAATGCAATGTATCACATGTCCTATTATCCAGGAACAACTGTCAGTCTTCTAGAATGTCCAATAACCGCTCACTCTGTCAAAATAACCGATCAAATGTTGTCAAAAACTTGACAGTTTTTGTATCGAGTCTGGCGCTTAGGCGCCAGCTTCTGGTGCCTAGGCGCCAGCTTCTGGCGCCTAGGCGCCAGGCCATATTTTTTTACACTTTTTGTATTTTGCTACATTTTTGCTTCTTTTTGCTTCATTTTCCTTTTTGGACCTTTTTACATCACCTACATCCAAAAACACATAAAAATAACCTTTCATTAAAGTATTATATCCTTAATTGATAAGAATTAAGACATAAAGATATAGGTATTTTTTTATAGATCAGTAAGCAAACCTTAAAGCGTAGCACAGAAGTCCAATATTCAAATTTGCAAAACACCAAAAGTAAATACTAAAGATGCTAAAGTTTAACGATGCTAGATATTTTAAGATCATGAAATTACATTCTGTACTTCAAATTAAAGTTAACTACTACTCCAATAAATTTTGTAATGCAAGGTTCAAAATTAGAGAAAGTGTCATCCCCCTCATAATGATATTATGGTGAGGTAATGATATAGATTAGTATAATTATTGTATTGTTCTAAAAATAAACATACCTATTCTTTACCCTTTTTCGAGTGCTATAAAGAACATTGGATAATCCTAGTTTTAGTCCCTAAATCCGTGGTTAGGGTGGGAGGATACTGGCTTGCACATTAGAACTCACACTTCCCTTCGCCTGAAGACTAATTTATGCTTCAGTTTCCAAACACTAGGACCAAATTGGGGATTTTAGTATATCACCCTAAAATCTCCAATTCTACGCCAAATAAACATATTTCCCTATTTATTTTCACCCAACCCCCATGAACTACATCACTCATTCATCGACATTGAATGTAATATCAACTTTTGTCTTAGAACGCATAGGCTTTTTGGATTTTATGTTTCTCAACATATTATAACAATTCAATTGGCCAGATCAAAAGTAAATGAAGAAAGAAGTGAAAAATCATCATAATTTTTAAGTATTCATATGGCACATCTAATCCAAACAATCGCATCACCATTTATCATTGCAAGGAAAAAGATAAAGAAATATACTCAAAATTCATGAGGAAGGTACGACAAAAAAAAGATTTTATATATGAATGCAAAGTCATAGAAACATAAGAAGTAAATACAACTTATCTTAATTACATCCACAAGTAAATCCCTTTAAGTTCCTTTGAACCTCCTTCTCTCTTAACAAAAACACACAATTCTCTCTTGGAATAGTATGGAAGAAGCAATCTCTCACTTTCTCTCTCCTCCTACAACTCTTTTGAGAAGAATTCCTTACAAAACAACAACAAACACTAATCCCTATACTCTAAACTCTCCCTAAAAAATTCAACTCAACTCACACACACTTTACTTCACTTACATCAACACACACTCACACTTTACTTCACTTACATCATCACACACGTTTTAATTCTGGCACCCAAAATAAGTTAAAATTGTCTAGGAACGAATTTCCCAAGAGTTACCTCAAGAATCCCTCAAAAATTTGAACAAATATATTCAATTTGGCCTCCACCGACATTGGGCACCGTCGGCGCCCAATATGGTGTCGTCAGCGTGCTATCGCGTGATTTAATTCTAGACTCTCGGGCCATTTTGGCCCTGTTGGTGCCAGAACTTCAAATTTCTAGTTTTTCCCTTTTTCCACTCCAAATTCGTTCCTTTTTGCTTCTCTTTGCTCCATTTGCCTAAAATCATCATACATGCAGCAAAACATGAAAAATACCTTCCTTTAAAGTGCAATATCACCAAAAATGAGTACAAAATGTGTATGAAAAATCAAATATATTTTTGGTGTGTCAAAATCCCCCAAACTTAACTATTACTTGTCATCAAGTAAGAGTGGAAAAAGGAAAGTTTATCTTTTGTCTTTCATTAGTTTTCCACTCCCCTATTCCATCAGTAAGAAAATTAATTACCTCATTCAAAGCAACATCCACAGTACCAAAAGATTTGTACTCACAAAATGGATTATCTCTCAACTGGTAGAAAGCATTGATCCATGTAAGAGTGAACTGTACCATTTCTCCTCGAACCAGCACATATTCTTCTTCAGTATACCGTAAATTAGTATAAAACTCATGGAATTCATAAGCAAATGCATCTACAGAAAAATAACAAAAATTTTCCTAATTCCGATCAGTAATCACCTGCTCCATAATTCTGCCTGGATTTTCAAATCCTCGATCTTGTATACACTTTTTGCTTTGGAGTGTAGATTTGAAATGGTACTGTGATTTAACATTCAGAACTTTCCTTTCATTAAAATCAACCTTTCTCTTTCCCTTAAACATCTTTGGAGCCATATCAAAATTTTCTAAAAAATTCGAAAATAAATCCTAATAAATTCCAAAATCACATTGTTAAGACTCCTAAGTCAATTCTAATATGTTAGAGCATTTTATCATGGATTTTCTCAATGTTTTCTTCAAAAACCCTAAATTTTAGGATTTCTCCAATGTAAAAGATTTTCATGGTGAAAATAAAAAATTCTTTGCTTAAAGTACTGCTCTTACAAAAGGAAGATGAGATCCAACCTCAAAAAGCATCGAAATCGCCTCAAATCCAAATGCAAGCAAGCCCTGGGGGTGTTTTTCAGCCTTGGTTGGACGTTGAAGGTTATAAATGGGATAGTTATAAGTAAAAATCACAATTTTTAAGGGAATTTGGAACTTTCAGGTTTTGAGTGCCATCGGCGCTGAATCGGGCACCGTCGGTGCTAGACGAAATTTCTGGTTCCATAATTATCTTGCGATTTCGATCATTTCAAAGTTACAACGACATATAATTAGCCTTTTTAAGTGTCTATTTTCATAATTAAGTGATTAAATAATACAAATATTACACAAATAACACAAATCATCACTTTTATATATAAAATCCACAATTACAAACTTACACAGATCAATCATTCTACTACATTAATAACTCAGCGTCGCAATCAAACCACAACACTCTAATGTTGAAAACATAACATAAATTCAAATCTCAGGCATAATAAGTCTAAAATCACACCATAAGCAAGCTAAATACAAATCAAATTGAAGATAATAAAGTTCAAATACTTAATAAAGTAGATAAAATAAGGAATCACTACTCCTCATCAATGTCAGCTCTATCTTATCTGATATCTCCCATGTATTAGAGGTGCATAAAAAATTATAGAAGGGTCTTCATCAGTCGAATTTATTAGTCGAATCCTCTTCAATCCAAGCCTTTTTCTTCATCAATAGTATCAATCCTTCTTCCATACGCCCAGTGTGATCGAACTGTTCTTTCATCCTCCAATCTAGGCGATCAAATAATTCTGATATATTATTAATTTCATCCATAAGATTTCGTACCTTTTTCTCCAGTTGCTTGATATTCTTCAAAATTAACTACAGACTTTCAAGAAAATGAGATTGAATAGGAAGTAAAATCTGGGATGGTTGATCCACAGATACGCTCAAATCATTTTTATTCCCAATTGCTGGACATTCATAAATATTGGTTGGGTCCATGGGTTTCAAAGGAAGAAGTACTTTTCCCAACTCTCATATGGTACTTGTGACTGGCTGTAAAGATGAAATATAGTGGAAGGATGTCCCAAACAGTAATTTGATCCAGGCACAATCAAATCCAAAACAGATTTCACAATTATGGCGCCAATATCAACAGGCCTCTTGTTTGAACACAATAGTTAAAAATTGTACTTTCCTTTATCACTTTACTAATTTTCATGGTCGGGAGTAGTTTCGAAGATATAAGGAAATGCCATTGCTTCGACACAGGATTCAATACGACAGTAGAGAAATTGACATACCCGTCGTCTCTTATCTCTCAATCTTCTCCTTCATCCATCAGATACCAATATATTTCATTCATATTGTCTCTTATAGGGACAAAAATAGTGTAATGACAGATTGACACATTATATATCATATAAAGTTCATTAATCTTAGAAGCAGTGAATCTGTCCACTTACCTTGCACATAAAAGACACTTTGGTTGCTTTCATGAAGATTTGTATAAAATTCCTTCACCACAAGAATGACTACTACGGTAGTAGTATAACAAAACACTTCTGATTACCTCTGCATAATAATTTCTTCTAATCGAGTACTAGGAACATTCATACCTCGATTGACAAAGCCTCATTCTTTGATTAACCTCCTCTTTATATGAACTTTGTTGCAAAGTCATGCCTTGAAACTAACAAACTTTCTCCTGCTGAATACTCTAAATCTTGGAGATTCTAAAAAGCTGGAAGCCATGGAATGTTGATATTGGAACTACCCTCTAATTTTCCTAGGTTTTATGGGTTCTAAAATGAGTTTGGGGAGTTATTGGGTTGAAACACCAGCTTAAAACTGCCAAATTCTGCCATTTGAAACTCCAAAAACTGCTACTCGGTTCTTTGCGCCGTCGACGTAGGATAGGGTGCCTTAGACACCCAAACTCTGAATATTACTGTAAAATCTCAATGTCAGTGCTCATTTGGGTGCCTTCGACGCTAGTGCACAGTTTTGTTCCAACAACATTTTCGTCCAAATAAACTTCAAATCTTCGATTCAATCCAATAATTAACACCATTTAGGATAATTATGAGTGAGTAGGACTCAAATATACACTAATCTAATAATTATATCAACTAAAATCAAATCAAACACACTAAAAAATAAAGATAACTATTGGTTGCCTCACATAAAGCGCTAGGTTAATGTCGTCGGCCCGACAAACATTAGTTTCATTCAGGATGACTTAACATTAAAACCTTTTTAAAATTAGGTCGTGAACCCTAAAAATATGGTTTTAATTGATGTCCGTTAACTTTAAATGTTCTTCCAGTTTTAGGATCCTCAATATCAACAGCTCCAAACTGGTAAACTTTTATCACAGTGAAAGTTCTTATCTACATAGACTTTTCTTTTCCAGAAATAATCTTTATCTTGTATTATATAGCAAAACTTCCTATTCAGGTTCAAATCTCTTTCCTATAATCAATTGATCATACCATATCTTCATTTTTATCTTATAAATTCTTTCATTATCATAAGATTCATTTCTTATTCCTTCCAATTCATTAAGTTACAATAATCTTTTCTCACCTGCTTCCTTTAAAATGAAATCGAACTCTTTAATTGCCCAATATGATTTATATTCCAATTCAACTGATAAATGGCAAAGCTTTCCAAAAATCAATCTATAAGGAGACATTCCTATAGGAGTTTTATAAGCAATCCTATATGCCCATAACGCTGTATCTAATCTCGCAGACTAATCTAATTTATGAGGATATTCAGATTTCTCCAAAATTCTTTTAATTTCGCGATTAGATACTTCGGCTAAACCATTAGTCTTGGGATGATAAGCAGTTGAGATTTCATGCATAATATTATATTTTCCAGTCAATCTATGAATCATATTGTTTCTAAAGTGGGATTCACCATCAGTAATGATAATTCTCGGCATTCCATATCTTGTAAAAATATTTTTCATTAAAAATTTTGAAACACTTCGAGCATCACATTTTGGTAAAGCTATTGCTTCAATCCTTTTCGATACATAATCCACTACAATCAATATATATATGTTCCCAAATAAAGGAACAAATAGTCCCATAAAATCTAATCCACAAACATCAAAATTTCAACTTCCAACGTAAAATTCAGAGGCATCTCTTTTCTTCTAGAAATATTACATACTCGCTGACATCGATCACATGTTTTAATATATTTATTAATATCCCTAAAAATACTAGGCCAATAGAATCTAGATTATAAAATTTTATGTGCAGTTTTGTCAGATCTAAAATATCCCCCAAATTCAGAATCATGGTATCTTTGAATAATTGGTTCAATTTCTTCATAAGGCACATCTCCTAATAACTATATCCTTGCATTGTTTATATAAATATGAGTCATCCCAAAAATAAAATTTGGCATCATATTCAAATTTTTTCTGTTGTTGCTTTGGTAATTCAGGTAGTAAATTATCACTTACCAAATAGTTCACAATATCAGCACATCACGATAAATTTTATTGCTTAATATTGTAAAGTTGTTCATCAAGAAAAGTTTCTGTGATTTCATCTTCAAAATCAGATAGTTCATGTTGTTCCAACCTAGATAAATAATCAGCTCTTTGGTTGTCAAATCCTTTTCTATCTACTATTTTGATATCAAATTCTTGCATTAGAAGTACCCATCTAATTAATCATAGTTTAACATCATTCTTTTGCATTAAGTATTTGATAACAGAATGGTCTGTATGCACTATACATTTAGTATTAATTAAGTATAGTATAAATTATTCAAAAGCATATGCAATCACTAATAACACTCTTTCATTAGTGGTATAATTAATTTGAGCATCATTAAGAGTTTTACTAGCATAATATATAACTTTGAAAATTTTATCATAACTTTGTCTTAAAACAGCTCCAATTACATAATCACTAGCATCACACACAAGTTCAAATGGTTTCTCCCAATCAGGTGAAACTATTATAGGGGTAGTGATTAATTTTCTTTCAATAATTCAAACACATTTAAATATTTTTCATTAAAATCAATTTTTTTTATCTTTCTCTAATAGTTGGCACAAAGACTTAGTAATTTTTGAAAAAACTTTAATATAACGCCTGTAGAATCTAGCATGTCCTAAAAAACTTCTAACTCCTCTTAGAGTAGATGGAGGTGGTAGTCTCGCGATGATTTGAATCTTTGCAGGGTTTACTTTCATGCCATATTTAGAAATTTTATGCCTAAGAATTCCTCCTACAACCATAACTTGATATTTCTCCAAATTTAGAACTAAATTTGTTTTTCACATAACTCCAAAAATTTTATTAAAATAGCCAGAAATTTAAAAATGTATATCTTTGCATAGAAAAATCATAAAAATAAACTAAACATGCTCAGTGAATAGAGGAGAAAAATGTGGAAATGGTTTAAAGAATTTTTTATGCATATTTTATTTTTAATAATTTAAATACTGATGTCAGTTTTTTAATTTTTCATTCACATACATAGTTCACCATGACTTGAGACTATAGGGCTTTTGTAGCCTCTGATCTTGGGAATATTCTCAGATTTTTCCAATGTTAGAGGTTATGTCTAGAGGAAGTTATCTATTTTCTAAGATTATGGCCATTTTATGTAAAATTAATTATAAAAGATAGCATGTTGTTCATAAAAATCTAGAAAAATTAGGAGAAGTGTCTTAGGACCAAAGGACCCTAGGAAAATTATGGTTTGATTTAATTCACTAAAAATAACCTTAATTTGACCGAACACTAAAAATGGAACTTAAATTAATTTGGAAAACCACACATCAAAATGACATGAAATCAATTCTTCACTATGCTTTAGGATTAGGAGAACCCCACATAAAAATTTTAAATCAATTGGAGTTAATTTAACCCACTAAAAAAATTACCTAAGTGACATAACCATATTTGAACTTAAAAAATTCATAAAACCCAAAATGTAACTCGAAATTCACCAATTTAGTTTTGGGAGTTCTCGTGAGATTAGAGGAGTCCGTAATAAAATAAATTAGAATTTTTTATAAAATTTTATTTTTAACCTATTTTTAAATATTTAAATAATTAAAAAATCATGAAAATCATAAAAATATTTAAATTCACTAAAATGTCATATTTGGCCTCCTAATCACTTGGGAACTAACAAAATATATTTCCTAAGTCTCTAAGTAAAGATATTAAATTTTAAAGGCTTAGGGTAATATTTAATATTAAAGAATGGATTTTTCACGCCTTTCACTAAAATAATTCTAATAATTTAAAGAAAAATTAGAAAAATACAAATTTTGTTTCTCTGAGTTTCTTGAGCTCAGAGAGATTTAAGAAAAATATAAAACCTAATTTTCAACCTCAATTTTATTTTATAATTAATTAATACTTCAAAATTTAAAATAATACTAATAAATGAATTAAAATTCAAAAAATCACCAAAATTGGTCTAAGTGGTCCTCTGGTCAGTAGGATCCTCCCATAATTTTCTTAAGGGTAGAAGTTTCACCTTGGTTATATTGTTGAATTTTCATTAAAAATCTCTATTTTCTACTAAAATAATTGTATAATTTAAATTAAAAAAAGAAAAATCACATTTTCTCCTCTGATGTCTTAAGTGACATGTGAGTAAGGTGAAATAAAAATTTCAAATTTATTTGAGTTTAATTTAATGAATTATGAGATGAACAAGCTTAAGAAGGCATAAAGGTAATTAGGGAACTTTAGCCTTAACTAATATTTTGGCTTAACCAAAGAGGAAGGGTTAATATTTGATCTTGATTTTTATCTTGGATGATTAAAACATAGGGAACTAAGGGGTAGAAGCCCATTAATCACTTTTAACATTAAAGAAGAAATCCCAATTAATTAAGTCATCAAACTTTGGAAGTTAATTAATGCATAAATTGTTAAGGTTAAGCGATGTGATATGGGAGGATTCTAATTCTTTAAAATTGAATCCCTAACCAATGAATTGATCAAACACCACCTAACATTTATTAGTGAAACCATGAAATGATAATTGAAATTAAAAAGAATAATTAAAAAAAAACTTAAGATTAAATTAAAACAAATTTAAAATATTAAGATAATCTATAATTCAAAACATCACAATTAAATTAAAACAATTTAAAATGTTAAAATTAATTTGAAATAATTTAAAAGCAAGTTTAAAATATTAAGATTAATTTTGAAATAATTTATAATTCATAATTAAACTAAATTAATCAAAAATTTTAAAATTAATCTGGAATATTATAATTTAAAATATTGAAACTTAACTGAATTAAATGATTTAAACACTTTTCCAATTTAAAATAATTTGAAGTATTTAAAATAAATGAAAACTTCATAACTAAATTGAATTAGTTTAAATCACTAATTCAACTTCAATTAATAATGTTTAAGTTCTTTAATGGACCAATTTACCCCTAAAGGCTTTCATCCGTATAACTCCTAAATGAAGTGTCAAATGAAATGTCACCTTATTCATAAGTTAATCAAATATCCGAGTTCGTTGATCAAGAACCAAAACTCAACTAAACCCTGGATGATCAATTCATTCGCATAATGAAATTCATTTGGACTCAAAATGATTCCAGAAGCATTGAAAATATGTTCAGGACTCGTCCTAAACACTTTATCAATCCAATGGGATGTTTTAAAAGAACAATTGAACTTCAATGTCCTTTGATGAAGAAAATCATCCTCCAACACACCTTAGGAATTGATTAGTGATAGGATTAGGATTTGGTATTCAATCATGACCTTACCTTAGCTTTACCTAGGTGTTTTCTTTTAAATATTTAAATGCCCTAACATGTGTTTTAAGTGCAAGTAAATTAAACGTCTTGTTGGATGATCGGGAATTCCTTGGAGGAAGTAACCCACATGTTGCTAACAGGGTTTTCATATGGTTTGAATGAAAGTATGGAACCCATTAAGTTGTGTTTAGTAAGTTCATTTGGACTAAGTGAATCCGATGAAAATAGCGGTTCTAGGATAATGGAACAGTGGGATCTTAATCGGTGTTGCTATAATCAACTTTAATGTTCTCCTAATAAATTATTAAGACATCTCAATTTTCAATTATTTTTAAAACATGACACTTCTCTCTTCTCCTCAATTGACACTTCTTTAAACTAAACCTGGTACGACAAGGAGCTTGGAGCATGCAAAGTGGGCAGCACGACCATCTTCATCAGCAAAACTTGTCTAAACCAGCAAAACCTTTCCTTAGTTTAAATAACAAGCCATAGGACTTCGAGGTAGCCTGCTTAGTGCAGCATAAATCCTCACCTTTTCTTTAAGCCTTTGCACAGTCCTGCTATGCAATATAAGCTCTAATTTGCTTTAGGATTCTGAGGTTATCGTTAGATATGACATAAAACCTCCAATCTTCCAGGTTGTTTGCATAATCAGATATTATGCAAATGTAATCCCTATAATTAATTGACAGGATTGAAACTTAAATAACTTCATTTCTAAGATTTAAAGCTAGGCTATTGGATAGTTCGAGAGGAAATCAAGGTTTCACTTGAATCTGTGTTAATCCCCTAGCCTTCTCTCCTTTAGATTCAAATAAAATAAAATGTTCCAAAATTTGAGCCATTTACCTATTGAATTCCCAACTATCACATTTTCTTGGAAAACCATAGCTTTGGAAGTCATGAATATAAATATTTCCTGATCTATATCAAGAATTTTCTTAGGTAACTTCGGTTATCTAGGATGTAATTAACTATAGGGGCTTTATAGGAAACTTAAAGACCCCAGATTAATATAAACCTTATCTAGTTCCTTCATATTAGGTAGGGGAAATTATCGGTCAAAAATGGTTCCCAGATCAAACGGATGTCATAAACTCTTTAGTTTATTTGATCAAACTTCACCTCAAGCCTTGTACTCATTCTTCAGGATAAATACATGTTTTGCGGCGAAATGCTTGATTATTTAAACTATTATTTATATGAGATCAGTTTGGCTTCATATTTCTTCAAAAATAAAAATATTAATTTCAAAATCCATATATATATATATATAACAAGAGATGGTGTTGGAGGCTAAGCTTGCTCTGCTAGGGTTTCTAGCATTAGTCTGCCGGCGGCAGCTTGGCGGGTGGCGCCTCAGGTAAGGATAGGCAGTTTTGTTCTAGTTCTGAGGTGCTTTTGGAGTTCTACTGGTTGTTTGTTTTTCTTGCTGGTGTTTTTTGCTGTTCCCGGGCTCCCTGGTTTTCAAATAATCACGGTTCCATTGGCCTATTTTTGGTGTGGTGGTTTTTGGGCTGGAGGTTTTGGGTGGCCTTTTATGGTTTCTGTTTTTCTCCTTTAGCCCTTTCTGGTTTTTATTTACTGCTATTTCAGTTCTATTATTGGTTGGCAGAATTATGGCAAATGCCATTGATTTAGTTACCAACATAGAGTGGGCTAAGGCCACTTATGCTGGAGTGGTTGGCTCTGCCCCCTCAATCTCTGATCCTTCTAAACTTATCTTCCCACAAAGATCGCATGATGCAAGCAATCGGTAGGATTACCTGCCCTTTCATTAGACCTATTGAGGAAAAAAAAGGCCATCCAGCTGTTATTTTCACTGAACAGGAGTTGGAAGAACTAGATGTTGAAGCCAAACTAACCTTAATTGGTAAATTTATGTTGGATCACCCAAAGATGGAACTGGTGAGAAAATTTTTTGAATCTCTGAATTTTAAAGGTAATTGGAAGATTGCGCTGCTAGATGGAAGGCACCTACTCATCAATTTTACTACTGAAGAAGATTATGCTATGCTGTTTGCTAAATAACTTGTCAATATTGCTGGGGTAGAGATGAAAATTTTAAAATGGACAGCTGACTTTGACCTTAGTAAAGACCCCCACATAGTGCCAATTTGGTTCAAGTTTCCCAATCACCCCTACAGATACTTTAACCAAAATGCTCTCTTCCAAATAGAGAGATCTATTGGCACTCCCTTAAAGCTAGATGTTGCTACCATAAATAAAGCTAAACCAGAAATGGCCAGGATTCAAATTGAGAGGGACATCTCTCTCCCTGAGGTTAAGAAAATTTGGATTGGCTCAGCAAGGGATGGACAGTGGCAAGAGGTCATAATGCGATAAAAACCCTACTATCGCTCTCACAAGAAAATGTTTGGTCATACCATCGAGAGATGCTACAGAATTCACCCTCCCCATAGAAGAACCACAAGCAAAGAGAATCAACATTTGCAGGCTGTTGATGTTACTGCTTCAGCCATGGTGCAGCAGGCCTTAGTCCCCAAACCTAGTCTGGAAAATAGAGCTGATGTGCATTATGTAACTCCAAGAAAGATTACTTCCCAGACTGATGTTGGGAGAGCTTTGTCCGAAATTGATTCCCCATACAATACCGATGGGGTTCTCCGTCATCAACCGTCACAAATCTATCGTCGATGATAATGTTGTTCCTCAACCTTGGTGCAGAAGGAAGACTGAGGAGGTCAGAATTGTAACCCCCGTCCAATCCACTGATCGGTTATTAGATACACAGGCCCCAACTTCTATTGATGTTTGTGAAATGAAAAATGATTTGGAAGAAAAATGGCACACCCAAACCTCTAGGAAAAAGAAAAAGAATACTTTACCGAAGTGCAAAAGTTAGGGACCCCTTTATCTGAGGGGAGTTAGTCGGCACTTCTGTCACAAGGGGAAGATCTAGATCAAGATCTCAGCCTTCACCCCATCCCCCTCCAAATAAATGATTAACTTTTTATGTTGGAACATTAGGGGTATTGCCAACCCCTTATCTTTAAAAAGACTTTTACATCTCAATAAGAAACATAAGCTTTGGTGTGTTACTATTTTGGAACCCTTGGTTCACAAATACCTACGTAAGATCATCAAGAAATTACATGGCTTTAACCATTATGCTAACCGTAATAATAAAATTTGGATTTTCTGTAGAAGAGAGGTCTCTTGGACAGTTCTTATTGACAATAAGCAATTCATACACTCCATCATTTCAAATCAATGGCAGAAATGGTGTAGTAACTTTTGTATATGATGGCTGCAGTAAGGAAGATAAACAGCTCTTGTGGACTCATCTTCATGGCATTAGTGCTCAACTGAACTCACCCTAGCTGGTTGGAGGTGATTTTAACAGTATTGGCTCTACAAGTGAAAAACTTGGAGGTAGGACTCCTAAGCACTCTGATATGACTACTTTTAATGATAATATCCTAGCAGCACACCTTTTTGATATTAGGTTTAGAGGGCCTGCCTATACCTGGAAGAGAGGTAAAATTTGGGAGAGGCTAGACAGAATTTTGGTTAACAATAACTAGCTCTCTAATTGGCTTCTCACTCATGTGACCCATCTCAGTCTTGCTGGCTCAGACCACAGGCCCCTCCAAATTTCCATTACCACTCCCAGCTGTACTAATACTCCCCCTCCTTTTAGATATCTTAATGTCTTGTCCACCTATGCTGAGTTTCACTAGATTGTCCAGGATAATTGGTGCAATACTGATCACCCAAACCCTTTAACTAGGTTAAGCTTGTTGCAGAATAAACTTAGCAAAGCTCTTAGAAAATGGAGTTGGAATTCTATTGGTGACCTATCCGTCGCTCGTCGAGAGGCCGAAAAGGAGACTAACGAGATGGAGACTAATGTTCAAACCGGAATTGTCACCGAGGATCGGCTTTATGCAGCACAAACAAATCTGCGCTAATTACTCGATAAGTTGGAACAGTACTTAAAACAAAAAGCTGCATTGAACCACTTTATCAATGGTGATAGGAACACTCAATTTTATCATGCATGTATTAAATACAGAAGAAAATGTAATAACATCCACTCCATCTATTCTGATGAGGGCAGCAAACTTCTGGATGACAATGAGATTGGACTAGATGTTGTTAAACACTTTGAAAGGCTACTTAACCATCCTCCAATGAATAGAATGCCAATTGATGGATCCCTTTTTCAAGATAATTTCCAGTATACCAGTGAATTAGAGCTTATTGAAATCCCATCAGAACAGGAAATCTGGAATTCTTTAAACTCAGTAAATAGTTCCAAAACTGCAGGGCCTGATGGCTATACTGCAGACTTCTATAAGAAAGCATGGAAGCTGGTTGGTGGAGATGTTGTTGCTGCAATTCAAAGTTATTTCCAAGGACAACCTCTTCCTAGCTATTTCTGTGCTTCCAATTTTGTGCTGGTGCCTAAAAATTCAATTTTACAAAGATGGGATCACTTCATACCCATTTGCCTCACTTCTGTGATCAGTAAGACTATCAGTAAAATCATTGTGGGGAGACTTCAACCACATCTTGATAGACTTATTTGCTTGAATCAATCAGCCTTTGTTAAAGGAAGGTCTTGCTCAGGAACTTTTGTTGGATTTGGATAAAGTTCATAGGGGGGAAATCTTATTTACAAGTTGGACATTCAAAAAGCCTATGATACTATAAGTTGGGGGTTCATCATTGAAGTTTTGAATGCTAGAGGTTTCAATCCCCAGTTCTGCAATCTTATCAATAGGTGGTCGAACACTAATGAGCACTCTATTCGATCAATGGACAAGCCAGAGGTAATTTCAAAGCAACTTGAGGACTAAAATAGGGAGACCCATTGTCTCCAACCATCGTTATCTTAGCAATGGATTACTTCTCCAGGATGCTTGATAATGCCATTCTGATTAAAAGCTTTGCCAGGTACCATCATAGATCTAATATTGTTATCACTCACCTTATTTTAGCAGATGACATCATGATCTTCTCTAGTGCCCATAAATCTACTGTGAAAAACCTGAAACACTGCCTGAACTCCTTCCAAAACCAATCAGGAATGATTTTTAATCCTGAGAAATGTCAGCTGGTTTTCTCCAAGCCGACACCTATCCATATCAAGCATTGGATCTTGGATTATATCGGCTTCATCTGCAAGGTACACCTCCAATTAAATACCTTGGGGCCTATCTCATTATGGGAAGAGCTAAACAAATCCAATTTGATGAAATCCTCACCAAGATTAACTCCCAGCTGAGCTGCTGGAGTAATTCATTTTTATCTAATGGAGGTAGAATCACACTCCTTACGAGCATACTTACCACCTTCCCTTCTTACATTCTACAAATGATTACAATGAAGAAAAGCACCCAATTGTAGATGAAAAGGGCTTTCAATAGATTCCTTTGGTCAGGTCAGAGACAACAAATGCATTGGACTTCATGGCAAAAAGTTACCAAACCAGCCTTAGTTGGTAGACTTGGATTTAAAGGAATCCCTCATATCCAGCAGGTCAATCTTTGCAAACTGTGGATCCATTTTAGAGCACAAAACTCACTGTGGGCCAAATTTATGAAAGGTAAGTACTGCAGATCCTTGCACCCTTCTCAGGTGGTCAGGAAACTTGGAGATTCTAAACTTTGGGTTAAATTGCTTAAAATAAGACAAACTGCTGAGGACTTGTTTATATGGGATTTGGGGAAGGGGGAAGTTAACTTCTGGTTGGATAATTGGTGCCCCAAAGATTGGTTAATTGCTAGGGGGACTCCTGCTGACCATTCATCTAAGGTTGCTGATTATTGGGAAGGGCATAACTAGTCACTCCCACATCTTAAAGCCATACTCCAGGATCACTCTGCCTATCAGATTGCTACAATTAAATTCAACAGAGGAACTCCAGAAAAAATTAACTGGCTCACCCACCATACCCAGAGCACCACTAAAGCCATCTACAAAAATTTATACAACTGGACCCCAGTACCCTGGGGAATTACCATCTGGAGCAAGTTCCTGTCCCCATCTATGTATTTCATGTACTGGAGAACTTTTCATGGCCTAATACCTACAGATGACATCCTTAAACTGAAAGGTCTTAGGGGCCCTTCTAAATGTGTGCTGTGTAATACTCAGGAAGAATCTATCCCACACCTCTTTTTCAGTTGTTCTTTCCCTAAAACTGTATGGTTGCAATTAACTCTTAGTTGGGAGAATTTAAATTGTCACTGGGAAGACTTTCATAATGGTTGGAAGGACTGGTAGAACCAGAAAATTCAAACTCTTCACCTCATTGTCATTTGGTTCTTATGGATGGCCAGAAGTAATGCTAAATTTGAGGGGACCACTGCTACTGTGGCCAAAGTGGTTGGTAACTGTAAAGCCTACCTGTACAAGATCATCAAACATAAAAGTTTTTTCAATACTCTTCACATTGGTCTCCCAACTTCAGCTGGCACTAATGTAAAATTGGTTAGATGGGATCCCCCTTTAAGGCCAACTATTAAGATTAACACTGATGGAAGCTTCTTAAATGAAAGATCTGGCGTTGGGGGAATTTTTAGAAACCACCATGGCAATTGCCTACTTTTTTTCTATGCCCCTGAGATTGCACATGCTGCTCTTGAAGCTGAATTAATTGCAGTGTTGTGTGTTTTGCAACTAGCCAAGGTTGCCAACTGGTCCAATATTTGGTTAGAAGTTGATTCCACTGTACTCCTTAATATCCTGAATCAGGATATTTCATCAACCTGGCTTCATAACTACAGGAAAAACAGTTTAACTATCTAAAACCCCCTCAGTCAACCATCTCTTCCATACTAAATGAGGGGAACAATGCTGCGCATTGGCTGGCATGTGCTGGTGCTAAATCTCAGCAGGTGTTGGTATCTCTTGCCCCCCACCTGAACTCAAAGTACTAATTGCTGGAGATAACCTGAGACTCCCTCACCTTAGAGTGGAGTCATTTGCCCGAATTTGAGTTGTGCTACTTTAGTCCTGTGGATACTCTTCCTTTGTATTCTGTTCTAGTGGAATTTTAGCCTGTTATATATATACATATGATAAAATTACATACACATATTTATATATATTGGCAGCATTTTCTTTTGGGTTTAGTGGTAGTGGAGTGGAGTGGAGTTTTGTATTTGAAATTAGGCCTCCTGTTTTGTAGGGTCCTGGTGGCGATGAAAATAATAACAATGTGTCGTTGTTGGATGGGGTCATGTCATCGCCATCCATTTCAGTATCATGTCAATGTCAAGGAGTCTCCATCTAATATTAGCCTAGTTTTATTCATATAAATCCCATGAAGGATTTAGAGAATTTTTAGGACTAATAGTAGAAAAGGATGTTTACGATAATTCTTATATGAGGATATTCTAGAATAACATATTCTAGAATTTTCATATTAAGAAAATCATGGTTAACCAGAGATTTCTATTTCGGGTTCTTATAAATCTCCTATAGATGTAAGCCTCTATAGTTAATTACATCTTAAACAATTTTCAATTGTTTAAGAAAACTTCTGATTAATGTTAATCATTTGTTTTCTAAGATTTTATTTTAAGGAGAGATGTACCCACTATCACTCCGGAATGTCGTTATATCATGTTATTGAATACTTTAGGTATTATGTTTAACCTAAAGGTTCTGGTTTTGTTGTCAATGTTGTTGATTTGTTGCGAAATTTCAGGTTATATGTCTAACCTAAAAGTTTTGATTTTGTTTTTGTTGCTAATGTCGTTGTTTTGTTGAAAGGTTTCAGGTTATATGTCTAACCTAAAAGCTTGGTTTTGTTTTTGTTGTCAAAAGTTTCAGGTTATATGTCTAACCTAAAAAAAAGTTTTGGTTTTTCTTTTGTTGTCAAAAGTTTCAGGTTATATGTCTAACCTAAAAGTTTTGGTTTTGTTTTTGTTCGCCTAAAATGTCATCCTGCAAAACAGAGTTAGTACACCCTATAACATGTAAAGAAAATCTAAGCAAAATTTCTTGTTTTCGCCCTGCAAAGAAAACATTGTCAGAAATAACATCACAGAATATTTGGATATGTCTTGGATGTCAGTTTATGTCGAATTATTTTGAAATGTCAATTTTTTTGTTGATTATGTCAGTTTTGATTTTAAAATGTTGAATTTATTAACTTGAGTTCATGTCTGTCTAAACTCTAAGTTAGAAAGGTTTGGAATTAGATTCAATATTGATTGATTTAACTTGGGTTCATGTCTAGCTGAACCTAAATTAGATTCGATGTTGATTGAATCTATTTAACTTGAGTTCATGTCTGTCTGAATTCAAGTTAAAAGATTTGAAATTAGATTCAATATTGATTGAATTGACTTGGGTTCATGTCTGGTTGAACCTAAGTTAGATTTAATGTTGATTGAATCTATTTAACTTGAGTTAATGTCTGTTTGAACTTAAGTTAAAAGGTTTGAAATTAGATTCAATATTGATTGAATTGACTTGGGTTCAAGTTTGGTTGAACCTAAGTTAGATTCATTGTTGATTGAATCCATTTAACTTGAGTTCATGTCTGTTTGAACTTAAGTTAAAAGGTATGAAATTAGATTCAATATTGATTGAATTGACTTGGGTTCATGTCTGGTTGAACCTAAGTTAAATTCAATGTTGATTGAATCTATTTAACTTGAGTTCATGTCTGTTTGAACTTAAGTTAAAAGGTTTGAAATTAGACTCAATATTGATTGAATTGACTTTGGTTCATGTCTGGTTGATCCTAAGTTAGATTCAATGTTGATTGAATCCATTTAACTTGAGTTCATGTCTGTTTGAACTTAAGTTAAAAGGTTTGAAATTAGATTCAATATTGATTGAATTGACTTAGGTTCATGTTTGGTTGAACCTAAGTTAGATTTAATGTTGATTGAATCCATTTAACTAGAGTTCATGTCTGTTTGAACTTAAGTTAAAAGGTTTGAAATTAGATTCAATATTAATTGAATTGACATGGGTTCATGTCTGGTTGAACCTAAGTTAAATTCAATGTTGATTGAATCTATTTAACTTGAGTTCATGTCTGTTTGAACTTAAGTTAAAAGGTTTGAAATTAGATTCAATATTGATTGAATTAACTTGGGTTCATGTCTGGTTGAACCTAAATTAGATTCGTTGTTGATTGAATCTATTTAACTTGAGTTCGTGTCTGTCTGAATTCAAGTTAAAAGATTTGAAATTAGATTCAATATTGATTGAATTGACTTGGGTTCATGTCTGGTTGAACCTAAGTCAGATTTAATGTTGATTGAATCTATTTAACTTGAGTTCATGTCTGTTTGAACTTAAGTTAGATTCAATTTTGATTGAATCCATTTAACTTGAGTTCATGTCTGTTTGAACTTATGTTAAAAGTTTTGAAATTAGTGTTGATCTCATTTTTGATGAGGTCTTCTCTTCTTCTCTTTAGTACTTAGGATCTAGCCTTAAGATTTTCCTTTGACTATCTTAGAGGATTAGAATTGGGACCCACCACTTAGAAGTTCAAACCACTTCTTAACTCCCTGCAAACTCCACAAACTTGATTGTAGACCCCTAATCACCTAGAGGGTTGAAATCAAATGTGGAAGTTTAAAGGATGAGTTCCTATAGGACTTTTTGGCCTTAGGACTGCCCTGGGTGGCCTGGTGTGGTGAAGGGGTTGACTTACACACACACTACACCTATACACTACACTTTCACACACCTCCTAAAAACACACCCATATCCAACTTGACCTCCCGACTCATGAAGGTGATTCACATGGATGGTCCTTAACCCCTAAGCCCTTGGCAAGCAGGGTTGGGAACAACATAGTGGATGCCTCAAATGAGTCCCTTCATGGCTCATGTGGGCTTGATATGGCTTCATGGCTCAACCAAAATGATTTCATTCCACTTACATTTACCTAATCTTCAATTTTCCAAATTTTCAATTTTTGACCCCCGGGACCCTACACTCGCCTAGCCTACCCAAAACCCTTGAAATTACCCAAAATTTTCAAAATTCTCCAAAATCACCCAAATTCCTCAAAACCAATCCCAAACATTCCCACATCACTCAAATTGATCATTCATAGCCAAAAATACCAAAAATTCCAAAAATACCTCCCAATACCCTCCAAATACCCAAAATGCCCCTCTTAGCCAAAAAATCCAAAAATTCAGAAAATTCCCAGAAAATTCCAGAAAATCCCAAATATTCCCAATTTCATTTTGTTCAACTACACCATGGGCCAATTTTGTCAATTTACCCCACTTTTGTCAAAACCCCCAATTTGACCCATTTTAACCCAAAGTGAACCCAATGTCAAACCAAACCTACCCAATTGACCCAAATTCTGGTCCAATTCAATTCTAAACTTCAATTCAACATCCCCAACACCAATCTAGACCAAATCCAAGCCCAATTTGATTGGCATTTGAATCCAATTTCACTTTTGACCTTAAAGCCCAATTTGGACCCATGACCCAAACTTAGCCCAAACCAAACCAATTCAACTCCAATTAACCCCAAATCTTTTCTAAACCATCCTTAACATTCCCACAAACAAAACACTAACATGATTTGACCAAAATTTAGACCCAAACCCCACTCAAATTCAACCCAAAGCTAAAAGGCCCAATTTTGACCTAAACCCAAACCTAACCCAAATAAGCCCAAACCCCAAAATCAAAACCCAACCAAAGCCAAAAACTCTTTGAAACACTCCCATAAACATTTCCCAACATTTATTTTACATCAATTTCAACCCTAGCCCAACATTGGCCTAAGTTAGCCCAATTTGACCTATATTGGCCCATTCACCAAGGAAGCCCAAATTCAACCCAATTCAAACCCAAATCACTCCCAACTTGCTTCAAATCACTCATGACACATCCATGAGCTAAACCCAACATTTGTTTGGCCCAATCCTTCACAAAATTCCCATTCATAAATTTATTTTCAAACCAAAAGCCCATTTTCTTAAACCTTCCTAAAAGCCCAAACTTCATGCTAAAGCCCATATGACAAATTCTTCTCATCATACCCTTAATTAAAATCATCCCTAAGTTCAAATCAATCATCAAATGGTTCCAAATCAAGACATATGCCAAATCCCATCAAATCACTCCTAAATTACCAAAATTCATAAAAACCTCTTTCATGAAAGTTGACTTAGCTTTTTCCAAGCCAAAGGTGTGCCATGAAGTCATGCATGAGCCACATGTGAGCCATGAAAGCCTTGGACACTTCACCATACCCAAAATGGCAAGAAGAGGGGACCCTTTAATGATTCTCTTAAGAGTGATTAACCACTCCCATGTCTCCCCTAACTCTTTCTTAAGCTTAATTGTACTTGGATTGTGACTTGACCCCACTAATCAAGCTGATCCAAGTGACTTTCCCTTCAGCCCAAATTGGCCTTGGAGGGTGAACCTAACCCAAAACCAAGGGTTGACCCATTTAGACCCAAAACTAGCCCTTTCCCATTCCACTTTGATTCAAACCCTTTACACATGTCCATGGCTAATCGACTACACAAACCTCCAGCCTCGACCCACCTGGACCTGAGAGTGACCCATGCCTGCCGGCCAGCCGCCTGGGTCGCCGGAAAACACCATGGCCGAGACCTTGGGAGGAGCCAAACTTGGAATTCTCACCTGCTGAGCTGCCCCATGCCCAATGGCCACCATGGCTGTTCTTCCCTTGGCCTAAGCAGCTGATCCCAAGCCCTAAATCCCCCTGGAAGGCCCTCCACCCTCTTCTATTTAAACACCACCCCTTCTCAGCCATGAGAGGTGCTGAAAAAAAAAACCTTAAGGAAACTCTGCCAAAATCAATCCAGACCACTCCCCACACATAGAGCATTTGATTCCCACTGGATTCCAGCCCCATTCCCTCCGATCGAGCTCGATTTTGAGCTCGAACTTCAGACACAAAACCAGGACACTTCTCCACAGTGGATCAATCCCCAAATTGACTGGTCCTACACCTTCACCAGACCAAGAGGAGAAGTTTCCCACTGATAGCCCCATCTCCAGGCCACCCAGTTGTTCCAGCCTCAAAGCTTTGTGATCGGTTGTGGTCACTTTCATAGCTAGACAATTCACCAGGCCAAGGGACTTCATCTGGAGCTTGCTTGGACCCAATCGAAGGTGACACAACTCTCAGATCGAAGCTTCACTTCTCTGAGCAAAGGTATGCACTCACTCTTCTTCCCGAGCTTACGGAGATTCTCCATTTAATTTGAGTCAATTTAAATACATGTTTACCGTATGGATGTGTTCGTCTCCTCAAGACGAATCCATAGAGCATAAGAACATGAAAATCCGTTGAGAATCGAGTAAGAAATTAGGGTTAGAAGGTTGACGGTCACGGGTGCACACCAGTCGTAGACGATGACCATGAGCCGTCGGATCGAGCGTGTATCGAGTGGAAGGTCTGGATTGAGTCGGACAGCGCGTTGGTACGTGACCCGCGGGGCCCTGGATCGCTGAGTCGGATGGCGGCGCCAAATCAGGAGACGCCGCGTGGAGCTTCGGAGATGCCTAGGTTGACGCGGCGCCGCGTGGATAAGTAGGAAATTAGGTTTATTTTCTTATTTATTTAATTCCCTAAACTTCAAAAAATGCATAACTTTGTGTAGAAAAATCAGAAAAATAAAATAAAAATACCCTCTTGCTCAGTGAACAGAGGAATAATGTGGAAAAGAATTCATTTAATTTCATCAAGTATTTGATTTTTAATAATTTATTTACTCTCTGCACATTTTCAATTCTCCATGCATGTATACAATTCACCATGGCATGAGACCATAGGGCTTTTGAAGCCCCGAACTTGGGAACATTCCCCGAATTTTCCAAAGTCGGAGGTCATCCCTATGAAGAGTTATTGATTTTTCAAATTCATGTTACTCTTTTGAGTATTTTAAATCTAAAAATTAGCATGTTGTGAAATAAATTCTAGGAAAATTTGGTGATGTTTCTTATGATCGGAGGACCCTAGGAAAAATAGGTTTTGAATTAATTCACTTGGAATAACCCTAATTGGCTTAAACACCCAAAATAGGTCTTTAATTAATTAGAGCTAATCATGCATCAAATTGACTTGAAATCAATTCTCCACTGACCTTTAGGATCAGAGGAACCCACCATAAAAATTTGAAGTCAATTGGACTTGGTTAGCCCTACTAAATGGGTTGATTAAGCCATTTAGCCAATTTAAACTTTAATAATTCATAACTTTCAAAATACTTTTCAAAAATTCACCAAATTGGTTTTGGAGCCTCTTTGATATTAGGAGAATTTAAGAAAATTAAAATTACAATTTTTTAAAAAAGTTGATTTTTTTGTATTATTTTAATATTTTAAAAATTAAAAAATAATAAAAATCACAAAAATAATAAAACTCACCAAAATGTCACATTTTGAATTTTAATCACTTAGGAACAAACCCCATAATTTTCTTAAGTCTCAATGATGAGATATTAAATTTTAAAGCCCTAAGGTAATTTTAAAATTAAAAAATGTATTTTCTAGCATTTCCACTAAAAATAATTCTAATAAATCAAAGAAAAATCAGAAAATTGAAAAAGTTGGTTCTCTGATTTCCTTGATATCAGAGAGATTTTTGAAAAATATAAAATTCATTTTTTAACCTTTATTTTATTTTTAAATTAATTAATACTCCAAAACTCAAAATAATTATAATAAAAATAATATAATTCAAAAAATCACCAAAATTGGTCCAAGTGGTCCTCTGGTCATTAGAAATGTCCCATAATTTTCTTAAGGACTGAAACTTTCCTTTGGTCATATTATTAAATTTTCCTTGGAAATCCCTATTTTCCACAAAAAATAATTACATAAATAAATTAAATACAGAAAAATCACATTTTCTCCTCTCATGTCTTTATTGACATATGAGTGAAGTCACATAAAAATTTCAAGTTCATTTAAGCTCGATTTAGTGAGTTATGAAATTATTAAGCTTGAAGGGCAAAATGGTAATTAAAATTTTAACCCTTGATTAAAACTTTAGGTTTAATAAAATTAAAGAGTAAAATATTTGATTCTAATCTGACTTGGATGATTGAAATTTAAATAATTAATGGGTAGAAACCTATTAAACAATTTAAAAGTAATTGAAATGAACTTTAATTAAATAATTGATTAAATTTGGAAGAATAATAAAATTGGAATTATTAAAATAGGGATGTTATTAGGAAGAAATTTGTTCTTTAATTTAAGAATCCCTAGATTAATCATCTCAATAATATTTAATTACTAATTAAAATGATAATTCAAATTTAAGATTTAAAAATGCTAAAAGACTTAATCATTAAATTGAATTAAATTAAATTATTTAAATTAAACCCTTTTAAAATAAAATATTAAATTAAAATTAAAAATAAAATCAAATTAAAATTTAAATTAAATTAAATTAAATTAAATTAAATTAAAACATATTAAATTAAATTAAATTAAATTAAATTAAATTAAATTAAATTAAACTAAATTAAATCAAATTAAATTAAATCAAATTAAATTAAATTAAATTAAATCATATTATATTAAATTAACTTAAATTAAATTAAATTAAATTAAACCACATTAAATTAAAATTGAATTAAATTAAATTAAATTGAACTAAGTTAAATTAAATTGAATTAAATATAACATCACCAAAGACACAAAAAAAAAATTCAAGAATAAATCTAAAACAACTTGAACACTATTCCAAACTTAAGCCCATTAATTGAATTAAATTAAATCATAAATCACTTGAACATCAATTTGCCCTCAAAAACTCATGATGTCATAACTCTTAAAAGGAGTGTTAAGTGAAGTGTTACTTCACTTATAAGATATTCAAATGTCCTAGTTCACTGAGCAAGATAACAAAACTTGAACTCCCGGACAATTAATTCATTTGTATAATTAAATTCTCATGGACTTAAAACAATCCTAAAAGTATTGAAAAGATGTTTAAGACTCGTCTTAAGCACTTCCTCGATATGATAGGATATTTATAAGAACAATTGAACTTAATTGTTCTTTGATGAAGAAAATCGTCCTTAAACCTAAAATACGAGAACACAGACGTCATAGGAGGTGACTAGCTATAGGATTAGGAACTTGGTAGAAAACCATAACCCTTCGCTTAGCTTTACTCAGAACTTGCTCTAAATGCTTAAATATTCTAATTGTGTTTTAAGTGCGGCTTGGGATGACGGGAAGACCCTCCAGGTATGCTTTTATTTTATTGCAATTTATCTTATGGTAATTTATTTAATCGCATCGTACTTACTTTTCTTGCATGATAAACAACTGTTGCATGAAAACCCACACCTTTAGGATAGTCCCTAAAACTGAAACCAAAACTAAATTAAAAGTCATTACAAAATAAAATTCACCGCCACAACATTTCAAAATATAAAACAACTCAAAATTTAATCACAAACAAAACAACAAAACTACAACTACAACTAAATTAAAACGTCTTGTTGGATGATCGGGAATACCTCGAATGATGTAACCTACGTGTTGCTAACGGGATTTCCCACGGTCCAAATGAAAGTGTGGAACCCATTCAGTTGAGTTTAGCAAATCCATCTGGACTAAGTGAATCCGATAAAAATAACGATGCCGGAAGGATGGAACCGTGTTGTTATAATCAACTTTAAGATTTGTTTTAATTAAAGCATAAAAAACACTTGGAAATTAAGACTTTCTCTAAACCAGAACACTTCTCTCATCTCCTGATTTATGATTTCTAAAACTAAACCTCTGCAACAACAAGGAGCTTGGAGCACGGTGGGCAGCACGACCATGTTCGTCAGCAAAACAACTCTACATCAGCTAAACATTCCTAGAATTAAACAATAAAGCCATAGGATTTCGAGGTAATTTGCCTAGTGCAACATAAATCCTCAACTCTTCGTTAGGCATTTGCATGATCATGTCATGTAAATTAAGCCCTAACCGGTCTTAGGACTCCGAGGCGGTCGTTTGATACGACATAAACCCTCACATCTTCGAAGGCTATTTGTATGATTTTATCATACAAATATAAGTCCAAATTAATTAAAATTTGCAAGATTGAAATATCAGATAATATTAGGATTTTCTTAAACTCGAAGCCAAACAATAGGATAGTTTGGGAAGTTGCCAAGATTCTTTTTGGATCCTCAGCTTCTCCTATTTCTCTTCCTTTTGGACTCCTGAAAATAAATGTTCCAAATTTAAGCTAATCCCTTTTGAAATTTCAAATATCCAATCCTTTGAAAACCTTAAACTTTGAAATTCTTGAGTGCAAAACCACTGATCATTATCGAGAGTTTTCTTAAATGATTCACTTCATTTAAGATGTAATTAACTATAGGGGCTTGCCCTTATAGGGAACTTTAAGAACCCAGGTAATATAAACTCTGTTTAATTCATTTATATTAAGCAGGGGAACTTGTCGGCTTATAAAATTGGTTCGCAGACCAAACGGATGTCACAAATCTCCTAGTTTATTTAATCGAGCCCCATCATCAAGCAGTGTGTCTATTCTTCGGGATAGATACACGGTTTGTGGTGTGGCGCTCGTTTATATAAACTATTTGGGATGTGAGATGGTTTGATTTCATATCTTAAAATTTTTAAACTTAAAATTACTTTCAAAATCAAATGTTATCTTTTAAACTATATATATATTTAAATTAAATTTGAAATATGAAAATTCGCCGAGAACTTCTGTAGGCGAGCCCTTTTCAAAACACATAACCCTAAAATTTGCCGACAACTTCTGGCGACTTCGCTGGGGATTAGTTCCTCTCCCCATTTTTAATCAGATAGTTCTGCTTTCAAAAATCGGTAGTGTATCCATGTCCCTAATGGATCAAACTACCCTTCTTTCCGTTGGAATACTATGTTCATTTCTACCTTGAACGAGTATAGCCAACATTCTCTCGGATTTAGGAGCCACTGTTTAGACACCCCTAAACGGAGAGGTTACGAGATCCTTTTACCTCATTTACGAGGTGGGGTGGACCCCGATTAGGTGTTAGTTTAGGAGTGATCCTTCGAGTCGAGAAGTCTTGCATAAGACTTTCTTTTCCTTTCCAACTCTAAATCAGATTCATTACCTTCCCTACACCTTTGAACATTCCGTTCTAAATAAACAAACCCTCTAATGAATGACTCTTTTAACAAATAACTCCTTCTTATAAATACATGAACAAGAATGTGTTCGGACACTTTTCGATTCCTTTCTTTTCGTCTCGATGAGAAGAAGCATAACTTGGGATCGACAATCAGAATCTACCCTGCAGAAATGGAAGCCCCAAAGCTGATTTTCTCCTTCACCAATGGATCGGACTTCGTTGTTTACAAGGATGAACTGCCCGACAATGGGATCATCCGGTTTGGACAAGGATTCGAGAACACAAATGTCAAGATCGCCGACGTTACCCTTTTCGCTGCAAAAACAAAGTATCCGAAGCGAAAGACCCTTGATCGAGTTCAACCTTAAGTCAACTCAACGGTTTCCTCCCTGCAAAGGGTTCCAGTGAGAGGAGTACCGCTGTCCATAGAAGGACCGTTATCTCTACCCCCACCTGGTCTAGTCATCTACGCACCTAACCCGGCTCCCGCCAAGCCGAAGGGGAAGGAAGTTCAAATTTGTAACGAGCATGTTACCGTGGAGGGTACGGATTTCCGTGCAAGACCTTCGTTTTTGAAATTGGGTCCAGCTCAAGGGTTCCACCCCTAACACGGACTCAGAGGAGAAACAGAGCAGGAAGATTGCCAGGAAGGCCAGAGCTGCTGAAGTCGCTTTCTTAGAAGGAATCCCTGAGTACACACCATTACCTGAATACATACCATTGCCTGAATATACACCCCTTCTGGAAGGAAGTAGATTCCATCCCCTTTCCGCCGCACTCGACGAGGAAAATGTCCGTAGGATTGCCTCCACATTACCTCGACACCGCATACTATAGCGACAACGAAAGAAAAGGGCAAGGATTACACCATTTGCCCGACTACGGACTGTGATTGAGAAGTTAGCAAAGAAAAGAAAAATGCCCTGTATCGGAGATTTTAAGAAGCATAGGGCGGGTGCCGGTCAAATCCCATCTTGGGCCACGAGTAGAACCTGTTATCGCTGCAGAAGAGCCGAATAAGAAGATGAAGGCTAGTCCACCTGTTGTTGTTTCAGGTTTACAGATCAGGGAGGATACCACCTTCCGACATTCGGCCAGACGGACCATCGCTAGAAGGATGGTATGGCGTCCCACTACCGGCCAATTAAGACCGAAACAACGACCAAAAAAGGAAAGTCTCGTCAGGAGACTTGAGTCCGAAGAAAGTGCTACCATAGTAAAGGGGACTCATGAGAAGGAAACCCGACAATTATCACATGACAACTGCAAGGATACACAGAAAAGACCACTAGAAGATGCTATGGAAAAGCTAAGAGCGATATTCGGCGACTAGCAAGGGAAAGAGAAGAGAAATTCGGAGATGAAGTTGACTCGTCAGAGTTCATGGATGATGAATATGCAGAAATTAACATGGTTGAAACGCGAGCTTCGTCAGCTTCATAAGGTGCTCCTGCAACCGCAGAAAGAGAGGAGCCGGAAGTAATGAGGAGCGGCTTCAGAGAAAGATGATACGATCGCCCGAATGGCAAAAAGGATGGAAGAGATGGTCGTAGCCCTAGCCACTCTCCAGAGTCAAGTTCAACCCCAAAGAGAGACACCCCCAGATGTCATTCACATCGTAGACGGAGGAAAGGAGATTACGTCCGTCAACGGGGATGATCAATTAAAGAAGGATACAACACAAAGCATGATTCCAGAAAAGGATATCAAGAGCTTGGTGGAACAGCAGGTGCGAGAAGCCTTGGCACAATCAAAGAGCGGGACATCCATTCGGACGGGTAGACCTTACCCCGAAGAATTCGACGTCGTCCGATATCCGAAAGGCTTTGTACCACCTGCTGTTCAAGACCTTTGATGGAGCCGGAAACCCTCGGCGGCATGTTGCACATTTTCGTGCCGAGTTGTTGCAATGCGGCGGAAGTGATGCCTTACTCTTCGGACAATTTGTCGGCGACTCGTCGGGGATCGCCTTTGATTGGTATGCGGAATTACCAAACGGTTCGGTGAAGACATTTTCGGAACTAGAGAACCTCTTCATCGAGCGATTTGTTGGAGCTCAGCACCACATCACTATAGGTGATTTAGTGGTAGAGAAGCAGAAACCGAACGAAACATTGGTGGACTACATACTTCGATGGAGGAACCTAAGTATGAAGTGTGAGCCGCAGCTACAAGAACAACATGCAGTCGGCATTTTACTAAAAAGCATCCATGGCCCGATAGCACTTCTCCTCAAGGGATTTACTATTAAGACTTTCAAGAAGTTGTTAAGCAAAGCCGGAAGCCTGCAAGAGGAGGCGAAGCAATTAAGTTTCACCGACAAAACGGACAAACGAAGCCCGTGAAAACTTTTGAAAAGAAGTCCGGGATCGTTGCGGCGATCGACAAAGGCAAGCAACCGATACAAATATCGTCGAACGGCCGCAACAACCTCAACGAATTACCAGCAACCCCGACCCAGCTATCAGTCATCTCAACAGTATGAACAACCGCCTCGTCCGCAACGTACTTTAAGGGAGCTTCTGAGCTGGGAGTATCCGTTCAAGAATGAGGCAGTGCCGAAAATGTTCCGCAGTTTGATGAAGACTGCAAATTTCCAACTACCAGAACCTAAGAGAGCAGAAGAAGTCGACAAGAAAGGTGATCCCAACTTTTGCCCTTACCACCGGATGCTTGGGCATAAGATAGAAGATTGTATTACCTGCAAGAGTTGGCTCAACGACAATCTTCGGAAAGGGAATATAACGATCCCGAAGGAGTACATGAAGGAACCCCGGAAAGGAGGTTCCGTCGATGTTATCTCGACGGATCTCATTGTTCCGATAGATCCCTATACGATTGATGATGGATGGACTACCGCTTGGACAAAGTCTTCGAAGAAGATTTTGGATCACATCCAAACCGCTTCGGTGCAAGCCTCGATTCGGAGTTCGAAGCACTGTCAAGTCGACACTATCACTTGCGATAGAAGAACCACCTCAACAAGAGACGAGCGAAGAAAAGAAGAAAATCGACGAAGAAGAGAAGGCGAGGCTCTTAAGGCTAGACTAGGGGCTGCTTATCCTAGGATAGTTGTTTCCGATTCGGGGGAGAAATCCCTCGAACCTTTGACTCTGTATGATTATCTGCTCACCCCGGTGGGATCTTATAATGATAAGGGTTATGGCGTTGGCTACGTTTTGACTGTTTCTAACGATTACGTGACTAGCGACAATCCGGACATCGATTTCGATACAAATGACAATTCTCAAATCATACACAATCTCGACGATCACAATGACAAAGAAGACATCCACCAAGGAGGCTACGAGAGTTCAATAAGCAACGAATTTATTTGCGAGTTTCGAGGAGCTCCGAGTCACGATAGAGTTAGAGCCTTCAGACTCCGAAGCTAATCCAGAAGAACCTGTCATTCCGATTCAGAAGGAGACATCAGCAAACTCAATACTAGATTCAGAAGAAATCACAGAAGTCAACTTAAGAAGTGGAAGAGTTCTACCTCCGAGAGTGGGTCCGAAGGACAAAGGAAAGCAGGTGGTTGTTCAGGAAGAACCAACCCCGGCAGAGGAAATACCCATTCGGGAAGAAACCGAGACACATGGAAATAAATTGGACTACAACGTGCTAGCCCATCTTAGGAAACTACCGGCCAAACTGAGCATCTACGACGCTCTCATTTTATCAAAGGAGATGAGAGAAACCTTGATCAAGGCCTTACTTGATCCATAAATTTGCTTAGCTCAAATGGCCGGAGATTCCTTAGATGAGGTTTATTCGTTAAAGGAACGACGAGGTGTTACCTTCACGGACAATGACCTACTACTTGGGACAACAGACCACAACCGACCGTTGTACATTTCAGTTACAATTGGGAAGTTTACACTCTCCAGAGTATTGGTGGATCCAGGAGCATCAATCAATATAATGAAGCTCCGAACGCTAGCATACATGGAAATTGATGCTCATGAGCTCGAAGCGGACAAAATGTTATTAAGAGGATTCAACCAGAAAGGAGAAAGAGCCCTCGGATCGATAACACTGCTAATGAAGACCGGTGACTTAGCAAAGACAACCGCGAAATTTCACATAATTGATTCAGAAACGTCGTTCAACGCTCTCTCGGGCCGACCATGGATACATGAAAACCGGATGGTACCATCATCTCTACATCGGTGCATCGAATACTACGATGGAGGGGAACGGTGCATCGAAGGTGACTTACAACCATTCTCCGTACATGAAATTGGAATCCATGAAGATGCGGCTTATTACGCACCCACGAAGAAAACAATCTTCTCCGAGAGATACCATAACAAATGAAGCAAAGGAAATTTGGGACGATGAAGAACCCGAAGTTCTAGTCCAACGAGTCACTCACCACTCCCTTACGGCGAGATGGTGAAGGTTTCTCCACAACTCGCATCCGAGGTCGAGGCCGGGGACGAGGTCGTGGCAGAGACGTTAGGGCGATTGGACAGAGGAAACCAGCCATCAATGTTAAATGGGAAGATAGCTCTGAAGAAGAAAAAGAAATCAAGCAAGAGGCAGCGACAATAAGTCGGAAGAAGCCACAATTCAGGATCCTTCTCGAAGATGAAAAGAACGAGGAATATAAATCGATGTACGAGAAGATTAACCACTATGTACATACTATGACCCTGACCCCGATCCATTCTAATAAGATCGAGGGTATGGTGGTCAAAGAGGTACGTAGCGGCGATACAAAGCCCATCAAGTTCTACCGTGGTGCTCCTTCCTCCAAAGCTGAAAACAATGTACAATTTGAAGATGCTACTTCATTAGAATTAATGGAATTACCTTTTGAGTGGTACTCTCCACGTGTTCAAAATTTAATTCAGCGTGGTTTCTTACCTCGACAATGGACAAAAGGTCAATCACAACATTTTGAAAATTTATTGAATAACTCCGGTCGTCCACCCAATTCAAAGCATGGTCTCGGATTCGGCACGGTAGGATCGGTTGACGATGCCGAATTTTGCTTGGTTGTCACTTGCAAGTCTAATGAAGGCCGCATGGAAGCTACGAGAAGAACTTGAAGATTTACAAATTGGAAACGCTCCACCGGAGTTCGAAGAAGAGATCGAATCTACGATAGATGAGTTAACGGAAGTTAACTTAGGTACTAGCGAAGAGCCTAGACCTACCTTTGTTAGCTCCTTACTCAATAAAGAAGACTCCGAAGAAATAATCAAGTTATTAATGGAATTTAAAGACTTGTTTTGCTTGGAGCTACGATGAGATGCCGGGATTAGCTTCGGAGGTTGCGGTCCATAAGCTAGGAGTGGATCCTACTTACATTCCGAGTCGGACAAGGTTCCAAGAGAATGCGTCTAGAAATCGAACAACAAGTCATAGCTGAAGTTAAAAAGCTAATAGACGCCAAATTTGTCCGTGAAGAACAATACCCGACTTGGTTAGCCAATGTGGTACCGGTCGGGAAGAAGAATGGTCGGATCGAAATTTGTGTGGATTTCGGAGATTTAAACAAAGCATGTACAAAAGATGAATTCCCTCTACCGATCCCGAATTAATGATCGACATTTCTTCGACACATGAAATATTCTCGGTCATGGATGGATCTTCGGGATACAACCGGATAAAAATGGCTCCGGAAGATGAAAAGCTTACGGCATTCGGAACGCCGATTGGAGTATATTGCTACACGGTGATGCCATTTGGACCGAAGAACGCGGAGCAACCTACCGAGAGAGCGATGACAAGAATTTTTGATGATCTCATCCACAATCAAGTCGAGTGCTACGTGGATGATGTGGTCATCAAAAGCAAAGTAAAGGAAAACCACGTATACGATTTGAGAATTATTTTCGAACGATTAAGACAATTTAACCTTAAGACGAATCCCTTAAAATGCGCCTTCGGCGTCACCTCCGGGAAATTCTTGGGATTCGTTGTCCGACATCGTGGAATTGAAATCGATCCGGAAAAGATAAAAGCCATCTTAGAAATGCCGCCTCCCAAAACCTTAAAACAACTACGATCTTTTCAAGGGAAGTTGGCATATCTTCGACGCTTTATCTCGAACTTGTCAGGTAGGTGTCAGCCTTTCTCGGCGCTAGTTAAAAAGGACGCCAAATTTATTTGGGAAGAAAAATGCCAGAAGGCCTTCCAGGACATTAAGCAATATTTAATGACACCTCATGTCTTAGCAGACCCCGATCTCGGTGTAGACCGCGTACTTTATACCGCGGCTTTAGACGACTCTCTCGGAGCCCTATTAGCCCAGGTCAATGATGAGGGTAATGAAAATGCTCTTTACTACCTAAGCCGTCGTTTACTTCCGATGGAAATAAGGTATCCCGCAATTGAGAAGCATTGTTTGGCCCTGATCTTCGCCGCTCAAAAGCTCAGGCACTACATGCTTTCTCATAAGGTCAACCTGATCTCGAAATTTAATCCATTGCTATACTTGATGACCCGTTCGACGCTTTCTGGCAGACTTGCCAGGTGGTCAATGATATTATTGCAATTAGATATAACTTTCGTGCATCTTCGTGCCGTAAAGGGACAAATCCTAGCAGACTTCCTCGCAGCACACCCTTTGCTGGCAGAATCTCCTCTCAATGACGACTTGCCGGATGAACAAATAATGAGCTTAGAAGACCACGATGATCGACGTTGGGAATTGTATTTCGATGGAGCATCTTCAGCACATAAAGACGAAGAATCGCAAGTGATAGTGCCCGGTAAAGCAGGGATCGGACTAATCTTTATAACACCGGAGCGGGGGATGTTAAGATACTCCTACCACTTAACAGAGCCATGTACAAACAATGAAGCAGAATATGAAGCTCTCATAACGAGATCGGAATTAACTATTCGAATGGGGATAACAAACATCAACATCTACGGGGATTCGCGAGTTAATCATTCAACGGATCGCCGGACGATGCAGAATTTTAAAGCCGAGACTCGAGCAATACTTCCGAGTATGCCATGAAGCTGTTGGAACAAATTCCAAATGTGACGATCTACAAAATTCCCGAAGAAAACGCTTTAGCAGATGCGTTAGCCCGCCTCGCAAAAGAATTTGCTCGCTTGCAAGATGAATCGATGGAAGTGTCGGTTCACGGACGTCGGGTCCTATCACGGCTCGACATAGACACAATACACAAATCGAGAAAAAGAGAAGAATCGGTTGCAGCGAGTGACGAGAAAACACAGAAGATTGGCGACAGCCATTAATAGATTACTTGCAAACGGGAAAACTACCAGACAATAGGTCGTTAGCCCATCAGATCAAGAAAATAACTCTGTCCTACGCATTAGTAAACAACACGTTATACAGAAGGTTTTTCGATCAAATGTGGCTAAGGTGCCTAAGCGGGTTCGAGGCCCGTGAAATTGTTAAAGAGGTGCATCCAGGACTCTGTGGCGCTCACCGGTCGGGTCGAAGATGAAAATGAAAATTAAAAGACTAGGGTACTATCGGCCCTCCATGATGACCGATTGCATGAAAATCGCCAAGAGGCGTCACCAATGCCAAGTGCACGGAGTGGTTCTACACCAACCTCCAAATGTGCTACATCCGACAATTGCGTCGTGGCCATTTGAATGTTGGGGCACGGATATAGTGGGTCCGATAGAACCACCATCTTCAAAAGGACATCGTTTCATCCTTGCGGCTACGGATTACTTTTCCGAGTGGGCGAGAGGCGGTTCCACTCGGAGAAGTGAAAGCACACCACGTGCTACGGTTTTCGAGAACCAAGTTGTCTACCATTTCGGAGTGCCGCGCAGGATCATCTCAGATAATGGGTCAGCATTCAGAAGCACACAAATCAACAATTTTGTCAGGAGACACGGAATCGACTGGCGCTATTCAACAATTTACTACCCAAGAGCAAAAGCCATGCTGAGGCTTCTAATAAAACTCTCGTTCAAATTTTAAAGAAAACCATGGACGATAATAAGAGAAATTGGCACGAGAAGTTGTTAGAAGCCTTGTGGGCCTACCGGATAACCTTTAGAACTCCTACTCAAGCTACACCTTACGCTCTGGTGTATGGGTCCGAGGCAGTGTTACCTTTAGAGGTCCAGCTTCCTTCACTCAGAATTGCGGTTGCAAACAAAATCACGACAGAAGAGAATGCCAAATTACAACTAGAAGAATTGGAAAGCCTGGAAGGGAAGAGACTTGCAGCGCAGCAGAATTTAGAATTATACCAAGCTAAGATGGTTTAAGCTCATGACAGACTAGTCCGCCCAAGAACCTTCAAAGTTGGTGACTTAGTTCTCGTTCTCAAGAGACATATCCTTGCACACCGCAAGATAGGAGGAAAATTTGAACCCACTTGGGAAGGACCGTTTGTTGTTGAGGCAGTCTACTCAGGAGGCTCCTACCAGCTAGTGAACTGCCAAGGGGAACTACATATGCTTCCGATCAACGGACGATACTTGAAAAAGTATTACACTACCTGATGTTTCGAAGGAATGAATTCTTCATCCCAAGAAGCACGGGCGAAGTAGTTACTTATGACTGGGTCCGAACCCAAAAATAATAAAAATGTGCTAAAATAAATAAAATCATGATAATAAAGTTTTCCTTGTTTTCTCTTCCATATCAAAATCTTTTTCCTGATTTTTTCCCACTTCATTCCTATTAAATTTAAAAATACAAGAAGTAATAATAAAAAATAAAAAATAAAAAAAAAACTGTCTTTAATAAACATTTTCTTAATGTTCTTGTTCTTAGTACGACCCACGATCCTTTTCCTTATCTTTTCGCGGGGAAATGTCGAACGGGCGGTTGGTCCTGAACTTTAGAAATGGCGTAAGCCTTGCACTCGACGAAAAGATGGTGAAAGATGGAGCGATAATAGAGATTGACTCGGACTTCGCACCGGCGAGCCACGCAATACGAGGAAAGTGGCCGGGTCCCGATTGATCGAAAGGAACCGCCCGATCGGACGATAATGAAAGTGGGTGGCCCAAGCCACCTATCCGGCGACAAGAAAAGGAAAACAAGCACTCGAAGAAGACAAGAGAATCAAGTACGTAGTCACTACGGCGGAGGGCGAGCTTGTCGGCGCCGCGCCCGCGAGAGATTCGGGAAGTACGAAGAGCTACTCTCACGGCAACTCAACGAAGAAACAAAAATCGCCGTATCCGCAAGATGTTAACCAAACTAGCGGCGGACCAGGCGCGACGAGGCGATGCTACTGCCCGGTACATACACTTCGAGGACACCGGTTCACCAGGGACCTGAAGAAAGGAGGCTAGCTCCGAGGATAACAGAGGAGACCAGGGAAATCTCAAGAAGAACAGAAGAAAGAAGGCTACAACGCCACCAGACAAAGCCACCGGTAATGCATAACCTTGTTGCGGAAGCAACCCCAGAGGATGTCCCGACGGACACCATCCCCGAGGAGCCGAGGTATGCGGGGAGAACGTGAAGGGATTGAGCCATATATCCCACAATACGTCACCGAGGCCTCGCCATTTGCAAATTATTCCGGAATACGAGCTAGAAAGGATGCAGAATGTCTAGAAGAAAACTTTTGAATACTTCGAGAGAATCAGAGGCAGGAGGATCAATATACTAGAAGGCCTCGAGCTACATACAGACGTGTTCTCAGAGCACGAACAACAACAAATCGTAGATTGCATCCGGGATTTGAAAAAAATGGGCCGAGCGGGTCGCCTAAGAGAAAACACTTACTCAGAACCCCGGAGATGGATGCCAGGGAAAGGTAGAATTACCATACAGTGTGGATGCTGCTACAACTTCGCGAGAAGACGGAAAGGAAACCCACGGGAATACTCCGTCATGGCCGGAGTGGATCCAATGCCATTAGTCATCAAAAGGATGGTAAAAAGAATGATAACATGGAGAGTACTCGTCGGCGGATTGCATACCCAACGGTTGCATCATTAACATTTATAAGAAGGGTGACCGCATACCCCGCACATAGATCACCACGATTTTGTCGGACCTTTACGCACGGTTTCTTTTACGAACGAGTGTAATATCATGTTCGGATCCGACCTCCGGATAGCGGGCCCGGGTGAGTTCCGAGGGCCGGAAAAGATACCATTACCGGTAGGTTCCGTCATGATGCCGAAGGGCAACGGAGCGGATGTCGCTAAACATTGCATACCAGGAGTACCAGTGAAGCAGATCTCAGTTACTTTCTGAAGGATGGATGACAGGAAAGCACCTTACCACTTCCAGCCAGACCCGGAGCTAGAGAGCCTCCGACCTTACGAGCTGTGAGTTACATGGAAAGTATCACACCTCCAACGTACATCCATACGGCATCCTTGCCAAGGATGGCCTGGAAGGTGATGTTATTGACCATGTACCTCACTATTCAGACATGGATTTTTGACAGATGCCTTTTTGGATAGATCGACAAAGATCATACATAGTCCGTTTTGAGTCTATATGGATTGTATGAGATGTATTCCAGATCGAGTTGTATGATGTATCTTCAGCATGATTGGAATGAAAGTTACTATGTCACATTTTTGGCCTTCACCTCTTTTGTGCAAGTTGACTGAAAAACACCATTAAAGTTAAATGAACTTCGAACAAAGAACAGAAAAGAAACAAAAAGAATAAAAGAAAACTTTCCTTGAAAATCTAAAAAATAATAAACTCCAAATTCACGATAAAATAAAATTTGAATTGTTAAAAGACAAACAAAATGACCACAAATTTTAAATCAAATTTCAAATTCGATCTTCCGGATCTCAAATCAAATCTCGATCAAATTTCAAATTCAATCTTTCCAAATCTCAAATCAAACCTCAATCAAATTCAAACTCAACCTTCCAAATCTGAAATCCAATCCGTTCTACTCTCTCCCTTGTCTGGGATGGTAGCGGTTGATTCCATTGACATGGATCGAATCTGATGGCGAGGAATTGCATCCAATCCAAACCCGTAACTTCCGATCAACTCTTTTGAATGAGATATGTAGCATCTACATATTCCCTCCTAATATATTCCTTTCCATGAAAATCTTTTACAATTTACATGAAATTCTCAAAACACCAAAATTCCACACTTTTCAAATCAACACTACAAATCTTTGCAAAATCGATTACCATTCAAAGTCAAATTCTTGGGGTTGAGGATTTCACATCCGAGACTGCATTGCTTTAGGATTCTTTCCCTATAGCAATGAAATACATCAAAATCAAATTCTTGGGGTTGAGGATTTTACATTCTAGACTGCATTACTTTAGGATTCTTTCCCTATAGCAATGAAATACATCAAAATCAAATTCTTGGGGTTGAGGATTTTACATCCGAGGCTCGCATTGCTTTAGGATTCTTTCCCTATAGCAATGAAATACATCAAAAAATCAAATTCTTGGGGTTGAGGATTTTACATCCGAGACTGCATTGCTTTAGGATTCTTTCCCTATCGCAATGAAATACATCAAAATCAAATTATTGGGGTTGAGGATTTTACATCCGAGACTGCATTGCTTTAGGATTCTTTCCCTATAGCAATGAAATACATCAAAATCAAATTCTTGGGGTTGAGGATTTTACATCCGAGACTGCATTGCTTTAGGATTCTTTCCCTATAGCAATGAAATACATCAAAATCAAATTCTTGGGGTTGAGGATTTTAAAAAATCAAATTCTTGGGGTTGAGGATTTTACATCCGAGACTGCATTGCTTTAGGATTCTTTCCCTATCGCAATGAAATACATCCAAATCAAATTCTTGGGGTTGAGGATTTTGCATCCGAGACTGCATTGCTTTAGGATTCTTTCCCTATCGCAATGAAATACATCAAAATCAACTTCTTGGGGTTGAGGATTTTACATCCGAGACTGCATTGCTTTAGGATTCTTTCCCTATCGCAATGAAATACATCCAAATCAAATTCTTGGGGTTGAGGATTTTACATCCGAGACTGCATTGCTTTAGGATTCTTTCCCTATTGCAATGAAATACATCAAAAATCAAACTCTTAAGGTTAAGGATTTTACATCCGATACCGCATTGCTCTGAGAACTCTCCTCATTGTAATGATTCAAATCCAATCAATCCAATTTTCTTTAGAGGTTGAAGATGTTACATCTAAAACCACAAAATTCGAATTTTCATTTCAAGTTCAAATCCCTTCAAATTAATTTTGACAAATTTCAATTTAAATTGAAACTAAAATTGAAATCTAAACTCACACATCAAAAACTTAAGCCAAAGCAAAATGAAATCTAAATCGAAATTCTCCCAAATCATGTGATTTGGGATTCACCTCCTTTTCCTTTCCCCAGCGAGAGTTCAGGAATCTCCAGTCTCAGAGATATACTTGACACTCCCCAGCGGAAACTCTTCTACTTCATCCTAAGTTTGTCACTTGGACATCTGTGTTAGTATTTTTGATCGCTTCGGTCAACGCCAATACGCGCGGTGTGCTAGGTTAGCACACCACACCTATTGGGGGTCCATTTGTTGACCTCATTTTTGATGAGGTCTTCTCTTCTTCTCTTTAGTACTTAGGATCTAGCTTTAAGCTTTTCCTTTGACTATCTTAGAGGATTAGAATTGGGACCCACCACTTAGAAGTTCGAACCACTTCTTAACTCCCTGCAAACTCCACAAACTTGATTGTAGACCCCTAATCACCTAGAGGGTTGAAATCAAATGTGGAAGTTTAAAGGATGAGTTCTTATAGGACTCTTTGGCCTTAGGAGCCCCTACAGGTGGCTCGGTGCAGTGAAGGGGTTGACTTACACACACACTACACCTATACACTACACTTTCACACACCTCCTAAAAACACACCCATATCCAACTTGACCTCCTGACTCATGAAGGTGATTCACATGGATGGTCCTTAACCCCTAAGCCCTTGGCTAAGAGGGTTAGGAACAACATAGTGGATGCCTCAAATGAGTCCCTTCATGGCTCATGTGGGCTTGATATGGCTTCATGGCTCAACCAAAATGATTTCATTCCACTTACATTTACCCAATCTTCAATTTTCCAAATTTTCAATTTTTGACCCCCGGGACCCTACACTCGCGTAGCCTACCCAAAACCCTTGAAATTACTCAAATTTTTCAAAATTCTCCAAAATTACCCAAATTCCTCAAAACCAATCACAAACATTCCCACATCACTCAAATTGATCATTCATAGCCAAAAATACCAAAAATTTCAAAAATACCTCCCAATACCCTCCAAATACCCAAAATGCCCCTCTTAGCCAAAAAATCCAAAAATTCAGAAAATTCCTAGAAAATTCTAGAAAATCCCAAATATTCCCAATTTCATTTTGTTCAACTACACCATGGGCCAATTTTGTCAATTTACCCCACTTTTGTCAAAACCCCCAATTTGACCCATTTTTAACCCAAAGTGAACCCAAAGTCAAACCAAACCTACCCAATTGACCCAAATTCTGGTCCAATTAAATTATAAACTTCAATTCAACATCCATAACACCAATCTAGACCAAATCCAAGCCCAATTTGATTGGCATTTGAATCCAATTTCACTTTTGACCTTAAAGCCCAATTTGGACCCATGACCCAAACTTAGCCCAAACCAAACCAATTCAACTCCAATTAACCCCAAATCTTTTCTAAACCATCCTTAACATTCCCACAAACAAAACACTAACATGATTTGCCCAAAATTTAGACCCAAACCCACTCAAATTCAACCCAAAGCTAAAAGGCCCAATTTTGACCTAAACCCAAACCTAATCCAAATAAGCCCAAAACCCAAAATCAAAACCCAAACAAAGTCAAAACCTCTTTGAAACACTCACATAAACATTTCACAACATTTATTTTACATCAATTTCAACCCTAGCCCAACATTGGCCCAAGTTAGCCCAATTTGACCTATATTGGCCCATTCACCAGGAAGCCCAAATTCGACCCAATTCAAACCCAAATCACTCCCAACTTGCTTCAAATCACTCATGACACATCCATGAGCTAAACCCAACATTTGTTTGGCCCAATCCTTCACAAAATTCCCATTCATAAATTTATTTTCAAACCAAAAGCCCATTTTCTTAAACCTTCCTAAAAGCCCAAACTTCATGCTAAAGCCCATATGACAAATTCTTCTCATCATACCCTTAATTAAAATCATCCCTAAGTTCAAATCAATCATCAAATGGTTCCAAATCAAGCCATATGCCAAATCCCATCAAATCACTCCTAATTTACCAAAATTCATAAAAACCTCTTTCATGAAAGTTGACTTAGCTTTTTCCAAGCCAAAGGTGAGCCATGAAGTCATGCATGAGCCACATGTGAGCCATGATAGCCTTGGACACTTCACCATACCCAAAATGGCAAGAAGCGGGGACCCTTTAATGATTCTCTTAAGAGTGATTAACCACTCTCATGTCTCCCCTAACTCTTTCTTAAGCTTAATTGTACTTGGATTGTGACTTGACCCCACTAATCAAGCTGATCCAAGTGACTTTCCCTTCGGCCCAATTGGCCTTGGAGGGTGAAACTAACCCAAAACCAAGGGTTGACCCATTTAGACCCAAAACTAGCCCTTTCCCATTCCACTTTGATTCGAACCCTTTACACATGTCCATGGCTAATTGATCGCACAAACCTCCAGCCACGACCCACTGGACACGAGAGTGACCCATGCTGCTGACGGCCGCCGCTCGGGTCGCAGGAAAACACCATGGCCGAGACCTTGGGAGGAGCCAAACTTGGAATTCTCACCTGCTGAGCTGCCCCATGCCCAATGGCCACCATGGTTGTTCTTCCCTTGGCCTAAGCAGCTGATCCCAAGCCCTAACTCCCCATGGGAGGCGCTCCACCCTTTCCTATTTAAACACCACCCCTTCTCGGCCATGAGAGGTGCTGAAAATAAAAACCTTAAGGAAACTCTGCCAAAATCAATCCAGACCACTCCCCACACATAGTGCATTTGATTCCCACTGGATTCCAGCCCCAATTCCCTCCAGCTGAGCTCAATTTTGAGCTCGAGCTTAAGCACAAAAACCGGGACACTTCTCCACGGTGGATCGATCCCCAAATTGGCCGGTCCTACACCTTCACCGGACCAAGAGGAGAAGTTTCCCACTCGAAATCCCCATCTCCGAGCCACCCGATTGTTCCGGCCTCCAAGCTTTGTGATCGGGCGTGGTCACTTTCATAGCTAGGCGATTCACCGAGACGAGGACTTCATCCGGAGCTTGCTTGGACCCCGATCGAAGGTGACACAACTCTCGGATCGAAGCTTCACTTCTGCGAGCAAAGGTATGGACTCACTCTTCTTCCTGAGCTTACGAGAGATTCTCCATTTAATTTGAGTCGATTTAAATACATGTTTACCGTATGGATGTGTTCGTCTCCTCGAGACGAATCCGTGGAGCATAAGAACACGAAAATCCGTTGAGAATCGAGTGAGAAATTAGGGTTAGAAGGTTGACGGTCACGGGTGCACACCAGTCGTAGACGATGACCATGAGCCGTCGGATCGAGCGTGTATCGAGTGGACGGTCTGGATTGAGTCGGACAGCGCGTTGGTACGTGACCTGCGGGGCCCTGGATCGCTGAGTCGGATGGCGGCGCTAAATCAGGAGACGCCGCGTGGAGCTTCGGAGATGCCTAGGTTGACGCGGCGTCGCATGGATAAGTAGGAAATTAGTGTTATTTTCCTATTTATTTAATTCCCTAAACTTCAAAAATGCATAATTTTGTGTAGAAAAATCAGAAAAATAAAATAAAAATACCCTCTTACTCAGTGAACAGAGGAGAATAATTTGGAAAAGAATTCATTTAATTTCATCAAGTATTTGATTTTTAATAATTTATTTACTCTCTGTACATTTTCAATTCTCCATGCATGTATACAATTCACCATGGCATGAGACCATAGGGCTTTTGAAGCTCCTGAACTTGGGAACATTCCCTGAATTTTCCAAAGTCAGAGGCCATCCCTATGAAGAGTTATTGATTTTTCAAATTCATGTTACTGTTTTGAGTATTTTAAATCTAATAATTAGCATGTTGTGAAATAAATTCTAGGAAAATTTGGTGATGTTTCTTATGATCGAGAGGACCCTAGGAAAAATAGGTTTTGAATTAATTCACTTGGAATAACCCTAATTGGCTTAAACACCCAAAATAGGTCTTTAATTAATTAGAGCTAATCATGCATCAAATTGACTTGAAATCAATTCTCCGCTAACCTTTAGGATCAGAGGAACCCACCATAAAAATTTGAAGTCAATTGGACTTGGTTAACCCTACTAAATGGGTTGATTAAGCCATTTAGCCAATTTAAACTTTAATAATTCATAACTTTCAAAATACTTTTCAAAAATTCACCAAATTGGTTTTGGAGCCTCTCTGATATTAGGAGATTTTAAGAAAATTAAAATTTCAATTTTCTAAAAAAGTTGATTTTTTGTATTATTTTAATATTTTAATAATTAAAAAATAATAAAAATCACAAAAATAATAAAATTCACCAAAATGTCACATTTTGAATTTTAATCACTTAGGAACAAACCCCATATTTTTCATAAGTCTCTATGATGAGATATTAAATTTTAAAGCCCTAAGGTAATTTTAAAATTAAAAAATGTATTTTCTAGCATTTCCACTAAAAATAATTCTAATAAATCAAAGAAAAATCAGAAAATTGAAAAAGTTGGTTCTCTGATTTCCTTGATATCGAGAGAGATTTTTGAAAAATATAAAATTCATTTTTTAACCTTTATTTTATTTTTAAATTAATTAATACTCCAAAACTCAAAATAATTATAATAAAAATAATATAATTCAAAAAATCACAAAAGTTGGTCCAAGTGGTCCACTAGTCATTAGACATGTCCCATAATTTTCTTAAGGACAGAAACTTTCCTTTGGTCATATTATTAAATTTTCCTTGGAAATCCCTATTTTCCACAAAAAATAATTACATAAATAAATTAAATACAGAAAAATCACATTTTCTCCTCTCATGTCTTTATTGACATATGAGTGAAGTCACATAAAAATTTCAAGTTCATTTATGCTCAATTTAGTGAGTTATGAAATTATTAAGCTTGAAGGGCAAAATGGTAATTAAAATTTTAACCCTTGATTAAAACTTTAGGTTTAATAAAATTAAAGAGTAAAATATTTGATTATAATCTGACTTGGATGATTGAAATTTAAATAATTAATGGGTAGAAACCTATTAAACAATTTAAAAGTAATTGAAATGAACTTTAATTAAATAATTGATTAAATTTGGAAGAATAATAAAATTGGAATTATTAAAATAGGGATGTTATTAGGAAGAAATTTGTTCTTTAATTTAAGAATCCCTAAATTAATCATCTCAATAATATTTAATTACTAATTAAAATGATAATTCAAATTTAAGATTTAAAAATGCTAAAAGACTTAATCATTAAATTGAATTAAATTAAATTATTTAAATTAAACCCTTTTAAAATAAAATATTAAATTAAAATTAAAATTAAAATCAAATTAAAATTTAAATTGAATTAAATTAAATTAAATTAAATTAAATTAAAACATATTAAATTAAATTAAATTAAATTAAATTAAATTAAATTAAATTAAACTAAATTAAATCAAATTAAATTAAATTAAATTAAATTAAATTAAATTAAATCATATTATATTAAATTAACTTAAATTAAATTAAATTAAATTAAACCACGTTAAATTAAAATTGAATTAAATTAAATTAAATTGAACTAAGTTAAATTAAATTGAATTAAATATAACATCACCAAAGACACAAAAAAAAAAAATTCAAGAATAAATCTAAAACAACTTGAACACTATTCCAAACTTAAGCCCATTAATTGAAATTAAATTAAATCATAAATCACTTGAACATCAATTTGCCCTCGAAAACTCATGATGTCATAACTCTTAAAAGGAGTGTTAAGTGAAGTGTTACTTCACTTATAGGATATTCAAATGTCCTAGTTCGCTGAGCAAGATAACAAAACTTGAACTCCCGGACAATTAATTCATTTGTATAATTAAATTCTCTTGGACTTAAAACAATCCTAAAAGTATTGAAAAGATGTTTAAGACTCGTCTTAAGCACTTCCTCGATATGATAGGATATTTATAAGAACAATTGAACTTAATTGTTCTTTGATGAAGAAAATCGTCCTCAAACCCAAAATACAAGAACCTAGACGTCATAGGAGGTGACTAGCTATAGGATTAGGAACTTGGTAGAAAACCCTTCCCTTAGTTTTACCTAGGAACTTGCTCTAAATGCTTAAATATTCTAATTGTGTTTTAAGTGCAGCTTGGGATGACGGGAAGACCCTCCAGGTACGCTTTTATTTTATTGCAATTTATCTTATGGTAATTTATTTAATCTCATCGTACTTACTTTTCTTGCATGATAAACAATCGTTGCATGAAAACCCACACCTTTAGGATAGTCCCTAAAACTGAAACCAAAACTAAATTAAAAGTCATTACAAGATAAAATTCACCGCCACAACATTTCAAAATATAAAACAACTCAAAATTTAATCACAAACAAAACAACAAAACTACAACTACAACTAAATTAAAATGTCTTGTTGGATGATCGGGAATACCTCGAATGATGTAACCTACGTGTTGCTAACGGGATTTCCCACGGTCCAAATGAAAGTGTGGAACGCATTCAGTTGAGTTTAGCAAATTCATCTGGACTAAGTGAATCCGATAAAAATAAGGATGCCGGAAGGATGGAACCGTGGGATCTTAACCGGTGTTGTTATAATCAACTTTAAGATTTGTTTTAATTAAAGCATAAAAAACACTTGGAAATTAAGACTTTCTCTAAACCAGAACACTTCTCTCATCTCCTGATTTATGATTTCTAAAACTAAACCTCTGCGACAACAAGGAGCTTGGAGCACGGTGGGCAGCACGACCATCTTCGTCAGCAAAACAACTCTACATCAGCTAAACATTCCTAGAATTAAACAATAAAACCATAGGATTTCGAGGTAATTTGCCTAGTGCAACATAAATCCTCAACTCTTCGTTAGGCATTTGCATGATCATGTCATGTAAATTAAGCCCTAACCGGTCTTAGGACTCCGAGTTAGTCGTTTGGTACGACATAAACCCTCACATCTTCGAAAGTTATTTGTATGATTTTATCATACAAATATAAGTCCAAATTAATTAAAATTGGCAAGATTGAAATATCAGATAATATTAGGATTTTCTTAAACTCGAAGCCAAACAATAGGATAGTTTGGGAAGTTGCCAAGATTCTTCTTGGATCCTCAGCTTCTCCTATTTCTCTTCCTTTTGGACTCCTGAAAATAAATGTTCCAAATTTGAGCTAATCCCTTTTGAAATTTCAAAAATCCAATCCTTTGAAAACCTTAAACTTTGAAATTCTTGAGAGCAAAACCACTGATCATTATCGAGAGTTTTCTTAAATGATTCACTTCATTTAAGATGTAATTAACTATAGGGGCTTGCCCTTATAGGGAACTTTAAGAACCAGGTAATATAAACCCTGTTTAATTCATTTATATTAAGCGAGGGAACTTGTCGGCTTATAAAATTGGTTCGCAGACCAAACGGATGTCACAAATGTCCTAGTTTATTTAATCGAGCCCCATCATCAAGCGAGTGTCTATTCTTCGGGATAGATACACGATTTGTGGTGTGGCGCTCGTTTATATAAACTATTTGGGATGTGAGATCGGTTTGATTTCATATCTTAAAATTTTTAAACTTAAAATTACTTTCAAAATCAAATGTTATCTTTTAAACTATATATATATATTTAAATTAAATTTGAAATATGAAAATTCGCCGACAACTTCTGTAGGCGACCCCTTTTCAAAACACATAACCCTAAAATATGCCGACAATTAGATTCAATATTGATTGAATTGACTTGGGTTCAAGTTTGGTTGAACCTAAGTTAGATTCAATGTTGATTGAATCCATTTAACTTGAGTTCATGTCTGTTTGAACTTAAGTTAAAAGGTTTGAAATTAGATTCAATATTGATTGAATTGACTTGGGTTCATGTCTGGTTGAACCTAAGTTAGATTCAATGTTGATTGAATCTATTTAACTTGAGTTCATGTCTGTTTGAACTTAAGTTAAAAGGTTTGGTTTAGAATAGATTTAATTAAGTTTTAGGTCTTGTTTAAATAGGACTTAAAGGTTAATCAAGTCTAATAAATTATACTTGATTAGATTTGCAGACCATCTAAGTCCCTTTTAGATAAGACTTAAGTTTTAATTAAGTCTATTTAAAGTTAGACCTAGACTTAGGATTGAGCTTAAGCCAGGTTTTAGTTTAGATTCAAGTTAGGTTGAACCAAAGGTTTAGGTCATGTTAAACCTAAGTATGGTTTGACTTAAGTCTAATATGGGTTAGACTTAAGTTGAGTTTAGATTAAGTTAGGTTCAAGTCAGGTTAAACATAGACTTAAGGTTGATTTAAGTTCAATATGGGTTGATCCTAAGTTAAGGTTTGACTTGGATTAGATTAGGTTCTAGTTGGATTGAACTCAAGTATAGTTCAGTTTAGGTTAGGTTCAATATGGGTTGAACCTAAGGTTTCAAGTTAAGTTAGGTTCAATGTGGGCTGAACCTAAGGTTTAGGTTAACTTTAGTTGAAGTTAGATTGGACTCAAGTTATGGTAGGTTTAAATTAGGTTCAATGTGGGTTGAACCTAAGGTTTAGGTTAACTTGAGTTCAAGTTAGATTGGACTCAAGTTAGGTTAGGTTTAGGTCAGGTTCAATGTGGGTTGAACCTAAGGTTTAGGTTAACTTAAGTTCAAGTTAGGTTGGACTCAAGTTAGGTTAGGTTTAGGTTAGGTTTAATGTGGGTTGAACCTAAGGTTTAGGTTAACTTGAGTTCAAGTTAGGTTGGACTCAAGTTAGGTTAGGTTTAGGTTAGGTTCAATGTGGGTTGAACCTAAGGTTTAGGTTAACTTTAGTTCAAGATAGATTGGACTCAAGTTAGGTTAGGTTTATGTTAGGTTCAATGTGGGTTGAACCTAAGTTTTAGGTTAACTTGAGTTCAAGTAAGATTGGACTAAAGTTATGTTAGGTTTAAGTAAGGTTCAACGTGGGTTGAACCTAAGGTTTAGATTAACTTGAGTTCAAGTTAGATTGGACTCAAGTTATGTTAGGTTTAGGTTAGACTTAGGTTCATGTCATGTTAAACCTAAGTATGATTTGAATTAAGTCTAATGTAGGTTAGACTTAAGTTAGGTTTAGGTTATGTTAGACTTGGACTAAAAGGTTGGATTTGGGTTTAATTAAACCTTAGTTGATTAAGGTTTAATAATTAATTAAGTCTAATGTAGTAGACTTAATTAGGACTTGTGTTTGATTAAGTCTTACTTAGTTAAGACTTAATAGTTTAATTAGGTCTAATGAGTTAGACCTAATTAAGGTTTATGTTTGATTAAACCTTAGTTAGTTAAGGTCTAATGGTTTAATTAGGTTTAATAGGTTAGACCTAATTAGGGTTTAAGTTTGATTAAACCTTAGTTAGTTAAGGTCTAATAGTTTAATTAGGTCTAATGGGTTAGACCTAATTAGGTTTTAAGTTTGATTAAACCTTAGTTAGTTAAGGTCTAATGGTTTAATTAGGTCTAATGGGTCAGACCTAATTAGGGTTTAAGTTTGATTAAACCTTAGCTAGTTAAGGTCTAATGGTTTAATTAGGTCTAATGGGTTAGACCTAATTAGGGTTTAAGTTTGATTAAACCTTAGCTAGTTAAGGTCTAATGGTTTAATTAGGTCTAATGGGTTAGACCTAATTAGGGTTTAAGTTTGATTAAACCTTAGTTAGTTAAGGTCTAATGGTTTAATTAAGTCTAATGGGTTAGACCTAATTAGGGTTTATGTTTGTTTTAAACCTAATGTGTAAGAAGGTTAATTAAGTTTAATATGTCTTTAAACTTAATTAAAGGTTTGGTTTTGATTAATTAAGTTTAATATGTTCTTAAACTTAATGAAAAGTGTTGATTTTTGTATTTAAACTTAATTTAGGTGAGGTTTAATGGGTTAATTAAGTTTATTATGTCTTTAAACTTAATTAAAAAAGTTTAATTTTGATTAATTAAGTTTAATATGTCTTTAAACTTTATTAAGATTTGATTTTTATATTGAACCCAATTTTTAGTAAGGTTTAATGAGTTAATTAAGTTTACTATGTCTTTAAACTTAATTAAAAGGTTTAATTTTGATTAATTAAGTTTAATATGTCTTTAAACTTAATTAAGATTTAATTTTTATATTAAACCTAATTTAAGTAAGGTTTAATGAGTTAATTATGTTTATTATGTCTTTAAACTTAATTAAAAGGTTTAATTTTGATTAATTAAGTTTATTATGTCTTTAAACTTAATTAAGATTTAATTTTTATATTAAACCTAATTTAAGTAAGGTTTAATGAGTTAATTAAGTTTATTATGACTTTAAACTTAATTAAAAGGTTTAATTTTGATTAATTAAGTTTAATATGTCTTTAAACTTAATTAAGATTTAATTTTTATATTAAACCTAATTTAAGTAAGGTTTAATGAGTTAAAATGTTATTTTAAATTTAGTTAAGTCCAATTTGGTCATTTTAGACACAAGTGAAATTTCTCATTAGTCTATCATAGACTAGAACCATTTTCAAACTTTGATTGTTGATGAAAATAGGTTAAATTTATAAAGGGGTTTTTTTAGGATTAAAATTATTTAATTAATAAAGGATTTTAACCCTAAATTTCAAAATACCATTCAAAATGATTTCTATGACTTAGAAATAATTTTCTTAGGGTTATTGTCTGTTGCCCTATCATTTCTAGCCATTTGCATTTTTATTTTCCTTAATTTTCAATTTTTATAATTATTATTTGAAATAATTATAAAGAAACTTGAAAATTAAAGAAAAGTGTCCTAGGCATGTTTTCTGTCCTTGGAGAAATTATGGAAGGTTCCTAAGAACATAAAGATAAATGCCTCAAAGTTTCATAATTTTTTTATTTATAAATAATTTTTAATAATTAAAATACTCCAGAGAGTATTTAATTAATTAAAAATTAAGTACTGAGAAGAAAATTATGATTTTGGTCTCATAATTTTCTCCTTTTCAAGAGCTTTCCAGAGGTATTTTTTATTTTATTTTTATGACCTCTGGATCAAAAGATATGGATTTTTGAAGTTTCTAAGGTTTTAAGGGATTTTTTATTAAATCCCGCCGCCAAACTCACCGCCATTCGACGCGTGTCCTCGTACGCATCGAACGAGTGGGATGATCCGCTGCGGGCAGCCGAACAACGGACACCGCGGGGAATCATCCGCGCCGTCCATCCCTAAGGCGTAGGATCGGACGGCCGAGATAATTCGGATAAAAATTCGAATTATTTCGAACCATTAAACTTTAAACATCAATATCTCACTCATTTCTTAATGAAATTGAGTGATTTTTTTTTAAAATGATCATCTGGATGAGAAGTATCCATCCATATGGTGATGATACACTTTTGGGCTAGTATAACACATGATATGTCAAAAATATGTTTTATTTTGTAAAGAAAAATTCCATACCTTTGCCACAAGCAAATCAAGCTAGATCAGACCTTATGGTTGCCTTCTAGGACTCCAATAAAAGGTTATTCTTGCGAGCAATTTGATCCGAAGTCGAGCTTAGGGAGGAATTTTGAAGAAGTACCTAATTTGGGCTGTTTTTGAAATTTGGTCAAATTGGCTCAAATAGGCTCAAACTATGACTTGGATTTGATCCTAAAAGATTACTGAGACTCTTAGGAAGACTTTTTATGTTGGGAGCAGGTGGATTTGGGCAGCCTATAGTTCTCCCTAAATTTTTTCTTCTTCTTGCTAGGTTCGGCCATGGGGTCCTATTTATAGCAAGGGGAGGTTATGGCTTAACTTAGGATGTTCTACGGGAGTAGTTACCTCCTCTATCAGCCCATTGGGTGAAGAAATTGCCTGAAGATAGGCATTGATGCTTCTCCCTAAGTTTTCCATGATGATCTGCATTGTTTTGTCTCTCACCCATTGGCTCATGTAAGCGGTGCATGGTGAGCTGCCTCTACTCTTCTTAGGGAGCTTACACCTCATCTCTTAAGCTTGGCAAATGGTGACACACAAGCTTATCCCCCATCATTGCTTCTAACCATGGTAGGGGGGGCGAGGGTTTCATGCATGGTTTTCCTTCCATTGGGTGGCTTGGGAGGTGGGAGGTGAGGCCTCATGTTGGCCGACCACCTCATGGCTAAATGAGGCTTAGGGTGAAGGAGAGAGTGACACCTCACCCCATGCATCATGATGGGTATTAACCCATGGCTAAGTGGTCTTAATGTGGGCTTAATTATGTGTTAATTAAGCCTTAAGACGAATTTAGCCTAATTAATTATGAGAAGGCTATATGTCATTTCATTTCTTTTTAATTTCCCATTTTAATTAACTATTTTATTAATTAAAGTTGTTGGAAAATATTTTATTAATCAATTTATTAATTGAAAATAATTTCAATTTAATTAATTGATTAATTTTATCATTTTTGTCATTTTATGATTTTAATTTAATTTTTATTTTAAATAATTATGTCATTTAATTAAAATATTAAAAATTAAATCATTAATCATTTTAATTAATCAAAATAATTTTGAAATTAATTATTTGATTAATTTTGTTGTTTTTATTTCATTTTTATCTATTTTAATCAAAATAGATAGGTGTTGACCAATTTTGGCCTGAGTTGACCCAAGTGAGCCCAAATTGATCAATTTAATTTTAAAATGTCCAGTACTTGTGATTTTGTCATTGTGGGGTTTTAAATGTGTCATTGGGTGAAGGGGTTGACTTATGGGTCAACAGGATTGGTCATTGGGTCTGATTTGACCAATTCGACCAAAGTTGACTTTTTAGGTCATAAGGTTGACCTATGGGGTCAATAGGGTAGTTCATTAGGTCTGTTTTGACCAGTTTGACCAAAGTTGACTTTTTAGGTCATAAGGTTGACCTATGGGGTCAACAGGGTTGGTCATTAGGTCTGGTTTGACCATTTTGACCAAAGTTGACTTTTAGGTCGTAAGGGTGACCTATGGGGTCAACAGGGTTGGTCACTGGGTCTGGTTTGACCAATTTGACCAATGTTGACTTTTTAGGTCATAAGGGTGACCTATGGGGTCAACAGAGTAGGTCATTAGGTCTGGTTTAACCAATTTGACCAAAGTTGACTTTTTAGGTCAAAAGGGTGACCTATGGGGTCAAAAGGGTAGGTCATTAGGTCTGGTTTGACCAATTTGACCAAATTTGACTTTTTAGGTCATAAGGTATTGACTCAATGTAAAATGAGGTCAACAGGCCCTTTTTCCCTCTTTTTGTACTCCTTATTTATATGAAATGTTAGGAGCTATGTAGCTCCTTTTTTTTAATATATATATATATATATATATATATATATATTAAATTAAAATAAATTTCTATTTATGAAAATAAAACCCTATTTTATAAAACTATATTTTAAACTCTTCAAAGATAAGTTAACGACCGACAGTTTTCTGGAGACTCCGCTGAGGATTTGTTTCTCTCCATTAAGATCAGGAAATACTATATTTGTATATCTGTAATGTGCTCGTGTCCCTCATGACCTAGATTACCATTCTTCCGTTGACATACTTTACCTTTCTTTCTTGGGAAAGTGTGATCAAATCCTTTGGATTTCAGAACCGTCTATTTAGTCACTCCTAAACAGAAGGGTTCAAGAGTCCCTAGGTTTTCTTTTTGATCTTGTGGGGTCGAACCCCCAATAGGTGTGTCAGTGAGAAAATCTTGCTAGGGTAATCTGCGCTGTGACGGGGACCTCCAATAGGATCCCATACTTCACCTCCTTTTGTGTACCTATCGAGTTCAATTCTATCTTCGGCAAATAGATGTCATTTTCTATATTCCTCAAATTGTCAATGTCAATATTTGGTTAAAGGAAAGTCGTAGTTTCCTTATCAGGAAAGAACTTATATCCAATAACCGAAGAGAGAAAATAGATGTCATTTTCTATTTTCCTCAAAATGTCGATGTCAGGATTTGGTTAGAGGAAAGTCGTAATTTCCACATCAGGAAAGAACTTATATCCAATAACCGAAGAGTGAAAATAGATGTCATTTTCTATTTTCCTCAAAATGTCGATGTCAGGATTTGGTTAGAGGAAAGTCATAATTTCCGCATCAGGAAAGAACTTATATCCAATAACCGAAGAGAGAAAATAGATGTCATTTTCTATTTTCCTCAAAATGTCGATGTCAAGATTTGGTTAGAGGAAATTCGTAATTTTCGCATCAGGAAAGAACTTATATCCAATAACCGAAGAGAGTCGCGAACTCATTAATATTTTTGGTGGGAATATCCGCTGGGGTTTTGACCTATATAGGTCGAAAGTTAATTCTCATGTTTGATTATCATAAATTATTCATTTTGTCATTTATTGATTTCAGGACCTGTCTCCCTATTAAATATTTTGACAAAGTTAATTCTTAGTTCCTTCTCTTTGTCTTTGTCTTGATTCAAGAATCCTTCAATTGGTATTAGAGCTCACTTCTTAAGGGGCCTGTGTGCGTGTTCGCTTGTTATGGAGATCGACACCAGTTTTTCCTCGATTGTTCCACCGGTGTTTGACGAGTGAAAACTACTTGGATTTGGGCGATACGCATGGAGACTTATCCGGAAGCGTTGGATCTGCGGGAAGCGAGTGGAAGAAGACTATGATATTCCTCTTCTCCCTGACGATCCCACCTTAGCACAAATTAAATTACAAAAGGAGAAGAGGATAAAGAAGTCTAAGGCAAAAGCTTGCCTGTTTGCTGCAGTTTCCTCCACGATCTTCACTCGTATCATGTCATTGAAAACTGCAAAGGAGATCTAGGATTATCTCAAAAATGAGTATGAAGGAGATGAAAGAATTCGACCGATGCAAGTGCTGAATTTAGTACGTGATTTTGAGCTGCAAAAGATGAAGGAGACATAAAATATAAAGAAGTACTTTGACAGGCTACTCAACATAGCAAATCGTGTCAAATTATTGGGTTCTTCATTGGAAGATTCAAGGATTGTTCAGAAAATCCTTGTAACAGTGCTTGAAAAATTTGAGGCTACCATCACCACCTTAGAAAACTCAAAGGATCTGACAAAGATTACTTTGTCAGAACTTTTGAGTGCCTTGCAAGCACAAGAGCAAAGGCGTGCAATGAGGGAAGAAGGAGTCGTTGAAGGAGCCTTACAAGTTAAGAATCAAGAAGATAAAAAGAATTGGAGATTCAAGAACAAGAAGTCTCAAGCCACAAATGGACAAAGTTCTACATCTGGGAACAGAAGCAAAGTTGGAGTAAAGAAAGATTTTCCTCCATGTCAGCATTGTGGCAAGAAAGGTCATCCTCCTTTCATATGCTGGAGAAGACCAGATGCAAAGTGCAGCAAGTGTAATCAAACGGGACATGAAGCTGTCATTTGAAAGAATGAAAATCAGCAGCAAGAAGATGAAACACAAGTGACAGATCAAGAAGAAGAAGATCATCTTTTCGTTGCAACTTATTTCACTAATTATGAAACAAGTGAAAATTGGTTCATTGATAGTGGTTGTACTAATCATATGACACATAACAAGGAGTTGTTCAAGGAATTGAGGAGCACCATGTCCAAGAAGGTCAGAATTGGGAATGGTGAATATATTGCAGTCAAAGGAAAGGGCACTGTAGCCATTTCAAGCTATTCAGGAACTAAGTTGATCACCGATGTTCTCTATGTACCAGATATTGAACAAAATTTGTTCAGTGTTGGTCAATTAATAGAGAAGGGATTCAAAGTGATGTTCATGGAGAAGGCCTGTGCGATAGAGGATGCTACAGGCAAAAAAGATGTTCGAAGTTAAGATGGCAGGAAGGAGTTTTTCACTCAATCCAATGCAGGAGGAGCTTGAGGATCACCAGTTAGTCAGTGACATCTACAAGAACAATGATGCTGCCATCCACTTACTGATACGCAAGTCAGCCAAGGTTAGGACAAAACCTATTGGCAAAGACTTTAAGTTATCCGTTGACACCCCATGCTTAGAGGAGAAGGAAGAGGCCATAATGAAGCTTGTTAAAAAAACACCAGAAAGACATGCTTTGATCGAGCCAATTATCATCAATCAAAAAACTGAAGCTTGAGTGAAAATGATGATAGGGAAATATGCAAAGAAGGTTCTTTATGGGTTGAAACAAGCTTCAAGAGCTTGGTACAATAAGATTAATGAGCATTTCAACATCAAATTGTTTTTTCTAAGAGAAGTGCAGAAAGATGAATTTGTGACTCTAGTTGACTTCAAATCAGAAGATCGGTTGGCATATTTGTTTACAAAGTCACTTCCAATAAGCAAGTTTGAGTTTCTAAAGCAGAAAATTGGTGTTCGCAGCTCTTAAAGCAAGGAGGAGTGTTGGAATATTTGCTTAGGATTGATTACAAGTTTCCTAGTTTGGTTGGATTTAAATTAGTCCTTAATTCTAGGAATTAGTTTTATTTTCTTTAAATCTTGTTTTAAAGTTTTCATTTCTTTTAGCTATTTTTATGAACGTTAATTAGGGAGCATTTATTACTTTCCTTTATTTTTTTTGTTTTGTATGTGGCGGTATTTCAAATAAGGGTGCCGCAACCCTTCTTTTTTTTTCTAAGGAAGCTTATTCTAAGTTCCTTCTCTGTCTTTGTCTTGATTCAAGAATCCTTCAGTTGTTATTCATTCATTACTTCAATCTTCGTTTGTATACTTCTTCTTATTAAATTTTATAAATATTCAAAACTCTCAAATTTAATAAATATGCAATTTTGAGTAAAATTAGGGAGGAATTTGGTTATGTTATTTATGTAAATTTTTATTCACACGGAAAACAACATAAATGAATATTTAGTATTGGTAAATAATTTTTGAAAGCTTAATGAAGCTTTTGGGAAGACCAAAATGTAACAAAGATTGAAGAAGATACAACAAAAAGCTAGATTAGGTATATGCTCGCTAATAATATTTATATATCTTGTTGTTTCAAGTCTGTACGGCTTCTTGAGCTCTTAGATTGTTTTGCATTAAATATGTCTCCTATTACAAAGAATTTTGTGTCATTTTATGTTATATTAATAAATTGATTTCCTTACTTTCTTCAACATTAGCCTCTATTATGGCAAGTTGATCCTTAAGGGTACTCAAATGCCTTTGTGTGTGCCAGAAAGCATTTCGGCCATTAAAATCTTTGAAATGTTTGAGTAAAGAGGGAATATAAAGATAGCTTAAGAGTAGAGGAGGAGAGCTATGACAATGAGATTTTGCTTCTATATAATTAAATATGGGGAATTTTCTTTCTAAACCATTATGTCAATACCAACAACCAGAGAAAATTATCCTACCGCAGTGATGGCCTGGCTCATCAATGGGAATCCTGGTATTCAAAAATAAGTATATGTCTATAATATACATTAATCGAGGCACGTTCCTTTAGAAAATAAGAAAAATGGGAGAGTTCTCTACGTAGGAGTTGTTATAAGGAATTCTTATAGGTTTTCATCTAATCTCGAGTTTAGAAAGCCAGCCATGTGAAATTTGTAAGATTTGCTGCGTTGATAATCTAAAGGATCACACATAATAAAGTGAATTGTTAAATCACCCAATAAGTGTAGGATTTTTATTTAATTCATCCTTTTTGGATAGCTACTTAATCATTCTAACTTTAATCATGATCTATTTCGAGACTCAAAGATTCACAAGATCCTATTACAAAAAACAATTATCATTATTTTTTTAATTAAACTCATTAAATTTGCATGCAAAGACAAAAGTACTTGAGTTTGAGTAACCACAAATGTGGACAATGAGATCATTGACTCGATCGTTAGTTCAAGAATACATAGCACAATTTTACGGATGTTAGCGACCCATTAGAGATACCTAAATGGCAGCTACTTCAGGTTTATTTATAATTTTAATTTTATGTCCCATGCAAACAACTAGCTTTTTATTTGACCTTATTTTCACCATAAATGAAGTTTTTTATTATTGTGAGGAATTCCTAAAAGGAAATAATAGTTTGATATTTTTTGGCTTTCCTTACTAGAGCTTTTACCATTTCACCTTTAGAAGATGCAAAATTACAAAGCTAAAGGGAGAAGGAGAAGAAAAATAAGGCGAGCAAAAATTTAACTAAAACCAAAAAAAAAAAATTGTTATATGACTCTCACTCTCTGCCCCTCTCATTCTGTATCTGTCCCTCCTCTCTCTATCCCTCTCTCTTTTTAACTCTCATTCACACTCACTCACACATGCACAAACATTACATATCACTGTCCAAGGGTATAAAAAAATAAAAGGAAAAGAATAAAAAATACAGGCTAAAATAATTAAAGGATTTTATTTAGTTAGGTTCAAGCTAGCTCAAGGCTTATTAGCAACATTAGAGAGAAAAAAAACTCATGAAAATCTTGAAGAATCTTTTAAGTTCATAACAAAGCCATATAAATATGTGCAGGACCTCATAAAGAGTACTCCCCTCATTATAAGGTCTACTTGTTGAACTATCAATCATGCTAGAACAATTTTAAGGCTTACTAATCAAAATTTAAGGATCACTTAGTTTATGCCAAGAACTACATACAAATCTACAACAAAGTTTTGTAGATTTATTAATAAGTCAAAGGCTGCATCAACATCCTCATTCGGCTAACCAGTGTCTTTTGCCCATATTGATAATTAACTATGTTGACCATTGAATGATTCCTTATGTATATAAGAATTCCATCATGTATATTTTCTTTTTAAAATAAATTTAAAGTGCGACATTTTTATACCACTAAAATCTTATTAATCAGATTTTAGTTGAGCAAAAGAGGATATATACTTCTTGTTTGTTTTCAAAAATACTTAAGGTGGCTCATACTGATCCAAACCAATTACAACTCACTCTGATGAGTTTATTGTAATGTTTATGTCCAGCAAGAATTTCTGTACTCAAGAAGATGTCAACTTCATCCTCTCAAACAATGGAAATGGGCTAGTAAAATGCCTTAGAGGATCTCCAGTGGTTCATTATCATTGCAAAATAGGCATTAATAACAAGATCAAAGATCAAGCGATCAAAGATAATAAACTTTGATTTCCCCCTCAAAATTGTTGAGACCAAACTATAACGAGAAAAGTTGGGGCTCATAGAGGATGGTGAGTCTAGCAATGTCGACAATGTAAGCAACTTTAAAATGGATGCTGGTATTACCAAGAGCGATAATAACATCACACTTTGCAACTATTCTTGTAACAAGTAGTTTGACAAGAAACTGAACTTGAAGGTACCATTTTCTCATTAACTTTGGGTTTAATTATTTTTTGTGCTTCTAAATTATATTTTATCTTTATTTGACATGTTCTACAATGGCTTAATCCCAGGGTAGTAAGAAATACCAAAAATCTGATATTGATATCTAATACTTTCAAGCTTAACGAAGCTTTTGGGAAGAGAAGAATGCAAAAAAGGATGCAACAAGATACAAAAAACTAGATTAGATTGAGTATTTGTTCGTTGTTACATTTCTATAACTAGCTTTATTTTGTGGTTTCCGATTCTGCACACCTTCTTAAGCAATTCGTATTTGTTGCATTTTTTCTATGTTTAATTATCTTCTATTATTAAAAGAATATTTCATCGTTTTATGTGATATTAATAAAATGGTTGTCTCACTTTTTCAGACCATAAATGGAATATGTTCTTATCTTATTTTATACTTGTAATCCATAAGGAATAAATAATCTATAATGTCCTAATATTTGACTTCAGGCCTTCAACCATATAGTACACAAGTTTGTGTGCAGCATAATATGATGCATGTTGCCAAAGTTAAATTTTGAATCAAAAAATTACAACTAAAGTAATTGATTTTGAATTTTAAAAGGTATAAGAGTATTGAAGAGAAGCTAAATTGCTTCCGATTACAGAGTAGTGGTTTTTTTTTCAATTTCATCCAGATTCAACAAAGCTGTAACTTACAAAATTGATTGTTAACTATTTAAAATTAAAAATAAAATGTGATTGTATTAAATATTTATTAAAGATTCAAAAAAATTACTTTCTTTGACAGTATATATACAATCTCCAAATTATTGGATATGATCGTTAAGGGGGGAAAAAACTTATAATAAACAATCCTAAACCATCTTATTAGCTAAATTTAGTGTTACACGTGCATTTTTTAAACTTATATTTTAATAAAAATAAATAAAAATTTATTGATCCAATCTTTCTTGATTGAATCAATCTTTTTTTTAATATATTCTTATTTGCGAGTAACAGCAATATTATACGCATATATGCTTTTCCTTTATTTTCTGGTTTGCTTTCCATTTCCCTGATACAGGCTACTGCGATAGTGGGAAAATGTTTAAGCATTATTGCATTCTACTTCTTCTTTCTGTAAATCTCCCTCAGTGCTTCCTTCTACTCTTCCATTAGTTGCCAAGGCCAATCGGGAAAGGCCATCGGTTATGCGGGATACAGCGAGCTGCGTCAACAATTCATTGTGTCGAAGAAGATTAACTTGAGCTTTTACGCCGAATTACTTATCTGCTTCAAACTCCTGAAGCTTTCAACGATCACTTGCTTTTCGTAACTGGATAAGTCTAGTGGCCCAGCTCTGAATCACAAGTTCCTTTCTGAAGCTTCGAAACTGGACTTCGATCAAAGGTCCGATTCTTCTTTATTGTGGACAAATCTAAATACATCTCTTTCACTGCATTGTAATACATCATTTATTCTTCTTTTGAACAAATCTAAAGGATTCAACAAGCTCCAATATGATCCCAACATCCCTAACAAATCTCAAAATCTCTCCCTCTTTAAAGTTCTTGATCTCTCACATGAAACTCTTGGCTCAAAATCCTTTGAAAGTTGAAAACTACCCTATATTTGGAGAGCTCAAATTATGATAATCGTTATAGGAAATGGGTTTTTTGGATTCCTGATGTTCTTTGGTCTTCCCACAAAAGTTCTTTTCTTAGAATTGGAACCCTCTCAAGACCAATTTTCATTTGGCAACATGGACTCATACGGATCAAAATCTATCAGCATCACTCTATTGAACTATTTCAGCAACAATACTTCCTTTTGTTCTTCATCTTCAAACCTCTGTTGAAATTTGGAGCACCATCTTTTGAAAGCTTAAAAGCACAAATAGGTTCCAGTAATTCAACCAAAAAAGACCTTCATTACATTACAATGAAGAACAACAAAAGGACGCAATACCTCTGGCAAATCAAAGCAATGGACAATATTTTTACAGTAGGTGCTTACATTGATTATGAAGACGTGATCCTATATGTTTACAATGGTCTACCTTCTACTTGCCAGTCCTTCTAATCTTCCATCCAAGAAAATTAGATGACATATTTGCTATTATGTAGCGAGAAGATCAACATCGCCTTTGAAAATGTCAGGCATAATTTGAACAATAACCCACAACTAGCTCTTATTACCTCCAAAGGGCTCTTCGGCTCCTACATCAGGGGAGGAGGTCGTGACAACACATTAAGCAGTTCAGAAGGAATGTGGTTTGGTCAATCAACTCCAAGGTATAAAATGATCTGTCAAATCTGTCACAAAAAGGGACACATAGTAGCGACTTGTTGGCGTAGGACAAACCTGAAATAAATTCTCACTACAGCTATTAAAGTACTCGAGCTCTCACTTCTCAGCTAAAGGATTAGGTCTAGGATTTCGGCGTCACCATTCATTTGACATCAGATCTTACTCAACTTGAGGAATCAAAATCTTCCTCCACCAACAAAAATCTTCATGGGTAATGGCTAAGCTAGATTCCTCTAGTGGTTGATCCAGTTTAGCAAATGGGTGATGTTATTCTCCCTACATGCCACCGTAAACTTTCCTTACCTCATATCTGACACTCAACATTATTGACCTAATTTTGGTGTGGTCTAGCTTTTGCCTAGAAAATAGGATCTAGCGCAAGGGTTCTCCTATTGACTATCCTAGAGGATTAGTGATGTGACCCACCTCTTTAAGAGTTCTAACCACTTCTTGGCTCTTTTATGAAGTTTCACATGATTGGTCTTAAACCCTCCACCTGATTGAGTTGGTTTAGACCAACACTGTGAAGCTAAAAAATGAGTCTTTTAGGACCATGAAACCCTAGGAAAGCCCCTTATGACTTGGCAACTAACCTCACTCACACATGCACTACACTCACACCTTTCACACCCCATCAGCACCTTCTTAACCTTAAAACCACCTCAAATTGACCAAAATCCTAGATCAAGTCCAATTTACCCAAAATTTTCTAAATTCACCAAATTCACTCAACATTACCCAACCTCAAATCCATATTCATTCCAAGACCATTCTAAGCCTACAATCCACCACAATTTGCCAAACACTTCGAAGTTCACAAATTACCCAAAATATCCAATTTACACAATTTTTACCAAAATTCTCAAATTGCCTCCAACTTTCACCAATCTCATTCAATTGCAAGCCTAATTCCACTAAAATTCCAATTCAAATCCAAAGTCTTGCGAATCTAAATCCAAGCTTACCCCAATACCACCCTGAGTCCAAATCCACCAAAATTGAATCATCATGCCAAATCTAACTTTACCAAGTTCATGCCTCAAATTTCATCCTAAACTTTATCAAGCTCATCTTGAACAATTTAATCACAATTAAATTTAATGTCCAAACCCAAAGACAAAATCAAAATCAATTCTTAATGTCCCATCCTAAAAGCTCAATTTTCAATTTCTTCCAAATATAAGGCCCATCAATTTAAATCCAAAAGCCCACTCCACCATAACAAAAATTCTCATCATCCATTTAATTAAACCAAACTAGGCACCATGGCATGCAAGATAAATTCCTTCCCCATTTCGCTTCATGATGGAACCTCACAAAAATGTCCAAAATTTCTAAATACCTTTCCCATCAAAATTGCAAAATCCATATGCAAGCCATGAAACCTCCTTTATACCACATGCGAGTCATGCCATGTCACCCTTCCCTAAGTGGCAAAAGGAGGGCCCTCTTTCATGATTATATTTAAAGTGCCTAACCTTTCTCATGATTCCTCTAAACCCATGATTAAACCCTAATCTCTTTTATATGGAATTAACCACACTAATCCACTCGACCTCCACCAGCCTTAGCCACCATGGGGAGTCACCCAAACCCATTTCCATAAGCCTAACCCATGGTTGACCGATACCTAGCCTAAACCACTTTCCATTTCAATTAAGCACCCTTAACAATGAAAAAATCCAATTAGCATCTCCAATATCTACCCCCAATGCTCCAATAGCCAGATGGTGGCCTCCCATGCTTTGGCTGACTGATGAGGGCAGCTGTTACCTAGGAATAAATTTTTAAAAGTAATTTTAGTTTAGTCACAAAATATAATCAGTTTAATAAGATAGCAGCTAATCTATACACAAGTATAGTATCGTTAAAGTAATGCAGGGCTCTAGTGGAGTCCTGGTTATTGATTCCACAGAGAGTAAGCAAACCTTAAAGCGTAGCACAAAAGTCCAATATTCAAATTTGCAAAACACCAAAAGTAAATCAAACACCAATTTTCTGCTTTAGAAACTCAAACCTGCTTATTGGAAGTGACTTTGTAAACAAATTTGCCAACCGATCTTCTGATTTGAAGTCAACCAGAGTCACAAATTCATCTTTCTGCACTTCTCTTTGAAAAAAAAATTTGATGTTGAAATGTTCATTAATCTTGTTGTACCAAGCTCTTGAAGCTTGTTTCAACCCATAAAGAACCTTCTTTGCATATTTCCCTATCATCTTTTTCACTGAAGCTTCACTTTTTTGATTGATGATAACTAGCTCGATCAAAGCATGTCTTTCTGGTGTCTTTTTAACAAGCTTCATTATGGCCTCTTCCTTCTCCTCTAAGCATGGGGCGTCAACGGATAACTTAAAGTCTTTGCCAATAGGTTTTGTCTTAACCTTGGCTGACTTGTGTATCAGTAAGTGGATGGTAGCATCATTGTTCTTGTAGATGTTACTGACTAACTGGCGATCCTCAAGTTCCTCCTGCATTGGATTGAGTGAAAAACTCCTTCCTGCCATCTTAACTTCGAACATCTTTTTGCCTGTAGCATTCTCTATCGCACAGGCCTTTCCATGAAGATCACTTTGAATCCTTTCTCTATTAATTGACCAACACTGAGCAAATTTTGTTCAATATCTGGTACATAGAGAACATCGGTGATCAACTTAGTTCTTGAATAGCTTGAAATGGCTACAGTGCCCTTTCCTTTGACTGCAATTTATTAACCATTCCCAATTCTAACCTTCTTGGACATGGTGCTCTTCAATTCCTTGAACAACTCCTTGTTATGTGTCATATGATTAGTACAACCACTATCAATGAACCAATTTTCACTTGTTTCATAATTAGTGAAATAAGTTGCAACGAAAAGATGATCTTCTTCTTCTTGATCTGTCACTTGTGCTTCATCTTCTTGCTGCTGATTTTCATTCTTGCAAATGACAGCTTCATGTCCCATTTGATTACACTTGTTGCACTTTGCATCTGGTCTTCTCCAGCATCTGAAAGGAGGATGACCTTTCCCACCACAATGCTGACATGGAGGAAAATCTTTCTTTACTCCAACTTTTATTCTGTTCCCAGATGTAGAACTTTGTCCATTTGTGGCTTGTGACTTCTTGTTCTTGAATCTCCAATTCTTTTCATCTTTTTGATGCTTAACTTGTAAGGCTCCTTCAACAGCTCCTTCTTCCCTCATTGCAGGCCTTTGCTCTTGTGCTTGCAAGGCACTCAAGAGTTCTGACAAAGTAATCTTTGTCAGATCCTTTGTGTTTTCTAAGGTGGTGATGGTAGCCTCAAAATTTTCAGGCACTGTTACAAGGATTTTCTAAACAATCCTTGAATCTTCCAATGAAGAACCCAATAATTTGACACGATTTGCTATGTTGAGTAGCCTGTCAAAGTACATCTTTATATTTTATGTCTCCTTCATCTTTTGCAGCTCAAAATCACAAACTAAGTCCAGCACTTGCATCGATCGAATTCTTTCATCTCCTTCATACTCATTTTTGAGATAATCCTAGATCTCCTTTGCCATTTTCAACGACATGATACGAGTGAAGATCGTGGAGGAAACTGCAACAAACAGGCAAGCTTTTGCCTTAGACTTCTTTATCTTCTTCTCCTTTTGTAATTTAATTTGTGCTAAGGTGGGATCATCAGGGAGAAGAGAAATATCATAGTCTTCTTCCACTGCTTCCCAGAGATCCAACGCTTCCAGATAAGTCTCCATGCGTACTCGCCAAATCCGGTAGTTTTCATCGTCAAACACTGGTGGAACAATCGAGGAAAAACTGGTGTCGATCTCCATAACAAGCGAACACACACACAGGCCCCTTAAGAAGTGAGCTCTGATACCAATTGAAGGATTCTTGAATCAAGACAAAGACAAAGAGAAGGAACTTAGAATCAGCTTTCTTAAAAAAAAAAAAGAAGGGTTGCAGCACCCTTATTTAAAATACGGCCACATACAAAACAAAAAAAATAAAGGAAAGTAATAAAGGCTCTCTAATTAACATCCATAAAAATAGCTAAAAGAAATCAAAACTTTAAAACAAGATTTAAAGAAAATAAAACTAATTCCTATAATTAAGGTCTAATTTAAATCCAACCAAACTAAGAAACTTGTAAGCAGTCTTAAGCAAATATTCCAACAGCAACTTCACTGCTTCTTTTTCTTCAAAGGTTTCAAGAATAAGTGGAAGGGGAAAAGATGATCATTTCGGATATAACATCGTGACCATGTTGATGAGGAGGAAAAAAAAATTTTAGATATTATGATCAATGTTTAACGTTTAATTAGATTTATAATCTCTTAATAAATAATTATTTAAAGAAATTTATTATTTTAATTACAATTAAAAAAATTCATCAATGTTTCTAAGAAATTAAATTAGGATTATTGATAAACATTACAAAATTTAAAAGTTTTAAGGTTTTGTTTAATTAAATTCACTAAATAGAAATTAATATGTGATTAACAAAATAAATTTTATAACTAATAATTAATATAATTACAAATGATATTAAATTAAAATAAATTAAATTAGTCGTAATAATCGAGTATTAAAATTACTTTTTTACTAACGGAATTCTATCACTAAGAAAAATTACCAAACAATTTCACAAATTTAACAATTTAAACATTTATCATTTAAACCAATTTTTGAAATTTTAATCACCATAAAATATTCAAAATCCGGATTTAGAGTTAAATTCTATCAATTGCTAAACAACCCCTAAATAATTAATAACTCCTTAATGATTATGAGAAACCTTAAATTAATTGATTTATTATGAGAAATATTTGGTGATTTATCGAAATTCATTATACAAAAAATGACCTGTTTATGAATAATCTCCATTTTATATTTTCCGCCATTTCGAACATATTCAAAAGAAAAATAAAAACGAATGGGCCTATGTTTTTATTGGATGGTTGTTAACGGTTATCCAAATGTGCTGAAAAATAAAATTTAAATTGAGTCCTAAAAAAGGAAACCTCGTCCTCTATATAAGCACCTAACAGTCTCCCTCATTTAGAGAAGACTATTGCTTCCTAATTTCTTTTTGAAACCATCCTTGTTTTACCAGCCATCTGAGATCGAGAACAGAAAATTTGCATCTGGTAAAACTTTGCATTTCAATTTTGAATCCCATACTCATATCAAAAGAAGTATTTCTTACAGATTTAATTGCTCTTCCTTAAATTTTTTTCTCCCAAATTCATAGTACATATGTCCTAAATTGACCTAAAATTAAGTATTTGTTAATCGGTAAGATGCAGAAGCCATGAAAAAACAAAATTTGCATCGTTTTTGGTAAGAACTAGGTTTTAGTCGGATCTTCTTGTAGCGGATTGTATTACAGTTTTGAATCTGATTCCACCTTGGGATGAATATATTGTTTTTGACATTTCAGTGTTTTTTTTATATTATTAGTAATTATATGTTCGACACTTTCACCGTATTTTATTTCGTGTGCCGATGAATGAATTTCATTTTGGAAAAACTTTAACTTTATCAAAATATTCAATGGAGTGCAGAAGCAGATGTAAAACAAGTTTTGATGAAATCATAGAATGAAGATTATCGGTCTTTTTTATTTTCTTCTGCAATTATTACTTTTTCATGTCATATTTCTTAATTTTAAGACAAATTCCCAGCGATATATTGCAAGAAAATCACCCAGTTTTAAGATTTTGCTTCTCAAATCTTTTTTTTTTCTATATATATATTTTTAAAACCGAGTATATATTGAAGACCTTTGGTCATATTATTATTGTTTGTATTAAATGTAATAATTTTTAAAAGCATCTTAATTAAAACTTAGAAATATTATGTTGCCCAAAACTTTTTGCTAAAGTATTCAAAAATGGACGTACCACACAATTATTATATATTTACATATCTAACACCTAATTCTTCATATTTACATACATAACACTCAAATATTCGTATCACATTACAGAATAGCACTATCACTAGTTTTCTAAAAATAAAATATATTATTTCATACATAGATTTTTAAAATCAAGGTGCTATAAATGTAAACATAAAACTTTAGATGTTACATGTGGAATGCAGCAGAATTCTGGGGTATGTATGTAAATTTCCTCTAAAGAAAAAAAGAGTTGCTCAACCCACTATCAAAATTCAAAACTCTGCCCAACCCATATTTCACAAATAAAAATAATTATTACAAATATACAAATGTTTTGTTTTTTTTTTCTTTTTTTTTTGTTCTTGTGTATTTAAAATGTGTCACAAAATTTTATATATTTAGTTAGCTTAGTCAGATTAAAATGAATTTTAAAAACTATTGAAATTATAGGCCAATTTAATTGATGTCCTGTTTAAAATTTGAATAATATTATAAAAAATAAAATAAAATTATATATTATTTTTATCAATATAGACCGTTAAGTTTTACCGACAGTAAAATAAACTGAAAAAATTTTACTAATCTGGAAAAGAAAAGTTGACGATTTTACCATTTTTAATTTTTGTATCAAAACCCAAAACAGAAAAAAAAATATCGTTTTATCAAAAGTTTCTTTTTTCCTTCATTAAAATATTTACCGTTTATTACATCTAATTAACTAGCTAATTATAACATGACTAAACTTTGGTCTCGTTTCAACTTATTTTCACCTTTAAATGTTATAGTCTATATGGTTCATGAGGCTGTTAGAGATCGCTTAGTTTATTTTTGAATTCCGGTGTTCTTGGTGAACCTTAAAGTTGACTTAATTAAATATATATCGATTTAATTATTTTATGCTTTACTTCCTTGCTAATTTTAAGCATTTTAGTTGAATCAACATTTTATTTATTTATTTATTTATATTAAATATATTATTGATGAATTATATTAAATTTGTGCCAGTGATCAAATCAAATTAATGGCTTCCAAGGAGGCAGCTGATCCAGACATTATTTTCATATATAGTACTTCCGATGAGGAGCTTGAGGACACTGCATGTTCAATTTTTAAAAAGAGAAAGCAGATGGATGCACCAGCAAAAAGAACATTTTGTCCACTTGAATTTTTTGGTAATTGCTTACCATTTATCCTTGCTCAATCACACACACACATTCGCACACATATATAGTGCTATATAAAGAGATAGATAGTTTGAGTATACATGTGTTGAGAAGAAAGAATTTTATATATGTAATTTTACAGTTAAAAAACCCCCATGCTCATGCAATAAGGAAGAAATCAACTGGAATAAATTAGAAGGTAATAGCAGCCATGAAAGTGATGAAGAAGATGATATGTGGCCATCTCCCACACCAAAGAGAAGAAAGAGATTGACTGCGCCTGCTTACTTTGACATTCTAACCCGAAAGGAAAGAGGGATATGGACGCCCAGTATGTTCTAAATATCTTAATCATAATCTAATTTATGATGTTATATTTTGCTCACTTTAATTTGATACAGTAAGTGTTAAATGTAATTAACTTTAACTTGTTGTGAAGTGATGAAAAATAAAATTTGGTGCCATGAATGTGTAAAAGAAAACTCAACCCAAAGCAGTGTCGGCAGTTCAAAACCTGAATTGAGTGAATCTGGTGGCAACGCTAATGTATTCGGAATAAAAAAAGAAGACATTGATAGCTCCAACTTATCGGAAGTTTCTGAGAGAATGTAATATGAACACTAAAATTTTAAGGTATTATGTTATTATTGGGTTTGAAACTATTAATTTTTTTATACTTCAGAGTTCATTTATTATACGAGAAACATATTTGATATGTTATTTAATATGCTTCTAATAGGGAAGTCAACCACACCAACAATCTGATTCTGATGTCGGACGCTTGAATGTTTAATGATGTTTTAGGGAAGACCACGTTGCTTTGATCTGAAAATATTCAGGGATAATTTTTAGATTTAATTGGTGCATATAGTTGTTGTTAAATAGTTTTGAGTTTATACAATTTCATGATCTCTAATTAGATTTTGTTGCTTTCGACATTTTTTTTAGTCCATACAAATTTGATATATGTTGGGTCTTAAAATTAAGATGTTGTGGTTGCATTCATTATTTTGTTAGTTGTTTACTCTTTTGCTATGGAGGAGATATTTCATTTTCTCATGACTCGCTTATGACTGGTTGATAATGAAATAATAAAACTTTCAGTTAATTTTCACTTCTAATTATAGCAATTTGTATATTAAAATTTCTAATATCTCATTGGAGGCCTTTAAGAGCACCTTATGCATGTTTGTTTGTAATTTCTCTTAAAATTTTCGCATTAGAAAAATATAAATTATTATCTAAAAAGGAAACAGAATAAGTGACATGACAAATAGAACTTCATCAATTTCATTAGGAATTAATTTTAACAACCATTTCATTTCTGATAATTAAGATGTTAGATTAGATTTACATATTGACTTATTAATCATTATATTTACTTATATAACATTATAGGATCTAAATCACTTTAAAACATTTAAATAAAAAAACAGTATATTTAATTTAAATATGTTCATTTAAAAGGTATTTCTTCACTATATATAAAAAATTTATTTAATTATTAACTCAATTCATTTACAATTAACATTTTAGAGAAATCTTAATTATCCTAACCAACATTATTTCTTAAATAAACTTTTAAGCCTTTTTTTTATAAACTCAACATCTTAGCAAACCAATTAGCAATTTATTTACTTTGTCCCCTTAAACTAAAATTTGCAGTATTAATAATCTTTTATTTAATGAGAGAATGGAAATTTAATTATTTTCTTATTGAAAATTCATATAAATCTAATCCATTATTCATAAATAACTATAACAATTATTCAAAACCTTTATCTTTCATGAGAAGTGGAAGAATTTAAAAATACACTTTTATTTGTGGAGTTGGTCACTATTCTTAGTTAAAATGATTTAAAGAACTTAATTGATTTAAAATTAATTAATATTTATTAAAATTATATTTAATATATATTCAGCACTCGTTCAATATAATAATTGATATGTTATGTGTGATATAATAAATAGTTAAATTTTAGTAAGAAGGGTGACAAGTTAAATATTACTGAGAATGTTCAATTGTTTCACCTTCAAATACATGGGTAATCATATGATTTGAAGTTAGAAAATTAATGATATATGCGATGTCAACTTAAATATTAATTAGTTGAATTATGTCAGTCATTTCTAATTTCAATGATAATGTGATGATGTTATGCTATTTTTTTTTTTGTAAGGGGGATGTACATCAATAGCACTCGATTTATCATTAAATATTATGCATTTCTTATTTAAATTATAAATATTGCAGTGATAGCACAGTAAAATATTCAAGGAAAAATAAAAATGAAACTTCCTTAAAATTCTTAACCCTCTCACTCTCACAACTAGGGGTGGATTCAGGTATAGTTCAGAAGGGATAATTGCCCCCTTTAAATTCGGATATTTACTTTTATATGAGGGTAATTTGATCTTATTCACCCTGCTGAAATATTAGCTTTGCTCCTCCTGAAATATCACTTTGTTATTCATTGCCATAATTTTCCAACATTAGGTATAGGGGCTCTTTGCCCGCCTAAAAAAAATTATTGGTTCAGCTCTTGCTCACAACCTCTTCTTTTTCGCATAATGATAGTTCAGCGAAGGAAAAAAATAAAAACAAGATAGTTGATTATTTTAAATTAATGTTTTCAGTATTAAAAAAATAGGACAATATTTAAAAATCAACCATTCTCTTTCATCAATTTTTTATATTCTCACTCAAATATCAAAATTCATGTAAACACTTCCCACGAGATATCGTGGGAAGTGTTTCATCGTTTTGCGAATAAGAAGGGTCTCCATGTTGTAACATTTGGACCGAAGCAGTCATTTTAGCATATGTGTCTACTGCTTATGATATTAATTTGTTATTTTTAGTTCTATTTCTCGTGACAATCACATCTTTTACTCTTGTCCCTAGATGAAATTTTGTTGGTACCCGAGTACACTGACTGTCTAATGGGAATAGCTGATCCCTTTTTACTTAAGTAGGATCTTCAATCAACAGAATCCTTCTTTTCATTGTCTTAGAGACCGCGCTTTCCATTTTACCCAATAGTCGGGAATTTGAACACCTGTCTTTCCATGCTAATCTTTTAAAAACAGAGTATACGACATGAATTGATGGAGAATTTCTAGGTTGGAAACTAATTTCCTCATATTCAACAGGTATTGGAATATATTGGTTTTCTATTGAGAAGGAAGGGTTCCCAAAAATACTTTGTTCAAATTCAAATGTTTCAAAATTGTCATCTTCGTTCCCTTTTTTTCTTTCTTTGAAGAGAACAAGTTTTATTTCTTTGTTGAGTTTTTTAAACATTCTTGGAGCAAGATCCAACTTCATACTTGGATGGAGGTGGAATGTCATTTTCTTGTTCAACACAAATTTTCTTTCATTTTCTGTCAAGTTGTTCTTCCATTTCTTCAAAAGTATATTGTTCTACAGGAAAGTATTGAGGTAAATCTTCTGTAAAGTTAAGTAAATCTTCATAAGGTTCTAGATTGAATTCCTCGAAGGATTGTATATTACTTTGATATGGATTTTTCCAATGCAAATTCAGTTTCATCAAATAATCCAGAATAATTCTGAGAAAGGTAAACGTCTTCATCGATCAGTGTATTGAGACTTTGATAATAAGAAAAGACTAAATTCAAGGATTCCATTGCAACTTTCTGAAAATGAAGTTATTTCTTTTCTTACTGATGGAAAAGGGGAATGGAAGATAAAGCAAAGGCAAAAGAGTAACTTCTCTGCTTCCATGTTGAATGTAGCGTCTAAGGCTAGACATTATTTCATCTCAACGAGGTTATTACCTTCTTATCAGCAATGTTACTAGAGAGAGAGAGCTATTCTTAACTACTGCATTCAGAACATGAAAAAGATAGATATTGGGGCTATTCTCTATAAGAGTATCCAGACTATTTCAAAAGGGAAAACCACTAGTAGATGAAGACATTACGCTACTAGTTCATACATCATGTGTACAATCTGGAGTGGAATTTTGTAGCAACGAGGAGCTAGTCCATCCATTGAGGCATATTACCAAGGCTAATATTCATACTTATGAGTCTCATGTAGGATGGAGAGGAGAAAGTAGGAGAACTGATATTCCTTCTATTAGCCAGGACATACCTTCTACTTTTGAGGCCCCTACTTTTTCTAATGTTATGGAGCAGTTGAGGATTCATAATGTTAGTATTGAGAGACTCCATAGAATAGTTGATATATGTGAATCATGGAACAATGGTAATGATGACTATCAAAGGAAGAGAGTTGATTACGACATTGCCCACCATGATGCTCAGGTAAGATTCTTGAGGGGAGACACTGGAGTGATATTTCCTACTTACCCCAGCTATGTTCCTTCTCAACCTGATTATACAGAAGAGGCCGAAGAAGCTGTTGATGATGATTGGTAGTTATTTGATTTCTATTTTCATTTGTGTTGAGTAGTACTTCTATGTGTTAGTTATTCGTTTCTCTGTGATTGTTGTAACCCTTTAGTTATTCGTTTCTCTGTGATTGTTGTAACCCGTGATTGTATTTTGTTAATAATGAGAATGTAATGAACTCTATGTTGTTTGTTTAGTGATTTGGATTGAGACTGTGATGCTTATGTTGAATGTTTGAAGTTTAAGTCTTTAATATTTCTTCACCCTTTAAATTTTTAACATTACATATATAGCACTGTTTCTAACAGTTTCATGCTTGCTAGCTTAAATATTTAATTAATTCCAGCATAGCTTCAGAAGATTTCAAAATCCTAGCACAAAAAGATTAGTTTTCTTTCTCTTTTACTCTCTACCTTTACAAACTTATATGTAATGAAAAACTTAAGTTTGGGAAAGGGTAGAATATTAACTCTTATTTCTTCTCATTTAATATACTTTCCAAAATTACTAAAATAACTTCTAGTAGTTGAACCTAAATTTAGATGACTAAATTTTTTATTCCATTTAAATATCATAGTAGATTTGAATGAAAGGTTTTAGTAATGAGGGTTATCTTTATGGGGATAAGATATTTAGTATAAGAGGATCAGACTATAGTTGACTATTTAAAGTAAAGGAAACTGTATTTTTGAAATGTTATGGGACTTAAAGATTTATGTGAGAAGAAAAGATTGTGACTCTATGATAAATCCTAAAGCTAATTTATATCTATAAAGTAAAGAGGTGTGTCGAAGTTCCAACTTTAGGAAGAGGAGAGTAAAGTTCAAAATTATTAAAGGCTATCCAGATATAGTAATGCTCACAAGAAAAAGAAAAAGAAAGAAGAAAAAAAAGAGAGAAAAAGAGAAAAAGAGAAAAAGTGAAAATGAAAAGGAAAGAAAATATATGTTTGGAGAACTTGAGTAGATGCCTAATCAAAAATTGGCTTTGCATGAATCAACTTAAGGGAAGAGCTTAGTTACATTCCTGAATTTACATTTAACGTATTAGCCTACTTTCTCATACAGTTTGCAGGAGCTTCTTTTTCATATAATCTTTCAAAGCACCCTTAATGTGACAAGTTATGGTTATTTTTGAAATGAATAGAAAACTAGAACTCTTAAACTTGACTACTAAATATTCTTACAACTGTAGTTTTAACCTGAGTTATTAAACATCTTTCTAAGAATCTTACTGTTATATTCATTCAAATAAAAAATTATAGTATTCTTTAAGTTAAATTTCATTACTATGAGTTATATTTGTATGTAGTAAAAGGATTACTTGAGGACAAGTAATGGTTAAGTGTGGGGGATTTTGATGCATTAAAATTATGTTAGATTTTCATATATATAAATTTTACTCATTTTTTTTGACATTGCACTTCAAAGGAAGGTATTTTTCAAGTTTTGTTGCAGGTATGATAAATTTAGGTGTTTGGAGCAAAAGGAAGCAAAAAGGAAATAATTTAGAGCAAAAAGAGGCAAAATGGAAAAATCAATTTGCTGGCGCAGACGGTGCCTGAATGGGCGCCGCCTGTGCTTAATTCCAGAGAGTTCAGAAAATATTATGGTCGAGCAACGCCAACAGCACTTTATCCAGCGTTGTTGGTGTCCTAAGTCGGTGGAGGCCAAATTCTATATATTTGGAACATTTTTGAAGGGTTTGAGGAAACTGTTGGGGAATTCATTTCTAAACTATTTGCGACAGATTTGGATGCCAAGAATCAGAGAGAGGAGAGGGAGAGAAGTCATTTTTGCGTAAGTAAAGTCTGTTAGGGTCCTGGAGAGTGAGTGTGTAAGTGTGTTAAAGTGTGTGGAAGTCTTGTCTTGTGAGGGATTCTTCTCTAAAGAGTGTAGGAGAAGGAGGAAAGTGAGTATTTGCTTCATCCTTACCATTAAAAAGAGGGAATTGAGTGTTATTATTAAGAGAGAAAATAATTCAAAGGAACTTCAAGGGATTTGCTTGGGGAAGAAATCGAGATAAGTTGTATTTACCTCTTGTAGTTCGTATGACTTTACTTATATATATATAATCTATGTTTTGTTGTATATTCCTCATGCTGAGTAGATTTCTTTGTCTTTCTCATTGAAATGAGATGTGGTGAAGTGTGTCGGCCATTAAAATATCTTTAAAGAGTTTAAAATATAGTTTTATAAAATAGGGTTTTATTTTCATAAAATAGAAAATTGATTTAATTTAATATATATATATATATATATATATATATATATATATATATATATATATATATATATATTAATGTAAGTGATCTGTTTTATTAGACCACCCCCAATTCCTTCACATCTATTTTCACATTGAGCGGGTGATCGGTTTGGCCACTTTTATATATGTTGAGTGCAACAAGGTGATGAGAAGATCTCTGGAATTCATTACATCATATCAGTAGTAACATGACAGAAATGTGGATTGTTGGAGGGGACTTCAACAGTATAGCTACCCCCAGTGAAAAGAAAGGAGGAAGGGAACCTGACATCAGGAAAGTGACTATTTTTTCTAATAATATTTCTAATGCTAGACTTTTTCATTTGGGTTATGAAGAATCAGATTACACTTGGAAGAGAGGCAAGATCTGGGAAAGACTTGATAGATTCCTGACTAACTAAGCATGGATTAATTTCTTTACTTCCACCACTGTAACCCACCTTCCCAGGGCTGGTTCAGATCACTCCCCCTACTGGTCAAGTTGACTCTCCAAGGTATTCATAGTAAAGCTAAATTCAGATATCTGAATGTATGGGCTTCTCACTCTACCTTCCATCAGTTTTCTCAATCTTCTTGGATGGAACCTTTCCCCTACCCAGCTAACAATCCTATTGTCAAATTGAAGATGTTACAAAAAAGATTAGCTAAGAAGCTGCACGAATGGAATTGGCAGGTGTTTAGCAACCTTCATTCACAAGTTTCTACTGCTGAGGAGCTAGTGAACCAGTTAGAGCAGGCTAATTTGGAGGGAAGTATTAATGATAGTGAATTAGTGGAGGCTAACCAGCAGCTCTTGACAGCAATTGAAACTGAAGAACAATTCCTGAAACAAAAAGTTGCTTGTTAGTGGTTTACATAGGGGGACATAAACTCAAAGTATTATCATGAAATCTTAAACTATAAGAGAAAGCTAAATGCAATAACCAGAATTAAAGGTGATGGGGGAGAATGGTTGACTAATACCCAAGCAATTGTCTATTCTAATTGCATACAGTTTTCCACTAGTATGTTAACCATGGCCCTCCAATATGTCTATTACATCAAACTGAGATCTTACCCAAATTGAATGCCAATTTTGATAACTCTAGTCTATCTTCTCCACCTAAAGAAGAAGAAATCAAGAAGGCTCTTTTCTCATTGGATCCAGCTAAAACTGCTGGACCAGATGGCTATACCGCTGGCTTCTATCAGATGGCATGGGAGTTTATCAAGCTAGACCTCTCCTTGGCTATTCAGAGCTTCTTCCTTGGTATTTAATTACCCAATACTTCACTGCTACCACAATTATATTTATTCCAAAGGATAATACCAAATCCACTTGGAAGGATTTCAGGCCAATTAGTCTAACTACAGTCTTTTCTAAGATCATCAACAGAATTATTATTTCTAGAATGCAACCTTTGTTGGATGACTTAATTTTAATTAACCAGTCTGCATTTGTCCAAGGGATAAGCATTACTGATAATGTTTTATTGGCACAAGAATTACTATTGGAGATTGATAGGCCTTTTAGAGGTTCTAATCTTATCATAAAACTGGACATTGCTAAAGCATATGATACCATAAATTGGGACTTTATTCTGCAGATCCTTAAAGCTAGGAATTTTCCTTGATGTTTTCTGCTTTCTTATTAAAAGGTGGCTCCACAATTCTCACTACAGCATTTTAATGAATGGAGATTGTCATGGCTTCTTTACTGCTTCTAGGGGTATTAAGCAAGGTGATCCTCTTTCCCCTTTGACCCACTTTTTATATGTTTGCAAATTATGTTAATAGCAACAGAACCAAAAACTTGATCCCGCTTTAAATATAAATATATGATTTAATGTATAATGTGGATTCTACGCAAGTATACGTATTGTATCAAGTAATACAGGGCTCTAGTGGAGTCCTGGTTATCGATCCCATAGGGAAGTTTTTAACATATTTGTTATCAGCTAAATTTAAAGGAATTACTTACGAATAAAGTGAATGGAAATTCAAAGTAACTATAGGAAACTAAAGTAAACTAATGCTTTAAATAAGTTGATTTAAATAATTCAGAAAAAATATCATTCTCCTTGTTTTTTAGAAAATTAAGTGAATGATGAATTTAAATAAGATTCTTAAATTGTATTGTGACAAATAAGAGCATTCCTATTCTTTACCCTTTGGTCCAGGTGCAAAGAACATTGACTAATCCTATGTTTGATTACCGAATCGCAGGCTAGGCTGGGAGGATACTGGCTGCCACTTCAGAGCTCCCACGTTCCCCTCACCTGAGGGCTAACATCTACACTTCAGCTCTCAAACAATAGGACCGAATTGAATATTTTAGTATGTCACACTAAAATGTCCAATTCTACGTCCGATAATTAATATTTCCCTATTTATTTGCACCCGCCTTCCAAGGCTTTTGACTTCCCTGAATATTGGATGTAATTTTTACTATAGTTGATAATTCAACATATTTTAACAACTTAATTGGCCAGATTGAAAGTAAATTAAGTTTTAAGTAAAAATTATCACAATTTATTTATATTATATTAGGTACTTCTATTTAATTTCATCAATCCCCATAATTTTCATAAACAAGGAGAAAGACTAAGAAAACTACTCAGAATGCATGGATTTCATTTAAAGTTAACAACAATAAACAAAGATACTTATCTTAATTTCCTCCCCAAGTAGACTCCTTGAAGTTCCTTTGACTTTTCCTTCTAGTACAACAAACTAAATAGCACTCAATTAAACTAATGAACTCACTAAACACACTCAAACTCACTAAATTAAACTCAAGAAACACACACAAATGACACTTAAGACACTAGAAAGACACACTAAATCACTAGAATTCGGCCTCTATTTATAGAGGTAAGCAAAGGTCCAAGGGGTGCTTAAACATCTCTTCAAAAAGTGTCCAGGTTCAATGTATATGCATTTTGAAGTGTCTCGCCGTCGGCGGGAAACGACCTCGCCGTCAGCGGGGCTTCTAGAAGGTCTTCAAACCGCTCTATCTCGCTGTCAGCGGGCTCGGGCTTGCTGTCGGCGAGGTAGTTATAATTCCTTCAGTAAATTCTCCTCACGATCTCGCCGTCGGCGGCCTCGATCTCGCCGTCGGCGACTAGTTCAATTTGCATGAATTTCCTCCTTTTTGATCCAAATTTGCTCCATTTCATGCTTTTTGCCTCCATCACTTATAAATCTTCATTCCTGCAATAAAATAAAGAAAATACATTTCTTTAAAGTGCAATTTCATCAAAAATAGATATGAATTTCTTAATGTATTTTTCTGTGATCAAAATCCCCCAAACTTAATTATTACTTTTAACTCAGACAATATGAATTAAATTTAACTCAGACAATATGAATTAAATTTAAGTAAAGATAATGATTTCTATAATAGAATTTTTCAACTCAGACAATATGAATTAAATTTAAGTAACATTATAATAAAGTTAAATAGAAATATTTCTAAGTAATTAAAATAACTTTATAGATATAAGATTATCTAGTTATCAGGTCTAATATTTCTAGCTTTCTATTTATTTCATGAATGACTATATTTTAAAATAGTAAATTACTTAAGATATTTAGATGATAGGAAATTCAAGAAAACACTATTTAGTAAAATACTAATCCATAAATATAAGTTTAGAAATATAATTAAGTTTTACCCTTTAGGTTGAATCCATTGAAGCCAATTTTTGATAAGGCATCTCCTCAAGCTTCTCCTCACTTGATGTTTTTCTTTTCTTTTCTTTTCTTTTCTTTTTTTTTTGGATTGATTTTCAATCCTTCTTTTTCTTTTTCTTTTTCAAGTGAGGATTACTGTATCTGGATAGCCTGTTAATAATTTTGAACTTCAATTTCTCTTCCTAAAATTGAAACTTAAAATATTTATTTGCTTATATATATTTCATAGCCTTTACTTTATTGAGTTTCTATCCTTTCTTTTTCACTTAAATACTTAAGAATTTTTAATTTCAAAATATAGTTTTCTTTACTTTAAATAGTTTACTATATTCTTATTCCTTTTAACTGAATATCTTATTCCATTAATTAATTGAATTACTAGAAATATTTTCCATAACTTTATATAGTAATTAAATAAAGTAAGTCATGTTTATTGAATTGAAAAACTACTATAGAAAATCATTTAATAATAATTTTTGAAAATAGAAATTGAGAAAAATTTTAATAATTAAATTTGTATTTTTACCTTCCCCCAAACTTAAATTTTTCTATCTATACTACATAGTGAAAAAGGGAAAGTATATATTAAAATTCATCATACCTTCGGGCTTTAGGTATTTCTTTTCTTTGAAATTTTTGCAGGCTTTTTATTACTTACGAACTCCGTACTCGTTAGTATTCTTCCACATATAATATTTAAAAGAAAGTGCAGGGATGAAATTTTAAAATAAGTATCAAACATAACAATTGAAAACTTAATCTATTATTACACATACATTTAAAACTTAAACAACGCATTAAAGAAGACTAACATCCTATATATATATATATATATAAAAATTGCAACTAATTTAACACACAAGAAATCTAACATCGTAACATAAGAGAACATACCAACATCCATAGTATCTAGAAAGTACAGAATAATCACATCCAAAATAATAAAGTTTCCCAAAATAACAACAAATCTAAACAAACCAAACAAACTAAACAAAAGCTTCTAATCTTCTACATTAAAATCCCAAACTATGTCATCTCCTTGATCTTCATGCTGAGAAGGCTGAGCAGGCTGGTACTGTGAATAACGGGGGCACTCAAGAAATACAACATCTAAATCACCACTCCTATATCGACGTTCAGCTTCATAGTAGGCAATTTTGTATTCTGAATGTCGCTGGAGATATTCGCTATCATAATCGTGTCTTCCTTCCAAGCCTCCGATCCTTTGATCTATATGCTCAAATCTTCTTTCCATATTTTCTCCAAATAACTCAAAACTCTTTCTACTCAGGGTCAATTCATATCTCAGATCTTGAAGGATAGGAGTGGTGTACTGAGGGGGTGGTTCATAACTAGTAGAGGGTATATCTCTACTTGAAGAAGGTACATAATCCCTTGTCCCAGATCTCCATCCTTCGTGGGATTCATATTTCTTTATATTAGCCTGAGTACGGGGTTTCATAGGTTCAATCCATTCCTCATCATCTCTTGCCTCTACCCCAGATAATTGGCAAAGTGCATAGATAAGACCAGGATGTCCTAGTCCTCCTCCACTTTCATTTCTAGCAGTGGCTAATATGTTTTTTAAAATAACATTTCCTACATTAATACTCTTCTAGTTCTGAATACAGAAATTCAGAACTGCTCTATCTCTTGTTACCTCACTATGGTGGTAGGTAGGTAACAAAGTAGAACAAATAAAATAATGCCAGGATTTAAATGTTGCATTTAGCATAGAAAGAGGGAAATTTACCCGTTCCCACTGCTTTATCTTCCAGACTCCTTTCCCATCAGTGAGAAAGTTGATCACCTCTTCCAGTGGTCCTTCCATAGTTCCAAAAGTTTCATACTCGCTGGTGTAGGTGTCTCGTACTTCATAATAAGCGTTTATTCTAGCAGCGTTGAAATCTACAAAAAATCCTCTAACCTTAACCGGTGCATCTTCAGCCTGTGTTAAATTTGCATAAAATTCCTTTACTACTTCTACAGCTGCTCTGTTGGTAACGAAACAGAAATTTTCCCATCCTCGCTCCTGAATGATTCCCTCAACTTCTCTTCCTGGATTCTTGAAAACTAGATCTTAAATGCATTTTCTTGTTTGTATGTTTTGAAAATATCGCGTTTGTGCTCTTGCATTAATGAATCGGGTTTCGTCATAATCTATTCGTTGCTTTTGTCGTGGAGCCATTTCTCGATCTGTGAAATTTGCAAAAATCTTAACTAAACTCCAAAATATTACTAAGAAGACTTCCTACAACAACTAAAATCCATTTAAATCAATTTTTATGAAATTCTTCCAAGTATTTTCTTCACATTTCGAAATTTTTCAAAATTCTCCAATGTAGAAGAAATCCATGGTGAAAATAAAAAAATTTTGCATAGGAGTGAAGCTCTTACCAAGGGAAGATGAAATCCAGTGTCAAAAAGTATTGAAATCGCCTCAAATCCGAGATCTCTCTAGAACTAGGTTGGTTTTTTCGAAAATTTGAGGAAAGGGATGATGAATAGTGTCGGTTGACTAGTCAAATATTGGTTTTTTTCGCTTTCTCGCTGTCAGCAAGATTTTTCTCGCTGTCGGCGAGCTAATTAATTTCATAAGGCAAAAGTTTCAGGAAAAATCCGCCGTCGGCGGGCTCGGTTTCGCTGTCAGCTGGTTTTCTCGATGTCAGAGAGATAATTCTCGCCGTCGGTGAGATCCCAAAAAATTTTAAATTTTTGAAATTCGTCAATCATTTTCAACCTCGAATTGCCCTTAATCAATCTTCCGATCACTTAATTTAATAATAATACGAAGATTAGATACGTATACTTACAAAAAGTCACACAACACAAATAATATAACTTTATATATGAAATCCATGAAACTTACAACTTCACACTAATAACTTAACACATACTTAACTTAAATGTTCAAATCCATAATACTCAGCATCGCAATCCACACCACAATACTCTAAATGTTGAGACATAACAATTTACATAAAATCTCATCAATTCTGAGATGATCAAATCAAAGTTCGACTCATAATAAAATCTAACTCCAAATCAAACACATATATATATACAAATATAACATAAACATAGAAATCTTTCCTACTCTTCAGTGTCAGAACTATCATCTTCTCTGATATTTCCGATGCGACGCAGGTGCACAAATAAATTGTAGAAAGGCCTGAAAGGGAATTCTGCAGTAGATTCTTCATTAATCCATCCTTTCGTCTTAGTAGATGAATAAACTCGGCCTCCAGATGTCCAGTATGATCAAAGTGCTCCTTCATTCTCCAATCAATATGATCAAACATATCAGAGATATTGTCAATAGAATTCATCACATTTTGTAATTCTTTCTCCAATCCTTTAATCTTCTTCAGAATGAAATTAGTTTTATCAGTAAAGGGCCTTGCTAAAGGATTGTTCTGTGATGCTCTGTCAGAAATAATGGTAATCTCATCATTGTTATCCAAAGTGGGAAACATATCAGTAGGATCCAGTGGTTTCCATGGTAAAAGTACTTTTTCCCAAGCCTCATAAGAAACTTGGTACTGACTGCATAAAGCAAATATAGTAGATGGGTGTCCAAGTCCATGCACTGACCCATGCACAATTAATCCCAATGCAGACTTTACTATTATTGATCCAACATCGATAGGTAATCCAATTTGAATACAGTAGTTTAAAATAGCGCATTCCTTTGAAACTTTATTTACTCTCATGGTAGGTAATAATTTTGATGATATAAAAAAATGCCAGTACTTTACGACAGGGTTAAGACGTGATGCAGAAAAACTGACATACCCGTCTTCTCGTAACTCCCAATCATTAGGTTCGTCGGTCAGATATCTATAGATTTCATTCATATTGTATCTTGAAAGCACAAAGTTGGAATAATGACAAACAGAGGTATTCTCTGTAGAAAACAATTCATTTACCCTTGCAAGAGTAAATGTTACCCATCTTCCTCTGACGTACACATTTCCATTATTGATCGCATGTAAATTAGAGTAAAACTCTTTAACTACTGGTATAACTACAACGGATGTTGTATAACAAAATACCTCCCAATGCCGCTGTGCGATCATTTCTTCGATTTTTGTAGTAGAATTCTCTACTTCTCTGTTGACGAATCCTCTTTCTTTAATAAGTCTTTTCTTCATCAAGCCTTTGTTGAAGATTCGTCGTGCCTCCGAATCGATGAATTTTCTCCGGTTGAAAACTTCAGCTTTTGTGGTTTCTAAGAATTTGGTGGCCATTTTGGATGGAAAGGATTGGTCTCTAGTCGTTCCTAAGGAAGAAAATGGTGTAAAATCGGATTTGGAATAATTTCTTACGAAGGAATGGCTTAGATCCGTCCAAAACCGCACAAATAATCATTAAGAAACCAAATTTTCAACTGCCTCGCCGTAGGCGGTAAGTTCCTCGCCGTCGGCGACTTAGTTATAAAACTGACTGATGTAATGGCACACGATCTCACTGTCGGCGAGATTCGTAAAAATCACCCATTTTCGCTCTGGTCCAAATATTTTCTGATCTCATCAAATAGGTTCAATTTTGTGATGATTCTAATAAAAAATTGAGTAGTAAGATTTGTTTTAATAATATAGACTCACTAATTTGTAGATATTTAAAATAAAAGACTACTATGGGTTGCCTCCCATAAAGCGCTTGGTTTAACGTCGTCAGCCCGACCTAATTCGATTAGTAATCGAGTTGATTGAGCATTAAAACCTCTTTGAAATTTGGTCTTCTACCTTTGAAATATGGTTTTAATCTATGTCAGTTTACCTTAAATCTATGTCCTGTTTTTGGATCTTCAATTTCTATAGTTCCATATGAAAATATTTGAGTTATGGTGAAAGGTCCTAACCATCGAGATTTCAATTTCCCAGAAATAATTTCAATCTAGTATTATAAAGAAAAACTTCCGTCTCGGTTGAAAATTTCTCTGATTAATCTTCCGATCATGCCATAATTTCATTCTTTCTTTATAAATCCTATCATTATCATATGATTCATTTCTTAGTTCTTCCGATTCATTTAATTGCAACAATCTCTTCTCACCAGCTTCTTTCATATTATAATTAAATTCTTTAATCGCCCAATATGCTTTATGTTCTAATTCAACTGGTAATTAGCAAGTTTTTCCATATATAAGCCTATAAGGAGTCAATCCAATCGGAGTTTTATAAGCAGTCCTGTATGGCCATAATGCAGTATCTAGTCTTATAGACCAGTCTGATCTATTAGGATTTACAGACTTTTCTAATATACGCTTAATCTCTCGATTAGAAACTTCAACTAATCCACTAGTTTGTGGATGATAAGCAGTTGATATCTTATGCATAATATTATATTTTTCTACTAGTTTGTGAATATATTTATTTCTAAAATGAGTTCCTCCGTCAGTGATAATCACTCTCGGCATTCCAAATCTACTAAAAATATTTTTCATTAGAAATTTTGAAACACTTTTAGCATCACACCTAGATAAAGCTTGTGCTTCAATCCATTTAAAAACATAATCAACAGCTACTTATATATATGAGTTTCCAAATGAAGGAATAAAAGGTCCCATGAAATCTAATCCCCAAACATCAATAATTTCAACTTCTAATATAAAATTCAGAGGCATTTCATTTTTCCTTGATATGTTTCCTACTCTTTGGCATTTATCGCAGGTTTTTATATATCTATATACATCTCTAAATAGAGTAGACCAGTATAATCCAGATTGTAGAATTTTATATGCAGTTTTATCTGTCCCAAAATGTCCTCCAAAATCAAAGTCATGACATTTTTGAATAATTGGTTCAGATTCTTCATAAGGCACGCATCTTCTAATAATTAGATCCTTACATTGCTTATATAAGTATGGTTCATCCCAAAAGTATATTTTAGTATCACGAATGAATTTTTTCTGTTGTTGCAAAGTTAACATAGGTGGTAAAATGTCACTTACAATATAATTTACTATATCAGCATACCAAGGTATTTTCAACTCATTAATATTATATAGTTGTTCATCAGAAAAACTGTCTAAAATTTCATTATCAGTATTAGATAATTCATGATTTTCTAATCTTGATAAATGATCTGCAATTTGATTATCAGTTCCCTTTTTGTTAACGATCTCAAAATCAAATTCTTGCATTAATAATATCCATCTAATTAATCTTGGTTTAGAATCTTTCTTTTGCATTAAATATTTTATAGCAGAATGATCAGTATGCACAATACATTTAGTTCCTATTAGATAATGTCGAAATTTATTAAAAGAATATACAAGTGCTAATAATTCTCTTTCAGTAACTGTATAATTTATTTCAGCATCATTTATAGTTTTACTAGCATAATATATAACTTTGAAATCTTATCATATCTTTGCCCAAGAACTGCTCCTATAACATAATCACTAGCATCACACATAAGCTCAAATGGTTTCTCCCAATTAGGTGAAACTATTATAGGTGCTGTAATTAATTTATCTTTTAATAATTCGAAAGCATTCAGGCATTCAGTTATAAATTCAAATTTCTTGTCCTTTTCAAGAAGTTGGCATAGAGGTTTAGTAATTTTTGAAAAATCTTTAATATAACATCTGTAGAATCCAGCATGTCCAAGAAAACATCTTACCCCTTTTACCGTAGTTGGAGGTGGTAATTTAGCTATTACTTGAATTTTTGTAGGGTCTACTTCCATGCCTTTTTCCGAAATTTTATGCCCTAATACAATGCCGCCTGTAACCATAAATTGACATTTCTCCCAATTAAGAACTAAATTATTTTTCTCACATACCTCAAATACTTTTTCAAGATGATTTAAGCATGTGTCAAATGTTGTTCCAAATACAGAGAAATCATCCATAAATATTTCTATTCCATTATCAATTAATTTACTAAATATAGACATCATACATCTTTGGAATGTTGCAGGTGCATTACATAATCCAAAAGGCATTCTTCGAAAAGCGAAAGTTCCATAAGGACTAGTAAATGTAGTTTTATCTTGATCCTCAGGAGCAATTTGTATTCGATGATAACCGGTATATCCATCTAAGAAACAAAAATACTTATGTCCGGCTAATCTATCTAACATCTGGTCTAGAAATGGTAAAGGGAAGTGATCTTTCCTGGTGGTCGTGTTTATTTTTTTATAATCAATACATATTCGCCATCCAAGTAACTTGTCTTATAGGGATAAGATCATTATTTTCATTAGCTTTGATAGCATCCCTCCTTTTTTAGGTACACAGTGAATTGGGCTTACCCAAGCACTGTCAGAAATAGGATATATAATACCATTATCTAACCATTTTAAAATTTCTTTCTTGACTACTTCTTTCATTATTGGATTTAATCTCCTTTTTGGATCTGCTTTAAGTTTATGTTCATTATCTAAAATAATTCTGTGCATACAGATTGAAGGACTAATTCCTTTAATATCTGCTAAAGTCCAACCAAAAATTTTCTTATATTTTTTTAATGTATCTAAAAGTTTTTGTTCTTGAGATTCATTTAATTTAGATGAAATAATAACTGGTAGAGTTGAAGAATTACCTAAGTAAGCATACTTTAAATGATTAGGTAACATTTTTAACTCAAGTTCAGGAGGTTTAATAATTGATGGAACTATATTTTTTTCAGTATTTTTTGTTTTATCCAAGAATTCAAATTTTTCTTGTATATAGTCTAGTTCTTCATTTATCTCCGATTTTTCAATTAATTCAATATTTTCTTTTTCTAATTTTTCTTCATAATATTCTTTAAAATGTTCTTTTTGTAAATGATCGAGTACTTCCGTTCGAAAACACTCATCATCTTTTTCTAGTGCAGGATAATACATTGATTTAGAAATATTAAAAGTTACTTTTTGGTCATTTACTCTCATAGTTAATTCACCTTTCTGAACATCAATCATAGCTTTTCTAGTGGCTAAAAATGGTCTTCCTAAAATGATAGGAATTTCTTTATCTTCTTCCATATCTAGAACAATAAAATCTACAGGGAAGATAAATTTGTCCACTTTTACTAATACATCTTCGGTAACTCCCTTAGGATATGTAATGTAACGATCAGCTAACTGAAGAGTTACTGAAGTAGGTGAAATTTCTCCCAATCCTAATCTCTTAAAAATTGATTGAGGCATTAGATTGATGCTTGCCCCTAAGTCACACAAAGCTTTTCCATAGAATTTTTCTCCAATAGCGCAGAGTATAGTGAAACTACCAGGATCTTTTAATTTTTCGGAAGTTTTTTCTGAATAATAGCACTACACTCTTCACTAAGTGCTACCATTTCATTATCGGTAAATTTTCTTTTTTTATTTAGAATATCTTTCATAAATTTTACATAGTTTGGCATCTGTTCTAAAGCTTCTACGAAAGGAATATTTATCGTTAGTTTTTTCAAAATTTCAAGGAATTTAACAAATTGTTTGTCTTTTTTATGTTGAATTAGTCGTTGAGGAAATGGTGGTGGAGGTTTTTCAACAGAAAATTTCATTGGTATTAAAGGATTTTCTAAATTTGGATCTTGTTGATTCTTTTCCTTTTCAATTTCCACTTCCTCATTTTGACTTTCAAGTTCTTTCTGAATTCGAGGTTCTAATTCTTTTCCACTTCGTAATTGTATTAATTTAATTTGTTCATTTCCCTTGTCTTTGGGATTTATTTCCACATTACTAGGAAATGTTCCAGGTATTCTATTTTTAAGTGCAGTAGCGATATGTCTAAGTTGAGTTTCGATATTTTTAATAGCTGTTCCTTGATTTTGTAATTGGTTTCCTTGTATTTGTAATTGATTTCCTTGATTTTGTAAATGTTGACCCATATTTAATATTAATTCTTCTATAGATAATTTCTTATCTTTAAATTGTGGGTTATTAAATCCATGTGGATAATTAGATTTATAATTAGGATTTCCTTGATTAGATGGATTTCCTAATTGCTGTGTCATATTATTCATCCATGGTTGATTAGTTGTATTATTATACCAATTAAAATTAGGATGATTTTTCCATCCAGGATTATAATAATTTGCATAAGGATTATTGGGTCTGTTGTTAATTGCATTAATCATTTCATATTGAGATTGGGATTCTATAAGTAGTCCAGTGAATTTTCTTCTGATATAGTTGGAGAGTAATTCATTCCAAAATGATCTAATTTTTTAGATACAACAGCAATTTGTGAAGCTAACATAGATATTGCATCATTTTCATGAATACTATCTATTTTTTTCGGATTCATTCTATCAGCAGGCCATTGAAAGTTATTGGTGGCCATTTCTTCGATTAGTGCATAGGCTTCATTAAATGGTTTTGACATTAATGATCCTCCAGCAGCAGCATCGATGATTGATCTTAAAGATCCTACTAATCCATTATAGAAAGTTTGAATAATTAACCGATCTGGTAACACATGATGTGGGCATTTCCTAAGAAGTTCTTTAAATCTCTCCCAAGATTCATATATTGACTCTCCATCAAACTGACTAAAAGAAGTTATATCATTCCTAAGCGTAAATATTTGGATAGAAATTTTTGTGATAATTCTCCCCAAGTTTTAATTGATCCAGGTGCTAACGAATTTAACTACATTTTAGCCTTATCCCTTAAAGAAAAAGGAAAAAGTCTAAGTCTAATAGCATCGTTAGATACTCCTTCATATTTGAAAGTAGCACATAGTTCTAAAAAACTAGCAAGATGTAAATTAGAATCTTCAGTAGGTGAACCACTAAATTGATTATTTTGTACCATTTGGATAATTGCAGGTTTAGGTTCGAATGAATTAGCGACTACATCGTGGTTTTGAATAGTTAAATGAATTTCATCTAATTTAGGGTTGGCATAATCTCATAATGGTCTTGGTTGATTGATATTTTCATTTTCAGGAATATTTGCCATTTGTGTTAAATTTATAATTTCTCTTTTTTGTTTTCTAATTCTTTTAATTGTACGCTCTAATTTCAGAATCGTAAGGTATTAAATTTTCGTTTCCAAATTTTCGCATACAATTTTATAAAACAAAATAGTCCTTTGCTCTAGTAAATAATTTCTTTACTTCCCCGGCAACGGCGCCAAAAACTTGACCCACTTTTTATATGTTTGCAAATTATGTTAATAACAACAGAACCAAAAACTTGATCCCGCTTTAAATATAGATATATGATTTAATGTATAATGTGGATTCTACGCAAGTATACGTATCGTATCAAGTAATACAGGGCTCTAGTGGAGTCCTGGTTATCGATCCCACAGGGAAGTTTTTAACAGATTTGTTATCAGCTAAATTTAAAGGAATTACTTACTAATAAAGTGAACTAATGCTTTAAATAAGTTGATTTAAATAATTCAGAAAAAGTATCCTTCTCCTTGTTTTTTAGAAAATTAAGTGAATGATGAATTTAAATAGGATTCTAAAATTGTATTGTGATAAATAGGAGCATTCCTATTCTTTACCCTTTGGTCCAGGTGCAAAAAACATTGACTAATCCTATGTTTGATTACTGAATCTGCGGCTAGGCTGGGAGGATATCGGTCGCCACTTCGAGCTCCCACGTTCCCCTCACCCGAGGACTAACATCTACACTTCGACTCTCAAACATTAGGACCGAATTGAATACTTTAGTCCGTCACACTAAAATGTCTAATTCTACGTCCAGATAATTAATATTTCCCTATTTATTTGCACTCGCCTTCCAAGGCTTTTGACTTCCCTGAACATTGGATGTAATTTTTACTATAGTTGATAATTCAACATATTTTAACAAATCAATTGGCCAGATTGAAAGTAAATTAAGTTTTAAGTAAAAATTATCACAATTTATTTTTATTATATTAGGTACTTCTATTTAATTTCATAAATCCGAATAATTTTCATAAACAAGGAGAAAGACTAAGAAAACTACTCAGAATGCATGGGAATAAAACAAAACATGGATTTCATTTAAAGTTAACAACAATAAACAAATATACTTATCTTAATTTCCTCCCTAAGCAGTCTCCTTGAAGTTCCTTTGAGTTTTCCTTCTAGTACAGCAAACTAAATAGCACTCAATTAAACTAATGAACTCACTAAACACACTCAAACTCACTAAATTAGACTCAAGAAACACACACAAATGACACTTAAGACACTAGAAAGACACACTAAATCACTAGATTTGGCCTCTATTTATAGAGGTAAGCAAAGGTCCAAGGGGTGCTTAAACATCTCTTCAAAAAGTGTTCAGGTTCAATGTAGATGCATTTTGAACTGTCTCGCCGTCGGCGGGAAATGACCTCGCCGTCAGCGGGGCTTCTAGAAGGTTTTCAAACCGCGCGATCTCACTGTCGGCGGGCTCGGGCTCGCTGTCGGCGAGGTAGTTATAATTCCTTCAGAAATACTCCTCACGATCTCGCCATCGGCGGCCTCGATCTCGCCGTCGGCGACTTAGTTCAATTTGCATGAATTTCCTCCTTTTTGATCCAAATTTGCTCCATTTCATGCTTTTTGCTTCCATCACTTATAAATCTTCATTCCTGCAATAAAATAAAGAAAATACCTTTCTTTAAAGTGCAATTTCATCAAAAATAGATATGAATTTCTTAATGTATTTTTCTGTGATCACCCTTACATTTTCATACTAGCTTTTGATTATCTGTCAAGGTTGGTTAACCATTCACAGCAGCAAGTACCATATCTGACATACCTGCACAAATCCAACTGCATGGTCTCTCACCTTGCATATGCAGATGATGTCATATTGTTTACTAATGGGAGCAAAGCAGCTGTTAGGAAGGTCATGGCTATGTTGGAGTATTTCCAGAATGCTTCTGAATAATCTTTCAACAATTCTAAATGTCAATTCCTCCCCAGCTACAAGCTGCCACCTAATCAGGTTAACTGGATCAAAGATCTCACTGTATTCTCCACTTCTACCTACCCTCTCAAATATTTAGGATTCCTATTGATAAAGGGTAGGAGAAAGCAAGCCCACTATGATGAGGTGGTGAAGAAAGTGACCTCCAAGATCCAATGCTGGGCCACCTCATTTCTATCTCATGGGCGTAGATCGACCCTCCTCAAATCAGTTCTCTCTACCTACCCCCTGTATATCCTTCAAATGATCAAGTTAAATAAGATCACCCAAAGAATGCTGAAAGTATCATTCAACAAGTTCTTATGGGCTAGTCAACATAAACAACATCACTGGATTTCTTAGAATAAGATATGCCATCCTACTGCCTATGGGGAATTGGGATTCAAAAATTTATCACAAATGAGCCATATCTTCTATTATAAACAGTGGGTTAGATTCAGGCAACAAAGTTCTTTATGGGCAAGGTTTATGAAAGGCAAATATTTTCCTAATTCTCACCCCTCTCTTGTGACACCTAAATTGGGAGACTCCAGAAATAGGAAAGCTCTTCTTCAAATTAAAGATGCTGCTGAAACTCTTTTCATTTGGGATGTGGGTGAAGGCCAAATCAATTTATGGACAATGGACTCATGATCCATTTTGCGGTCAGCAGACCCTCTAGAATGTACAAGTACACACCTCTCGGTAACCACACTTTCTTCTTAAAAGTCGATGTCCCAAGATAAGGTGTCTTAGCGGGGACATCGGGGTGATGAAGGGAAAAGTGTTCCCCAGTGTGTAGACCATGTACAGAGGAGAATACTCTTCTCCTACACATTCTCTTCCAGGATTCCTTATGATTATCAGTAGTTCGTACTCTCAGACCCAGCCGAGACTTGACTGACTTGCTTATAGTAGTATCCTATGTAGCAGCTATATCAACATGTTTTCCCAGATGATCTTTGACAAAAACTATGACAGGTCCTTCCATTTCCATAATTTTATCCTTAATTTTAGGGGATATTGCACATCTCATCCTCTAGAGAAGCTTGGCAACGGAACAACCCTCTATTTTAGATAATCTTCACAGAAGGGTGTGAGCACGGGTAATAGGTGTGGGCCTTCCCCTCACTTTATCATGACCGTGTGGTGTTGGAATCGTAGCGGTAATCTTATGGAGGCTTTCATCTCTACTAGTGTCAACTAACGGGTGGAACCTGCTACCTCAAAGAAGAGGAGGTATATGGTAAACCGAGTTCCTCCTTTTGAGGAATCTCATCAATTATTGGCAGATCTGTGACTTGTGTTCTGGCCGCCCTGTGCATCCTGCAATTGTGGTTTCTTCTTTGAGATTTGGTTAGCAGGGGAGGTCTAGAACTTGAGCCAACTTCAAAGACTGGTGGCGAAGCTGTGAGGGTATCTTCAGAATCATCATCACGCAGAATCTCTTTCCCTTTGGCAGACGGGAAAGCAGGTGCAGTGACGGCAAAGCTGGTGGCAGTAGAGGTGAAAACCCTCCTTGGCACAGAGACGGTTAACTTGACAGGGGCAGTGGTTATCTTCACCTTCTTAACAGAAGGGAAATCTTCATGGGAGTTTAGGTCAAACTTAGCGATTGGTTCTTGATTTTCAGGAGTGGCATCTTTCATGACCACAAACGAAGCTTTTCCACGTACGACTTCAAACTCACTAAAGCTGGTCCCGAATTGAATCATCAATGCAGCAAGAAGGGCCTCGCGGGAGGAAGGCAAGTTGCAGTAGAAAGTCAATGTAAGGGCTTACAACTTTAACTGTCAGGTGAAGCATTTCGAAAGTTAGTGAGGGCCAAAAACCTTATCATCATAGTGCAAACACTACGAAAAAGGTTGTTCTGTGGACTGGGAAAAAAATTTCATTCTATTTTCTTATCTTTTTATTTTATTTTTATGTTTTCACATGTTAGTTAGAAGGAGCTTTAAGGTTTAAAAAAGAGTGGGTCAATCTGCCGAAGGCAGAATTGAACTCAAGAGGTATAGAGAGGAGGTGAAGTATGGGATCCTATTGGAGGTCCCCGTCACAGCGCAGATTACCCTAACAAGATTTGCTCACTTACACACATATTAGGGGTTTGACCCCACAAGATCAAAAGGAAAACCTAGGGACTCTTGAACCCTTCTGTTTAGGAGTGACTAAATAGACGGTCCTGAAATCCAAAAGAGTTGATCACACTTTCCCAAGAAAGAAATGGGTAAAATATGTCAACGGAAGAATGGTAATCTAGCTCATGAGGGATACGAGCACATTACAGATATACAAATATAATATTTCCTGATCTAATGAAGAGATAAACAAATCCCCAGCGGAGTCGCCAGAAAACTGTCGGCCGTTAAATTATCTTTGAAGAGTTTAAAATATAGTTTTTTAAAATAGGGTTTTATTTTCATAAAATAGAAATTTGATTTAATATATATAAATATATATATATATATACATATATATATATATATATATATATACATATATATATATACATATATACATATACATATATATATATATATACATATATATATATATATACGGATATATATATATATACATATATATATATATATATATATATATATATATATATATATATATATATATATATATATATATATATACACATATATATATGGATTTTGAAATTAATATTTTTATTTTTGAAGAAATATGAAGTTAAACTGATCTCATATAAATAATAGTTTAAATAATCAAGCATTTCGCCGAAAGGCATGTATTTATCCCGAAGAATGAGTACAAGGCTTGAGGTGAAGTTTGATCAAATAAACTAAAGAGTTTATGACATCCGTTTGATCTGAGAACCATTTTTGACCGACAATTTCACCTACCTAATATGAAGGAACTAGATAAGGTTTATATTAATCTGGGGTCTTTAAGTTTCCTATAAGGGCAAGCCTCTATAGTTAATTACATCCTAGATAACCGAAGTTACCTAAGAAAACTCTTGATATAGATCAAGAAATATTTATATTCATGACTTCCAAAGGTATGGTTTTCCAAGAAAATGTGATAGTTGGGAATTCAATAGGTAAATGACTCGAATTTTGGAACATTTTATTTTATTGGAATCTAAAGGAGAGAAGGCTAGGGGAATAACACAGATTTAAGTGAAACCTTCATTTCCTCTCGAACTATCCAATAGCCTGGCTTTAAATCTTAGAAATGAAGTTATTTAAGTTTCAGTCTTGTAAATTAAATATAGGGATTACTTTTGCATAATATCTGATTATGCAAATAACCTGGAAGATGGGAGGTTTTATGTCATATCTAACGATAACCTCATAATCCTAAAGCAAATTAGAGCTTATATTGCACAGCAGGACTGTGCAAAAGCCTAAAGAAAAGGTGAGGATTTATGCTGCAATAAACAGGCTATTTCGAAGTCCTATGGCTTGTTGTTTAAACTAAGGAAAGGTTTTGCTAGTTTAGACAAGTTTTGCTGATGAAGATGGCCGTGCTACCCACTATGCATGCTCCAAGCTCCTCGTCGTAGCAGGTTTAGTTTAAAGAAGTGTCAATTGAGGTTTAGTTATAATTGCTGATGAATTTCATTATGCGGATGAATTGATCATCCGGGGTTTAGTTGAGTTTTGGTTCTTGATCAGCGAACTCGGATATTTGATTAACTTATGAATAAGGTAACATTTCATTTGACACTTCATTTAGGAGTTATACGGATGAAAGCCTTTAGGGGCAAATTAGTCCATTAAAGAACTTAAACATTATTAATTGAAGTTGAATTAGTGATTTAAACTAATTCAATTTAGTTATGAAGTTTCAGTTGATTTTTAAATACTTCAAATTATTTTAAATTGGAAAAGTGTTTAAATCATTTAATTCAGTTAAGTTTCAATATTTTAAATTATAATATTCCAGATTAATTTTAATATTTTCAATTAATTTAATTTAATTATGAATTATAAATTATTTAAAATTAATCTTAATATTTTAAACTTGCTTTTAAATTATTTCAAATTAATTTTAACATTTTAAATTGTTTTAATTTAATTGATGTTTTGAATTATAGATTATCTTAATATTTTAAATTTGTTTTAATTTAATCTTAAGTTTTTTTAAAATTATTCTTTTTAATATCAATTATCATTTCATGGTTTCACTAATAAAAGTTAGGTGGTGTTTGATCAATTCATTGTTTAGGGATTCAATTTCAAAGAATTAGAATCCTCTCATATCACATCACTTAACCTTAACAATTTATGCATTAATTAACTTCCAAAGTTTGATGACTTAATTAATTGGGATTTCTTCTTTAATGTTAAAAGCGATTAATGGGCTTCTACCCTTAGTTCCCTATGTTTCAATTATCCAAGATAAAAATCAAGATCAAATATTAACCCTTCCTCTTTGGTTAAGCCTAAATATTAGTTAAGCCTAAAGTTCTCTAATTACCTTTATGCCTTCTTAAGCTTGTTCATCTCATAATTCATTAAATTAAACTGAAATAAATTTGAAATTTTTATTTCACCTTACTCACATGTCAATTAAAACATCAGAGGAGAAAATGTGATTTTTCTATTTTTAATTTAATTTATACAATTATTTTAGTGGAAAATAGGGATTTTTAATGAAAATTCAACAATATAACCAAGGTGAAACTTCTACCCTTAGGAAAATTATGGGAGGATTCTACTAACTAGAGGACCACTTAGACCAATTTTGGTGATTTTTTAAATTTTAATTTATTTATTAGTATTATTTTAAATTTTGAAGTATTAATTAATTATAAAATAAAATTGAGGTTGAAAATTAGGTTTTATATTTTTCTTAAATCTCTCTGAGCTCAAGGAACTCAGAGAAACAAACTTTGTATTTTTCTAATTTTTCTTTAAATTATTAGAATTATTTTAGTGAAAGGCTTGAAAAACCCATTCTTTAATATTAAATATTACCCTAAGCCTTTAAAATTTAATATCCTTACTTAGAGACTTAGAAAAAATATTTTGTTAGTGCCAAAGTGATTAGGAGACCAAATATGACATTTTAGTGAATTTAAATTTTTTTATGATTTTCATGATTTTTTAATTATTTAAATATTTAAAAATAGGTTAAAAATAAAAATTTTATGAAAATTTTAATTTATTTTATTCTGGACTCCACTGATCTCAGAGAACTACCAAAATTAAATTGTTGAATTTTTTTAATTATATTTTGGGTTTTATGAATTTTTTAAGTTCAAATATGGTTATGTCACTAAGGTAATTTTTTTAGTGGGTTAAATTAACTCCAATTGATTTAAAATTTTTATGTGGGGTTCTTCTAATCCTAAAGCATCGTGAAGAATTGATTTCATGTCATTTTGATGTGTGGTTTTCCAAATTAATTTAAGTTCATTTTTTAGTGTTTGGTCAAATTAAGCTTATTTTTAGTGAATTAAATCAAACCATAATTTTCCTAGGGCCCTTTAGTCCTAAGACAATTCTCCAAATTTTTCTATATTTTTATGAACAACATGCTATCTTTTATAATTAATTTTTAAGAAAATGGCCATAAATTTAGAAAATAGATAACTTCCTCTAGACATAACCTCTAACATTGGAAAAATCTGAGAATCTTCCCAAGATTAAAGGCTACAAAAGCCCTATAGTCTCATGTCATGGTGAATTATGTATGTGAATGGAAAATTAAAAGACTGAAATTAGTATTTAAATTATTAAAAATAAAATATGCATAAAAAATTCTTCAAACCATTTCCACATTGTTCTCCTCTGTTCACTGAGCAAGAAGGCATTTTTAGTTTATTTTTATGATTTTTTATGCAAAGATATGCATTTTTAAAGTTCTGGCTATTTTAATAAAAGTTTTGAAGTTATGTGAAAAACAAATTTAGTTATAAATTTGGAGAAATATCAATTTATGGTTGCAGGAGGAATTCGTAGGCATAAAATTTCTAAATATGGCATGAAAGTAGACCGTGCAAAGATTCAAATCATCGCGAGACTACTACCTCCATCTACTCTGAGAGGAGTTAGAAGTTTTTTAGGACATGCTAGATTCTACAAGCGTTATATTAAAGTTTTTTTCAAAAATTACTAAGTCTTTGTTCCAACTATTAGAGAAAGATAAAAAAAATTGATTTTAATGAAAAATATTTAAATTTATTTGAGTTATTAAAAGAAAAATAATCACTACCCCTATAATAGTTTCACCTGATTGGGAGAAACCATTTGAACTTGTGTGTGATGCTAGTGATTATGTAATTGGAGTTTTTTTAAGACAAATTTATGATAAAATTATCAAAGTTATATATTATGCTAGTAAAACTCTTAATGATGCTCAAATTAATTATACCACTACTGAAAGAGAGTTATTAGTGATTGCATATGCTTTTGAATAATTTAGGCTGTACTTAATTGAAACTAAATGTATAGTGCATACAGACCATTCTGTTATCAAATACTTAATGCAAAATAATGATATTAAACCATGATTTATTAGATGGGTACTTCTAATGCAAGAATTTGCTATCAAAATAGTAGATAGAAAAGGATTTGACAACCAAAGAGCTGATTATTTATCTAGGTTGGAACAACATGAACTATCTGATTTTGAAGATGAAATAACAAAAACTTTTCCTGATGAACAACTTTACAATATTAAGGAATCAAATTTGTCGTGATGTGCTGATATTGTGAACTATATTGTAAGGGATAATTTACTACCTGAATTACCAAAGCAACAAAAAAAAAATTTGTATGTGATGCCAAATTTTATTTTTGGGATGACTCATATTTATTTAAACAATGCAAGGATATAGTTATTAGGGGATGTGCCTTTTGAAGAAATTGAACAAATTATTCAAAGATACCATGATTCTGAATTTGGGGGATATTTTAGATCTGACAAAACTGCACATAAAATTTTATAATCAAGATTCTATTGGCCTAGTCTTTTTAGGGATGTTAATAAATATATTAATACATTTGATCGATGTCAGCGAGTATGTAATATTTCTAGAAGAAATGAAATGCCTATGAATTTTACGTTGGAAGTTGAAATTTTGATGTTTGTGGATTAGATTTTATTGGACTATTTGTTCCTTTATTTTGGAACATATATATATTGATTGTAGTGGATTATGTATCGAAATGAATTGAAGAAATAGCTTTACCCAAATGTAATGGTCGAAGTGTTTCAAAATTTTTAATGAAAAATATTTTTACAAGATATGGAATGCCAGGAATTATCATTACTGATGGTGAATCCAACTTTAGAAATAATATGATTCATAGATTGACTGAAAAATATGATATTATGCATGAAATCTCAACTGCTTATCATCCCAAGACTAATAGTTTAGCTGAAGTATCTAATCGCGAAATTAAAAGAATTTTGGAGAAATTTGAAATTCCTTATAAATTAGATTAGTCTGCGAGATTAGATACAGTGTTATGGGCATATAGAATTGCTTATAAAACTCTTAGAGGAATGTCTCTTTATAGATTGATTTTTGGAAAGCCTTGTCATTTACCATTTGAATTAGAACATAAAGCATATTGGGCAATTAAAGAGTTCAATTTCATTTTAAAGGAAGTAGGTGAGAAAAGATTATTGCAACTTAATGAATTGGAAGGAATAAGAAATGAATCTTATGATAATGAAATAATTTATAAGAAGAAAATGAAGATATAGTATGATAAATAGATTATAGGAAAGAGATTTGAACCTGAATAGGAAGTTTTGTTATATAATACAAGATAAAGATTATTTCCTGGAAAAGAAAAGTCTATGTAGATAAGAACTTTCACTGTGATAAAAGTTTACCAGTTTGGAGCTATTGATATTGAGGATCCTAAAACTGGAAGAACATTTAAAGTTAACGGACATCGATTAAAACCATATTTTTAGGGTTCACGACCTAATTTTAAAGAGGTTTTAATATTAAGTCATCCTGAATGAAACTAATGTTTGTCGGGCTGCCGACGTTAACCTAGCGCTTTATGTGAGTCAACCAATAGTTATCTTTATTTTTTAGTTAGTTTGTTTTTATTTTAGTTGATATAATTATTAGATTAGCGTATATTTGAGTCCAACCCACTCATAATTATCCTGAATGGTGTTAATTATTGGATTTAATCGAAGATTTGAAGTTTATTTGGACGAAAATGTTGTTGGAACAAGACTACGCTCTAGCGCCGACGGCACCCAAATGAGCACCGACGATGAGATTTTACAGAGAGCATTTGTAATATTCAGAGTTTGGGTGTCTATGGCGCCGTATCCTATGTCGACGGCGCTAAGAACCAAGTAGCAGTTTTTGGAGTTTCAAATGGCAGAATTTGGCAGTTTTAAGCTGGAGTTTCACCCCAAACTTTAACTGTCAGGTGAAGCATTTCAAAAGTTGGTGAGGGCCAAAAACCTTGTCATCATATTGCAAACACTACGAAAAAGTTTTTTCTGTGGACTGGGAAAAAAAATTCATTCTATTTTCTTATCTTTTTATTTTATTTTTATGTTTTCACATGTTAGTTAGAAGGAGCTTTAAGGTTTAAAAAAGAGTGGGTCAATCTGCCGAAGACAGAATTGAACTCGAGAGGTACAAAAAGGAGGTGAAGTAAGGGATCCTATTGGAGGTCCTCGTCACAGCGCAGATTACCCTAACAAGATTTGCTCACTGACACACTTATTGGGGATTCGACCCCACGTGATCAAAAGGAAAACCTAGGGAGTCTTGAACCCTTCTGTTTATGAGTGACTAAATAGACGGTCTTGAAATCCAAAGGAGTTGATCACACCTTCCCAAGAAAGAAATGGGTAAAATATGTCAACGAAAGAATGGTAATCTAGCTCATGAGGGGCAGGAGCACATTACAGATATACAAATATAATATTTCCTGATCTAATGAAGAGATAAACAAATCCCCAGCGGAGTCGCCAGAAAACAGTCGGCAGTTAAATTTTTTTTGAAGAGTTTAAAATATAGTTTTATAAAATAGGGTTTTATTTTCATAAAATCTAGAAAAATTAGAGGGTAGTTCCAATATCAACATTCCATGGCTTTCAGCTTTTTAGAATCTCCAAGATTTAGAGTATTCAGCAGGAAAAAGTTTGTTAGTTTTGAGGCATGACTTTGCAACAAAGTTCATATAAAGAGGAGGTTAATCAAAGAATGAGGCTTTGTCAATCGAGGTATGAATGTTTCTAGTACTCGATTAGAAGAAATTATTATGCGGAGGTAATCAGAAGTGTTTTGTTATACTACTACCGTAGTAGTCATTCCTGTGGTGAAGGAATTTTATGCAAATCTTCATGAAAGCAACCAAAGAGTCTTTTATGTGCAAGGTAAGTGGACACATTCACTGCTTCTAAGATTAATGAACTTTATATGATATATAATGTGTCAATCTGTCATTACACTATTTTTGTCCCTACAAGAGACAATATGAATGAAATATATCGGTATCTGATGGATGAAGGAGAAGATTGGGAGATAAGAGACGACGGGTATGTCAATTTCTCTACAGTCTTATTGAATCTTGTGTCGAAGCAATGACATTTCTTTATATCTTCGAAACTACTCCCGACCATGAAAATTAGTAAAGTGATAAAGGAAAGTGCAATTTTTAACTATTGTGTTCAAACAAGAGGCCTGTTGATATTGGCGCCATAATTGTGAAATCTGTTTTTGATTTGATTGTGCCTGGATCAAATTACTGTTTGGGACATCCTTCCACTATATTTCATCTTTACAGCCAGTCACAAGTACCTTATGAGAGTTGGGAAAAGTACTTCTTCCTTTCACATGGACCTAACCAATATTTATGAATGTCCAGCAATTGGGAATAAAAATGATTTGAGCGTATCTGTGGATCAACCATCTCAGATTTTACTTCCCATTGAATCTCTTTTTCTTGAAAGTCTGCAATTACTTTTGAAGAATATCAAGCAACTGGAGAAAGAGGTACGAAATCTTATGGATGAAATTAATAATATATCAGAATTATTTGATCGCCTAGATTGGAGGATGAAAGAACAGTTCGATCATACTGGGCATATGGAAGAAGGATTGATACTATTGATGAAGAAAAAGGCTTGGATTGAAGAGGATTCAACTGATAAATTCGACTGATGAAGACTCTTCTACAGTTTTTTTATGCACTACCAATACATGGGAGATATCAGATAAGATAGCACTGACATAGATGAGTAGTAGTGATTCCTTATTTTATCTACTTTATTAAGTATTTGGACTTTATTATATTCAGTTTGATTTGTATTTAGCTTGCTTATGGTGTGATTTTAGAATTATTATGCCTGATATTTGAATTTATGTTATGTTTTCAGCATTAGAGTGTTGTGGTTTAATTGCGACGCTGAATTATTAATATAGTAGAATGATTGATCTGTGTAAGTTTGTAATTGTGGATTTTATATATAAAAGTGATGATTTGTGTTTTTTGTGTAATATTTGTATTATTTAATCACTTAATTATGAAAATAGACGTTAAAAAAGGCTAATTATATGTCGTTGTAACTTTGAAATAATCGAAATTGCAAGATAATTATGGAACCAGAAATTTGGTCTAGCACCGACGATGCCCGATTCACCGTCGACGACACTCAAAACCTGAAAGTTCCAAATTCCCTTAAAAATTGTGATTTTTACTTGTAACTACCCCATTTATAACCTTCAACGTCCAACCAAGGCTGAAAATCACCCGCAGGGCTTGCTTGCATTTGGATTTGAGGCGATTTCGATGCTTTTTGAGGTTGGATCTCATCTTCCTTTCATAAGAGCAGTACTTTAAGCAAAGAATTTTTTATTTTCACCATGGAAATCTTTTAGATTGGAGAAATCCTAAAATTTGGGGTTTTTGAAGAAAAAATTAAGAAAATCCATTGTAAAATGCTCTAACATATTAGAATTGACTTAGGAGTCTTAACAATGTGATTTTGGAATTTATTAGGATTTATTTTCAAATTTTTTAGAAAATTTTGATTTGGCTCCAAAGATGTTTAAGGAAAAGAGAAAGGTTGATTTTAATGAAAGGAAAGTTCTGAATGTTAAATCACAGTACCATTTCAAATCTACACACCAAAGAAAAAAGTGTATACAAGATCGAGGATTTGAAAATCCAGGCAGAATTATGGAGCAGGTGATTACTGATCGGAATTAGGAAAATTTTTGTTATTTTTCTGTAGATGCATTTGCTGATGTAGTCCGTGAGTTTTATGCTAATTTATGGTATACTGAAGAAGAATATGTGCTGGTTCGAGGACAAATGGTAGAGTTCACTCCTGCACGGATCAATGCTTTCTACCAGTTGAGAGATAATCCATTTTGTGAGTACAAATCTTTTGGTATTGTGGATGTTGCTTTGAATGAGGTAATTAATTTTCTTACTGATGGAATAGGGGAGTAGAAAAAAAATGAAAGACAAAAGATAAACTTTCCTTTTTCCACTCTTACTTGATGACAAGTAATAGTTAAGTTTGGGGGATTTTGACACACCAAAAATATATTTGATTTTTCATACACATTTTGTACTCATTTTTGGTGATATTGCACTTTAAAGGAAGGTATTTTTCATGTTTTGCTGCATGTATGATGATTTTAGACAAATGGAGCAAAGAGAAGCAAAAAAGAAACGAATTTGGAGTGGAAAAAAGGAAAAACTAGAAATTTGAAGTTCTGGCACCAACAGGGCCAAAATGGCCCGAGAGTCTAGAATTAAATCACGCGATAGCACGCTGACGACACCATATTGGGCGCCGATGGTGCCCAATGTCGGTGGAGGCCAAATTGAATAATTTGTTCAAATTTTTGAGGGATTCTTGAGGTAACTCTTTGGAAATTCGTTCCTAGACTATTTTAACTTATTTTGGGTGCCAGAATTAAAAAGTGTGTGTTGATGTAAGTGAAGTAAAGTGTGAGTGTGTGTTGATGTAAGTGAAGTAAAGTGTGTGTGAGTTGAGTTGAAATTTTTAGGGAGAGTTTAGAGTATAGGGATTAGTGTTTGTTGTTGTTTTGTGAGGAATTCTTCTCAAAAGAGTTGTAGGAGGAGAGAGAAAGTGAGAGATTGCTTCTTCCATACTATTCCAAGAGAGAATTGTGTGTTTTTGTTAAGAGAGAAGGAGGTTCAAAGGAACTTAAAGGTATTTGCTTGTGGATGTAATTAAGATAAGTTGTTTTTACTTCTTATGTTTTTATGACTTTGCATTCATATATAAAATATTTTTTTTGTCGTACCTTCCTCATTAATTTTAAGTATATTTCTTTATCTTTTTCCTTGCAATGATAAATGGTGATGTGATTGTTTAGATTAGACGTGCCATATGAATGCTTAAAAATTGTGATGATTTTTCACTTCTTTCTTCATTTACTTTTGATCTGGCCAATTGAATTGTTAAAATATGTTGAGAAACATACAATCCAAAAGGCCTATGCTTTCTACAACAAAAGTTGATATTACATTCAATGTCGATGAATGAGTGATGTAGTTCATGGGGGTTGGGTGAAAATAAATAGGGAAATATGTTTATTTGGCTTAGAATTGGAGATTATAGGGTGATATACTAAAATCCCCAATTTGGTCCTAGTGTTTGGAAACTGAAGCGTAAATTAGTCTTCAGGCGAAGGAAAGCGTGAGTTCTAATGTGCGAGCCAGTATCCTCCCAGCCTAACCATGAATTTAGGGACTAAAACAAGGATTATCCAATGTTCTTTATAGCACTTGAAAGAGGGTAAAGAATATGTATGCTTATATTTGGAACAATACAATAATTATACTAATCTATATCATTACCTCACCATAATATCATTATGAGGGGGAGGACACTTTCTCTAATTTTGAACCTTGCATTACAAAATTTATTGTAGTAGTAGTTAACTTTAATTTGAAGTACAGAATGTAATTTCATGATCTTAAAATATCTAGCATCGTTAAACATTAGCATCTTTAGTATTTACTTTTGGTGTTTTGCAAATTTGAATATTGGACTTCTGTGCTACGCTTTAAGGTTTGCTTACTCCCTGTGGGATCAATAACCAGGACTCCACTAGAGCCCTGTATTACTTTAACGATATTATACTTGTGTATAGATTAGCTGCTATCTTATTAAACTGATTATATTTTGTGACTAAACTAAAATTACTTTTAAAAATTTATTCCTTGGTAGCAGCTGCCCTCATCAGTCAGCCAAAGCATGGGAGGCCACCATCTGGCTATTGGAGCATTAGGGGTAGATATTGGAGATGCTAATTGGATTTTTTCATTGTTAAGGGTGCTTAATTGAAATAGAAAGTGGTTTAGGCTTGGAATCGGTCAACCATGGGTTAAGCTTATGGAAATGGGTTTGGGTGACACCCCATGGTGGCTAAGGCTGGTGGAGGTCGAGTGGATTAGTGTGATTAATTCCATATCAAAGAGATTAGGGTTTTATCATGGGTTTAGAGGAATCATGAGAAAGTTTAGGCACTTTAAATATAATCATGAAAGAGGGCCCTCCTTTTGCCACTTAGGGAAGGGTGACATGGCATGACTCGCATGTGGTATAAAGGAGGTTTCATGGCTTGCATATGGATTTTGCAATTTTGATGGGAAAGGTATTTACAAATTTTGGATATTTTTGTGAGGTTCCATCATGAAGCGAAATGGGGAAGGAATTTTTGCAAGCCATGGTGCCTAGTTTGGTTTCATTAAATGGATGATGATAATTTTTGTTATGGTGGAGTGGGCTTTTGGATTTAAATTAATGGGCCTTATATTTGGAAGAAATTGAAAATTGAGCTTTTAGGATGGGACATTAAGAATTGATTTTGATTTTGGCTTTGGCCTTTGAAATTAAATTTAATTGTGATTAAATTGTTCAAGATGAGCTTGATAAAGTTTAGGATGAAATTTGAGGCATGAACTTGGTAAAGTTAGATTTGGCATGATGATTCAATTTTGGTGGATTTGGACTCAGGGTGGTATTGGGGTAAGCTTGGATTTGGATTCGCAAGTCTTTGGATTTGAATTGGAATTTTAGTTGAATTAGGCTTGCAATTGAATGATATTGGTGAAAATTTGAGGCAATTTGAGAATTTTGGTGAAAATTGTGTAAATTGGATATTTTGGGTAATTTGTGAACTTCGAAGTGTTTGGCAAATTGTGGTGGATTGTAGGCTTAGAATGGTCTTGGAATGAATATGGATTTGAGGTTGGGTAATGTTGAGTGAATTTGGTGAATTTAGAAAATTTTGGGTAAATTGGACTTGATCTAGGATTTTGGTCAATTTGAGGAGGATTTAAGGTTAAGAAGGTGCTGATGGGGTGTGAATGGTGTGAGTGTAGTGCATGTGTGAGTGAGGTTAGTTGCCAAGTTATAAGGGGCTTTCCTAGGGTTTCATGGTCCAAAATAACTCATTTTTGGCTTCACAGTGTTGGTCTAAACCAACTCAATCAGGTGGAGGGTTTAAGACCAATCATGTGAAACTTCATAAAAGGGCCAAGAAGTGGTTAGAACACTTAAAGAGGTGGGTCACATCACTAATCCTCTAGGATACTCAATAAGAGAATCCTTGCGCTAGATCCTATTTTCTAGGCGAAAAGCTAGACCTCACCAAAACTAGGTCTATAATGTTGAGTGTCAGATATGAGATAAGGAAAGTTTACGGTGGCATTTAGGGAGAATAACATCACCCATTTGCTAAACTGGATCAACCACTAGAGGAATCTAGCTTAGCCATTACCCATGAAGATTTTTTGTTGGCGGAGGAAGATTTTGATTCCTCAAGTTGAGTAAGATCTAATGTCAAATGAATGGTGACGCCAAAATCCTAGACCTAATCTTTTAGCTGAGAAGTGAGAGCTTGAGTACTTCAATAGCTGTAGTGGTAATTTATTTCAGGTTTGTCCTACGCCAACAAGTCACTACTATGTGTCCCTTTTTGTGACAGATTTGACAGATCATTTTATATCTTAGAGTTGATTAACCAAACCACATTCCTTTTGAACTGCTTAATGTATTGTCACGACCTCCTCCTCTGAAGTAGGAGCCGGAGAGCCCTTTGGAGGTAATAAGAGCTAGTTGTGGGTTATTGTTCAAATTATGCCTGGCATTTTCAGTGGCGATGTTGATCTTCTCGCTACATAATAGCAAATATATGTCATCTAAATTTCTTGGATGGAAGATTGACGGACTGGTAAGTAGAAGGTAGACCATTGTAAACAAATAAGATCACGTCTTCATAATCAATGTGAGCACCTACTGTAAAAATATTGTCCATTGCTTTGATTTGCTAGAGGTATTGCATCCTTTTGTTGTTCTTCATTGTAATGTAATGAAGGTCTTTTTCGGTTGAATCACTGGAACCTATTTGTGCGTTTAAGCCTCCGAAAGATAGTGCTCCAAATTTCAAAGGAGGTTTTAAGATGAAGAACAAAAGGAAGTGTTGTTGCTGAAATAGTTCAATTGAGTGATGCTGATAGATTTTGATCCGTATGAGTCCATGTTGCCAAATGAAAATTGGTCTCGAGAGGGTTCCAATTCTAAGAAAAGAAATTTTGTGGGCAGACCAAAGAACATCAGGAATCCAAAAAACCCATTTCCTATAAAGATTATCATAATTTGAGCTCTCCAAATATAGGGTAGTTTTCAACTTTCAAAGGATTTTGAGCCAAGAGTTTCATGTGAAAGATCAAGAACTTTAAAGAGGGAGAGATTTTGATATTTGGTAGGGATGTTGGGATCAGATTGGAGCTTGTTGAATCCTTTAGATCTGTTCAAAAGAAGAATAAATGATGTATTACAACGCAGTGAAAGAGATGTATTAGATTTGTCCACAGTAAAGAAGAATCAAAACTTTGATCGAAGTCCAGACGAAGGAACTTCGAAGCTTCAGAAAGCAACTTGAGATTCAGAGCTGGGCCACTAGACTTATCCAGTTACAAAAAGCAAGTGATCATTGAAAGCTTCAGGAGTTTGAAGCAGATAAATAATTCGAAGAAGAAAAAGCTCAGGTTAATCTTCTTCGACACAATGACTTGTTGACAGAGCTCAGTGTATCCCAGATAACTGATGGCCTTTCCCGATTGGCCTTGGCAACTAATGGAAGAGTAGAGGGAAGCACTGAGGGAGATTTACAGAAAGAAGAAGTAGAATGCAATAATGCTTAAACATTTTCCCACTATCACAGTAGCCTGTATCAGGGAAATGGATATCAAACCAGAAAATAAAGGAAAAGCATATATGCGTATAATATTGCTATTACTCGCAAATAAGAATATATTAAAATAAAGATTGATTCAATCAAGAAGGATTGGATCAATAAATTTTTATTTATTTTTATTAAAATATCAGATTAAAAAATGCAAGATTAACACTAAATTTAGCTAATAAGATGGTTTACAATTGTTTGTTATAAGTTTTTTTTCCCCTTATGATCATATCCAATAATTTGGACATTGTATATATACTATCAAAGAAAGTAGTTTTTTTAATCTTTAATAAATATTTAAAAATATCACATTTTATTTTTAATTTTAAATAGTTAACAATCAATTTTGTAAGTTACAGCTTAGTTGAATTTAGATGAAATTTTAAAAAAAAGCACTACTCTGTAATCGGAAGCATTTTTAACTTCTCTTCAATACTTTTATATCTTTTAAAATTTAAAAGCAATTACTTTAGTTGTAGTGTTTTGATTCAAAATTTAACTTGGGCAACATGCAACATATTATGTTGCACACAAACTTGTGTACTATATGGTTGAAGGCCTGAAGTCAAATATTAGGACATTATAGATTATTTATTCCTTATGGATTACAAGTATAAAATAAGATAAGAACATATTCCTTTTATGGTCTGAAAAAGTGAGACAACCATTTTATCAATATCACATAAAACAATGAAATATTCTTTTAATAATAGAAGACAATTAAACATAGAAAAAATGCAACAAATATGAATTGCTTAAGAAGGTGTGCAGAATTGGAAACCACAAAATCAAGCTAATTATAGAAATATAATAACGAACATATACTCAATCTAATCTAGTTTGTTGTATCTTGGTGCATCCTTTTTTGCATTCTTCTCTTCCCAAAAGCTTTGTTAAGCTTTAAAGTATTAGATATCAATATCAGATTTTTGGTATTTCTTACTTCCCTGGGAGTAAGTCATTATAGAACATGTCAAATAAAGATAAAATATAATTTAGAAGCACAAAAAATAATTAAACCCAAAGTTCATGAGAAAATGGTACCTTCAAGTTCAGCTTCTTGTCAAACCACTTGTTACAAGAATAGTTGCCAAGTAAGATGTTATTATCGCTCTTGGTAATACCAGTATCCATTTTGAAGTTGCTTACATTGTCGGCATAGCTAGACTCACCATCCTCTATGAGCCCCAACTTTTCCCGTTATTGTTTGGTCTCAACAATTTTGAGGGGGAAATCAAAGTTTATTATCTTTGATCGCTTGATCATTGATCTTGTTATTAATGCCTATTTTGCAATGATAATGAACCACTGGAGATCCTCTAAGGCATTTGACTAGCCCATTTACATTGTTTGAGAGGATGAAGTTGACATCATCTTGAGTACAGAAATGCTTGCTGGACAAAATCATTACAATAAACTCATCAGAGTGAGTTGTAATATGTGATTTGTAATTGGTTTGGATCAGTATGAGCCACCTTAAGTATTTGTGAAAACAAACAAGAAATATATCTCCTCCTTTGCTCAACTAAAATCTGATTAATAAGATTTTAGTGGTATAAAAATGCCGCACTTTAAATTTATTTTAAAAAGAAAATATACATGATGGAATTCATATATACATAAGGAATCATTCAATGGTCAACATAGTTAACTATCAATAAAATTAGTTAAGGGTAGGAAAAAAATCATAAAGAAACCTGAAGTAGTTGCCATTTAGGTAACTCTAATGGGTCACTAACATCCGTACAATTGTGCTATGTATTCTTGTACTAATGATCGAGTCAATGATCTCATTGTCCACATTTGTGGTTACTCAAACTCAAAGTACTTTTGCCTTTGCATGCAAATTTAATGAGTTTAATTAAAAAAATAATTATAAATTTTTTTTGTGATAGGATCTTGTAATTCTTTGAATCTTGAAATAGATCATGATTAAAGTTAGAATGATTAACTAGCTATCCAAAAAATGGATGAATTAAAAAAAATCCTACACTTATTGGGTGATTTAACAATTCACTTTATTATGTGTGATCCTTTAGATTATCAACGCAGAAAATCTTACAAATTTCACATGGCTGGCTTTCTACACTCAAGCTTAGATGACACCCTATAAGAATTTCTTATAACAACTCCAACGTAGCGAACTCTCCCATTTTCTTATTTTCTAAAGGAATGTGCCTCAATTAAAGTATATTGTAGACATATATTTATTGCCGAATACCATGATTCCTATTGATGAGCCAAACCATCACTGTGGTAGGGGAGTTTTCTTTGGTTGTTGTTATTGACAAAATGGTTCAGAAAGAAAATTTTCCATATTTAGATGCATAGTAGCAAAATCTCATTGTCATAACTCTCCTCCTCTAATCTTATGCTATCTTTATATTCCCTCTTTACTCAAACATTTCAAAGGTTTTAGTGGCCAAAGTTGTTGGAACAAAATGCTTTTTGGCTCCACACAAACGCATTTGAGTACCCTTAAGGACCAACTTGCCATAATAGAGGCTAATGTTGAAGAAAGTAAGGCAACCATTTTTTTAATATAACATAAAATGACACAAAATTCTTTTGTAATAGGAGACATATTTAATGCAAAACAATCTAAGAGCTCACGAAGGAGTACAAACTTGAAACCACAAAATCTATAAATAATAACAACGAACATATACCTGATCTAACTTTTTGTTGTATCTTCTTCAATCTTTGTTACATTTTGGTCTTCCCAAAAGCTTCATTAAGCTTTCAACAATTATATACCAACACTAGATTTTCATTTATGTTGGCTTCCATGTGAATAAAACTTTACAAACATAGCACAACCAAATTCCTCCCTTAATTTTAGTTAAAATTGCATAATTATTAAATTTGAGAGTTCTGGATATTTCTAAAATTTAATAAGAAGAAGTATACAAAAGGGAGATTGAAGTAACGAATGAATAACAAAACTTGATTGCTTCTTTTTCTTCAAAGTTTTCTAGAATAAGTGGAAGGGAAAAAGATATGATTTTGGATATAACATCATGACCATGTTGATGAGGAGGAAAAAAAATTTTATATATTATGATCAATGTTTAACGTTTAATTATATTATGATCAATGTTTAACATTTAATTAAAATATTCAAAATCTGGATTTAGAGTGAAATCCTATCAAGTGCTAAACATCCCCTAAATATGAGAAACCTTAAATTAATTGATTTATTATGAGAAATATTTGGTGATTTATCGAAATTCATTATACAAAAATGACCTGTTTATGAATAATCTCCATTTTATATTTTCCACCATTTCGAACATATTCAAAAGAAAAATAAAAACGAATGGGCCTATGTTTTTATTGTATGGTTGTTAACGGTTATCCAAATGTGCTGAAAAATAAAATTTAACTTGAGTCCTGAAAAAGGAAACCTCGTCCTCTATATAAGCAACTAACAGTCTCCCTCATTTAGAGAAGACTATTGCTTCCTAATTTCTTTTTGAAACCATCCTTGTTTTACCAGCCATCTGAGATCGAGAACAGAAAATTTGCATCACGGTAAAACTTTGCATTTCAATTTTGAATCTCATACTAATATCAAAAGAAGTATTTCTTACAGATTTAATTGCTCTTCCTTAAATTTTTTTCTCTCAAATTCATAGTACATATGTCTTAAATTGACCTAAAATTAAGTATTTGTTAATCTGTAGGATGCAGAAGCCATGAAAAAATAAATTTTGCATCGTTTTCGGTAAGAACTAGGTTTTAGTCGGATCTTCTATTAGCGCATTATATTACAGTTTTGAATCTGATTCCACCTTGGGATGAATATATTGTTTTTGACATTTCAGTGTTTTTGTTATATGATTAGTAATTATATGTTCGACACTTTCACCGTATTTTATTTCGGGTGCCGATGAATGAAGTTTATTTTGGAAAAACTTTAACTTTATCAAAATATTCAATGGAGTGCAGAAGCAGATGTAAAACAAGTTTTGATGAAATCATATAATGAAGATTATCGGTCTTTTTTATTTTCTTCTGCAATTATTACTTTTTCATGCCATATTTCTTAATTTTAAGACAAATTCTCAGCGATATATTGCAAGAAAATCACCCAGTTTTAAGATTTTGCTTTTCAAATCTTTTTTTTCTATATATATATATATATATATATATATATATATATATATATATATATATATATATATATATATTTGGGGGGGGGGAAGGAGCTACTTTAGGCTCCCTACATGTTGATTGAAAAGGGTGAAGTTACAAAATATCCCAAATCGGAGACAACCAAAACTGAGTTACAAAAACTCCACACCAAAATGGAAACTACCTAAAGTAAGAAGTAAAAAAGTAAACCTATCTCAAAAATGTGTGCCCTATAACCACAAAATCCAAGCAAATAGAAAAAGAGAAAACTTAGGCACTTTCCAAGGAGTAAGGGGCTGATTGTAGGAGGAGCAAAAGGGACCACCAACAAACCAAAAAGAGGGATCAGCAAGTAGGAGAAAAGCCGAATGCCTAGCCGTGAACCAATCCGAATTAAGGAGCCCGGAGCCATTTCTTGCAAGCCGGCTTGGCGAGCCGGATACCTTCCTTGTAAATGAACTCGATACCTAATATCACAATGTTGGGAGATAGCTTTAATTTTGTTAGGTCCAAAAGACATGGTGCCAACCTGGGTGATGTATGTCCCCAAAAATAGCATAAAGAAAAACATGGAAATCCTGAAGGAGCAAATATGAAAGTGCAGCAGCTGGAACATGGAGCCTCCATCCCAAGACCAAAACACAAAAAAAATCAGTAGCTCACAAATCTGAAATATGGTGCCTTTAAACAATCAGCATCCATCAGAAATTGCAGATGTGGGGTTGGGGTAGTAGACACCATCACCTGAAGAGTAGTTTCAGCATTTCTAGCAAGCCAATGAGCAGGTCTATTCCCTTCCTTATAGATATGGCTATACTTTATGTTGGACTGAATTGCAAAAGCCTTAATTTTGTTAATACAGTACACATGCTGCCATTTTAATTGATAATCATTAGGAGAGGGCCAGGCTAGGTGTTGATTTTGCTTTAAGGCATTAATTACCACAAGTCGAGTTATTTTCCACAATGATGAATTTCCAGTTGAAAGCCTTAGCAAGTTCAAGAGCCTTACAAATTGCTGCCGATTAGATTCCAAAACATCTTCAACGAGTAACAGGAGATTGAAAATATGAAAGGCATCTTCCCTCATGATTCTCGAACAAACCCCCACAACAAACTTCTCACCGAGTAGGAACCATTTGTGTTGGCCTTAATGTAAGGGGTGGGTGGGTACTTCCAAGTAGAATGTTTGAATGTGGTATCTTATAATGTGTTGTTTATGTGTGACCTTCAAAATGGCTAGGAAATTCTTAAGTCTGGATCGGTTTAGTCGGAAAGGATACACAATTTCCCACCACTGTATCAACAGTGCTAACACCATTCTCAAATTTGATTGAATTTCTATGCATCCAAATAAACCAAGTAATAATGAGAGGGATGGTACCCAATTTAGACTTATGCCAAGAAATCCAAGCAAACTTACTAAGATCCAACCAACCCGGAAGGATGGTGTTTATGTTAATCTCTCTAATGATCCCCTTCCACACCTCTTGGGAAAAATTGCAATGGAAAAACATATGTTGAACAGTCTCCTCCTCCACCCCACACAGATAGCATTTTGAAGGTCCTCTAATCCCCTTTAGCTTTAGTATATCATCTGTAGGAATTAGCTTATGAAACACTCTCCAGGTGAGAAAAGACATTGAAGGGGTGAGGTATTTGTTCCAGATAATTCTTCGCCAATGAACTTTAGGCCACTCATGGATCTTTAGATATATTTGTTTAGTAATGCTGTGAGTAGTACCATTACTCCAAATGATTCTATCATAATTATTTTTATCAAATGGGATGGTGGCAATCTGGTTAGCAGACTCAGCAGTGACAAATTTCTGAAGTTCCTGTAAAGACCACTTCTCACTTTCCCAACAATTTGAAACAGTGAAACAGGTTTTAACAATGTTTGGGATGGCTTCCTTCATATGGGGAGGGCACCAATTGTCTTCCCAGAAATTAACCTGGCCATTACCCAGCTCCCAACTATACAGTGATTCAGCAATTTCCCTATTCTTCAGCATATGATTCCAAGTTCTAGAAGCACCCTTCTTAATACTAACCTTAGAAGGATGGCAGCCTTTGCAATATTTCCCAATCAAAAACTTGGCCCAAAGAGAATTCTGCTTCCTTAACTGAATCCAGAGCTTGCAATAGTTAACTTTCTGTAGCTGTTGGATGCCTTTAAAACCCAAACCCCCAGCCTCTAAAGGTTTAGCCAACTTATTCCAAGCCATCCAATGGATCTCCTTTCTGTTTCCAGTCCATAGGAACCTATTAAATAAACCTTCCAGATAGTGCCTGGTGCTTCTTTTCATTGTAGTCATTTGGAGGACATAATTAGGAAAAGTGGTGAGAATGTTATGAAGTAGAGTGAATCTACCTCCAGTAGATAAATAAGAATTTGTCCAGCTTTTCCAATCGAGCCTTCACCTTCCCAATGATATCATCAAATCGAGTCCGCTCGACCCTCCCTTTAATGAGTTGCACTCCAAGATATTTCATAGGAAGGGAAGCATTAGAGAAACCCGTGCGATGCAAAATCCAATGGGTTACATTAACATTGATATTCTTTGGAAAAATGATTTCACACTTAGCTTTGTTAAACCGAAGGCCGTAAATGAGTTGAAACCGGTGAGGCATTTGGTCACTTGCTTGACGAGCATTTTTGAAGCCCTAGAGAACACCATTATATCATCAGCATAAAGAAGGTGAGAGATAATAATGTTGGATTTGTGGTGGTATCTAGCATGCTGGAGAGGAGCAATCTGATAGTTAATGAGCCTAGACAGATAATCCATGACCAATATGAAAATAGAGGGGGATAGAGGGTCCCCTTGTTTGAGCCCCCTAGTGGCTTGAAAACCATCCCAGCTCTGACCATTGATCAAAATGGAATGGTGATTAAATTTAAGCCAATTCTTGATCAAAACACGAAATCTTCATTAAAACCTCTAGATTGCGTAACCCGAAGAATAAAATTCCATTCCGAGTATCATATGCTTTCTTGATATCAAGCTTATAAATCAAGTTGCCCCCCCTGCAAGGGTTATCAAGATCTAACAGCATTTCTTGAGCAAGAATAACATTATCAGCAATGGTTCTACCAAGGACAAAAGCTGACTGGTTAGGGCTGATAATCTTATCCATATGGGGTTGAAGCCTGCCAACTATTATCTTACTTATTATTTTGCTGATTACAGTGGTAAGGCTGAGAGGTCTATACTGGTTCCAGTTTTTGGGATCAGGGGTCTTGGGGATAAGGACCATGGTAGATGCATAGAAATAGTATGGGATGTCCATACCTTGGAAAAAGCTTTGAATAGCAGTACAAACATCCACCTTGCAAATATCCCAAGTCTTCTTGTAGAATTCAGAATTGTAGCCATCAGGCCCTGCAGCCTTAGAGCTATCTATAGAGTTGAGGGCAGTCCAGATTTCATCTTGGGAAGGAACTTCAGTAAGTTGGAGCAGTTGTGTGTAGTTGCTAACATCTTCAAACAGCCTACTGTCAATATCAGGAATGGAATCTGCCTTAAAAGTAAGCAACTCTCTATAAAAATTAATAGCATTGTTGGCAATGGCAGCATTGTCTCTAATAATTTCTCCCTGATCAGTAGTGATAGACAAGATGGTATTACTTTTTCTTCTGAAATTAATGCAAGCATGGTAATACTTAGTGTTCCTGTCACCATCTTTGAATTTAATACAAGAAGCTTTCTGTTTAAGCAAGAGATCCTGCCAGTTAATGTACTGCATAAGCTTGTCTTGAGTTGCCATCAATTCAATATTTTTGCTTCCATCTACCTGAGCCTCCATTTCCAGTTTTTGGATATTCCTTTCAATACTGATAACACCTTTGTTAATATCCCCAATAGATCCCCAGCTCCAACTTCTCAGCACTTTAGCAATTTTGGTTTGAAGTTTTTGAAGTTTATCAAAAGGATTGTTACAAAAAGCTCCAACCCAGTTATTCTGAACAATGGTTTTGAAATTGCTATGGGTAGCCCATAAGTTCAAAAATCTGAATGGGGGGGTCTGCTGGTTGTTGGGGGGAGGAGCAATAGTGATGAGTATAGGTTTATGATCAGAACCTGCAAAGTTTAAATGAGTTATGTTTGTATATAGGAAATTTTGATGCCAAATGATGTTAGCCATGAACCTATCCAGCCTTTCCCAAATACTTCCTCTCCTCCAAGTAAATTTAGTGCCCTGATATCCAAGGTCAAACAGACCAGCTTTCTGAATATTTTCATTAAAATGATCCATTGTGTGTTGATTGGGAATTCTGCCTCCTCTTTTTTCATCAATAGAAGCAATGCAGTTAAAGTCCCCTCCAACTATCCAGCTAGATTGCTCAGTCTTACTGATTTGCAGCAGCTCTTGCCATAGAACAATTTCGTCTTTAGGGGTGCAACCAGACATAAACAAAAGAGGCTGCCAACTTAATACCTTGCCAATTAAAATGAAAGTGGGCCAATTGAGGGTGATCTACTTGGAGAGTCCAATGAAGTTCTTTCCTGCAAATGAGCCAAATTTTGTTAGAGGAGTTAGCATAGAAAGTGCAGCCTGGGAAATTTTTCAAAATTTTGTTCTGGGTTTTATTAACCATGCTTTCCAAAAGTATGATACACCATAGTTTGTGTTTCTTGTATAAGTAGATAAGCCTTTTGAGGGATAAGGGGTGGGCAGCCCCTCTAATGTTCCAGCAAAGGCAGCTAAACATCAGGGGGTTTTGAGGTTGGTGATGAAAGGTTTTTATTGGTTCCGGATCTAGATCCGGTCCCGCTCTCGGGGAGTCAAAAGGATAGTCCAAATCTTTGGTTATTCCGTGATTGTCATTGTTTGGAAGCTCCAGTTTTTGTATCTCGGATGTATGTTTCTTCTTTTTCCGGACAATTTGGATTTGTCGAGAGGCCTCCAATCTCTTTTGTTCTCCATCCATCAATAATCGGGGAGGGGGAAGAGCTTCGTATGCCGAGAAGCTGCCCCCACTTCAAAGCCCATCCGGTCCAAACATTCCTTCGAAGCCCACTCGCCAACCTGTATTGGCCGATCTATGTCCCCTTCGACTAACAAAGATGACTCGTTGAAGAACTTCAGGGGGATTATCTCCCACTAAGGTTTCTATTGGTACATTATGGTCCTCCAGTGCAGCTTGATTGTCTTCCAAGGTGATCACTGGATCTTTCACTTCTACAGTTTTCCTTTTCCCCATCTTTTTTTGTGTAGGTTTCAGTCTATAGCATTTTTCTTTAAGGTGCCCAAACATCCTGCAGTGGGAACAAAAGACTGGTTTATTTTCCAAAACCACCTCTTGCCAAAAACCTTCTCCTTCATCTGAAACTGTGATCCAAATCTTGTCTAGCTCAGGTAGAGATACATCTCTTTCAATAAGGACTTTAGCTGCTGCAGGATTGCCCAGATCATGGGTTGGGGTGTCAACCCTGAGAGGAGTTCCCAAAGCTCTACTTATCTGAAAGATGGCATTAGTATGGTATAGCTGTATAGGAAGATTGGAGAATGAATACCATAAAGGTTTAAGTGGGGGTTCTTTTGCTGGATCAAAACCCGGATACCACTTCATCAATTTCATTCTTGAATTTGCTATGGTCATAAATTCCATGCCTAACACTTTAGCATAGTCTTCCTCCCTTGTGAGCCTGATCAGAAGATGTCTTCCATCCAGAACCCCTATCTTCCAATTACCCATGAACTGAAAATTTTCAAAATAACTCCTCACCAATTCCATTTTGGGGTGTCCAAACTGGAATTGGCCCACAATAGAGAATTTGATAGCCTCTGCCATGGTATTCATCTCCTGAGAAGTAAAGTATATAGCAGGTCTGCCTTCCTTAGAGCCAAGTGGTCTTACAAAGGGGCAAACAGCTTTACCTGCTGCTGCATCATGTAAGACCTGGGGGAAAGTTAACAGTTCAACTTCACTGTTGTTATTACCTCTGCTAACAGCAGATGCATAAGAAAATGGCAAAGAAGAAGTATTGGAACTTCCCATAACCAATGAAACAGTAACTCAGTTTGAATCCAGCTAAGCCCGGGAAAACTCACTTTGTCTATCAGCACCCCACCAGCTGACAGCCTTCACACCAAGCACCCTGAGCAAGATAGGGAGGACCCACTTACCACTCCAGCCACCACCGAGAGACACCAGCCGCCAAAGAAAGGAAGCCATCACTGCCAAAACCCTAGCAGAGCCCCAGCCGCCACCTCCATCTTTTTATATATATATATATATATATATATATATATATATATATATATATATATATATATATATATATATATATATATATATATATATTTAAAACCGAGTATATATTGAAGACATTTGGTCATATTATTATTGTTTGTATTAAATGTAATAATTTTTAAAAGCATCTTAATTAAAACTTAGAAATATTATGTTGCCCAAAACTTTTTTCTAAAGTATTCAAAAATAGACATACCACACAATTATTATATATTTACATATCTAACACCTAATTCTTCATATTTACATACATAACACTCAAATATTCATATCACATTACATAATAACACTATCACTAGTTTTTTAAAAATAAAATAAATTATTTCATACATAGAATTTTAAAATCAAGGTGCTATAAATGTAAACATCAAACTTTAGATGTTACATGTGTAATGCAGCAGAATTCTGAGGTATGTATGTAAATTTCCTCCAAAGGAAAAAATAGTTGCTCAACCCACTATAAAAATTCAAAACTCTGCCCAACCCATATTTGGCAAATAAAAATAATTATTACAAATATACAAACGTTTTGTTTTTTTTTCTTTTTTTTTGTTCTTGTGAATTTAAAATGAGTCACTAAATTTTATATATTTAGTTAGCTTTGTCAGATTAAAATGAATTTTAAAAACTATTGAAATTATAGGCGAATATAATTGATGTCCTATCTAAAATTTGAATAATATTATAAAAAATAAAATAAAATTATATATTATTTTTATCAATATAGACCATTAAGTTTTACCCACAGTAAAATAAACTGAAAAACTTTTACTAATCCGGAAAAGAAAAGTTGACGATTTTACCATTTTTAATTTTTGTATCAAAACCCAAAACGGAAAAAAAAATATCGTTTTATCAAAAGTTTCTTTTTTCCTTCATTAAAATATTTACCGTTTATTACATCTAATTAACTAGCTAATCATAACATAACTAAACTTTGGTCTCGTTTCAACTTATTTTCACCTTTAAATGTTATAGTCTATATGGTTCATGAGGTTGTTAGAGATCGCTTAGTTTATTTTTGAATTCCGGTGTTCTTGGTGAACCTTAAAGTTGACTTAATTAAATATATATCGATTTAATTATTTTATGCTTTACTTCCTTGCTAATTTTAAGCATTTTAGTTGAATCAACATTTTATTTATTTATTTATTTATATTAAATATATTATTGATGAATTATATTAAATTTGTGCCAGTGATCAAATCAAATTAATGGCTTCCAAGGAGGCAGCTGAGCCAGACATTATTTTCATATATAGTACTTCAGATGAGGAGCTTGAGGACACTGCATGTTCAATTTTAAAAAGAAGAAAGTGGATGGATGCACCAGCAAAACAAACATTTTGTGCACTTGAATATTTTGGTAATTTCTTACCATTTATCCTTGCTCAATCACACACACACATTCGCACACATATATAGTGTTATATAAAGAGATAGATAGTTTGAGTATACATGTGTTGAGAAGAAATAATTTTATATATGTAATTTTACAGTTAAAAAACCCCCATGCTCATGCAATAAGGAAGAAATCAACTGGAATAAATTAGAAGGTAATAGCGGCCATGAAAGTGATGAAGAATATGATATGTGACCATCTCCCACACCAAAGAGAAGCAAGAGATTGACTGCTCTTGCTTACTTTGACATTCTAACCCGAAAGGAAAGAGGGATATGGACGCCCAGTATGTTCTAAATATTTTAATCATAATCTAATTTATGATGTTATATTTTGCTCACTTTAATTTGATACAGTAACTGCTAAATGTAATTAACTTTATCTTGATAACAAATAAAATTTGGTGCCATGAATGTGTAAAAGAAAACTCAACCCAAAGCAGTGTTGGCAGTTCAAAACCTGAATTGTGTGAATCTGGTGGCAACGCTAATGTATTCGGAATAAAAAAAGAAGAGATTGATAGCTCCAGCTTATCGGAAGTTTCTGAGAGAATGTAATATGAACGCTGAAATTTTAAGGTATTAATTTATTATTGGGTTTGAAACTATTAATTTTTTTATACTTCAGAGTTCATTTATTATATGAGAAACATATTTGATATGTTATTTAATATGCTTCTGATAGGGAAGTCAACCACACCAACAATCTGATTCTGATGTCGGATGCTTGTATGTTTAATGAAGTTCTAGGGAAGACCACGTTGCTTTGATATGAAAATATTCAGGGATAATTTTTAGATTTAATTGGTGCATTTAGTTGTTGTTAAATAGTTTTGAGTTTATACAATTTCATGATCTCTAATTAGATTTTGTTGCTTTCGACATTTTTATTTTTTTAATCCATACATATTTGTTATATGTTGGGTCTTAAAATCAAGATGTTGTGGTTGCATTCATTATTTTGTTAGTTGTTTACTCTTCTACTATGAAGGAGATATTTCATTTTCTCATGACTCGCTTATGATTGGTTGATAATGAAATAATAAAACTTTCAGTTAATTTTCACTTCTAATTATAGCAATTTGTATATTAAAATTTCTAATCTCTCATTGGAGGCCTTTAAGAGCACTTTATGCATGTTTGTTTGTAATTTCTCTTAAAATTTTTGCATTAGAAAAATATAAATTATTATCTATAAAGGTAACAGAATAAGTGACTTGACAAATAGAATTTCATCAATTTCATTAGGAATTAATTTTAACACCATTTCATTTCTGATTATTAAGATGTTAGATTAGATTTACATATTGACTTATTAATCATTATATTTACTTATATAACATTATAGGATCTAAATCACTTTAAAACATTTAAATTAAAAAACGGTATATTTAATTTAAATATGTTCATTTAAAAGGTATTTCTTCACTATATATAAAAAATTTATTTAATTATCGACTCAATTCATTTACAATTAATATTTTAGAGAAATCTTAATTATCCTAACCAACATTATTACTTAAATAAACTTTTAAGCTTTTTTTTTTTATAAACTCAACATCTTAGCAAACCAATTAGAAGTTTATTTTTTTTGTCCCCTTACACTAAAATTTGCAGTATTATTAATCTTTTATTTAATTAGAGAATGGTAATTTAATTGTTTTCTTATTGAAATTTCATATAAATGTAATCCATTATTCATAAATAACTATAACAATTATTCAAAACCTTTATCTTTCAAGAGAAGTTGAAGAATTTAAAAAAACACTTTTATTTGTGGAGTTGGTCACTATACTTAGTTAAAATGATTAAATGAAATTAATTGATATAAAGTTAAATAAAATTTATTAAAATTATATTTAATATATATTAAGCATTCGCTCAATATAATAATTGATATGCCGTGTGATATAATAGTTAAATTTTAGTAAGAAGGATGACAAGTTAAATATTACTGAGATTGTTCAATTGTTCCATTTTCAAATATATTGGTAATCACATGATTTGAAGTTAAAAATTAATGATATATGCAATATATAATTCAAATATTAATTAGTTAAATTATATCACAATGTCATTTTTAATTTCAAAGATAATGTGATTATGTTATGCTATTTTTATTTTTATTTTTATTTTTTATTTTTTTGTAAGGGGGATGTACATCAATAACACTTGATTAATCATTAAATATTATGTATTTCTCATTTAAATAATAAATATTGCATTGATAACACAGTAAAATAATCAAGGAAAAATAAGAATGAAACACCCTTAAAATTCCTAACCCTCTCACTCTTACAAAGGCGTGGATTCAACTATAGCTTAGAAGGGACAATTGACCCCTTTAAATTCGGATATTTACTTTTATATGAGGGTAATTTGATCTTATTGACCCTGCTGAAATATTAGCTTTGCTCCTCCTGAAATATCACTTTGTTATTCATTGTCATAATTTTTCTGACATTGGGTGTAGGGGCTCTTTGCCCGCCTAAAAAAAAATTTTGGTTCAGCTCTTGCTCACAACCTCTTCTTTTTCACGTAATGATAGTTCAGCGAAGGAAACAAATTAAAACAAGATGGTTGATTATTATAAATTAATGTTTTCAATATTAAAAAAATGGGGCAATATTTAAAAATCAACCATTCTCTTTCATCAATTTTTTATATTCTCACTCGAATATCAAAATTCATGTAAACCCAAACCCATATTTTTAATTTTTTTTCAAAATTTGAATAGTTTGATTGTGACAAGTGTACATACATCAATTCAATTCGGTAGTTCAATAAAATATATCGATGTTTAATTTATAAATATCAATATTTTAAGATGTTTTTATGTAATTATCCCCCAATAAATATATTAATAAGCATTTTCTTAGTCCGCCCGCTGGAGCTTCGTAGGGACCTAGCGACATGGCACTTATTCATTTTCTAGGAAGATTTACATGTAAATAAAAAAAGATCTTATATATTTACATATCTAAACTTTAATTTTTATTTATATGCGACATTCTACGTATAAAAAGATTTATTTCATTTTTTAAAATGAAAATAGCCCTTTTCACTGGAAAAAAAAACAACTCATCACCTAAACTTAATTTTTTTAAAAGGGCGTTTAAATGCATGCCAAGAAATCCTTTGTATTACGCATTCAACACCTAAATTTTTCTTATTACAATTATACCATACAAATCTTTCATATCATATAAAAATGTCATTAGTTTAACTTTAAGAAAATAAAATACACCTTATCCAAAAATTAAAAATTTCTCTTGAAATATTTATCATTTTAATATATATTAACAAATTATCATCGCTTCTTTATTTCTTCACATTTGAGGCTTTTCTCATAGGAGCAATAAAGGTTGAGGAGGGAGGAAATATCACTCCAAATAACATACGTGGGAATTGATAGAATTATAGTGGCGGTAAATATCAGCACTATACTAGTAAATCTGCATTTAACATGTCCGCACATAATATTTCTTCCAAGGTGGGAGGGTGAATCGAAATAGCTTATTTAGGAAGGAGAGTGAGATGGTGAGTGTGAACTATGTGTCAATAGTGACGATGAGGGAGGGTGAATCGAAATTTCTTAAGCCTTGAGAGTATGTCTGCCGTTCGGATGTATGGACGGCGACGTGAATATTTTCTCAAGACTGAGATGGGATGATAGTAACAAGAGAGTGAGGGAGAGCTTCATTTTGGCCTAGATGTGACAGGATTTATTAACCCCGTGAGTAGTGTGTTAGTGTGATTATTAAAATTTGTAATGTAATATTTAAAGTTTATAATGACGTGATTTCAAACGTGATTATTAATATTTTGAATGTAATATTTAAAGTTTATAACGACGTAATTTCAAACCCCCATCGTAAGTGTACACTACTTTAATATGCATAAAAAGCCTTTTTTGTAATTCTTTTATATAGGGTATTCTATATTACAAGCAAGAAATTTGAAATTGACTGCAAAATCAGATGTTAGTAGTTGTTGTACATTATTGTTGTAATTGCCAAAATGGGTGAAGTCAAATATTTTAGTGCACACTCAAAAAAGATTTGCACGAATCTATATATCATTTAATGGTACAAATAGAAAAATAGATGACAAAAATGGTGTCAACAGTCTGTTATGAAATAATAAGACAACATAAAGATCAGCAATTCCCATACAAGAGCATTAAAAAAAAGATGATAATAATATGTAACTCCCTCATCATCATTATGGAAGAGGCAAGCATGTAACATTAGAGTTCTTCTCTTTTTCTCCTATAAATAGGGAGCCCATCGTATGTAAAAAGGGGCTTTTCTCTCTTGACTTTTCTCATGTAGGGAAAACTTTCTCCTTCTCAATGCAACCGCTATTTTTGATATGTAAAATGTGTCATAGAGCCTGCGGATACCCTAGTTCGTCCCTATGGGGCAAATCTATGATTGTTATTTCTTTTCCATTCTTCTACTCTTTCTTTTTCTTCTTTAAGGCCCCTACAACTCTGATCCTTGAGCATGCCTTGTAGGAAAATTTTGGATTCAATATTCTAAAAGGTGCGTTGAGCGTGGAGCATGCTTTCAACGAGAATGGAAGTGATAAAGAGAAATACATCTCAGAGACACTTGTAACAAGAGAACATTAAGGAGTTTATGCAACAACATATCTGGAATCGAAAACACTTTTTCCTTCGTCTTCATAGAGGCTTTGGCTACCAGGAGAATTCAACAAAACAATTGACTGGCAACCTACAACCAAAACGTCCACAAAATTAATCAATTTTTTTTTTAAATCAAAATCAAAATAATCAAAAAACACAACCATCAAAAAACACAACAATAAAAAAAATACATCAGTAAAAAACATAATGATAAAAAACATAACAATAAAAAACATAACCGTCAAAATCAATTCAAATCATAACAAGATCAAAGCTTTCAAATATCAAGAAGTCCAACAAAATAAGAAAATCTCAAACATCAAAACCTTTTTTAGTCTTATGGAATAGCCCTTAGACTTCTCTGTCATTATTTGGACAAGGTGTAATGCCCCATGAGGTCTCCGACATCCAAGTATAACTGGAAAACTTACGACTGTCGAAAAATGGAACAGCTTTTCACAAGACCAATTCAACAAACAATCCAAACAAATTGAAACTTTAACATAAACACAATGAACAAAAAAATTTAATTTGCACTTATTCGGGTCTGTTAGAAGTTGGTGTATGCCCTACATGGCACTAACATGATGGGATCTGGTTGGCTTTTTACTCCTTTAAGGTAAGTATCTCTTTAACTTAATTAATAACACCCGAAAAAATTTTCTTTTGATCCATCATAAGTTGGAGTATACCCCACGTGGCACCATCCCTATGTGATCAAATTGGTTAACTTCAAATCAGTTAGGGCTGATTTTGGTTCTCAATTCTTTGACAAGTAAATATGAGATGCGACGAAACACATATGTCCCTTTCGGTTTACTTCATCGTAACCCTTCTTTGAAACCTTCTTTGGTCCATTGGAACTTGGAGTACGCCCCATATGACACCAACAAAATGAAATTAGGTTGACATTCCTTCCTACAATCATCAATCATTGAGTCAATAAATCTGGGTCGAAGTATGTCTTACTCTTATCGAGCATACTCAGCTCATAATATAAAACCACCAAACTTAGTTTGATCTTATTCAAAATGACTAAAAGTGTGGCTTTGGTCCATTAGAATCTGGAATACACCGTACACAACACCATCAAAATGTGACCAAGTTGACTCATTCTAAGTCAGTCAAGGTTAGACTAGAGGATTTATCCATTAAGTTGATAATTTAAAGTAAATCTCCTTAGAGACTTTTTATCATTCCAACTTATCACAATCCAACAAGATATTTTGTTTCTTCTTTTAGTGCTCGCCAATTTTAGTTAGTATTTATCGGGCCCTAACAAAATTGACACCTTGGGTGATTAAAACTAGGACAAATTTATGTCCATATAACCACTCTCTAGAGTTAGTCATTGCCCGACTTTGTATCAAAATGTTGCAATTGAAGTTTGAGTGGACTAACTCATTAAAACTAGTAGTGCTGTGATAGTTTGTTTAGTAGTTATGGTGTTTTGTTGGATGTTTAGATGCTTAAATTTAATGATTCTTTACCCTGCAAATATTTAAAATTTTATATCAATGTTACTCACGGTTTCATGCCTGCTAGTTGTAAATTTTGACTAATACCTGATAGCTTTTGAGGATTTCAGATCCCAGCACAAAAAGGTTAGTTTCTTTTACTCTCTAACGTTTCAAATTTATTAAAAAATTTAAGTTTATGGGAGGGTAGAAAAATATTAACTCATATTTGCTCTCAATTATTATATTTTTAAAAAATTATTAACATAACTTCTGACAGTTGAACCTCGCTTGAGATAACTAAAACTTTTTCTTTCAGTTGAATATTATGGAAGGATTGGATAAAAGATTTTAGTAATAAAGATTAATTTTATAAGGGTAAGATATTTCGTATGAAAGGATTTGATTATAGTTAACTATTTAAAGCAAAGAAAACTGTATTTTTAAAATGTTAAGAGATTTAAAGTATTGTGTGTTAAGAAGAGATTGTGACTTTATGATGAATAATAAAGCACATATGTAATCATAAAGTAATCTAGCTATATGAATAATGTTAGTTTGAACTTTAGAAAGAGGAGAGTGAAGTTCAAAATCGTTACAGGCTATCCAGATATAGTAATCCTCATTAAAAAAGAGCAAAAAAAGGAAAGAAAAGAAAAAAAGGATTGAAAAAAATCCTTAAAAGAAAAGAAAAAGGAAAAGAAAGAAAAATATTTATGAGGAGAAGCTTGAGGAGATGTCTAATAAAAAATTCGCTTCACTTGAGTCACCCTAAAGGGAGAACTTGATTTCACTTCTGGATTTATATTTAAAGTATTGGCCTACAATCTAATGAATTTTTCATAAACACCTTTTTCACATAATCTTTCATGGCACTCTTAATGTGACAAATTATGGTTTATCTTGAAATAAATAGAAGACTAGAACCCTTAGACTTGATTGCTGAATATTCTTATACCTGTAGTGTTAACCCGAGTTACTAAATTTCTTTCTAAAAGTCTAACTAATATATTCTTTTAAATGAAAAACTTTTAGTGATCTACAGGTGAAAAGTGCATTGCCTTGAGTTATATTTTTATGTAGTAAAATGATTACTTGAGGACAAGTAATAGTTAAAGTTTGGGGGATTTTGATGCACCAAAAATATATACTATTTTTCCTATATAGTTTTACCCATTTTTTGTGATATTGCACTTTAAAGAAAGGTATTTTTCATGATTTGTTGTAGGTATGATGATTTTAGGTGATTGGAGCGAAAAAAAGTGAAAAGGAATGAATTCGGAGCGAAAAGGAGCAAAAAGGAGGAAAACAGTTTCTGACGCCGCTTGCGCCAGAATGGGAACCGCCAGTGCCATTTTCCCGTAAGCACAAAATTTAATTTACGATAGAGTGCCACCGGCAACCTATCGGGTGCCGTCGGTGCCTGATGCACCAAAAATATATGCAGTTTTTGCTACATAATTTTACCCATTTTTGGTGATATTGCACTTTAAAGAAAGTTATTTTTCATGATTTGTTACAGGTATGATGATTTTAGGTGATTGGAGCGAAAAAAGCGAAAAGGAACGAATTCGGAGCAAAAAGGAGCAAAAAGGAGCAAAAATGTGGAAAACAGGTTCTGGCGCCGCCGGCACCATTTTCCAGAGACTCCAGAAAATATTGCGACGATAGAGCACCGCCGGCACCCGAAGTCAGTGGAATTCAAATTTGAAGAGTTTTGGCGACTTTTTGAAGGGATGCCTATGAAAACTCTTGGGATTTCGTTCCTAACTTATAAGTAACAGTTTTTTGATGAAAATGGTGTGCTTCTTCTATGGTTCTAGTGTAGTTTTAGTGTGTGTTAAGTGTTAGGGTTTAGGAGAAGAGTGTGTAAAAGTGAGGATTTGATAGGAATTCTTCTCTAAGGAGTGAAGGAGAAGGAGTAAAGTAAGAGATTACTTCTTCTTTTCCATTCTAAAGAGAGAATCAATGTTGTAAAGAAGAGAGAAAAGGATTCAAAGGAACTTCAAGGGAATTGCATTGAGGAAGAGAAAGAGATAATTTTTATTTTCTTTTATGGTTTGTATGCTTTACTTTCATATATAAAATCAATGTTTTTTTGTATCTTCTTCACGAATTCTGAGTAGTCTCCTTTGTCTTTCTTCTTGCATAAGGATGTGATGATGGATTAATGTGGATTTGACGTGCTTTTAATGTGTTGAAGAAATTGTGATGGTTTTTCATTTCGAACTTATTTTACTTTTCAATTTGGCCAATTGAAATGTTAAAATATGTTGTTGAACATTAATTCTGAAGGATTTAATGTCCTACAACAATAATGAAGAATTCATTCAATTTCTATGGATGAATTGCGTAGTTCAAGAGAATTGAGTGCAAATAAATAGGAAAATGTGTTTTGATGGACTTCAATTTGGAGGTTTCTGGGTGACAAGTTGAGATCCCCAAATTGGTTCTAAGGTTAGTAACTAAATATCAAAGGTTAGCCTTCGGGTGAAGGGTGAGTGGGAGCTCCGAAGTGAGAGCCTGTATCCTCCCAGCCTAGCCTTAGATTTAGTGACTAAACTTAGGATATGTCAATGTTCTTTTCATGCTTAGAAGAGGGGGTACTCTTTTAAGGGTAAAGAAACATCTATGCTCCTATTTGACACAATAACATAGATAATTGTTCCATATCAATCCACACATCATATTCTCATTGTAAGAGGAAAGATACTTTTCTCATATAACAAAAACCTTTCAAATACATAGTTTAGTGTGTCTGCTAGTTAGTTCTATGTTTAAAGTTGTTATAAGTAATTGTAGTTTGATTTAATATTACTGTTTTCTGCATAGTGGTAGTAGAAGTAAGTAGTAAACATTAAGTGCAATTTGAGTATCAGATTTCAGTGCTATATTATATATATTGTGAAACACTTTCTTATACTTCGTACTTCCCTGTGGGATCGATAACCAGGACTCCATTAGAGCTTTGTATTACTTGATACAATGCATATACTTGTGTTGCGTGTTCGGACTTTACAAAATCATTACAAACATACATAAATTTGAGTTCATACATTCTTGCATATATAAAGTCCATCGGTCAAGTTTTTGGCGCCGCTGTCGGGGAAGGTAACGAAGTAACTAAGTAAGTAAGGAAGTATAAACAGTATTTATTGATAATATAGTAACAGAAAACCTTTACTTTATAGTGTGTAATTGTGTGTTTATTTACTTTTTAAAAAGTGTTTGTGTGATTGTATATACGTCGTAGTGGATCTATAGGTTTAGTGTCTTAAGATTCGAAGTTAGAGCGTACTGTCAGAAAAATTAGAGAATAACAAAAAATAAATAAAAATTCTTGCAAAATGGCGAATAATCAAGATAATCAGAAAATGATATTGGAAATTTGCCAAGACCTTTATAAGATTATACTAACCCAACAGCAGATGAAATTCACATAACTATTCAAAATCCTGATGTTGCTGCTAATTCATTTGAACTTAAACCTGCTATTATCCAAATTGTACAAAATAATCAATTCGGAGGAACACCTAATGAGGATCCAAATATACATCTCGCTAGTTTTTTAGAACTGTGTGCTACTTTTAAATATGATGGAGTGTCTAGTGATGCTTTCAGACTTAGACTTTTTTCTTTTTCATTAAGGGATAAAACTAAGGCGTGGTTAAACTCTTTAGCACCTGAATCTATTAGAACTTAGGGAGAATTATAGCAAAAGTTTCTATCAAAATATTTCCCTCCATCAAACACTGCTAAACTAAGAAATGATATTGCATCTTTTTGTCAGTTTGTAGGAGAGTCAATATATGAAGCTTGGGAGAGATTTAAAGATCTTCTTAGGAAGTGCTCACATCATGCTTTACCAGATTGGTTAATAATTCAAACATTTTATAATGGATTAGTGGGATCATTGAGATCTATTTTGGTTTCTGCTACTGATAGATCGTTAATGTCAAAACCTTTTGTTGAAGCATACACATTAATTGAAGAAATGGCTACTAATAATTTTCAATGGCTCTTTGAACGGGTAAATCTAAAGAGAATAACTAGTGTTCATGATTTAGATATGATGACTATGTTAGTTTCTCAAATTACAGACCTTTCTAAGAATATAAATGAATATGGAATGAATTATTCTCAACCACGTCAAGTGTTGGAGGAAAATTCATTTGGACAGATAAAAGAATCCCAAACACCTTGTGAGACTTTAAATGTTATTAATAGACCCAACAATCCTTATCAAATTATTATAATCCTGGTTGGAAGAATCACCCAAATTTCAATTGGAATAATAGTAATGCCAATGTTAACCCGCACTGGGGTAACAGTTCTATAAATCCAATTGGAAATTCGAACAATCAAGGAAATACCAATTTTAGACCATCTTATCCGCCTGGATTTAATAGTAACCCATAATTTAAGGATAAGAAGTTGTCTACTGAAGAAATGATTATGAATATGGGAAATCAATTACAAGCTCAAGGTGTTGCTATGAAAAATATTGAAAATAAATTGGGGCATATTTTCACTGCACTTAATAAAAGAGCTTCTGGAACACTTCCAAGTAATCTTGAGAACAATCCAAAAGGTCAAAACAAGGAACAACTTAAGGCTATTCAATTAAGGAGTGGAAAAGAATTGGAAACTAGAGTGCAAAAAGAAGTTGAAATAGAAAAGGAGAAGGTGGAAATCTAAAAAGGTTCAAACAAGATTTATCCAGACTAGGAGTATCCTCTTGAGCCAATGAAGATAACTGTTGAAAAACCACCACCTCCATTTCCTTAAAGATTGAAGAAATAAAACAGGGATAACAGATTTGGAAAATTTTTGGAGATCCTTAAGAAATTAACGATAAATATTCCTTTTGTTGAAGCATTAGAACAGATGCCTGACTATGCCAAGTTTATGAAGGATATTCTGAGAAAGAAAAGAAAGTTTACACATCATGAAACTGTTGCACTAAGCAGAGAGTGTAGTGCAATTATTCAGAAGAAGCTTCCGGAAAAACTCAGAGATCCTGGTAGTTTCACTATTCCGTGTGCTATAGGAGAAAATTTTTTTGGAAAAGCTTTATGTGATCTAGGAGCTAGTATTAATCTTATGTCTTTATCAACTTTTAAAATGTTGGGAATAGGAGAAATTTCTCCTACATCTATGACTCTTTAGTTGGCCGATCATTCCATTACTTACCCTAAAGGAGTGATGAAAGATGTGTTAGTGAAAGTGGATAAATTTATCTTTCCTGTGGATTTTATTGTACTTGATGTGCAGGAAGATAAAGAAATTCCAATCATTTTAGGAAGACCATTCCTTGCTACAAGAAGAGCGGTGATTGATGTTCAAAAAGGAGAATTAACTATGAGAGTTAATGATCAAGAGGTGACTTTTAATTTTTTAAAATCTATTAAGTATCCCTCAATGGAAAATGATAATGAATGTTTTAGGATGGAGGTCTGTGAATATTTTAGAAATGATCATTTTGAGAATATATTTGAAAAGAAAGTGGAATATGAAAATATATTTGAAGAAGAAATTGAAGATGAAGAAAATTCAGATAGTAAGAAGAATGAAGATTTGGAGTATGTTCAGGAGAGATTTGAAGTATTAGACACTATGGAAGATGGAAATAAAAGCTTAATTCCATCTATAATAAAATCTGCTAAACTTGAGATGAAAATTCTTCCTAATCATTTAAAGTATATGTTTTTAGGAGAATCATCAACCTTGCCAGTTATTGTATCTTCGCAGTTAAACGATTATCAAGAACATAAGTTGTTTTAAACTTTAAAAAGATACAAGAAAGCTTTTGGATGGACTTTGGCAAATATTAAAGGAGTTAGTCCTTCGATTTGTATGCACAGAATTTTATTTAATGAAGAACATAAACCTAGAGTTGATCTGCAAAGAAGACTGAATCCTATAATGAAAGAAGTAGTTAAGAAAGAGATTTTAAATTGGCTGGATGCTGGAATTATTTATCCTATTTCAGATAGTGCTTCGGTGAGTCTAATACATTGTATACCGAAAAAGGTAGGAGTGACTGTTGAAGTGAATGAATTTAATGAAATTATACCCACAAGACAAATTAATGGATGACAAATTTGTATTAACTATAGGAAATTAAATGCCGCCACTAGAAAAAATCACTTTCCTCTTCCTTTTCTCGATCAAATGCTAGATAGACTTGCTGGACACAAGTACTACAATTTTCTGGATGGATATACTAGTTACCATCAAATACCTATTGCTCCTAAGAATCAAGAAAAGACAGTATTTACTAGCCCTTATGGAACGTTTGCTTTTTGAAGAATGTCTTTTGGACTGTGTAACACACCTGCAACAATTTAGAGATGTATGATGTCTATATTCTGTAGTATGATAGATAATGGAATATAAGTTTTTATGAATAATTTCTCTATATTCGGGACTTCATATGAAATTTGCCTGGAAAACTTAACAAAAGTTTTGGAGCTCTGTGAGAAAACAAATCTAGTTCTGAATTGGGAGAAATATCAATTTATGGTTGTAGGAGGAACTGTGCTTGAGCATAAAATTTCTGAACATGGTATGGTGGTCGATCCTTCTAAAATTAGAGTGATTGAGAGATTGCCGCCACCCACTACTGTGAGAGAGGTGAAGAATTTGTTAGGACACGCTGGATTTTACAAGCGATATATTAAAGATTTTTCTAAAATTACTAAACCTTTGTACCAAATTTTAGAAAATGATAGAAAATTTAATTTTAATGATGAATGCTTGAGAGTTTTCGAATTATTGAAACAAAAATTAATCACTGTACCTATAATTGTTTCACCCGATTAAGATTTGAACTTATGTGTGATGCGAGTGATTATGTGATCGGAGTAGAATTGGGGCAAGGGCATGATAAAGTTTTCAAAGTTATTTACTATGTTAGTAAACTCTTAATGAGGCTCAAATTAATTATAACACTACTAAAAGAGAGTTATTAGCTACAGTATTTTCTTATGAAAAGTTTAAACCATATTTAATTGGAGCTAAAAGTATTGTGCATACAGACCATTCGGCTATCAAATATTTAATGAAAAAGAAGGATGCGAAACCTAGACTCATTAGATGAATACTTCTTCTACAAGATTTTTTTTTTATGATAGTTGATAGGAAGGGAGCTGATAATCAAATAGCCGATCATCTGTCAAGAATAGAGTATGATAAATTATCTGAATTTGAAAAGGAAATTACATAAATTTTTTCTGATGAGCAACTCTATGACCACAAGAAAATGTATTAAGAAATTTATACCAATTTTATATGAAATTGCACTCTCAAGAAAGGTATTTTTTATGTTTTATTGCAGGAATGAAGATTGACAGGTAATGGGAGCAAAAAGAGCAAAAAGGAGCGAATCTGGAACAAAAAGGACTAAAATAGATGAAAATTGAACTAGCCCGCCGACGGCGAGATCTTCCCGAAAGTGAATATATTATAAAGGAGCCCGCCGACGGCGAGATCGAGCCCACCGACAGCGAGCCTTAGTGGTTAGCTATTGTTCTAGAAGCCCGCCGATGGCGAGATCGAGCCCGCCGACGGCGAGAATGTCGGTTCAAGCCAAATACATTGAATCTAAACTCTTTTTAAAGAGATGCTTAAGCAACCTTTGGATATATTCCTTCCTCTTTAAATATAGATGAATTTAGGCAAAAATTATCATCGTAGTTTGTTCTCTAGTAGTATCTTTAGTGAGAGTTAGTGTTTTATTTAGTGTCTTGGTGACTCTATTTAATTAAGTGTGTTTTATAAGAAGGAAGAGTAAAAGGAACTTCAAGGAGTCTGCTTGGGGAGAAGATTCAAGAAAAGTTTTTTTTGTTTATTGTTTTATAACTTTAAATGAAATCCAAGTTTTGTGTTATTCTTCCTATGCATTCTGAGTAGTTTTCTTTATCTTTCTGCTTGTTGTTGAGATTTGATGAAATGAAGAATTAAATTAGTTGTGCCTAAAAATATTAAATAATATTGTGATAATCTTTTACTTAAATCTTAATTTACTTTCAATTTGGCTAATTGAATTGTTAACATATGTTGAATTATCAACTATAGTAAAGATTACATCTTAGATTCAGGGAAGTCAAAAGCCTTGGAAGGAGGGTGCAAATAAATAGAAAAATATTAATTATCGGGTGTAGAATTGAACATTTTAGTGTGACAGACTAAAATATTTAATTCGGTCCTATCGTTTGGGAGCTGAAGTGTAGATGTTAGCTCTTGGGTGAGGGGAACGTGGGAGCTCTAAAGTGGCAGCCGGTATCCTCCCAGCCTAGCCGCAGATTCAGTAACCAAACATAGGACTAGTTAATGTTCTTTGCACCTGGACCAAAGGGTAAAGAATAGGAATGTTCCTATTTGGCACAATATATTTCTAACTAATTTAATTATTTATTCACTTAATTCGCTTAACAAGGAGAAAGATACTTTTCGAAATTATAATCTTTTATTTAATCTTTAAGAAATAGAGTTTAGTATAAGTGTTCGCTATTTCCGTATACTAGATTAGTAATTGCATTTGCTGAAATTAGTCCTTAAGTCTCTAAGTTCCCTATGGGATCGATATCTAGGACTCTCTTAGAGCCCTTTATTACTTGAACGATACGTATACTTGCATTGATAAAAGGGGAGGGAGCACAATTGCTATTTTACTTCGAAAAACATTTATAACACTTATAAAAGCTTAACCAATATATACAGCCTTCACTTTTTGCTCTGCTCTCCCCCGAGGTTGTCAAGCTTTTGACACCGTTGCCGGGGAAGTAAAGTAATTATTAAAGGTAATTAATAAAATAATTATTAAAGATAATTACTAGAGTAACATACTATTTTTAAAATCTATTTAAAATTGTATGCGTAAATTTGGAACCGAAAGTTTAATCCCATATGATTTAAAATTAGAGTACACTATTAAAATAATTAGAAAACAAAAACGAGAAATTATAAATTTAACTCAAATGGCAAATAATCTAGAAATTGAAAATATAAACCAACCAAGACCTTTAAGAGATTACGCTAACCCTACATTAGATGAAGTTCACTTAACTATCCAAAACCCTGATGTAGTGGCTAACTCATTCGAGCTTAAACATGAAATTATCCAAATGGTACAGAATAATCAATTTAGTGGTCACCAAACGAAGATCCTAATTTACATCTTGCTAGTTTTTTAGAACTATGTGCTACTTTTATATATGAAGTTGTATCTAATGACGCTGTTAGACTTAGGCTTTTTCCTTTTTATTTAAGGGATAAGGCTAAGATGTGGTTAAATTCTTTAGCACCTAGGTCTATTAAAACTTGGAGAGAATTATCACAAAAATTTCTATCCAAATATTTTCCTCCTTAAAAAACTACAAAGCTTAGAAATGACAACTTCTTTTAGTCAGTTTGACGGAGAATCAATATACGAAGCGTGGGAGAGATTTAAAGATCTTCTTAGGAAATACCCACATCATGCATTACCAGATTGGTTAATTATACAAATTTTTTATAATGATTAGTAGGATCTCTTAGATCTATTATAGATGCTTCTGCTGGAGGATCATTAATGTCCAAACATTTGATAAGGCTTATTCATTAATTAAAGAAATGACTACCAATAATTTTCAATGGCCTTCTGAAAGGTTAAATCCTAAAAAAATAGCCAGTATACATGACTCGGATGCAATTTCTATGTTAGCTTCTCAAATTGCTGCTATATCCAAGAAATTAGATCGTTTTAGAATGAATTATTCTCCTAATATAATAGAAGAAAATTCATTTGGACAACTTATAGATGCTCAATCTTCATATGAAACTTTAAACTCTATTAACAATAGACCCAATAATTCTTAAGCAAATTTTTATAACCCTGGCTGGAAGAACCATCCAAATTTTAATTGGAATAACAACTCTGCTAATCAGCAATGGATGAACAACTCAGTAAACCCATTAGGAAATCCATCTAACCAAGGAAATTCTAATTATAAACCTTCTTATCCACCTGCATTTAATAATAACTCTCAATTTAAGGATAAGAAGTTATCTATGGAAGAATTAATATTAAATATGTGTCACCATTTGAAAAATCAAAGTAATCAGTTACAAATTCAAGGAAACCAATTACAAAATCAAGGAACTGCAATTAAAAATATTGAAACTCAACTTGGACTTATTGCTACTGCACTTAATAATAGAATTCCTAAAACTTTTCCTAGTAATGTAGAAATAAATTCTATAGATCAAGGAAAAGAACAAATTAAAGCGATACAGTTACGAAGTGGAAAAGAGTTAGAAACAAGAATACAGAAAGAAACGGAAAGTGAGAAAGAGAAAGTGGAAATTGAAAAAGAGAAGCATCAGCAAGATCAAAATTTAGAATATCCACTTATACCTATGAAAATTTCTGTAGAAAACCCACCACCACCATTTCCTCAGCAACTAAAGCAACATAAAAAAGATAAGCAATTTTCTAAATTTCTTGAAATTCTGAAGAAATTAACGGTAAACACTCTTTTTGTAGAAGAAATAGAACAAATGCCTAATTATGTGAAATTTAAGAAAGATATTTTAAATAAAAAAAGAAAATTCACATACAATGAAACTGTTGCACTTAGCGAAGAGTGTAGTGCAATTATTCAGAAAAAGCTTCCTGAGAAATTAAAAGAACCTGGTAGTTTCACTATACCTTGCTCTATTGGAGAACAAATTTATGGAAAAGCTTTATGTGGCTTAGGAGCCAGCATAAATCTTATGCCTCTATGAATTTTTAAAAGATTAGGATTGGAAGAAGTCTCACCTACTTCAGTAACTCTTCAGTTAGCTAATCGTTTAGTGACATATCCTAAAGGAGTTATTGAAGATGTGTTAGTAAAAGTGGATAAATTTATCTTCCCAGTGGATTTTATTATTTTAGATATGGAGGAAGATAAAGAAATACCCATAATTTTAGGTAGACCCTTCTTAGCTACCGAAAAAGCTATGATTGATGTTCAAAAAGGAGAATTAAGTATGAGAGTAAACGATCAAAAAGTAACTTTTAACATTGCCAAATTAATGAAATATCCTGTTATAGAAAAAGATGATGAATGTTTTCGAATGGAAATTCTTGAACATCTGCAAAATGAACATTTTAAAGAATACTTTGAAGATAAACTAGAAATAGAAAATACAGAATTATTTAAAGAAACAGGCAATGAAGAATTAGATTATATATAAGAAAGAATTGAAATGTTGGATAATACGAGAAATGCTGAAAAGAATATAGTTCTGTCGATTGTAAACCCTCCTGAACTTGAGTTAAAAAATTTACCTACTCATTTAAAATATGCATTTTTAGGTAAATCTTCAACTGTAACAGTTATTATATCGGTAGAACTAACCAAATCACAAGAGCAAAAACTTCTGGACACATTAAAGAAGTATAAGAAAACTTTTGGTTGGACCTTAGCAGATATTAAAGGAATTAGTCCTTCAATCTGTATGCACAGAATTATTTTAGATAATGAACATAAACCAAGAGTTGATCCACAAAGGATATTAAACCCAATAATGAAATATATAGTCAAAAAGGAAGTATTAAAATGATTAGATAATTGTATTATATATCCTATTTCGGATAGTGCTTGGGTAAGCCTAATTCATTGTGTTCCTAAGAAAGGAGGAGTGACTGTTGAAGCTAATGAAAATAATTAATTAATAGCAATAAGACAAGTTACTAGATGGCGTATATGTATTGATTATAGAAAATTAAATGCAGCCACAAGGAAAGATCACTTCCCTTTACAATTTTTAGACCAAATGTTGGATATACTAGTCGTACACAAATATTTTTGTTTTCTAGATGGATATATCGGTTATCATCTAATTCTTATTGCTCCTGAGGATCAAGAGAAAACTGCATTTAACTGTCCTTATGTAACATTTGCTTTTCGAAGAGTGCCTTTTAGATTATGTATTGCACCTGCAACATTCCAGAGATGTATGATGTCTATATTTAGTAAATTAATTGATGATGGAATATAAGTATTTATGGATGATTTCTCTGTATTTGGAACATCATTTGACACATGCTTGGATCATCTTGAAAAAGTCTTAGTGTATGCAAAAAAACTAACTTAGTTCTAAATTGGGAGAAATGTCAATTTATGGTTGCAGGAGGTATTGTATTAGGGCATAAAATTTTGGAAAATGGTATTGAAGTAGACCCTGCAAAAATTTAAGTTATAGCTAAATTACCACCTCCTACTACGGTGAGAGGGGTAAGAAGTTTTCTTGGACATGTGGATTTTACAGATGTTATATAAAGGATTTTTCAAAAATTACTAAACCTCTATGCTAACTTTTAGAAAAGGACAAGAATTTTAATTCACTACAGATGTTTAAATGCTTTTGAAATAATAAAAGATAAATTAATCATAGCACCTATAATAGTTTCACCTGATTGCGAGAAACCATTTGAACTTATGTGTGATGCTAGTGATTATGCTATAGGAGCTGTTCTTGGACAAAGGTATAATAAAATTTTTAAAGTTATATACTATGCTAGTAAAATTCTCAATAATGCTGAAATCAACTATACAGTTACATAAAAAGAGTTATTAGCAATTGTATATGCTTTTGATAAATTTAGATCTTATTTAATTGGAACTAAATGTATTGTGCATACTGATCATTCTGCTATTAAATATTTAATGGAAAAGAAGGATACCAAACTAAGATTAATCATATGGATATTACTGATGCAAGAATTTGATTTTAAAATAATTAATTGAAAGGGAACTTATAATCAAATTGCAGATCATTTATCAAGACTAGGATATTGTGAATTATCTGACACTGACAATAAAATTACAGACAATTTTCCTGACGAACAACTTTATAATATAATGCTGATATAGTTAATTATATTGTAAGTGATATTTTACCACCCATGCTAACTCTGCAACAACAGAAAAAATTCATTCATGATGCTAAAACATATTTTTGGGATGAACCATATTTATATAAGCAATGTAAGGATTTAATTATTAGAAGATGTGTGCCTTATGAAGAAACTGAACAGATTATTCAAAAATGTCACGATTCTGAATTTGGAGGACATTTTGGAACTGATAAAACTGCTTATAAAATTTTTATAATCTGGATTTTATTGGCCTACTCTATTTAAAGATGTTTATACATATATCAAAACTTGTGATAAATGCCAACGAGTAGGTAATATATCTATAAGAAATGAAATGCCTTTGAATTTTATATTAGAAGTTGAAATTTTTTATGTTTGGGGATTAGATTTCATGGGATCATTTATTCCTTCATTTGGAAAATCATATATATTAGTTGCTGTTGATTATGTTTCTAAATGGATTGAAGCACAAGCCTTACCTCGTTGTGATGCTAAGAGTGTTTCAAAATTTATTTTGAAAAATATTTTCACAAGATATGGAATGCCGAGAGTGATTATCACTGACGGAGGATCCCATTTTAGGAATAAATATATTCACAAATTTGTAGAAAAATTTAACATTATTCATAAAATATCAACAACTTATCATCCACAAACCAGTGGACTAGCTGAAGTTTCAAATCGAGAAATTAAACAAGTTTTAGAAAAAACTGTAAACCCTAATAGATTAGATTGGTCTACAAGACTAGACACTGCATTATGGGCATATAGGACTGCTTATAAAACTCCGATTGGAATGACTCCTTACAGGCTTATTTATGGAAAGACTTGTCACTTACCTGTAGAATTAGAACACAAAGCGTACTGGGCGATTAAAGAATTTAATTATAATTTAAAAGAAGCTGATGAGAAGAGATTATTTCAGATGAATGAATTAGAAGAATTAAAAAACGAATCCTATAATAACGATATAATTTATACAGAGAAAATCAAAATATGGCATGATCAGAAGATTAACCAAAAAAATTTTGAACCAGGATTAATGAGTTATATGTGTGAGGTAGATGGGTAACTTTCACTCCTTCAAGAATTAATGAGTTATATTCAATTGAGAATACACCTGTTTTCCACTATTCCAATTTTTTTCATACAAGATATAATATGATTGAGATCTACTGATATTCGACTGATGAATCAGAAGATTGGGAAATATGAGAAGACGGGTACGTTAGCTTTTCTGCATCACTTCTAAACCTCATCTCTAAACACTAGAATTTCTTTATTTCTTCAAAATTATTACCCACTATGAGGGTAAATAAAGTTTCTAAGGAGTGTGCGATTTTAAATTACTGTATTCAAGCGAGATTACCCATCGACGTTGGATCTATTATTGTGAAGTCAGCCTTAGGCCTGATTGTACATGGATCGATTCATGGGCTTGGACATCCTTCAACAATTTTTGTATTATGTAGTCAGTACCAAGTTCCTTATGAAGCCTGGGAAAAGGTACTTTTGCCTTGGAAACCTTTAGACCCAACTGATATGTTTCCTACTTTGGATAACGATAATGAGACAGCCATTATTGCGGATCAAGCTTCTCAAAACTATCTTTCAATCAGGCCCTTTTTTGATAAAACTAATCTGATCTTAAGAAAACTCAAAGGATTGGAGAAAGTGGTACAAAACGTGATGAATTCATTTAACAATATCTCTGATTTCTTTGATCATATTGATTGGAGAAGGAAGGAGCACTTTGATCATTCCGGACATCTTGAGGCTAGTTTCATACGGCTTTTGAGAAGGAAAGGATGGATTTGAAGAAGATTCTATAGAAAATTTTCTTGCAGTCCTTTCTATAATCTCTTCGTGCACTTACGTTCTATCAGAGATATTAGAGATGAATTTAGTACAGATCCTTATGAGTAGATAATATTTATTCGTATTCATTTGTGTGTTAAGTTAGTTGGAATTTAGTTTTTAATGTAATTTGCACTTTTGATAATTAATCTCAGTCTAGATGAGATTATGTGTTGTTTATTTAGTCTCAGCATTTTGAGTACTGTGGTTTGGATTGCAACACTGAATTGTGTGTATTAAGATTTTAAAAGTACTTTGTTAGTAATGTAGTGCGTGAATATTGTAATCACCTGGATTTCATATATAAAGTTATGATGTTTTGTGTTGTGTAAATTTATGTGTTAAAATAGTATCTAATCACAATAAAGTGTATTTAATAGATTGATCGGACATTAAACAAGGCTTAATATGAATTGAAAATAATATAAATATTGAAAATATTAAATTTTGAAAAATCTCACCGACAGCGAGATCGAGTTCGCCGACGGCGAGATTTACCAAAAACTTTAGGCCTATTTGAATTAATTAGCTCACCGACGGCGAGATTTTTCTCGCCAACAGCAAGATCCCGAAAAACACTTTATTTTGACTGATCAACCATCACTATTCATCGTCCCCTTCCTCAAAACTTTAAAAAACTTACCTAGGGCTTGAGAGATCTTGGATTTGGAGCATTATCAGCATATTTTAACACCGGATTTGATCTTCCCTTGGTAAGAGCTTCCCTCCTATGTAAAATTTTTTATTTTCACCATGAATTTCTTCTACATTGATGAATTTTGGAAAAATTGAAAATGTGAAAAAAAGACTTGGAAGAAGTTCATGGAATTCGATTTAGATTGTTTTAAGTCACCTTTGGAAGCCATTCTACTGTTATTTTGGAAATTAGTTGAGATTTTTTGTAAATTTGATAGATCGAGAAATGGCTCCGCGATAGAAAAGGCACTGGATTTTGATGAAACACGATTCGTGAATGCTATAGCACAATCAAAATACAACCTCAATATCAAAGCAAGAAAGTGCATTCAGGATAGAGTTTTTAAGAATCCAGGAGGAGAAGTGGAACAAACGATAAGAGAGAGAAGATGGGAGAGTTTCTGTTATACAATGAATAGAGCTGTTGTTGATGTCGTGAAAGAGTTTTATGCCAACCTGACTGCAATAGAAGATACACCAATAAAGGTTAGAGGATTTTTAGTCAATCTTAATGCTGTGCATATCAATTCTTTCTACGAAGTACAAGATCAGCATACCAGCGAATACGATACATTCAGAATAATGGAAGGACCACTGGAAGTGGTGATCAACTTTCTCACTGATGGGAAAGGAACTTAGAAGATTAAGCAGCGTGAACGGATAAACTTTCCTCTTTCTATGTTAAATGCAACATCTAAGGCTTGGAACTATTTTATTTGTTCTACTTTGTTACCTACCTATCACCATAGTGAAGTAACAAGAGATAGAGCAATTCTGAATTTCTGTATTCAGAACCAGAGAAGTATTAATGTGGGGAGTATTATTTATAAGAATATATTAGCCACCTCAAGAAGTGAAAGTGGAGGAGGACTAGGACATCCTGGTCTAATTTATGCACTCTGCCAATTGTCTAGAGTAGAGGCTAGAGATGATGAGGAATGGGTTGAACCTATGAAACCCATTACCCATGCTAATATAAAAACTTATGAGTCCCACGAAGGCTGGAGATCTGGGACTAGGAGTTATGTACCTTCAACTAGTAGGGATATTCCCTCTACCAGTTATGATCCTCCTACCTATAGTTCTCCTACCCTTCATGATTTGATGAACGAAATGACTCTGCAGCGAAAAGGCTTTGAAAAGATTGAAGAAAAATTGGAACATATAGATCAGAGAATTGGATGCTTGGAGCGAAGGCACGATTATGACAGCGATTATCTCCAGAGACATTCTGAGTTTGAAATAGCCTATTATCATGCTGAGAATCGTTATCAGAGAGGAGAGCCCGATGTTATATTTCCTGAGTGCCCTCGTTATACTCACTACCAACCTACTCCACCTGCGGAACAAGGAGATGAAGACATTGCTTGGGATTTTAACATTGATGATTAGATTTTCTGATTAGATATTTATGATATGTGATTGTTTGTTTGTTTTCTTAGATTCAGTATTGACGTTTAGTTTATGAACTTTGATTGTTATGTTGTGTAAGAAATTTTAATATTGTTGTATAAGTTAAATTTGTGTTGCTTTTTAAATTTTAAATATTTAAATTCATGATTATAACTCTGAAACAAGATTTGTGAAATCTATGTGGATGTTGTGTTATGTTGTAGTATAAATTGTGTTAGTAGTTGTACTTATTTCAAAACTTCTTCACCTAGCAATTTCATTGATATTATATATGTGTAGAAAGTTATTAACAGTACAGGTAATTAAGTGATGAAAAGAACCTGCAGAACTTCAAAAAGAAGAAATACCTAAAGCATGAAGGTATGATTTAAATTTACAGTTTATTTTCTTTTCACCCTTTATAAATAGATAGAAAAATTTAAGTTTGGGGGAGGGAAAAACACAAATTTAATTATTAAATTGCTCTCAATTTATATTTTCAAAAATTTATATAACATATTTTCTGTAGTAATTTTAACTCAGTAAACTAGAATTAATTTATTTAATTATTATAGAAAGTTAAAAGAAATACTTTTAATAATTAACCAATTTTGTAGATTAAGATACTTGAAATAAAGGATAAGAATATAGTTAACTATTTAAAGTAAGGAAAACTATATTTTAAAAATATTAAATTTTAAGGTATTTAGTTGAGAAATAAAAGATTGAAACTCAATGAAGTGAAAACTTTGAAATACATATAAGGTAAGTAAATGTTTCAAGTTTAAAATTTAGGAAGAAGAAAATGAAGTTCAAAATTATTAACAGGCTAACCAAAAATAGTGATCCTCACTTGAAAAAGAAAAGAAAAAAAAGGATTGAAAATAAATCCAGAAAGAAAACAAAAAGAAAAAAATATATAAGTGAGGAGAAGCTTGAGGAGATGCCTTATCAAATATGAGCTTCATTTGAATCAACCTAAATGGTATACTCAGTTACATTTCTGAACTTATATATATGGATTAGTATTTTATTAAGTAGTATTTTCATGAGATTCCTATCATCTGAATATCCTAAGTAATTTAATATTACAGAATATAGTAATTCTTGAAATAAATAGAAGACTAGAAATCTTAAAACTTAATATCCAAATAGCCTTATATCTATAGAATTAGTTTAATTGTCTAAAAATATTTCTAATAAACTTTACTATAATATTTATTTAATTCAAATTCATAGTAATTCTGAATTAAAACTTTACTACAAATAATCATTACTTTTATGTAGCATCAAGATTACTTGAGGACAAGTAATAGTTATGTTTGGGGGATTTTCACCATAAGAAAATGTATTACAAAATTTATACCAATTTTATAAGAAATTCCACTATAAAGAAATGTATTTTTTATGTTTTATTGCAGGAATGAAGATTTATAGGTAATGGGAGAAAAAAGAGAAATAAAGAGCGAATCTCGAACAAAAAGGACTAAAATAGATGAAAATTGAACTAGCCCGCCGACGGCGAGGAATAAGCCGCCGACAGCGAGATCTTCCCGAAAGTTTTGAATATATTATAAAGGAGCCCACCGATGGTGAGATCGAGCCCGCCGAAAGCGAGCCTTAGCGATTAGCCATTGTTCTAGAAGCCCGCCGACGGCGAGATCGAGCCCGCCGACGGCGAGAATGTCGGTTCAAGCCAAATACATTGAATATGGATGTTTTTTGAAGAGATGCTTAAGCAACCTTTGGATATATTCCTTCCTCTTTAAATATAGACGAATTTAGGCCAAAATTGTCATCGTAGTGTGTTTTCTTGTAGTGTCTTTAGTGAGAGTTAGTGTTTTATTTAGTGTTTTGGTGAGTCTTTTTAATTAAGTGTGTTGTACAAGAAGGAAGAGCCAAATGAACTTTAAGGAGTCTGCTTGGGGAGAAGATTCGAGATAAGTTTTTTTTTGTTTATTGTTTTATAACTTTAAAAGAAATCTAAGTTTTGTGTTATTCTTCATATGTATTCTGAGTAGTTTTCTTTGTCTTTCTCCTTGCTGTTGAGATTTTGTGAAATGAAGAATTAAATCAGTTGTTCCTAAAAATATTAAATAAAATTGTGATAATCTTTTACTTAAATCTTAATTTACTTTCAATTTGGCCAATTGAATTGTTAACATATGTTAAATTATCAACTATAGTAAAGATTACATACGAGATTCAGGGAAGTCAAAAGCCTTGGAAGGAGGGTGCAAATAAATAGGGAAATATTAATTATCGGGTGTAGAATTGGACAATTTAGTGTGACAGACTAAAATATTCAATTCGGTCATATCATTTGGGAGCTGAAGTGTAGATGTTAGCCCTCAGGCGAGGGGAACGTGGGAGCTCTGAAGTGGCAGCCGGTATCCTCCCAGCCTAGCCGCAGATTCAGTAACCAAACATAGGACTAGTCAATGTTCTCTGCACCTGGACCAAAGGGTAAAGAATAGGAATGCTCCTATTTGGCACAATATAATTCTAACTAATTTAATTATTTATTCACTTAATTCTCTTAACAAGGAGAAAGATACTTTTCAAAATTATAATCATTTATTTAATCTTTAAAATATTGAGTTTAGTATAAGCGTTCGTTATTTCCGTATATTAGATTAGTAATTTCATTTGCTGAAATTAGTCCTTAAGTCTTTAATTTCCCTGTGGGATCGATATCTAGGACTTCATTAGAGCCCTTTATTACTTGAACAATAGTATACTTGCATTCATAAAAGGGGAGAGAGAACAACTGCTAATTTAATTTCTGAAAAACATTTATAACATTTATAAAAGCTTAACCAACATATACACCCTTCACTTTCTACCTTGCTCTCCTCCGAGGTTGTCACTCTATACTATTATGGGAAGTAATTTCCTTTGGTATGTTGATATTGTGAATTATTTTGTAGGTGATATTGTACTACCTGATTTAACAAGGCAACAACAAAAGAAGTTTAAATATGATGCAAAATTTTATTTTTGGGATGAGCCCTATCTATATAAACAGTGTAAGGATCTGATTATTAGAAAATTTGTGCCATAAGAAGAAACGAATTTGATTATTCAACAATGTCATGATTCGGAATTTGGAGGTCATTTTGGTACTGATTAAATTGCTTTTAAGATTTTTCAATCTGGATTTTATTGGCCTACTCTTTTTAGAGATGTTTATAGATATATTAAATCAAGTGATCGATGTCAGATAGTAGGTAATATCTCAAGAAGAAATGAATGCCTCTAAATTATAATTTGGAAGTTGAAATTTTTTATGTATGGGGATTAGATTTTATGGGACCATTTACTCCTTCATTTGGAAATTTATATATATTGGTTGTCGTTGATTATGTCTCGAAATGGATTGATGCTATTGCTTTACCTAGATGTGATGCTCGTAGCATTTCAAAATTTTTTAAAGAAAAATAAATTTACAAGATATGGAATGCCGAGAGTGATCATAACTGATGGTGAATCCCATTTTAGGAATAATCGAATTAAGAGATTAATTGAGAAATATAATATTATTCATAGAATTTCTACTGCTTATCATCCCCATACTAGTGGTTTAGTAGAAGTTTCTAATCGTGAAACTAATAGAATTTTGGAGAAAACTGTGGATAATCATAAATTAGATTGGTCTGCTATATTAAATACTGCTTTATGGGCTTATAGGACTCTGTTAAAACTTCTCTTGGAATGTCTCCTTATAAACTAGTGTTTGGTAAGACTTGCCATTTACCGGTTAAACTGGAGCATAAAGCATATTGGGTGATAAAAGAGTTTAATTTTAATTTGAAAAATGCTAGAGAGAAAAGATTTATGCAATTGAATGAATTGGAAGAGATTAGAAATGCATCTTATCATAATGATAGGATTTATAAAGAGAAAATGAAATTGTGGCCTGATCCGAAGATATTGAAAAAGAACTTAGAATTAGGACAAAAAGTTTTATTATACAACACAAGATTGAAGTCATTTCCTAGAAAGCTCAAGTCTAGATGGTTAAGACCTTTTACTGTTGTAAAATTTCATTCTTTTGGAGCTATTGATATATAAGATCCTGATACTGGAAAGATTTTCAAGGTTAATGGGCATCGATTAAAGCCTTACTTTGATCGGTTTCAATCTGACTTCAAAGATGTTTTAATACTGAGTCATCTTGATTAACTGAATGGTTTGTCGGGCTGATGACTTTAAACCAAGCGCTTTATGGGAGGCAACCCATATGTATATTTGTGGTGTTTGCTTGTTCGATGTAGTTGTGTTTTTTAGATAGTTATTTTTGAATCATAATTACCCCTAAATACTTTTAAAATGGATAAATATTGGATCGAATTAAGATATTGGAATATTTTGGGCCAAACGGAGTTCGGTGAGAATTTTGTACCACTGGCGCCGCAGGCACCAGAATGGGCGCCGCCGGCGCCCTATCACAGTTGTTACACTGAACTTACAGGTTTGAGCGCCGCCTGCGCCCAAAACATTTTAACTCCATTTTTTACTTCCTAACTCCAGAAAAATGAAAACTACCATCCCAATTCGCATCCCATGGATTCCCACTCCATTGAAACCCCTCGATCTTGCGCTTTCAACCGAAGGAAGTTAATAAATTTTGAGGCGCAGCGTTTGTTCAACAAAGTGATGATGAAGAAAAGGATTATCAAGGAAAGAGGCTTCATAAATCAAGGTATGGATAATCCTACTACTAGAATTGAAGAAATTATTAAAGAGAGACGTTGGGAAGTTCTTTGCTACACTACCGCTGCCATTGTTGTCCCTGTCGTGAAAGAATTCTATGCGAATCTTCACTGGATCAACCAAGGGTTTTTTATTTGTGCATGGTAGATTTGTACAATTCACTCCTGCACAAATTAAAGATCTTTTCATGATTAAGATTGTACCCATTTGCCATTATTCTAATTTCAATGCCACACAAGATAATATGAATGATGTGTATCGATATTTGACAGATGAGAATGAGGATTGGGAAATTATAGAGAATGGATACATTAGCTTCCCATCTGCATCTTTAAATCCAGTGTCAAAGCAGCGGCACTACTTTATTTCAGCAATGTTATTTCCAACATTGAAGATTACCAAGGTAACCAAGGAAAGTGCCATTTTGAATTTATGTATTCAATATGGAAGGTCGATTGACATTGGTAATATCATTGTGTAATCAGATTTGGGATTAATTATTCATGGATCTAAACATGGGCTTGGACACCCGTCCACCATATTTCTGTTATGTACTCAATCGCAAGTTCCATATAAATGTTGGGAAAATGATCTTCTTCCATGGAGGCCTATTGATCCAACTAATCCTTATGACTGCCAGACAGTGGAAGATGAAGATGACATGAATTTGCTTGCTGATCAACCAACACAGACTTCACAACCGATTCAACCCTATTTTCCTGAAGGTTCCAGAATGATATTGAAGAGGATCAAACGGTTGGAGAAAGAGGTGCAGAACGTTATGAGTGCTATCAATAACATTTCTGATTTATTTGATCATATAGATTAAAGAATGAAGGAATAATTCGATCACACTGGTCGAATTGAGATGGGCTTGCTTAATCTAATGAAGAAGAACACGATGATTGCTGAGGAATCATCTTACGAATTTCCATTTCCTCCATTCTATAATTTGTTCGTGCATCAGCAATCGATTGGAGACATTAGAGGAGAGGATAGTTCTGAAACTGATGTGGAGTAATTAATGGATTCTACTTATGCTTGTTGTGTGTTTTGTTTGCTTTGTTTAATTTTGCTTAGTGTGTGTAGTATTTGCTTTGCTTTGTAATTTGAATTTGGATTTCTATATGCTTTCTTTCATTGTGTGCTTAGATTTTAGTCTTTGCTATCATAGAGTACTTGAAGCACTAAACATCTAAAAGTTGGTTTGGTTTGAATGAACATATTTGGTGTTTATATTGTAACTTGGATTATATATATATATAAGTTTGTTTTGTATTCTTTGTGAAAATATGTAAATGCCTATTAAAGGGTTAAACACCGTTGTGGAAGTTGAAACGATCGAAATTACGAAAAAAGTTTCGGACCCAGTAAAAAGTTTTGATCTGGCCGCTGGCGCTGAATCCAGAGAGTTTGGCATTTATTTTAAATAGAGCGCTGCCGGCGCTCGAACCTAGTAAAAGGCTAAAAACCCTCATTTTCCTGATTTTTACCCTGGGACCCACAAATTTTTCCATTGCCTTCGTCTTCCTCCTCCATTTTCGCAATTTTGAAGATCTAGGGCTTACTAGATCTCGGATTCAAGGTGATTTCAAAGCTTTTCGATGCTGGATCTACACTTCTCTTGGTAAGAGCTTCACTTCAAGTTAAAATTTTTTTATTTTCACCATGGAAATCTCTCACATTGCTTAGGTTAGAATTTTTGGAGTTTTAAATAGATTTTGAGATTTCCATGATGTAATTTGCTCTTACTTGTTTAGTATAGTATTTGGAGTTTGTTACATTGTGAATTTTGGATTTATTGGAATTTTCTTGCAAATTTTAGAAATTCACATTTCTCCAAGGATGAGTAAAGGGATGAGAAAATTGGATTTTGATGAGGAGAAATTCGTTAATATTAAAGCCCAATTTCACTTTAACTCTTACCTTTACAACAAGAAGTGTATCCAGGATCGAGCTTTTGATAGTCCTGGTGGATCTGTAGAACAGTTAAATGCAGAGCGGAACTGGGAGCGATTTTGTTATTTTACTGTGAATGTTGTTATGGGAGTTGTTAGAGAATTATATTCTAATTTACCCTGGACTAAGACTGAGTATGTGCTAGTTAGAGGAAAAATGGTTGAGTTTACTCCTCAGCGTATCAATGCTTTCTATCAGACTCGAGAACCTTTTGTTTGTGAATATGAAAACTTTGATACTCGAGGAGAAAATATGAGAGAAGTGATTGCTCTTCTGACAGACGGAAGAGGCGAATGTATAGTAAGTCAAAAACAGTTGATTAACTTCCTCTCTTCCACATTGAATGTTGCATCAAAAGTATGACATTATTTCATCTCTGCAAGACTATTACAATCTTATCACCACAGTGAAGTTACAAGGGATAGAGTGATTATGAACTATTGTATTCAGAAGATAAAAAAGATTGATATTGGAGCTATTGTTTACAAGAACATTCAGACGATTGCTAGAGGCGAGACCACTGGAGGATTAGGACATCCTGCCTTAGTTCATGCCCTGTATGTTCAGTATGGAATGGAGTTTAGTAGTTCTAAAGAAGTGGCTATACTATTGAGACCAATCACAAAGACTATTATCCGTACTTACGAGTCTCATGTGGGAGCCCGAGTTGAGCGTAGGAGTACTGATATTCCTACTATGAGTTATGATGTTCCATCTACATCTGAGCCGCCTACCTTATCTGATATTATGGAGGAACTGAGATTACAGAGTGCTAGTGTGGATAGACTCCATGGTAGGATGGATATGTTTTAGGCGAGGAGTGATGTGAATGAAGATTATCTGCAGAGGATAGTTGAGTTCGATATTGCTTATTATGATGCTCAGGTCAGATTTATGAGGGGGAGTCTGATGTGATATTTCCTACTTGCCCAAGTTATACACCATATAGACCTGACCCTGCCGATGACCCTGCTGATCCTAGTGTTGGAGATTGGTAGATTGTTTGTTTCTATTTCTGTTGTTTTTATTGTGTTGTGTTGTACTGTTGTGATGTAGTAGTTATTTATTTTTCATGTAATCTGTAACCCTGTTGGTGTATTGTTATGTTGTATTAAAACATTGAAATTGTTAAATGGACTGTGTAGTATTGTGATAGTTTGTTTAATATTGTAGTTTTTTGTTGGATGTTTAGATGTTTAAAGTTAATTTCTCTTTACCCATGCAAATATTTTAAATTGTTTTATCGCTGCTACTAATTTTTTCATGCATGCTAGTTGTAAATTTTGACTAATACCAGATAGCTGTTGAAGAGTTCAAGATTCCAGCACAGAAAGATTAGTTTTCTTCTACTCTCTACAGTTTCAAATTTACTGAAAAATTTAAATTTGGGGGAGGGTAGAGAAGTATTAACTTTTATTTTTTCTCAAGTATTATATTTTCAAAAATTATTAGCATAACTTCTGGCAGTTGAACCTCACTGTAAGTAACTAAAACTTTTTATTTCAGTTGAATATTATAGAAGGATTGGATGAAAATTTTTAGTAATAAAGGTTAATTTCATAGAAGTAAGATATTTGGTATGAAAGGATTTGATTATACTTAACTATTTAAAATAAAGAAAACTGTATTTTAGAAAGCTTAAGGGACTTAAAGTATTGTGTGTTAAGAGGGATTGCGACTTTATGATGAATAATAAAGCTTGTACTTAACTATAAAGTAAGGAGGTGTCTTAAGTTTGAACTTTAGAAAGAGGAGAGTGAAGTTCAAAATCATTAAAGGCTATCCAGATATAGTAATCGTCATTAAAAGAAAAGAAAAGAAAAGAAAAAAAAAGAAGGAATGAAAAACAATCCCAAAAATAAAAAGAGAAAGAAAAGAAAAGGAAAAAAAAGAAAAATATTAATGAGGAGAAGCTTGAAGAGATGCCTAATCAAAAATTAGCTTCACTTGAGTCACCCTAAAGGGAAAACTTGATTTCATTTCTAAATTTATGTTTAAGGTATTGGCCTACATTCTAATAAAGTTTGCATGAACTCCTTTTTCACATAGTCTTATAAGGCACTCTTAATGTGACAAATTATGGATCATCTTGAAATAAATAGAAGTCTAGAACCCTTAGACTTGATTGCTGAATATTCTTATACCTGTAATGTTGACCTGAGTTACTAAATTTCTTTCTGAAATCTAACCAATATATTCTTTTGAATTAAAAATTTTAGTGTCCTACAGTTGAAAAGTACATGCCTAAAGTTATAATTTTATGTAGTAAAAAGATTACTTGAAGGACAAGTAATAGTTAAAGTTTGGGGATTTTGATGCACAAAAAATATATACGGTTTTTGCTATATAATTTTACCCATTTTTGGTGATAATGCACTTTAAAGAAAGGTATTTTTCATGATTTGTTGCAGTTATGATGATTTTGGTGATTTGAGCGAAAAGAAGCAAAAAGGAACGAATTCGAAGCAAAAAGGAGCAAAAAGGAGCAAAAAGGAGGAAAACAGGTTCTGGCGCCGCCAGCGCCAGACTGGACGCCGTCGGAGTCATTTACCAAAGACTCCAGAAAATATTGGGTCGATAGAGTGCCGCCAGCGCCCGAAGTTAGTGGAATTCAAATTCGAAGTGTTTTGGCGACCTTTTGAAGGGATGCCTATGGAAACTCTTGGGATTTCGTTCCTAACTTATAAGTAACAATTTTTGGACAAAAATGGTGTGCTTCTTCAATTGTTCTAGTGTAGTTTTAGTGTGCGTTAAGTGTTAGGGTTTAGGAGAAGAGTGTGTAGAAGTGAGGATTTGAGAGGAATTCTTCTCTATGGTGTGAAGGAGAAGGAGTAAAGTGAGAGATTGCTTCTTCCTTTCCATTCTAAAGAGAGAATCAAGTGTTGTAAAGAAGAGAGAAAAGGATTCAAAGGAACTTCAAGGGAATTGCATTAGGGAAGAGAGAGAGATAAGTTGTTTTTTCTATTATGGTTTGTATGACTTCTCTTTTATATATAAAATCCATGTTTTATTGTATCTTCTTCATGAATTCTGAGTAGTCTCCTTTTTCTTTCTTCTTGCATAGAGATGTGATGATGGATTGATGTGGATTTGACGTGCTTTTAATGTATTGAAGAAATTGTGATGGTTTTTCATTTTGAACTTAATTTACTTTTTGATTTGGCCAATTAAAATGTTAAAATATGTTGTTGAACAATAATTCTGAAAGGATTTAATGTCCTACAACAATAATAAAAAATTCATTCAATTTCCATGGATGAATTGCGTAGTTCATGGGAATTGAGTGCAAATAAATAGTGAAATGTGTTTTGATGGACTTCAATTTGGAGGTTTCAGGGTGACAGGCTGAGATCCCCAAATTGATTCTAAGATTAGTAACTAAATATCAAAGGTTAGCCTTTGGGTGAAGGGTGAGTGGGAGCTCCGAGAAAGCCGGTATCCTCCCAGCCTAGCGTTAGATTTAGTGACTAGACTTAGGATATGTCAATGTACTTTTCATGCTTAGAAGAGGGGGTACTCTTTTAAGGGTAAAGAAACATCTATGCTCCTATTTGGCACAATAACATAGATAATTGTTCTATATCAATCCACACATCATATTCTCATTGCAGAAGGAAAGATACTTTTCTCATATAACAAAAACCTTTCAAATACATAGTTTAGCGTGTCTGCTAGTTAATTCTGTTTTTAAAGTTGTTAGAAGTAATTGTAGTTTGATTTAATATTACTGTTTTCTGCATAGTGGTAATTGAAGTAAGTAGTAAACTTTAAGGACAATTTGAGTATAGGATTTCAGTGCTATATTATATACACTTTCTTATACTTCGTACTTCCCTGTGGGATCGATAACCAGGACTCCATTAGAGCCCTGTATTACTTGATACAATATGTATACTTGCGTTTAGTGTTCGGACTTCACAAAATCATAATAAACATATATAAATTTGAGTTCATACATTCTTACATATATATAGTCCACCGGTCAGCGCTCAATGTCGGCGGATTTCAAATTTGAAGAGTTTTGACGACTTTTTGAAGGGATGCTTTAGGAAACACATGGGATTTCATTTCTAACTTATAAGTAACTGTTTTTGGACAAAAATAGTGTGTGTTCTAGAGTTTTATTGTGGTTCTAGAGAGGGAGAGTGTGTGTTGAGTGTTAGGGTTTAGAAGAGTGAGTGTAGAAGTGAGAATTTGAGAGGGATTCTTCTTTAAGGAGTGAAGGAGAAGGAGTAAAGTGAGAGATTGCTTCTTCCTTTCCATTCTATAGAGGGAATTAAATGTTGCAAAGAAGAGAGAAAATGATTCAAAGGAACTTCAAGGGATTTGATTGGGGAAAAGAAAGAGATAAGTTGTATTTTCTTTTGTGGTTTGTATGACTTTTCTTTTATATATAAAATCTATCTTTAATTGTGTCCTCTCCATGAATTCTGAGTAGTCTACTTTGTCTTTCTACTTGCATAGAGATGTGATGATGTGATGATGTGGATTTTAAGTGCTTTTAAAGTAATGAAGAAATTGTGATGGTTTTTTCATTTTGAACTTAATTTACTTTTCGATCTGGCCAATGAATTGTTAAAATATCTTGTTGAACATTAACTCTGAAAGGATTTAGTGTCCTACAACAATAATGAAGAATCCATTCAATGTCCATGGATGAATTGTGTAGTTCATGGGAATTGAGTGCAAATAAATAGGGAAATGTGTTTTGATGGACTTCAAATTAGAGGTTTCAGGGTGACAGGCTGAGCTCCCCAATTTGGTCCTAAGATTAGTGATTAAACTCGAAGGATAGCCTTCAAGTGAAGGGTGAGTGGGAGCTCCATAGTAACAGCCGGTATCCTCTCAGCCTAACCTTAGATTTAGTGACTAAACTTAGGATATGTCAATGTTCTTTTTATGCTTGAAGGAAGGGGTACTCTTTTGAGGTTAAAGAAACATTTATGCTCCTATTTAGCACAATAAAATAAAATAATCATTCCATATCATTCACACATCATATACTCGTTGCAAGAGGAAAAATAATTTTCTTATATATCAAAACCTTTCAAATACAAAGCTTAGTGTGTGTCTATTAGTTAATTCTGTTTTAAAAATATTAAAAGTAGTAGAAGTAAACATTAAACTTTAATTGCAAATTGAGTATTTGATTTCAGTATTACGTTATGTATTGTAAGAATCGTTCCTTCCCTGTAGGATCGAAAACCAAGACTTTATTAGAACCCTGTATTACATGATATGACACGTATACTTGCATTGAATGTTTGGACTTTATAAAATCATCATTAAATATATATAAATTTGAGCTCATAAGTTATTGCAATATTAAGTCTGCCACATTATGGGGTGTGAAAAGTGTGAGTGTAATGCATGTGTGAGTGACGTTTGTTGCCAAGTCATAAGGGGCTTTCCTAGTGTTTCATGGTCCTAAAGGACTCATTTTTTAGCTTCACAGTGTTGGTCTAAACCAACTCAATCAGTGGAGGGTTTATGACCAACAATGTGAAACGTCATAAAAGAACCAAGAAGTGGTTAAAACTTTTAAAGAGGTAGGTCCCATCAATAGTCCTCTAGGATACTCAATAGAAGAATCTTAGGGCTAGATCCTTTTCTCTAGTAGAAAAACAAGACCTCACCAAAATTAGGTCAATAATGTTGAGTGTCATATATGAGGTAAGGAAAGTTTACGGTGACATGTAGGGAGAATAACTTCACCCATTCGCTAAACTGGATCATCCACTAGAGGAATCTAGCTTAGCCATTACCCATGAAGATTTTTTGTTGGCAGAGGAAAAGTTTGATTCCTGAATGATGTCAACTGAGTGGTGACGCTGAAATCCTAGACCTGATCGTTTAGCTGAGCAGTGAGAGCTTAAGTACTTCAGTAGTTGTAGTGGGAATTTATTTCAGGTTTATCCTACGCCAACAAGTCGCTACTAAGTGTCGCATTTTGTGACAGATTTGACAGATCATTTTATATCTTGGAGTTGGTTGACCACCCCACATTCCTCCTGAACTGCTTAATGTGTTGTCAAGACCTCCTCCCCTGAAGTAGGAGCCGGAGAGCCCTTTGGAGGTAATAAGAGCTGGTTGTGGATTGTTGTTCGCATTATGCCTGGCATTTTCAGTGGCGATATTGATCTTCACACTACATAATAGCAAATATATGTCATCTAAATTTTTTGGATGGCAGATTTGAAGGACTGGTAAGTGGAAGGTAGACCATTGTAAACATATAGGATCACGTCTTCATAATCAATGTGAGCACCTACTGTAAAAATATTGTCCATTGCTTTGATTTGCCAGAGGTATTGCGTCACTTTGTTGTTCTTCATTGTAATGTAATGGAGGTCATTTTTCAGTTGAATTACTGGAACCTATTTGTGCGTTTAAGCCTCCTCTAGATAGTACTCCAAATTTCAACGGAGGTTTGAGATGAAGAACAAAAGGAAGTATTGTTGCTGAAATAGTTCAATAGAGTGATGCTGATAGATTTTGATTCGTATGAGTCCATGTTGCCAAATGAGAATCGGTCTCCAGAGGGTTCCAATTCTAAGAGAAGAACTTCTGTGGGCAGACAAAAAAACATCAGAAATCCAAGAAACCCATTTTCTATAAAGATTGTCATAATTTGAGCTCTACAAATTGGGTAGTTTTCAACTTTTAATGGATATTGAGCCAAGAGTGTCATGTGAGAGATCAACTTGAAAGAGGGAGAGGCTTTGATATTTGTTAGGGATGTTGAGATCAGATTGGAGCTTGTTGAATCCTTTAGATCTGTTCGAAAGAAGAATAAATGATGTATTACAATGCAGTGGAAGAGATGTATTAGATTTGTCCACAGTAAAGAAGAATCGAAACTTTGATCGAAGTCCAGACGAAGCAACTCAAAGCTTCAGAAAGCAACTTGCAATTCAGAGCTGGGCCACTAGGCTTCATCCAGTTACAAAAGGCAAGTGATCGTTGAAAGCTTCAGGAGAATTTGAAGCAGATAAATAATTCGAAGCAGATAAAGCTCAGGTTAAACTTCTTCGGCACAATGACTTGTTGACAGAGCTCAGTGTATCCCAGATAACTGATGGCCTTTCCCGATTGGCCTTGGCAACTAATGGAAGAGCAGAAGGAGCACTGAGGGAGATTTACAGAAAGAAGAAGTAGAATGTAATAATGCTTAAACATTTCCCCACTACCACAGTAGCCTGTATCAGGGAAATGGAGTGCAAACCAGAAAATAAAGGAAAAGCATATATGCGTATAATATATTTGTTACTCGCAAATAAGAATATATTAAAAATAAAGATTTATTTAATCAAGAAGGATTGGATCAATAAATTTGTATTTACTTTTATTAAAATATCAGATTAAAAAATGCAAGTGTAACACTAAATTTAGCTAATAAGATGTTTAGGATTGTTTGTTATAAGTTTTTTTTCCCCTTAACGATCATATCCAATAATTTGGAGATTGTATATATAGTCAAAGAAAGTAATGTTTTTGAATCTTTAATAAATATTTAAAAATATCACATTTTCTTTTTTAATTTTAAATAGTTAACAATCAATTTTGTAAGGTAATCGGAAGCAATTTTAACTTCTCTTCAATACTCTTATATCTTTTAAAATTCAAAATCAATTACTTTAGTTGTAGTTTGTTGATTCAAAATTTAACATGGGCAACATGCAACATATTATGTTGCACACAAACTTGTGTACTATATGGTTGAAGGCCTGAAGTCAAATATTAGGACATTATAGATTATTTATTCGTTATGGATTACAAGTATAAAATAATATAAGAACATATTCCTTTTAAGGTCTGAAAAAGTGAGACAACCATTTTATCAATATCACATAAAACGATGAAATATTCTTTTAATAATAGAAGACAATTAAACATAAAAAAATGCAACAAATATGAATTGCTTAAGAAGGTGTGCAGAATCGGAAACCACAAAATCAAGCTAATTATAGAAATATAACAACAAACATATACTCAATCTAATCTAGTTCGTTGTATCTTGGTGCATCCTCTTTTTTGCATTCTTCTCTTCCCAAAAGCTTTGTTAAGCTTTAAAGTATTAGATTTCAATATCAGATTTTTGGTATTTTTTACTACCCTGGGAAAAAGTCATTATAGAACATGTCAAATAAAGATAAAATATAATTTAGAAGCACAAAAAATAATTAAACCCAAAGCTAATGAGAAAATGGTACCTTCAAGTTCAGTTTCTTGTCAAACCACTTGTTACAAGAATAGTTGCAAAGTATGATGTTATTATCGCTCTTGGTAATACCAGCATCCATTTTGAAGTTGCTTACATTGTCGACATTGCTAGACTCACCATCCTCTATGAGCCCCAACTTTTCTCGTTATAGTTTGGTGTCAACAATTTTGAGGGGGAAATCAAAGTTTATTATCTTTGATCGCTTGATCTTTGATCTTGTTATTAATGCCTATTTTTCAATGATAATGAACCACTGGAGATCCTCTAAGGCATTTGACTAGCCCATTTACATTGTTTGAGAGGATGAAGTTGACATCATCTTGAGTACAGAAATGCTTGCTGGACAAAATCATTACAATAAACTCATCAGAGTGAGTTGTAATAGGTGATTTGTAATTGGTTTGGATCAGTATGAGCCACCTTAAGTATTTGTGAAAACAAACAAGAAATATATCTCCTCCTTTGCTCAACTAAAATCTGATTAATAAGATTTTAGTGGTATAAAAATGCCGCACTTTAAATTTATTTTAAAAAAAATATATACATGATGGAATTCATATATACATAAGGAATCATTCAATGGTCAACATAGTTAATTATAAATAAAATTTGTTAAGGGTAGGAAAAAAAAAATCATAAAGAAACCTGAAGTAGTTGCCATTTAGGTAACTCTAATGGGTCACTAACATCCGTACAATTGTGCTATGTATTCTTGTACTAATGATCGAGTCAATGATCTCATTGTCCACATTTGTGGTTACTCAAACTCAAAGTACTTTTGCCTTTGCATGCAAATTTAATGAGTTTAATTAAAAAAATAATTATAAATTTTTTTTGTGATAGGCTCTTGTAATTCTTTGAATCTTGAAATAGATCATGATTAAAGTTAGAATGATTAACTAGCTATCCAAAAATGGATGAATTAAAAAAAATCCTACACTTATTGGGTGATTTAACAATTCACTTTATTATGTGTGATCCTTTAGATTATCAACGCAGAAAATCTTACAAATTTCACATGGCTGGCTTTCTACACTCGAGCTTAGATGACAACCTATAAGAATTCCTTATAACAACTCCAACGTAGCGAACTCTCCCATTTTCTTATTTTCTAAAGGAATGTGCCTCAATTAAAGTATATTGTAGACATATATTTATTGCTGAATACCACGATTCCTATTGATGAGCCAAACCATCACTGTGGTAGGGGAGTTTTCTTTGGTTGTTGGTATTGACATAATGGTTTAGAAAGAAAATTCCCCATATTTAGATGCATAGTAGCAAAATCTCATTGTCATAACTCTCCTCCTCTAATCTTATGCTATCTTTATATTCCCTCTTTACTCAAACATTTCAAAGATTTTAGTTGCCAAACTTGTTGGAACGAAATGCTTTTTGGCTCCACACAAACGCATTTGAGTACCTTTAAGGACCAACTTGCCATAATAGAGGCTAATGTTGAAGAAAGGGCATAATCCACACCAACTAGCTTAGATTACAATTAAAAAGAAATCATGAATGTTTCAAAGAAATTAAACTAGGATTATTGATAAACTTTACAAAATTTAAAAGTATTATGGTTTTTGTCTAATTAAATTCACTAAATAGAAATTAATATGTGATTAACTAAATAACTTAATAACTAATAATTAATATAAATACAAATGATATTAAATTAAAATAAATTAAATTAGTCGAAATAATTGAGTATTAAAATTACTTTTTCACTAACTGAATTCTATCACTAAAAAAAATTACCAAACAATTTCACAAATTTAACAATTTAAACATTTATCGTTTAAAACAATTCTTGAAATTTAATCACCATAAAATATTCAAAATCTCGATTTAGAGTTAAATCCTATCAATTGCTAAACAACCCCTAAATAATTAATAACTCCTTAATGATTATGAGAAACCTTAAATTAATTTATTTATTATGAGAAATATTTGGTGATTTATTGAAATTCATTATACAAAAAATGACCTGTTTATGAATAATCTCCATTTTATATTTTCCGCCATTTCGAACATATTCAAAAGAAAAATAAAAACGAATGGGCATATGTTTTTATTGGATGGTTGTTAACGGTTATCCAAATGTGCTGAAAAAGAAAATTTAAATTGAGTCCTAAAAAGGAAACCTCGTCCTCTATATAAGCACCTAACAGTCTCCCTCATTTAGAGAAGATTATTGCTTCCTAATTTCTTTTGAAACCATCCTTGTTTTACCAGCCATCTGAGATCGAGAACAGAAAATTCGCATCTGGTAAAACTTTGCATTTCAATTTTGAATCTCATACTCATATCAAAAAGTATTTCTTATGGATTTAATTGCTCTTCCTTAAATTTTTTTCCCCCAAATTCATAGTACATATGTCTTAAATTGACCTAAAATTAAGTATTTGTTAATCTGTAGAATGCAGAAGCCATGAAAAAACAAATTTTGCATCTTTTTCGGTAAGAACTAGGTTTTAGTCGGATCTTCTTTTAGCGGATTGTATTACAGTTTTGAATCTGATTCCACCTTGGGATGAATATATTGTTTTTGAAATTTTAGTTTTTTTTTATATGATTAGTAATTATATGTTCGACACTTTCACCGTATTTTATTTTGGGTGCCGATGAATGAATTTCATTTTGGAAAAACTTTTAACTTTATCAAAATTTTCAATGGAGTGCAGAAGCAGATGTAAAACAAGTTTTGATGAAATCATAGAATGAAGATTATCGGAGTCATTTGAATATTTTAAGATGTTTTTATGTAATTATCCCCCAATAAATATATTAATAAGCATTTTCTTAGTCCGCCCGCTGGAGCTTCGTAGGGACCTAGCGACATGGCACTTATTCATTTTCTAGGAAGATTTACATGTAAATAAAAAAAGATCTTATATATTTACATATCTAAACTTTAATTTTTATTTATATGCAACATTCTACGTATAAAAAGATTTATTTCATTTTTTAAAATGAAAATAGCCCTTTTCACTGGAAAAAAAAAACAACTCATCACCTAAACTTAATTTTTTTAAAAGGGCGTTTAAATGCATGCCAAGAAATCCTTTGTATTACGCATTCAACACCTAAATTTTTCTTATTACAATTATACCATACAAATCTTTCATATCATATAAAAATGTCATTAGTTTAACTTTAAGAAAATAAAATACACCTTATCCAAAAATTAAAAATTTCTCTTGAAATATTTATCATTTTAATATATATTAACAAATTATCATCGCTTCTTTATTTCTTCACATTTGAGGCTTTTCTCAAACGTGGGAATTGATAGAATTATAGTGGCGGTAAATATCAGCACTATACTAGTAAATCTGCATTTAACATGTCCGCACATAATATTTCTTCCGAGGTGGGAGGGTGACTCGAAATACCTTATTTAGGAAGGAGAGTGAGATGGTGAGTGTGAACTATGTGTCAATAGTGACGATGAGGGAGGGTGAATCGAAATTTCTTAAGCCTTGAGAGTATGTCTGCTGTTCGGATGTATGGACGGCGACGTGAATATTTTCTCAAGACTGAGATGGGATGATAGTAACAAGAGAGTGAGGGAGAGCTTCATTTTGGCCTAGATGTGACAGGATTTATTAACCCCGTGAGTAGTGTGTTAGTGTGATTATTAAAATTTGTAATGTAATATTTAAAGTTTATAATGACGTGATTTCAAACGTGATTATTAAGATTTTGAATGTAATATTTAAAGTTTATAACGACGTGATTTCAAACCCCCATTTTTAAATGCATTTGAATTCAATTTTAGAATGATGAAATTTGTCAACTATACCATATCTTAAATGCCATCGTAAGTGTACACTACTTTAATATGCATAAAAAGCCTTTTTTTGTAATTCTTTTATATAGGGTATTCTATATTACAAGCAAGAAATTTGAAATTGACTACAAGATCAGACGTTAGTAGTTGTTGTACATTATTGTTGTAATTGCCAAAATGAGTGAAGTCAAATATTTTAGTGCAAACTCAAAAAAGATTTGCACGAATCTATATATCATTTAATGGTACAAATAGAAAAATAGATGACAAAAATGGTGTCAACAGTCTGTTATGAAATAATAAGACAACATAAAGATCAGCAATTCCCATACAAGAGCATTAAAAAAAAGATGATAATAATATGTAACTCCCTCATCATCATTATGGAAGAGGCAAGCATGTAACATTAGAGTTCTTCTCTTTTTCTCCTATAATTAGGGAGTCCATCGTATGTAAAAAGGGGCTTTTCTCTCTTGACTTTTCTCATGTAGGGAAAACTTTCTCCTTCTCAATGCAACCACTATTTTTGATATGTAAAATGTGTCATAGAGCCTGCGGATACCCTAGTTCGTCCTTATGGGGCAAATCTATGATTGTTATTTCTTTTCCCTTCTTCTACTCTTTCTTTTTCTTCTTTAAGGCCCCTACAACTCTGATCCTTGAGCATGCCTTGTAGGAAAAATTTGGATTCAATATTCTAAAAGGTGCGTTGAGCGTGGAGCATGCTTTCAACGAGAATGGAAGTGATAAAGAGAAATACATCTCAGAGACACTCGTAACAAGAGAACATTAAGGAGTTTATGCAACAACATATCTGGAATCGAAAACACTATTTCCTTCGTCTTCCTAGAGGCTTTGGCTACCAGGAGAATTCAACAAAACAATTGACTGGCAACCTACAACCAAAACGTCCACAAAATTAATCAATTTTTTTTTAAATCAAAATCAAAATAATCAAAACACACAACCATCAAAAAACACAACAATAAAAAAAAATACATCAGTAAAAAACATAATGATAAAAAACATAACAATAAAAAACATAACCGTCAAAATCAATTCAAATCATAACAAGATCAAAGCTTTCAAATATCAAGAAGTCCAACAAAATAAGAAAATCTCAAACATCAAAACCTTTTTTAGTCTTATGGAATAGCCCTTAGACTTCTCTGTCATTATTTGGGCAAGGTGTAATGCCCCATGAGGTCTCCGACATCCAAGTATAACTGGAAAACTTATGACTGTCGAAAAATGGAACAACATTTCACAAGACCAATTCAACAAAACAATCCAAAAAAATTGAAACTTTAACATAAACACAATGAAAAAAAAAATTAGTTTGCACTTCTTCGGGTCTGTTAGAAGTTGGTGTATGCCCTACATGGCACTAACATGATGGGATCTGGTTGGCTTTTTTACTCCTTTAAGGTAAGTATCTCTTTAACTTAATTGATAACACCCAAAAAAAGTTTTCTTTTGATCCATCAGAAGTTGGAGTATACCCCACGTGGCACCATCACTATGTGATTAAATTGGTTCACTTCTAATCAGTTAGGGCTGATGTTGGTTCTAAATTCTTTGACAAGTAAATATGAGATGCGACGAATCACATATGTCCCTTTCAGTTTACTCCATCGTAACCCTTCTTTGAAACCTTCTTCAGGTCCATTGGAACTTGGAGTACGCCCCATATGACACCAACACAATGAAATTAGGTTGATATTCCTTCCTACAATCATCAATCATTGAGTCAATAAATCTGGGTCGAAGTATGTCTTACTCTTATCGAGCATACTCAGCTCATAATATAAAATGTTCACCAAACTTAGTTTGATCTTATTCAAAATGACTAAAAGTGTGGCTTTGGTCCATTAGAATATGGAATACGCCGTACACGACACCATCAAAATGTGACCAAGTTGACTCATTCTAAGTCAGTCAAGGTTAGACTAGAGGATTTATCCTTTAAGTTGATAATTTAAAGTAAATCTCCTTAGAGACTTTTTATCATTCCAACTTATCACAAACCAACAAGATATTTTGTTTCTTCTTTTAGTGCTTGCCAATTTTACTTAGTATATATCGGGCCCTAACAAAATTGACACCTTGAGTGATTAAAATTAGGACAAATTTATGTCCATATAACCACTCTCTAGAGTTAGTCATTGCCCGACTTTGTATCAAAATGTTGCAATTGAAGTTTGAGTGGACTAACTCATTAAAACCAGTAGTGCTGTGATAGTTTGTTTAGTAGTTATAGTGTTTTATTGGATGTTTAGATTTTTAAATTTAATATTTCTTTACCTTGCAAATATTTAAAATTTTATATCAATGTTACTAACAGTTTCATGCCTGCTAGTTGTACATTTTGACTAATACCTGATAGATTTTGAGGATTTCAGATCCCAGCACAAAAAGGTTAGTTTCTTTTACTCTCTAACGTTTCAAATTTATTGAAAAATTTAAGTTTATGGGAGGGTAGAAAAATATTAACTCATATTTGCTCTCAATTATTATATTTTCAAAAAATTATTAACATAACTTCTGACAGTTGAACCTCGCTTGAGATAAGTAAAACTTTTTCTTTCTGTTGAATATTATGGAAGGATTGGATAAAAGATTTTAGTAATAAAGATTAATTTTATAAGGGTAAGATATTTCGTATGAAAGGATTTGATTATAGTTAACTATTTAAAGTAAAGAAAACTGTATTTTTAAAATGTTAAGATATTTAAAGTATTGTGTGTTAAGAAGAGATTGTGATTTTATGATGAATAATAAATCACATACGTAATCATAAAGTAATCCAGCTATATGAATAACGTTAGTTTGAACTTTAGAAAGAGAAGAGTGAAGTTCAAAATCGTTACAGGCTATCCAGATATAGTAATCCTTATTAAAAAGGAGCAAAAAAATGAAAGAAAAGAAAAAAAGGATTGAAAAAAAATCCTTAAAAGAAAAGAAAAAGGAAAAAAAAGAAAAATATTTATGAGGAGTTGCCTAATCAAAAATTCGCTTCACTTGAGTCATCCTAAAGGGAGAACTTGATTTCACTTCTGAAATTTATATTTAAAGTATTGGCCTACATTCTAATGAATTTTTCATGAACTCCTTTTTCACATAATCTTTCAAGGCACTCTTAATGTGACAAATTATGGTTTATCTTGAAATAAATAGAAGACTAGAACCCTTAGACTTGATTGCTGAATATTCTTATACCTGTAGTGTTAACCCGAGTTACTAAATTTCTTTCTAAAAGTCTAACTAATATATTCTTTTAAATGAAAAAATTTTAGTGATCTACAGGTGAAAAGTGCATTGCCTTGAGTTATATTTTTATGTAGTAAAATGATTACTTGAGGACAAGTAATAGTTAAAGTTTGGGGGATTTTGATGCACCAAAAATATATACTATTTTTCCTATATAATTTTACCCATTTTTTGTGATATTTCACTTTAAAGAAATGTATTTTTCATGATTTGTTGTAGGTATGATGATTTTAGGTGATTGGAGCGAAAAAAAGTGAAAAGGAATGAATTCAGAGTGAAAAGGAGCAAAAAGGTGGAAAACAGTTTCTGACACCGCTTGCGGAATGGGCACCGCTGGTGCCATTTTCTTGAGAGCTCAGAATTTAATTTACGATCTAGTGCCACCGGCAACCTATCGGGCACCGTCGGTGCCTGATGCACCAAAAATATATGCAATTTTTGCTACATAATTTTACCCATTTTAGCTGATATTGCACTTTAAAGAAAGTTATTTTTCATGATTTGTTACAAGTATAATGATTTTAGGTGATTTGAACGAAAAAAGTGAAGAGGAACAAATTCGGAGCAAAAGGAGCAAAAAGGAGCAAAAATTTGGAAAACAGGTTCTGGCGCCGCAGGCACCATTTTCCAGAGACTCCAGAAAATATTGCGACGATAGAGCACCGCCGGCACCCGAAGTCAGTGGAATTCAAATTTGAAGAGTTTTGGCGACTTTTTGAAGGGATGCCTATGAAAACTCTTGGGATTTCGTTCCTAACTTATAAGTAACAGTTTTTGGATGAAAATGGTGTGCTTCTTCAGTGGTTCTAGTGTAGTTTTAGTGTGTGTTAAGTGTTAGGGTTTAGGAGAAGAGTGTGTAGAAGTGAGGATTTGATAGGAATTCTTCTCTAAAGAGTGAAGGAGAAGGAGTAAAGTGAGAGATTGCTTCTTCTTTTGCATTCTAAAGAGAGAATCATGGTTGTAAAGAAGAGAGAAAAGGATTCAAAGGAACTTCAAGGGAATTGCATTGGGGAAGAGAAAGAGATAATTTGTATTTTCTTTTATGGTTTGTATGCTTTTCTTTCATATATAAAATCCATGTTTTATTGTATCTTCTTCACGAATTCTGAGTAGTCTCCTTTGTCTTTCTTCTTGCATAAGGATGTGATGATGGATTGATGTGGATTTGACGTGCTTTTAATGTGTTGAAGAAATTGTGATGGTTTTTCATTTCGAACTTATTTTACTATTCAATTTGGCCAATTGAAATGTTAAAATATGTTGTTGAACATTAATTCTGAAGGATTTAATTTTCTACAACAATAATGAAGAATTCATTCACTTTCTATGGATGAATTGCGTAGTTCATGAGAATTGAGTGCGAATAAATAGAAAAATGTGTTTTGATGGACTTCAATTTGGAGGTTTCTGGGTGACTAGTTGAGATCCCCAAATTGGTTCTAAGGTTAGTAACTAAATATGAAAGGTTAGCCTTCGGGTGAAGGGTGAGTGGGAGCTCCGAAGTGAGAGTCTGTATCCTCCCAGCCTAGCCTTAGATTTAGTGACTAAACTTAGGATATGTCAATGTTCTTTTCATGCTTAGAAGAGGGGGTACTCTTTTAAGGGTAAAGAAACATCTATGCTCATATTTGACACAATAACAAAGATAATTATTCCATATCAATACACACATCATATTCTCATTGCAAAAGGAAATATACTTTTCTCATATAACAAAAACCTTTCAAATACATAGTTTAGCGTGTCTGCTAGTTAATTTTGTTTTTAAAGTTGTTAGAAGTAATTGTAGTTTGATTTAATATTACTGTTTTCTGCATAGTTGTAATTGAAGTAAGTAGTAAACTTTAAGGACAATTTGAGTATAGAATTTCAGTGATATATTATATATATATTGTGAAACACTTTCTTATACTTCGTACTTTCCTGTGGGATTGATAACCAGGACTCCATTAGAGCTTTGTATTACTTGATATAATACATATACTTGCGTTGAGTGTTCGGACTTTACAAAATCATTATAAACATACTTACATTTGAGTTCATACATTCTTGCATATATAAAGTCCATCGGTCAAGTTTTTGGCGCCGTTGTCGGGGAAGGTAACAAAGTAACTAAGTAAGTAAGGAAGTATAAACGGTATTTATTGATACTATAGTAACAGAAAATCTTTACTTTATAGTGTGTAATTGTGTGTTTGTTTACTTTTTAAAAAGTGTTTGTGTGATTGTATATACGTCGTAGTGGATCTATAGATTTAGTGTCTTACGATTCGAAGTTACAGCGTACTGTCAGAAAAATTAGAAAATAAAAATAAAAAAAAATAAAAATTCTTGCGAAATGGCGAATAATCAAGAATGATATTGGAAATTTGCCAAGACCTTTATAAGACTATACTAACCCAACAACAGATGAAATTCACATAACTATTCAAAATCCTGATGTTGTTGCTAATTCAGTTGAACTTAAACATGCTATTATCCAAATGATACAAAATAATCAATTCGGAGGAACACTTAATAAGGATCAAAATAAACATCTCGCTAGTTTTTTAGAACTGTGTGCTACTTTTAAATATGATGGAGTGTCTAGTGATGCTGTCAGACTTAGACTTTTTTCTTTTTCATTAAGGGATAAAACTAAGGCGTGGTTAAACTCTTTAGCACCTGAATCTATTAGAACTTAGGGAGAATTATCTCAGAAGTTTCTATCAAAATATTTCCCTCCATCAAAGACTGTTAAACTAATAAATGATATTGCATCTTTTTGTCAGTTTGTAGGAGAGTCAATATATGAAGCTTGGGAGAGATTTAAAGATCTTCTTTGGAAGTGCCCACATCATGCTTTACCAGATAGATTAATAATTCAAACATTTTATAATGGATTAGTGGGATCATTGAGATCTATTATGGTTGCTGCTACTGGTGGATCGTTAATGTCAAAACTTTTTGTTGAAGCATACACATTAATTGAAGAAATGGCTACTAATAATTTTCAATGGCTCTTTGAACGGGTAAATCCTAAGAGAATAACTAGTGTTCATGATTCAGATATGATGACTATGTTAGTTTCTCAAATTACAGACCTTTCTAAGAAAATAAATGAATATGGAATGAATTATTCTCTACCACCTCAAGTTTTAGAGGAAAATTCATTTGGACAGATAAAAGAATCTCAAACACCTTATGAGACTTTAAATGTTATTAATAGACCTAACAATCCTTATCAAATTATTATAATCCTGGTTGGAAGAATCACCCAAATTTCAATTGGAATAATAGTAATGCCAATGTTAACCCGCACTAGGGTAACAGTTCTATAAATCCAATTGGAAATTCGAACAATCAAATACCAATTTTAGACCATCTTATCCGCTTGGATTTAATAGTAACCCATAATTTAAGGATAAGAAGTTGTCTACTGAAGAAATGATTATGAATATGGGAAATCAATACAAGCTCAAGGTGATGCTATGAAAAATATTGAAAATAAATTGGGGCATATTTTCACTGCACTTAATAATAGAGCTTCTGGAACACTTCCAAGTAATGTTGAGAATAATCCAAAAGATCAAAATAAGGAACAACTTAAGGCTATTCAATTAAGGAGTGGAAAAGAATTGGAAACTAGAGTGCAAAAAGAAGTTGAAATAGAAAAGGAGAAGGTGGAAATCTAAAAAGGTTCAAACAACATTTATCCAGACTAGGAGTATCCTCTTGAGCCAATGAAGATAACTGTTGAAAAACCACCACCTCCATTTCCTTAAAGATTGAAGAAAAAAAATAGGGATAACAGATTTGGAAATTTTTGGAGATCCTTAAGAAATTAACGATAAATATTTCTTTCGTTGAAGCATTAGATCAGGTGTCTGACTATGCCAAGTTTATGAAGGATATTCTGAGAAAGAAAAGAAAGTTTACAGATCATGAAACTGTTGCACTAAGCAGAGAGTGTAGTGCAACTATTCAGAAGAAGCTTCCGAAAAAACTCAAAGATCCTGGCAGTTTCACTATTCTGTGTGCTATAGGAGAAAATTTTTTTGGAAAAGCTTTATGTGATCTAGGAGCTAGTATTAATCTTATGTCTTTATAAACTTTCAAAATGTTGGGAATAGGAGAAATTTCTCCTACATCTATGACTCTTCAGTTGGCCGATCGTTCCATTACTTACCCTAAAGGAGTGATGAAAGATGTGTTAGTGAAAGTGGATAAATTTATCTTTCCTGTGGATTTTATTGTACTTGATGTGGAGGAAGATAAAGAAATTCCAATCATTTTAGGAAGACCATTCCTTGCTACAAGAAGAGCGGTGATTGATGTTCAAAAAGGAGAATTAACTATGAGAGTTAATGATCAAGAGGTGACTTTTAATTTTTTAAATTCTATTAAGTATCCCTCAATGGAAAATGATAATGAATATTTTAGGATGGAGGTCTGTGAATATTTTAGAAATGATCAATTTGAGAATATATTTGAAAAGAAAGTGGAATATGAAAATATATTTGAAGAAGAAATTGAAGATGAAGAAAATTCAGATAGTAAGAAGAATGAAGATTTGGAGTATGTTCAGGAGAGATTTGAAGTATTATACACTATGGAAAATGGAAATAAAAGCTTAATTCCATCTATAATAAAATCTGCTAAACTTGAGATGAAAATTCTTCCTAATCATTTAAAGTATATGTTTTTAGGAGAATCATCAACCTTGCCAGTTATTGTATCTTCACAGTTAAACGATTATCAAGAACATAAGTTGTTTTAAACTTTAAAAAGATACAAGAAAGCTTTTGGATGGACTTTGGCAAATTTAAAGGAGTTAGTCCTTCGATTTGTATGCACAGAATTTTATTTGATGAAGAACATAAACCGAGAGTTGATCTGCAAAGTAGACTGAATACTATAATGAAAGAAGTAGTTAAGAAAGAGTTTTTAAAAAGGCTGGATGCTGGAATTATTTATCCTATTTCAGATAGTGCTTTGGTGAGTCTAATACATTGTGTACCGAAAAAGGGAGGAGTGACTATTGAAGTGAATGAAGTTAATGAAATTATACCCACGAGACAAATTAATGGATGGCGAATTTGTATTGACTATATGAAATTAAATGCCGCCACTAGAAAATATCACTTTCCTCTTCCTTTTCTCGATCAAATGCTAGATAGACTTGCTGGACACAAGTACTACTATTTTCTGGATGGATATACTGGTTACCATCAAATACCTATTGCTCCTGAGAATCAAGAAAAGACAGCATTTACTAGCCCTTATGGAACCTTTGCTTTTTGAAGAATGTCTTTTGGACTGTGTAACGCACCTGCAACAATTTAGAGATGTATGATGTCTATATTCTGTAGTATGATAGATAATGGAATATAAGTTTTTATGAATAATTTCTCTGTATTCGGGACTTCATATGAAATTTACCTGGAAAACTTAGCAAAAGTTTTGGAGCTCTGTGAGAAAACAAATCTAGTTCTGAATTGGGAGAAATGTCAATTTATGGTTGTAGGAGGAACTGTGCTTGAGCATAAAATTTCTAAACAAGGTTTGGAGGTCGATCCTTCTATAATTAGAGTGATTGAGAGATTGCCGCCACCCACTACTGTGAGAGAGGTGAAGAGCTTCTTAGGACACGCTGGATTTTACAAGCGATATATTAAAGATTATTCTAAAATTATTAAACCTTTAAACCGAATTTTAGAAAATGACAGAAAATTTAATTTTAATGATGAATGCTTGAGAGTTTTCGAATTATTGAAACAAAAATTAATCACTGCACCTATAATTTTTTCACCCGATTGGGATTTGAACTTATGTGTGATGCGAGTGATTATGTGATCGGAGTAGCATTGGGGCAAGGGCATGATAAAGTTTTCAAAGTCATTTACTATGCTAGTAAAACTCTTAATGAGGCTCAAATTAATTATACCACTACTAAAAGAGAGTTATTAGCTACAGTATTTTCTTATGAAAAGGTTAGACCATATTTAATTGGAGCTAAAAGTATTGTGCATACAGACCATTCGGCTATCAAATATTTAATGAAAAAGAAGGATGCGAAACCTAGACTCATTAGATGAATACTTCTTCTGCAAGAATTTTTTTTATGATAGTTGATAGGAAGGGAGCTGATAATCAAATAGCCGATCATCTGTCAAGAATAGAGTATGATAAATTATCTGAATTTGAAAAGGAAATTACAGAAAATTTTCCTGATGAGCAACTCTATGACCACAAGAAATTGTATTAAGAAATTTATACCAATTTTATATGAAATTGCACTGTCAAGAAAGATATTTTTTATGTTTTATTGCAGGAATGAAGATTGACAAGTAATGGGAGCAAAAAAAGCAAAAAGGAACAAATCTGGAACAATATGGACTAAAATAGATGAAAATTGAACTAGCCCGCCGACGGCGAGATCTTCCCGAAAGTGAATATATTATAAAGGAGCCCGCCGACGGTGAGATCGAGCCCACCGACAGCGAGCCTTAGTGGTTAGCCATTGTTCTAGAAGCCCGCCGATGGCGAGATCGAGCCCGCCGACGGCGAGAATGTCGGTTCAAGCCAAATACATTGAATCTGGACTCTTTTTGAAGAGATGCTTAAGCAACCTTTGGATATATTCCTTCCTCTTTAAATATAGATGAATTTAGGCCAAAATTATCATCGTAGCGTGTTCTCTAGTAGTGTCTTTAGTGAGAGTTAGTGTTTTATTTAGTGTCTTGGTGAGTCTTTTTAATTAAGTGTGTTGTATAAGAAAGAAGAGTAAATGGAACTTCAAGGAGTCTGCTTGGGGAGAAGATTCAAGATAAGTTTTTTTTGTTTATTGTTTTATAACTTTAAATGAAATCCAAGTTTTGTGTTATTCTTCCTATGCATTCTGAGTAGTTTTCTTTATATTTCTCCTTGTTGTTGAGATTTGTTGAAATGAAGAACTAAATTAGTTGTGCCTAAAAATATTAAATAAAATTGTGATAATCTTTTACTTAAATCTTAATTTACTTTCAATTTGGCTAATTGAATTGTTAGCATATGTTGAATTATCAACTATAGTAAAGATTACATCTTAGATTCAGGGAAGTCAAAAGCCTTGGAAGGAGGGTTCAAATAAATAGAGAAATATTAATTATCAGGTGTAGAATTGAACAATTTAGTGTGACAGACTAAAATATTTAATTCGATCCTATCGTTTGGGAGCTGAAGTGTAGATGTTAGCTCTTGGGTGAGGGGAACGTGGGAGCTCAAAAGTGGCAGCCGGTATCCTCCCAGCCTAGCCGCAGATTCAGTAACCAAACATAGGACTAGTTAATGTTCTTTGCACCTGGACCAAAGGGTAAAGAATAGGAATGTTCCTATTTGGCACAATATAATTCAAACTAATTTAATTATTTATTCACTTAATTATCTTAACAAGGAGAAAGATACTTTTCAAAATTATAATCTTTTATTTAATCTTTAAGAAATAGAGTTTAGTATAAGTGTTCGCTATTTCCGTATACTAGATTAGTAATTGCATTTGCTGAAATTAGTCCTTAAGTCTCTAAGTTCCCTATGGGATCGATATCTAGGACTCTCTTAGAGCCCTTTATTACTTGAACGATACGTATACTTGCGTTGATAAAAGGGGAGGGAGCACAATTGCTATTTTACTTCGAAAAACATTTATAACATTTATAAAAGCTTAACCAACATATACAGCCTTCACTTTCTGCTCTGCTCTCCCCCGAGGTTGTCAAGCTTTTGGCACCGTTGCCGGGGAAGTAAAGTAATTATTAAAGGTAATTAATAAAATAATTATTAAAGATAATTACTAGAGTAACAGACTATTTTTAAAATCTACTTAAAATTGTATGCGTAAATTTGGAACCGAAAGTTTAATCCCTTTTGATTCAGAATTAGAGCACACTATTAAAATAATTAGAAAACAAAAAAGAGAAATTATAAATTTAACTCAAATGGCAAATAATCCAGAAATTGAAAATATAAACCAACCAAGACCTTTAAGAGATTACGCTAACCGTACATTAGATGAAGTTCACTTAACTATCCAAAACCCTGATGTAGTGGCTAACTCATTCGAGCATAAACATGAAATTATCCAAATGGTACAGAATAATCAATTTAGTGGTCACCAAACGAAGATCCTAATTTACATCTTGCTAGTTTTTTAGAACTATGTGCTACTTTTAAATATGACGGAGTATCTAATGACGTTGTTAGACTTAGGCTTTTTCCTTTTTCTTTAAGGGATAAGGCTAAGATGTGGTTAAATTCTTTAGCACCTGGGTCTATTAAAACTTGGAGAGAATTATCACAAAAATTTCTATCCAAATATTTTCCTCCTTAAAAAACTGCAAAGCTTAGAAATGACAACTTCTTTTAGTCAGTTTGACGGAGAATCAATATACGAAGCTTGGGAGAGATTTAAAGATCTTCTTAGGAAATACCCACATCATGCATTACCAGATTGGTTAATTATACAAATTTTTTATAATGATTAGTAGGATCTCTTAGATCTATTATAGATGCTTCTGCTGGAGGATCATTAATGTCCAAACCATTTGATAAGGCTTATTCATTAATTGAAGAAATGACTACCAATAATTTTCAATGGCCTTCTGAAAGGTTAAATCCTAAAAAAATAGCCAGTATACATGACTCCGATGCAATTTCTATGTTAGCTTCTCAAATTGCTGCTATATCCAAGAAATTAGATCGTTTTAGAATGAATTATTCTCCTAATATAATAGAATAAAATTCATTTGGACAACTTATAGATGCTCAATCTTCATATGAAACTTTAAACTCCATTAATAATAGACCCAATAATTCTTACGCAAATTTTTATAACCATGGTTGGAAGAACAATCCAAATTTTAATTGGAATAACAACTCTGCTAATCAGCAATGGATGAAGAACTCAGTAAACCCATTAGGAAATCCATCTAACCAAGGAAATTCTAATTATAAACCTTCTTATCCACCTGCATTTAATAATAACTCTCAATTTAAGGATAAGAAGTTATCTATGGAAGAATTAATATTAAATATGTGTCACCATTTGAAAAATCAAAGTAATCAGTTACAAATTCAAGGAAACCAATTACAAAATCAAGGAACTGCAATTAAAAATATTGAAACTCAACTTGGACATATCGCTACTGCACTTAATAATAGAATTTCTGAAAATTTTCCTAGTAATGTAGAAATAAATCCTAAAGATTAAGGATAAAAACAAATTAAAGCAATACAGTTATGAAATGGAAAAGAGTTAGAAACAAGAATACAGAAAGAAACGATAAGTGAGAAAGAGAAAGTGGAAACTGAAAAAGAGAAGGATCAGCAAGATCAAAATTTAGAATATCCACTAATACCTATGAAAATTTCTGTAGAAAACCCACCACCACCATTTCCTCAGCAACTAAAGCAACATAAAAAAGATAAGCAATTTTCTAAATTTCTTGAAATTCTAAAGAAATTAACGGTAAACATTTCTTTTGTAGAAGCAATAGAACAAATGTCTAATTATGTGAAATTTATGAAAGATATTTTAAATAAAAAAAGAAAATTCACAGACAATGAAACTGTTGCACTTAGCGAAGAGTGTAGTGCAATTATTCAGAAAAAACTTCCTGAGAAATTAAAAGAACCTGGTAGTTTCACTATACCTTGCGCTATTGGAGAAAAATTTTATGGAAAAGCTTTATGTGGCTTAGGAGCCAGCATAAATCTTATGCCTCTATGAATTTTTAAAAGATTAGGATTGGAAGAAGTCTCACCTACTTCTGTAACACTTCAGTTAGCTAATCGTTCAGTGACATATCCTAAAGGAGTTATTGAAGATGTGTTAGTAAAAGTGGATAAATTTATCTTCCCAGTGGATTTTATTGTTTTAGATATGGAGGAAGATAAAGAAATACCCATAATTTTAGGTAGACCCTTCTTAGCTACCGGAAAAGCTATGATTGATGTTCAAAAAGGAGAATTAACTATGAGAGTAAACGATCAAAAAGTAACTTTTAACATTGCGAAATCAATGAAATATCCTGCTATAGAAAAAGATGATGAATGTTTTCGAATGGAAATTCTTGAACATCTGCAAAATGAACATTTTAAAGAATACTTTGAAGATAAACTAGAAATAGAAAATACAAAATTATTTAAAGAAACAGGCAACGAAGAATTAGATTATATACAAGAAAGATTTGAAATGTTGGATAATATGAAAAACGCTGAAAAGAATATAGTTACGTCGATTGTAAACCCTCCTGAACTTGAGTTAAAAAATTTACCTACTCATTTAAAATATGCATTTTTAGGTGAATCTTCAACTGTAACAGTTATTATATCGGTAGAACTAACCAAATCACAAGAGCGAAAACTTCTGGACACATTAAAGAAGTATACGAAAACATTTGGTTGGACCTTAGCAGATATTAAAGGAATTAGTCCTTCAATCTGTATGCACAGAATTATTTTAGATAATGAACATAAACCAAGAGTTGATCCACAAAGGAGATTAAACCCAATAATGAAATATATAGTCAAAAAGGAAATATTAAAATGGTTAGATAATTGTATTATATATCCTATTTCGGATAGTGCTTGGGTAAGCCCAATTCATTGTGTTCCTAAGAAAGGAGGAGTGACTGTTGAAGCTAATGAAAATAATGAATTAATAGTTATAAGACAAGTTACTAGATGACGTATATGTATTGATTATAGAAAATTAAATGCAGCCACAAGGAAAGATCACTTCCCTTTACCATTTTTAGACCAAATGTTGGATAGACTAGCCGAACACAAATATTTTTATTTTTTAGATGGATATATCGGTTATCATCAAATTCCTATTGCTCTTGAGGATTAAGAGAAAACTACATTTACCTGTCCTTATGTAACATTTGCTTTTCGAAGAATGCCTTTTAGATTATGTAATGCACCTACAACATTCCAGAGATGTATGATGTCTATATTTAGTAAATTAATTGATGATGGAATAGAAGTATTTATGGATGATTTCTCTGTATTTGGAACATCATTTGACACATGCTTGGATCATCTTGAAAAAGTCTTAGATGTATGCAAAAAAACTAACTTAGTTCTAAATTGGGAGAAATGTCAATTTATGGTTGCAGGAGGAATTGTATTAGGGCATAAAATTTTGGAAAATGGTATGGAAGTAGACCCTGCAAAAATTTAAGTTATAGCTAAATTACCACCTCCTACTATAGTGAGAGGGGTAAGAAGTTTTCTTGGACATGCGGATTTTACAGATGTTATATAAAGGATTTTTCAAAAATTACTAAACCTCTATGCTAACTTTTAGAAAAGGACAAGAATTTTAATTCACTACAGAATGCTTAAATGCTTTTGAAATATTAAAAGATAAATTAATCATAGCACCTATAATAGTTTCACCTGATTGCGAGAAACCATTTGAACTTATGTGTGATGCTAGTGATTATGCTATAGGAGCTGTTCTTGGACAAAGGTATAATAAAATTTTTAAAGTTATATACTATGCTTAGTAAAATTCTCGATAATGTCTGAAATAAACTATACGAGTTACATAAAAAGAGTTATTAGCAATTGTATATGCTTTTGATAAATTTAGATCTTATTTAACTGGAACTAAATGTATTGTGCATACTGATCATTCTGCTATTAAATATTTAATGCAAAAGAATGATACCAAACTAAGATTAATCACATGGATATTACTGATGCAAGAATTTGATTTTGAAATAATTAATAGAAAGGGAACTTATAATCAAATTGCCGATCATTTATCAAGACTAGGATATTGTGAATTATCTGACACTGACAATAAAATTACAGACAATTTTCCTGACGAACAACTTTATAATATAATGTTGATATAGTTAATTATATTGTCAGTGATATTTTACCACCCATGCTAACTCTGCAACAACAGAAAAAATTCATTCATGATGCTAAATCATATTTTTGGGATGAACCATATTTATATAAGCAATGTAAGGATTTAATTATTAGAAGATGTGTGCCTTATGAAGAAACTGAACAGATTATTTAAAAATATCACGATTCTGAATTTGGAGGACATTTTGGAACAGATAAAACTGCTTATAAAATTTTACAATCTGGACTTTATTGGTCTACTCTATTTAAAGATGTTTATAGATATATCAAAACTTGTGATAAATGCCAACGAGTAGGTAATATATCTAGAAGAAATGAAATGCCTCTGAATTTTATATTAGAAGTTGAAATTTTTGATGTTTGGGGATTAGATTTCATGGGACCATTTATTCCTTCATTTGGAAACTCTTAGATATTAGTTTTTGTTGATTATGTTTCTAAATGGATTGAAGCACAAGCCTTACCTCGTTGTGATGCTAAGAGTGTTTCAAAATTTTTAATGAAAAATATTTTTACAAGATATGGTATGCCAAGAGTGATTATCACTGACGGAGGATCCCATTTTAGGAATAAATATATTCACAAATTTGTAGAAAAATTTAACATTATTCATAAAATATCAACGACTTATCATCCACAAACCAGTGGACTAGCTGAAGTTTCTAATCGAGAAATTAAACAAATTTTAGAAAAAACTGTAAACCCTAATAGATTAGATTGGTCTACAAGACTAGACACTGCATTATGGGCATATAGGACTGCTTATAAAACACCGATTGGAATGACTCCTTACAGGCTTATTTATGGAAAGACTTGTCACTTACCTGTAGAATTAGAACACAAAGCGTACTGGGCGATTAAAGAATTTAATTATAATTTAAAAGAAACTGATGAGAAGAGATTATTTCAAATGAATGAATTAGAAGAATTAAGAAATGAATCCTATAATAACGATATAATTTATAAAGAGAAAATCAAAATATGGCATGATCGGAAGATTAACCAAAAAAATTTTGAACCAGGACAAGAAATTTTGCTTTATAATACAAGATTGAAATTATTTCCTGGGAAATTGAAATCTCGATGGTTAGGATCTTTCACTATAACTCAAATATTTACATACGAAACTGTAGAAATTGAAGATCCAAAGACTGGACACAAATTTAAAGTAAATGGACACAGATTAAAACCATATTTTGAAGGAAGAAGACCAAATTTTAAAGAGGTTTTAATGCTCAGTCAACTTGATTATTAACCTGAATAGGTCGGGCTGACGACGTTAAACCAAGCGCTTTATGGGAGGCAACCCATAGTAGTCTTTAATTATAATAAATTTACTTGATTTATTATTAATTATGGCATAAAATGAATTCTACTACTCATATTTATATTTATAATCATCAAATTGGAAAATATTCAGACCAGAGCGAAACTGGGCAATTATGCCTTAGCAGGCTGACGGCGAGATCGACCCCGCCGACGGTGAGATATGTGCGCCTAATTCAGTTTATATTAATAACTATCCCGCCGACAGCGAGATCGTTGCCGCCGACGGCGAGATAGTTGAAAGAGCGGTTCAGGGAGTTATTTTGGCGGTTTTTGACAATTCTAAGTGTTTTAACTCTTTAAAAAATGCCTAGAACTCGAATTCTTTACTTTTTACTTCTTAGAAACGAATTGAAACCCCACAAAAACATAATATTATGGCATCCAATCCACTTGAAATCACTAAATCTCGAGTGTTCAATCGAAGAAAGTTTATCAGTTATGAGGCCCAGCGTATATTCAACAAAGTTATGATGAAGAAGAGATTGATTAAAGAAAGAGGATTCGTGATAAAGGAGTGGAGAATTCGACAACACCTATCGAGGAAATGATCGTGCGACGACTTTGGGAGGTATTATATTATACAACTTCTACAGTAGTCATCCCCGTAGTCAAAGAATTCTACTCCAATCTTCATGGAATCGACAATGGAAGCGTATATGTGTGAGGCAGATGGGTAACTTTCACTCCTTCAAGAATTAATGAGTTATATTCAATTGAGAATACACCTGTTTTCCACTATTCCAATTTTGTTCATACAAGATATAATATGATTGAGATCTACCGATATTTGACTGATGAATCAGAAGATTGGGAAATACGAGAAGACGGGTACGTTAGCTTTTCTGCATCACTTCTAAACCTCATCTCTAAACACTGGCATTTCTTTATTTCTTCAAAATTATTACCCACTATGAGGGTAAATAAAGTTTCTAATGAGTGTGCGATTTTAAATTATTGTATTCAAGCGATATTACCCATCGACGTCGGATCTATTATTGTGAAGTCAGCCTTAGGCCTAATTGTACATGGATCGATTCATGGGCTTGGACATCCTTCAACAATTTTTGTATTATGTAGTCAGTACCAAGTTCCTTATGAAGCCTGGGAAAAGGTACTTTTGCCTTGGAAACCTTTAGACCCAACTGATATGTTTCCTACTTTGGATAACGATAATGAGACAGCCGTTATTGCGGATCAAGCTTCTCAAAATAATCTTTCAATCAGGCCCTTTTTTGATAAAACTAATATGATCTTACGAAAACTCAAAGGATTGGAGAAAGAGGTACAAAACGTGATGAATTCAATTAACAATATCTCTGATTTATTTGATCATATTGATTGGAGAATGAAGGAGCACTTTGATCATTCCGGACATCTTGAGGCTAGTTTCATACGGCTTTTGAGAAGGAAAGGATGGATTGAAGAAGATTCTACAGAAGAATTTTCTTGCAGGCCTTTCTACAATCTGTTCGTGCACTTACATTTTATCGGAGATTTTAGAGATGAATTTAGTACAGATCCTGATGAGTAGATAATATTTATTCGTATTCATTTGTGTGTTAAGTTAGTTGGAATTTAGTTTTTAATGTAATTTGCACTTTTGATAATTAATCTCAGTCTAGATGAGATTATGTGTTGTTTATTTAGTCTCAGCATTTTGAGTACTGTGGTTTGGATTGCAACACTGAACTGTGTGTATTAAGATTTTAAAAGTACTTTATTAGTAATGTAGTGTATGAATATTGTGATCACCTGTATTTCATATATAAAGTTATGATGTTTTGTGTTGTGTAAATTTATGTGTTAAAATAGTATCTAATCACAATAAAATGTATTTAATAGATTGATCGGACATTAAACAAGGCTTAATATGAATTGAAAATAATATAAATATTGAAAATATTAAATTTTGAAAAATCTCACCGACAGCGAGATCGAGTTCGCCGACGGCGAGATTTACCAGAAACTTTAGGCCTATTTGAATTAATTAGCTCGCCGACGACGAGATTTTTCTCGCCGACAGCAAGATCCCGAAAAACACTTTATTTTGACTGATCAACCATCACTATTCATCATCCCCTTCCTCAAAACTTCAAAAAACTGACCTAGGGCTTGAGAGATCTTGGATTTGGAGCATTATCAACATATTTTAACACCGGATTTTATCTTCCCTTGGTAAGAGCTTCCCTCCCATGTAAAATTTTTAATTTCACCAAGAATTTCTTCTACATTGATGAATTTTGGAAAAATTGAAAATGTGAAAAAAAGACTTGGAAGAAGTTCATGGAATTCGATTTAGATTGTTTTAAGTCACCTTTGGAAGCCATTCTAATATTATTTTGGAAATTAGTTGATATTTTTTGTAAATTTGATAGATCGAGAAATGGCTCCGCGACAGAAAAGGAGACTGGATTTTGATGAAACACGATTCGTGAATGCTAGAGCACAATCAAGATACAACCTCAATATCAAAGCAAGAAAGTGCATTCAGGATAGAGTATTTAAAAATCCAGGAGGAGAAGTGGAACGAACGATAAGAGAGAGAAGATGGGAGAGTTTACGTTATACGATGAATAAATGCATTGTTGATGTCGTGAAAGAATTTTATGCCAACCTAACTGCAATAGAAGATACACCAATAAAGGTTAGAGGATTTTTAGTCGATCTTAATGCTGTGTGTATCAATTCTTTCTATGAAGTACAAGATCTGCATACCAGCGAATACGATACATTGGGAACAATGGAAGGACCGATTGGAAGAGGTGATCGACTTTCTCGGCGATGGGAAAGGAACTTGGAAGATTAAGCGAGCGTGAACGGGTAAACTTTCCTCTTTACATGTTAAATGTAACATCTAAGGCTTGGCACTATTTTATTTGTTCTACTTTCTTACCTACCTATCACCATAGTGAAGTAACGAGAGATAGAGCGATTATGAATTTACGTATTGAGAAGCCCGAGAGAAGTATTAATGTGGGGAGTATTATTTATAAGAATTATTAGCCACCTCGAAGTGAAAGTGGAGGAGGACTAGGACATCCTGATGCAATTTATGCACTCACTTGGTGTCACAGAGTAGAGGCTAGAGATGATGAGAATGGGTTGAACCTATGAAACCCATTACCCATGCTAATATAAAAACTTATGAGTCCCACGAAGTGGAGATACGGGATAGGAGTTATGTGCCTTGACTAGTAGGGATATTCCCTCTACCGGTTATGATCCTCCGACCCCCATGGTTCTCTTACCCTTCATGATTTGATGAACGAAATATTTCTGCCGGCGAAAAGGCGTTGAAAAAGATTGAAGAAAAATTGGAACATATAGATCGAGAGGGGTGGATGCTTGGAGCGAAGGCACGATTGCCAGCGAGCGTTATCTCCGGAGACATTCGCGAGTTTTAAAGCCTTTATTATCATCTTGAGAATCGTTATCGAGAGATGAGACGTGTTATATTTCTTGAGTGCCCTCGTTATACTCACTACCAACCTACTCCACTGCGGAACAAGAAGATGAAGACATAGCTTGAGATTTTGCCCATTGATGCTTAGATTTTTCGATTAGATATTTATGATATGTGATTGTTTGTTGTTTTCTTAGATTCGATGTTGACGTTTAGTTTATGAACTTTGATTGTTATGTTGTATAAGACATTTTAATATTGTTGTATAAGTTAAATTTGTGTTGCTTTTTAAATTTTAAATATTTCGATTCCATGATTATAACTGCGAAACTAGATTAGTGAAATCTATGTGGATGTTGTGTTATGTTGTAGTATAAATTGTGTTAGTAGTTGTACTTATTTCAAAACTTCTTTACCTATTCTTTGATATTATATATGTGTAGAAAGTTATTAACAGTACGGGTAATTAAGTGATGAAAAGAACTGTGAACTTCAAAAGAAGAAATACCTAAAGAATTAAGGTATGATTTAAATTCTGATTATTTTCTTTTCACCTTTATAAATAGATAAAAAAATTTAAGTTTGGGGGAGAAACTTTAAAATTAGTATTAGAATTGCTCTCGATTTATATTTTCAAAAATTTATATAACATATTTTACGTAGTAATTTTAACTCGGTAAACTAGAATTAATTTATTTAATTATTATAGAAAGTTAAAAGAAATACTTTTTTAATTAACGATTTGTAGATTAAGATATTTGGAATAAAGGATAAGAATATAGTTAACTATTTAAAAGTAAGGAAAACTATATTTTAAAAATATTAAATTCTAAGGTATTTAGTTGAGAAATAAAAGATTGAAACTCAATGAAGTAAAAACTTTGAAATACATATAAGGTAAGTAAATGTTTTAAGCTTCAAATTTAGCAAGAGGAAAATAAATTTCAAAATTATTAACGAGCTAACCCAAAAATAGTGATCCTCACTTGAAAAATAAAAAAAAGTTGAAAATAAATCGAGAAAGAAAACAAATAGAAAAAATATATAAGTGAGGAGAAGCTCGAGATGCCTTATCAAAAAATTAGCTTCATTTGAATCAACCTAAATGGTAAACTCGGTTACATTTCCGAACTTATATATATGTATTTTACTAAGTAAACATTTTCAAGATATTCACATCATCTGAATATCCTAAGTAATTTAATATTACAGAATATAGTGATTCTTGAAATAAATAAGTAAGAACTCTTAAAACTTAATATCAGAATAGCCTTATATACATAGAATTAGTTTAATTGTCTAAAAATATTTCTAATAAACTTCTTATAATATTTATTTAATTAATTCATAGTAATTACGAATTAAAACTTTACTACAAATATCATTACTTTTATGTAGCATCAAGAGTACTTGAGGAATGAGTAATAGTTAAATTTGGGGGATTTTGACCATAAGAAAATGTATTAGGAAATTTATACCCGATTTTATATGAAATTGCACTATAAATAAATGTATTTTTTATGTTTTAATGCAGGAATGAAGATTTATAAGTAATGGGAGTAAAAAGAGAAAAAAAGAGTGAATCTCGAACAAAAAGGACTAAAATAGATGAAAACTGAACTAGCCCGCCGACGGTGAGAAATAAGCCGCCGACAACGAGATCTTCCCGAAAGTTTTGAATATATTATAAAAGAATTTACCAGACGGTGAGATCGAGCCCGCCGACGAGCCTTAGCGATTAGCCATTGTTCTAGGAGCCCGCCGACGAGGCGAGATCGAAACCCGCCTATGGCGAGAATGTCGAGTTCAAGCCAAATACATTGAATATGGATGTTTTTTGAAGAGATGCTTAAGCAACCTTTGGATATATTCCTTCCTCTTTAAATAGAGATGAATTTAGGCCAAAATTGTCATCGTAGTGTCTTTAGTGAGAGTTAGTGTTTTATTTAGTGTTTTGGTGAGTCTTTTTAATTAAGTATGTTGTACAAAAAGGAAGAGTCGAAAAGACTTTAAGGAGGTTGCTTAGGGAAAAGGAATTGAGGTCGTTTTTTTGTTTATTGTTTTATAACTTTAAAAGAAATCAATTTTTTGTGTTATTCTTCCTATGTATTCTGATTAGTTTTCTTTGTCTTTCTCCTTGCTGTTTAGATTTTATGAAATGAAGAATTAAATCAGTTGTTCCTAAAAATATTAAATAAAATTGTGATAATCTTTTACGTAAATCTTAATTTACTTTCAATTTGGCCAATTGAATTGTTAACATATGTTAAATTATCAACTATAGTAAAGATTACATACGAGATTCTGGGAAGTCGAAAGCCTTAGAAGGAGGGTGCAAATAAATAAGGAAATATTAATTATCGGGAGTAGAATTGGACATTTTGAGTGAGCGGACTAAAATATTCCAATTCGGTCCTATCGTTTGGGAGCTGAAGTGTAGATGTTAGCCCTCAGGCGGGGGAACATGGGGCTCTGAAGTGGCAGCCGGTATCCTCCCGGCCCTGGCGCGGATTCGGTAACGAGCAGAGTTACGTCGATGTTCTTTGCTTTGGACCGAGAGGGTAATGAATAGGAATGCTCCTATTTGGCACAATATAATTCTAACTAATTTAATTATTTATTCACTTAATTCTCTTAACAAGGATAAAGATACTTTTCGAAATTATAATCATTTATTTAATCTTTAAAAAATAGAGTTTAGTATAAGCATTCATTATTTATGTATACTAGATTAGTAATTTCATTTGCGAAATTAGTCCTTGAAATCTCTAACTACTGTGGGATCGATATCTAGGACTTCATTAGAGCCCTTTAGTACTTGAACGATAGTATACTTGCATTCATAAAAGGGAGAGAGAACAATTACTAATTTACTTCGAAAAACATTTATAACATTTATAAAAGCAACGACATATACACCCTTCACTTTCTACCTTGCTCTCCCCCGAGGTTGTCACTCTATACTATTATGGGAAGTAATTTCCTTTGGTATGTTGACATTATGAATTATTTTGTAGAATATTGTACTACCTGATTTAACAAGGCAACAACAAAAGAAGTTTAAATATGATGCAAAATTTTATTTTTGGGATGAGCCTTTATCTTATATAAACGGTGTAAGGATCTGATTATTGGAAAACTTGTGCCACAAGAAGAAACGAATTTGATTATTCAACAATGTCATAATTCGAAATTTGGAGGTCATTTTGGTACTAATTAAATTGCTTTTAAGATTTTACAATTTGGATTTTATTGGCCTACTCTTTTTAGAGATGTTTATATATATATATTAAATCATGTGATCGATGTCGGAGAGTAGGTAATATCTCTGAAAATGAATTACCTCTAAATTATAATTTGGAAGTTGAAATTTTTTATGTATGGTGATTAGATTTTATGGGACCATTTACTCCTTCATTTGGAAATTTATATATATTGGTTGTCGTTAATTATGTCTCGAAATGGATTGATCTTATTGCTTTACCTAGATGTAATTAACGTAGCATTTGAAAATTTTTAAAGAAAAATAAATTTACAAGATATGGAATGCGAGAGTGATCATAGCTGATGGTAAATCCCATTTTAGGAATAATCGAATTAAGAGATTAATTGAGAAATATATTATTCATAGAATTTCTCTTCCTTATCATCCCCATTACTAGTGGTTTAGTAGAAGTGTCTAATCGTGAAACAAAAAGAATTTTGGAGAAAACTGTGGATAATCATAAATTAGATTGGTCTGCTCGATTAGATATTGCTTTATGGGCTTATAGGACTCTGTTAAAACTCCTATTGGAATGTCTCCTTATAAACTAGTTTTTGGTAAGACTTGCCATTACAGTCCATGGAGCATAAGCATATTGGGTGATAAAAAGAGTTTAATTTTAATTTGAATAATGCTAGAGAAAAAAAATTTATGCAATTGAATGAATTGGAAGATATTAGAAATGCATCTTATCACAATGATAGGATTTATAAAGAGAAAATGAAATTGTGGCATGATCGGAAGATATTGAAAAAGAACTTAGAATTTGGACGAAAAGTTTTATTATACAACACAAGATTGAAGTCATTTCCTAGAAATGATACAGATGGTTAAGACATTTCACAGATTGTAAATGTCATTCTTTAATTTATTGATATATAAGATCCACGATGCGAAAGATTTTGAGTTAATGGGCATCGATTAAAGCCTTACTTTGATCGGTTTGATCGACTTGAAGATGTTTAATACTGAGTCATCTTGATTAAGCGAATGGTTTGTAGAATTTGATGACTTTAAACCAAGCACTTTATGGGAATATGTATATTTGTGGTGTGTTTGCTTGTTCGATGTAGTTGTGTTTTTTAGATAGTTATTTTTGAATCATAATTACCCCTAAATACTTTTAAAATGGATAAATAATGGATCGAATTAAGATATTGGAATATTTTGGGCCAAACGAGAGTTCGATGAAATTTTGTACCACGCGGCGCCGTAATTTTCGAATAGTGTGTAGAAACTTATCACAGTTGTTACCGAACTTACGGTTTATTTTGCTTTGCGCCCAGAAACATATTGTGAGTTTTTGATGTTTCGAAATACTAGTTTTGGTGGTTTTGAAGCGGGGATATTCGTCCTTATAACTCCCTAAACTCCCATTTTTTACTTCCTAACTCCAGAAAAATGAAAACTACCATCCCGATTACGCATCACATGGATTCTAATCCATTGAAACCCCTCGATCTTGCGCTTCAGCCGAAGGAAGTTAATAAATTTTGAGGCGCGGCGTTTGTTCAAACAAAGTGATGATGAAGAAAAGAATTATCAAGGAAAGAGGCTTCATAAATCAAGGTGTGGATAATCCTACAAACTAGAATTGAAGAAATTATTAAAGAGAGACGTTGGGAAGTTCTTTGCTACACTACATTGCCATTATTGTCCATGTCGTGAAAGAATTCTTTGCAAATATTCAGGATCGACCAAGGGTTTGTATTTGTGCATGGTAGATTTGTGCAATTCACTCTGCCACAAATTAAAGATCTTTCATGATTAAGATTGTACCCATTTGCCATTATTCTAATTTCAATGCCACACAAGATAATATGAATGATGTGTATCGATATTTGACGGATGAGAATGAGGATTGGAAATTATAGAGAATGGATGTGCTTCCCATCTGCATCTTTAAATCCGGTGTCAAACGGCGGCACTAATTTATTTAGGCAAAGTTATTTCCAACATTGAAGTTTAGCAAGGTAACCAAGGAAAGTGCGATTTTGAATTTATGTATTCAATATGGAAGGCTGATTGACATTGGTAATATCATTGTGAAATCAGATTTGGGATTAATTATTCATGGATCTAAACATGGGCTTGGACACCGTCCACCATATTTGTTATGTACTTAATCGCAAGTTCCTTATAAATGTTGGGAAAATGATCTTCTTCCATGGAGGCCTATTGATCCAACTAATCCTTATGACGCAGACAGTGGAAGATGAAGATGACATGAATTTGCTTTAATGACCAACACGGACTTCACAATGATTGACCCTATTTTCACGAAGGTTCAGGAATGATATTGAAGAGGATCAAATGAATGGAGAAAGAGGGTAGAACGTTACTAAGTGCTATCAATAACATTTTCGATTTATTTGATCATATAGATTAAAGAATGAAAGAAATAATTCGATCAATTTGGTCGGAGTGAGATGGAGACTTGCTTAATCTAATGAAGAAGAACGTATTGATTCTTTGGGAATCATCTTACGATTTTTCCATTTCCTCCATTCTATAATTTGTTCGTGCATCAGTAATCGATTGGAGACATTAGAGGAGAGGATAGTTCTGAAACTGATGTGGAGTAATTAATGGATTCTATTTATGCTTGTTGTGTGTTTTGTTTGCTTTGCTTTATTTTGCTTGGTGTGTGTAGTATTGTTGCTTTGCTTTGTAATTTGAATTTGGATTTGGATATACTTTCATTGTGTGCTTAGATTTTAATCTTTCTTTATCATAGAGTACTTGAAGCACTAAACATCTAAAAGTTGGTTTGGTTTGAATGAACATATTTGGTGTTTATATTGTAACTTGGATTATATATATATAAGTTTGTTGTGTATTCTTTGTGAAAAAGATTTGTGTTAATTATTGCTTGTGAGATGATGTAAATGCCTATTAAAGGGGTTAAACACCGTTGTGGAAGTCGAAACGATTGAAATTACGAAAAAAATTTTCTGACCCGGTAAAAAGTTTGAATTTGGCATTTGTCGGCGCGAGTCCGAAGTTTGGCATTTATTTTAAATAGGCGTTGCCAGCGCTCGAACCCGATAAAAGGCTAAAAACCCTCATTTTCTGATTTTACCACAGGACCCACAAATTTTTCAATTGCCTTCGTCTTCCTCCTCCATTTTCGTAATTTTGAAGATCTAGGGCATACTAGATCTGGGATTCAATGTGATTTCAATGGTTTTCGATGTTGGTTCTACACTTCTCTTGGTAAGAGATTCACTTCAAGCTAAAATTTTTTTTTATTTTCACCATGGAAATCTCTCACATTGCTTAGGTTAGAATTTTTGGAGTTTTAAATAGATTTTGAGATTTCCATGATGTAATTTGCTCTTACATGTTTAGTATAGTAATTGGAGTTTGTTACATTGTGAATTTGGGATTTATTAGAATTTTCTTGCAAATTTTAGAAATTCGGATAGCTCCGAGGATGAGTAAAGGAAGAAAATTGGATTTTGATGAGGAGAAATTCGTTAATATTAAAGCCCAATTTCACTTTACCTCTTACCTTTACAACAGAATGTCGGGGATCGAGCTTTTGATAGTTACGGTGGATCACAGCAATGGGAAACCGGTTAAATGCAGAGCGGAGCGGGAACGATTTTGTTATTTCTTGTGAATGTTTTTATGGGAGTTGTTGAGAAGTGTATATTCTAATTTACCCTGGAATAAGGCTGAGTATGTGCTAGTTAGGAAAATGGTTGAGTTTACTCCTGGAGTGTATCAATGCTTTCTATCAGACTCGAGAACCTTTTGTTTGTGAATATGAAAACTTTGATACTTGGGAAAATATGAAAGTGATTGCTTTTACGACGGACGGAAGGGAATGTATAGTAAATCAAAAACGAGTTGATTAACTTCCTCTCTTCCACATTGAATGTTGCATCAAAAGTATGACATTATTTCATCTACGCAAAATTGTTACCATCATATGCCTGATTGAAGTTACAGGGATAGAGCGATTCGAACTATTGTATTCGGAAGATGAAAAAGATTGATGTTGGAGCTATTGTTTACAAGAACATTCGGATGATTGCTAGAGGCAGAGCCTTTGGAGGATTAGGACATCTTTTATTGTAGTTCATACTGTATGTTCGGTATGGAATGGAGTTTAGTAGTTACAAAGTGGTATACTATTGAGACCGATCACAAAGACTATTATCCGTACTTACGAGTCTCGTATGGGAGCCCGAGTTGAGCGTACAAGTGCGATATTCCTACTATGATTCACGATGTGTACCATCTACATTTGAGCCGCCTACCTTATACGTGCACTATGGAGGAACTGAGATTACGAGTGCTAGTGTGGATAGACTCCATGGTAGGATGGATATGTTTTAGGCGAGGTGATGTGAATGAAGATTATTTGCACAGGATAGTTGAGTTCGATATTGCTTTTTATGATGCTGAGGTCAGATTTATGAGGGGGAGTGATGTGATATTTCCTACTTATCCAAGTTATACACCATATAGACCTGACCTGGGTAATGTCTTGATCCTAGTGTTGGAGATTGGTAGATTGTTTGTTTCTATTTACGGTTGTTTTTATTGTGTTGTGTTGTCTTGTTGTGATGTAGTAGTTATTTATTTTCATGTAATCTGTAACCCTTTGTCGGTGTATTGTTATGTTGTATTAACTTACATTGAAATTGTTAAATGGGCTTGTGTAGTATTGTGATAGTTTGTTTAATATTGTGGTTTTGTTAGATGTTTAGATGTTTAAAGTTAATGTCTCTTTACCCATTCAAATATTTTGGTGTTATATCGCTGCTACTAATTGTTTCATGCATGCTAGTTGTAAAATTTTGACTAATACCAGATATTTGTTAAAGAGTTCGAAGATTCCAGCATAGAAAGGTTAGTTTCTTCTACTCTCTTTACAGTTTCAAATTTACAAAATTTAAATTTGGGGAGGGTAGATAAGTATTAAATTTTATTTTTTCTCAAGTATTATATTTTCAAAAAATATTAGCATAACTTCTGGCAGTTGAACCTCCTTGTAAGTAACTAAAACTTTTATTTCGATTTGAATATTATAGAAGGATTGGATGAAAATTTTTAGTAATAAAAGGTTAATTTCATAGAAGTAAGATATTTGGTATGAAAGGATTTGATTATACCTAACTATTTAAAATAAAGAAAACTATATTTTTGAAAGCTTAAGGGACTTAAAGTATTGTGTGTTAAGAGGGATTGTGACTTTATGATGAATAATAAAGCTTGTACTTAACTATAAAGTAAGGAGGTGTGTTAAGTTTGAACTTTAGAAGGAGAGTGAAGTTCAAAATCATTAAGAGCTATCCGGATATAGTAATTGTCATTAAAAGAAAAGAAAAGAAAAGAAAACAAAAGAAAGGATTGAAAAACAGTATAAATAAAAAGAGAAAGAAAAGGAAAAACAAAAAAAAATATTAATGAGGAGAAGCTTGAAGAGATGCACATAATAAAAAATTAGCTTCACTTGAGTCACCATAAATGGAAAACTTGATTTCATTTCTAAATTTATGTTTAAGGTATTGGCCTACATTCTAATAAAGTTTGCATGAACTCCTTTTTCACATAGTCTTACAAGGCACTCTTAATGTGACAAATTATGGATCATCTTGAAATAAATAAGTCTAGAACCCTTAGACTTGATTGCGGAATATTCTTATACATGTGTTGACACGAGTTACTAAATTTCTTTCGAAATCTAACAAATATATTCTTTTGAATTAAAAATTTTAGTGTCTACGAGTTGAAAAGTACAATACTAGTTATAATTTTATGTAGTAAAAAAGATTACTCGAAGGACAAGTAATAGTTAAATTTGGGGATTTTGATGCACAAAAATATATACGGTTTCTGTATATAATTTTACCCATTTTTGGTGATAATGCACTTTAAAAGAAAGGTATTTTTCATGATTTGTTGCGAGTTATGATGATTTTGGTGATTTGGCGAAAAGAAGCAAAAATGAACGAATTCGAAGCAAAAAGGAGCAAAAAGGAGCAAAAAGGAGGAAAAAAGGTTACACCGCTTCCGCACACGCCGAATGGACGCCGTCAGCGTCATTTTACAAAGACTCCAGAAAATATTGGGACAATAGGAGGTGCCACCGGCACCCGAAGTCGGTGGAATTCAAATTTGAAGAGTTTTGGCGACTTTTTGAAGGGATGCCTATGGAAACTCTTGAGATTTCATTCCTAACTTATAAGTAACTGTTTTTTGACAAACATGGTGTGCTTCTTCAATTGTTTTAGTGTAGTTTTAGTGTGCGTTAAGTGTTAGGGTTTAGGAGAAGAGTGTGTAGAAGTGAGGATTTAAGAGGAATTCTTCTCTATGGTGTGAAGGAGAAGGATTAAAGTGAGAGATTGTTTCTTCCTTTCCATTCTAAAGAGAGAATTAAGTGTTGTAAAGAAGAGATAAAGTTCAAGGAACTTCAAGGGTGCATTAGGGAAGAGAGAGATAAGTTGTTTTCTATTATGGTTTGTATGACTTCTCTTTTATATATAAAATCCATGTTTTATTGTATCTTCTTCATGAATTCTGAGTAGTCTCCTTTGTCTTTCTTCTTGCATAGAGATGTGATGATGGATTGATGTGGATTTGACGTGCTTTTGATGTATTGAAGAAATTGTGATGGTTTTCATTTCGAACTTAATTTACTTTTGATTTGGCAATTGAAATGTTAAAATATGTTGTTCAACAATAATTCTGAAAGGATTTGTGTCCTACGACAATAATAAAAAATTCATTCAATTTATATGGATGAATTGCGTAGTTCATGGGAATTGAGTGCGAATAAATAGTGAAATGTGTTTTGATGGACTTGATTTGGAGGTTTCGGGGTGACGAAGTGAGATCCCCAAATTGATTCTAAAAATTAGTAACAAATATCAAAAGGTTAGCCTTTGGGTGAAGGGTGAGTGGGAGCTCGAGCCGGTATCCTCCCGGCCTAGCGTTAGATTTAGTGACTAGACTTAGGATATGTCAATGTACTTTTCATGCTTAGAAGAGGGGTACTCTTTTAAGGGTAAAGAAACATCATGCTTCTATTTGGCATAATGACATAGATAATTGTTCGGTATCAATCCACACATCATATTCTCGTTGCAAAAGGAAAGATACTTTTCTCCTTATATGAAAAACCTTTCAAATACATAGTTTAGCGTGTACGCTAGTTAATTCTGTTTTTAAAGTTGTTAGAAGTAATTGTAGTTTGATTTAATATTACTGTTTTCTGCATAATGGTAATTGAAGTAAGTAGTAAACTTTAAGGACAATTTGAGTATAGGATTTTAGTGTTATCTAATATATATTGTGTAACACTTTCTTATACTTCATACTTCCCTATGGGATCGATAACCAGGACTCCATTAGAGCCTTGTATTACTTGATACAATATGTATACTTGCGTTTAGTGTTCGGACTTTACAAAATCATTATTAACATATATAAATTTGAGTTCATACATTCTTGCATATATATAGTCCACAGGTCGGCGCTCAATGTCGGCGGATTTTCAAATTTGAATAGTTTTGACGACTTTTTGAAGGGATGCTTTAGGAAACATATGGGATTTCATTTCTAACTTATAAGTAGCGTTTTTGGACAAAAATAGTGTGTTTTCTAGAGTTTTATTGTGGTTCTAGAGAGGGAGAGTGTGTGTTGAGTGTTAGGGTTTAGAAGAGTGAGTGTAGATGTGAGAATTTGAGAGGGATTCTTCTTTAAGTGAAGGAGAAGGAGTAAAGTGAGAGATTGTTTCTTCCTTTCCATTCTATAGAGGGAATTAAATGTTGCAAAGAAGAGAGAAAATGATTCAAAGGAACTTCAAGGGATTTGATTAGGGAAAAGAAAGAGATAAGTTGTATTTTCTTTGTGGTTTGTATGACTTTTCTTTTATATAAAATCTATGTTTAATTGTGTCCTCTCCGTAGATTACGGTAGTCCTGCTTTGTCTTTCTACTTGCATAGAGATGTGATGATGTGATGATGTGGATTTTAAGTGCTTTTAAAGTGATGAAGTAATTGTGATGGTTTTTTTCATTTTGAACTTAATTTACTTTTCGATACGACGATGAATTGTGAAAATATCTTGTTGAACATTAACTTCTGAAAGGATTTAGTGTTGCTTCTGACAATAATGAAGAATCCATTCAATGTGTGGATGAATTGTGTAGTTCATGGGAATTGAGTGCAAATAAATAGGGAAATGTGTTTTGATGGACATCAAATTAGAGTTTTCGGGGGTGACGGGTTGAGCTCCCAGAATTTGGTCTAGATTAGTGATTAAACTCGAAGGATAGCCTTGAAGTGAAGGGTGAGTGGGGCTTTCCATAGTAACGTCGGTATCCTCTCGGCCTAACCTTAGATTTAGTGACTAAACTTAGGATATGTCAATGTTCTTTTTATGCTTGAAGGAAGGGGAACTCTTTTGAGGTTAAAGAAACATTTGTGCTCTATTTGGTACAATAAAATAAAATAATCATTCCATATCGTTCCACATCATATATTCGTTGCAAGAGGAAAAATAATTTTCTTATATATCAAAACCTTTGAATACATAGCTTAGTGTGTGTCTATTAGTTAATTCTGTTTTAAAAATATTGAAATGATTAGCATTTGTTTAATTATTCTTGTTTATTGCATCTTGTTAGTAGAAGTAAACATTAAACTTTAATTACGGAAATTGAGTATTTGATTTCGGTATTACGTTATCTATTTTAAGAATCATTCCTTCCTACGGGATCGATAACAGGACTTCATTAGAACCCTGTATTATGATATGACACGTATACTTTACATTGAATGTTTGACTTTATAAAATCATCATTAAATATATATAAATTTGAGCGCATAAGTTATTGCGATATTAAGTCTGCCACATTATGGGGTGTGAAAAGTGTGAGTGTAATGAATGTGAGTGACGTTTGTTGCCAAGTCATAGGGGGCTTTCCAGTGTTTCCCTAGGATATTTTTAGCTTCACGGTGTTTGTCTAAACCAACTTTCAGTCGAGTGGAGGGTTTAACGGTGACTTGTGTGAAACGTCATAAAAGAACCAAGAAGTGGTTAAAACTTTTAAAGAGGTAGGTCCCATCAATAGTCCTCTAGGATACTCAAAGAAGAATCTTAGGGCTAGATCCTTTTCTCTAGTAGAAAAAAAGGACATAACCAAAATTAGGGTGATAATGTTGAGTGTCATATATGAGGTAAGGAAAGTTTACGGTGACATGTGAGGAGAATAACATCACCGGAGTTGCTAAAAATGCAGATCATCCACTAGAGGAATCTAGCTTAGCCATTACCCATGAAGATTTTTTGTTGGCGGAGGAAAAGTTCGATTCTTTGAATGATGTCAAATGAGTGGTGACAATAGAAATCCTAAACTAATCCTTTATTTGGCAGTGAGAGCTTCGAGTACTTCGGTAGTTGTAGTGGGAATTTATTTCAGGTTTGTCCTACGCCAACAAGTTGCTACTAAGTGTCGCATTTTGTGACAGATTTGACAGATCATTTTATATCTTGGAGTTGGTTGACCACCACATTCCTCTGAGCTTGTTTAATGTGTTGTGAAGCCTCCTCCCACGAAGTAGGAGCCGGAGAGCCCTTTGGAGGTAATAAGAGATGAGTTGTGGATTGTTGTTCGCATTATACCTGGCATTTTCGGTAGGCGATATTGATCTTCACATAATAACGATATATGTCAAGCTAAATTTTTTGGATGGCGATTTGAAGGACGAGGTGAGTGGAAGGTAGACCTTTCTAAACATATAGGATCATGTCTTCATAATCGATGTGAGCACCTATTTTGTAAAAATAATGTCCATTGCTTTGATTTGCCGGAGGTATTGCGTCACTTTGTTGTTCTTCATTGTAATGTAATGGAGGTCATTTTTCAGTTGAATTGCGGAACTGTTGTGCGTTTAAGCCTCCTCTAGATAGTGCTTTCTAAATTTCGACGAGAGGTTTGAGATGAAGAACAAAGGAAGTATTGTTCTTTGAGTAGTTCAATAGAGTGATGTGATAGATTTTGATTCGTATGAGTCAATGTTCCAAATGAGAATTGGTCTCGAGAGGGGTTCCCGATTCTATGAGAAGAACACGTGGTGAGCAAAAAAACACATCAAATCCCGAGAAACAAAAAGATTTCTATAAAGATTGTCGTAATTTGAGCTATTACAAATTGGGTAGTATTCAACTATTAATGGATTTTGAGCCAAGAGTCATGTGAGAGATCAACTTGAAAGAGGGAGAGGCTTTGATATTTGTTAGGTATGTTGAGATTGATTGGAGCTTGTTGAATCCTTTAGATCTGTTCGAAAGAAGAATAAATGATGATGTATTACAACGCGAGTGGAGAGAAGTGTATTAGATTTGTCCCGCATTAAAGAAGAATCGACACTTTAGTCGAAGTCCAGGACAAAGCAACTCGAAGCTTCGAAGCGCTTGCGTTTCGGAGAAGTACAGACACTTAGGCTTCATGCAGTTACGAGGCGAGTGATCGTTGAAAGCAGGAGAATTTAGGCAGGATAAATAATTCGAACGGATAAAGCTCGGATTAAACTTCCTTCGGCACAATGACTTGTTGACAGAGCTCAGTGTATCCCAGATAACTGATGGCCTTTCCCGGTGTAGCAACAAATGGAGGAGCGGGGAAAGGCTTAGCCGAGGGAGATTTACGAGAAAGAAGAAGTAGAAAGTAATAATGATTAAACATTTCCCCACTACCACGGTAGCCTATATCGAGGAAATGGAGTGCAAAATAGAAAATAATGGAAAAGCACATATCGTATAATATTGTTGTTACTTTCATGAAATAAGAATATATTAAAAATAAAGATTGATTGATCGAAGGATTGGATCGAAGTAAATTTTATTTATTTTTATTAAATATCAGATTAAAAAATGCAAGTGTAACACTAAATTTAGCTAATAAGATGTTTAGGATTGTTTGTTATAAGTTTTTTACATAACGATCATATCAATAATTTGGAGATTGTATATATAGTGAAAGAGTAATATTTTTGAATCTTTAATAAATATTTAAAAATATCACATTTTCTTTTTAATTTAAATAGTTAACAATCAATTTGTGATTACCATTTAAGTTGGGTGACTGAAAAGGCAGAATTGAAAAAAAAAACACTACTCTCTGTAATGGAGCTTGTTTAACTTCTCTTCAACACTCTTATATCTTTTAAAATTTAATCCCGATTACTTTTTTTTTTTAGTTGTAGTTTGTTGATTGAAATTTAACATGGGCAACATGCAACATATTATGTTGCACACAAGCAATGTACTATAGCAGTTTGAAGGCCTGAAGTCAAATATTAGGACATTATAGATTATTTATTCCTTATGGATTACAAGTATAAAATAAGATAAGAACATATTCCTTTTATGGTCTGAAAAAGTGAGACAACCATTTTATCAATATCACATAAAACGATGAAATATTCTTTTAATAATAGAAGACAATTAAACATAAAATGCAACAAATATGAATTGCTTAAGAAGGTGTGCAGAATCGGAAACCACAAAATCAAGCTAATTATAGAAATATAACAACAAACATATACTCGATCTAATCTAGTTGTTGTATCTTGGGTATGTACCTTTCTTCTCTTCCCAAAAGCTTTGTTAAGCTTTAAAGTATTAGATTTCAATATCAGATTTTGGAATTTTTTTCCTACCATGGGAAAAAGTCATTATAGAACATGTCAAATAAAGATAAAATATAATTTAGAAGCACAAAAAATAATTAAACCCAAAGCTAATGAGAAAATGGTACATTGATTCAGTTTCTTGTCAAACCACTTGTTACAAGAATAGTTGCAAAGTATGATGTTATTATCGCTCTTGGTAATACCAGCATCCATTTTGAAGTTGCTTATTGTATCATTGCTAGACTCTGGCATCTCAACATGAGCTGACTTTTCATTTATAGTTTTGGTGTATTAATTTTGAGAAATAAAGTTTATTATCTTTGATAAAGCTTGATCTTTGATCTTGTTATTAATGCCTATTTTTCAATGATAATGAACCACTGGAGATCCTCTAAGGCATTTGACTAGCCCATTTACATTGTTTGAGAGGATGAGATTGATAATCTTGAGTACAGAAATGCTTGCTGGAATAGAAATCATTACAATAAACTCATCGAGTGAGTTGTAATAGGTGTTGTAATTGGTTTGGATCAGTATGAGCCACCTTAAGTATTTGTGAAAACAAACAAGAAATATATCTCCTCCTTTGCTCAACTAAAATCTGATTAATAAGATTTTAGTGGTATAAATGCCGCACTTTAAATTTATTTTAAAAAGAAAATATACATGATGGAATTCATATATACATAGGGAATCATTCAATGGTCAACATAGTTAACTATCAATAAAATTAGTCAAAGGTAGGTAAAAAATCATAAAGAAACCTGAAGTAGTTGCCATTTTAGGTAACTCTAATGGGTCACTAACATCCGTACAATTGTCTTATGTATTCTTGTACTAATGATCGAGTCGATGATCTCATTGTCCACATTTGTGGTTACTCAAACTCAAAGTACTTTTGCCTTTGCATGCAAGTTAATGAGTTTAATTAAAAAATAATTATAATTTTTTGGTGATAGGCTCTTGTAATTCTTTGAATCTTGAAATAGATCATGATTAAAGTTAGAATGATTAACTAGCTATCCAAAAATGGATGAATTAAAAAAAATCCTACACTTATTGGGTGATTTAACAATTCACTTTATTATGTGTGATCCTTTAGATTATCAACGCGAAAATCTTACAAATTTCACATGGCTGGCTTTCTATCGAGCTTAGATGACAACTTTATAAGAATTCCTTATAACAACTCCAACGTAACGAACTCTCCCATTTTCTTATTTTCTAAAGGAATGTGCCTCCAATTAAAGTATATTCTAGACATATATTTATTGCTGAATACCACGATTCCTATTGATGGGCAAACCATCCTTTGTGGTAGGGGAGTTTTCTTTGGTTGTTGGTATTGACATAATGGTTTAGAAAGAAAATTCCCCATACTTAGATGCATAGTAGCAAAATCACATTGTCATAACTCTCCTCCTCTAATCTTATGTTATCTTTATATTCCCTCTTTACTCAAACATTTCAAAGATTTTAGTGGCCAAACTTGTTGGAACGAAATGCTTTTTGGCTCCACACAAACGCATTTGAGTACCCTTGAGACTAACTTGCCATAATAGAGGCTAATGTTGAAGAAAGTAAGGCAACCATTTTTTTAATATAACATAAAATGACACAAAATTCTTTTGTAATAGGAGACATATTTAATGCAAAACAATCTAAGAGCTCATGAAGGAGTCAAACTTGATACAAAATCTATAAATAATAACAACGAACATATACCTAATCTAACTTTTTGTTGTATCTTCTTGATCTTTGTTACATTTTGGTCTTCCCAAAAGCTTCATTAAGCTTTCAACAATTATATACCAATGCTAGATTTTCATTTAAGTTGGCTTCCATGTGAATAAAACTTTACAAACATAGCACAACCAAATTCCTCCCTTAATTTTAGTTAAAATTGCGTAATTATTAAATTTGGGAGTTCTGGATATTTCTAAAATTTAATAAGAAGAAATTATACAAAAGGGAGATTGAAGTAACGAATGAATAACAAAACTTGATTGCTTCTTTTTCTTCAAAGTTTTCTAGAATAAGTGGAAGGGAAAAAGATATTATTTTGGATATAACATCATGACCATGTTGATGAGGAGGAAAAAAAATTTTATATATTATGATCAATGTTTAACGTTTAATTAGATTTATAATGTCTTAATAAATAATTAATTGAAGAAATATATTATTTTAATTACAATTAAAAAGAAATCATCAATGTTTCTAAGAAATTAAACTAGGATTATTGATAAACATTACAAAATTTAAAAGTATTAAGGTTTTTGTCTAATTAAATTCACTAAATAGAAATTAATATGTGATTAACTAAATAACTTAATAACTAATAATTAATATAATTACAAATGATATTAAATTAAAATAAATTAAATTAGTCGTAATAATTGAGTATTAAAATTACTTTTGCTAACTGAATTCTATCACTAAAAAAAAATTACCAAACAATTTCAGAAATTTAACAATTTAAACATTTATCGTTTAAAACAATTTTTGAAATTTAATCACCATATAATATTCAAAATCTAGATTTAGAGTTAAATCCTATCAATTGCTAAATAACCCCTAAATAATTAATAACTCCTTAATGATTATGAGAAACCTTAAATTAATTGATTTATTATGAGAAATATTTGGTGATTTATTGAAATTCATTATACAAAAAATGACCTGTTTATGAATAATCTCCATTTTATATTTTCCGCCATTTCAAACATATTCAAAAGAAAAATAAAACGAATGGGCATATGTTTTTATTGAATGGTTGTTAACGGTTATCCAAATGTGCTGAAAAATAAAATTTAAGTCAATCCCTAAAAGGAAATCTCGTCCTCTATATAAGCACCTAACAGTCTCCCTTATTTAGAGAAGACTATTGCTTCCTAATTTCTTTTTGAAACCATCCTTGTTTTACCAGCCATCTGAGATCGAGAACCGAAAATTCGCATCGTAAAACTTTGCAGTTTAATTTGAATCTCATACTCATATCAAAAGAAGTATTTCTTACGGATTTAATTGCTCTTCCATAAATTTTCTCCCTAAATTCATAGTGCATGTGTTTAAATTGACCTAAAATTAAGTATTTGTTAATGTTGTAGGATGCAGAAGCCGCTTGAAAAACAAATTTTGCATCGTTTTCGGTAAGAACTAGGTTTTAGTCGAATCTTCTTTTAGCGGATTGTATTACGGTTTTGAATCTGATTACCTTGGGATGAATGAATTGTTTTTGACATTTCAGTTTTTTTTTTTATATGATTAGTAATTATATATTCAACACTTTCACTGTATTTTATTTTGGGTGCCGATGAATGAATTTCATTTTGGAAAAACTTTTAACTTTATCAAAATATTTAATGGAGTGCAGAAGCAGATGTAAAACAAGTTTTGATGAAATTATAGAATGAAGATTATCGATCTTTATTTATTTTTCTTCTGCAATTATTACTTTTTCATGTCATATTTCTTAATTTTAAGACAAATTCCCAGCGATATATTGCAAGAAAATCACCCAGTTTTAAGATTTTGCTTCTCAAATCTTTTTTTTTCTATATATATATTTTTAAAACCGAGTATATATTGAAGACCTTTGGTCATATTATTATTGTTTGTATTAAATGCATCCTAATTAAAATTTAGAAATATTATGTTGCCGAAAACTTTTTTCTAAAGTATTCAAAAATAGACACACCACACAATTATTATATATTTACATATCTAACACCTAATTCTTCATATTTACATACATAACACTCAAATATTCAAATCACATTATAAAATAGCACTATCAGTAGTTTTTTTTAAAAAGTAAAATACACATTATTTCATACATAGAATTTGAATATCAAGGTGCTATAAATGTAAACATCAAACTGTAGATGTTACATGTGTAATGCAGCGGAGTTCTGGGGTGTGTATGTAAATTTCCTCCAAAGAAAAAAAGAGTTGCTCAACACACTTTAAAAATTCAACTCTTTCCAACCCATATTTCGCAAATCAAAATAATTATTACAAATCTACAAACGTTTTGTTTTTTTTTTTCTTTTTTTTGGTTCTTGTGAATTTAAAATGAATCACTAAATTTTATATATTTAATTAGCTTAGTGCATTAAAATGAATTTAAACTATTTAAATTAGAGGTCCGATTTAATTGATGTCCTATTTAAAATTTGAATAATATTATAACAAATAAAATAAAAAATTATATATTATTTTTATCAATATAGGCCATTAAGTTTTACCCACAGTAAAAGAATCTACAGACAAATTATAGTAATCCGGAAAAGGAAAGTTGACGATTTTACCATTTTTAATTTTTGTATCAAAAACCCAAAACAGAAAAACATATCATTTAATCAAAAGTTTCTTTTTTCCTTCATTAAAATAGTTACAGTTTATTAATCTAATTAACTTGCTAATCATAACAGGACTAAACTTTTGTCTCGTTTCAACTTATTTTCACCTTTAAATGTTATAGTCTATATGGTTCATGAGGCTGTTAGCGATCGCTTAGTTTATTTTTGAATTTCGGTGTTCTTGGTGAACCTTAAAGTTGACTTAATTAAATACATATCGATTTAATTATTTTATGCTTTACTTCCTTGCTAATTTTAATCATTTTAGTTGAATCAACATTTTATTTATTTATTTATTTATATTAAATATATTATTGATGAATTATAATGAATTTGTGCCAGTGATCAAATCAAATTAATGGCTTCCAAGAAGGCAGCTGATCCAAACATTATTTTCATGTATAGTACTTCCGATGAGGAGCTTGAGGACACTGCATGTTCAATTTTTAAAAAGAGAAAACAGATGGATGCACCAGCAAAAAGAACATTTTGTCCGCAGATTTTTTGGTAATTGCTTACCATTTATCCTTGCTCAATCACACACACATTCGCACACATATATAGTGCTATATAAAGAGATAGATAGTTTGAGTGTCACATGTGTTGAGAAGAAAAGGTATTTTATATGTAATTTTACAGTTAAAAGACCCCCATGTTCATGCAATAAAGGAAGAAATCAACTGGAATAAATTAGAAGGTAATAACAATACCATGAAAGTGATGAAGAAGATGATATATGGCCATCTCCCTCCAAGAAGAAAAGAGATTGCGCTGCTTACTTTGACATTCTAACCCAAAAGGAAAGAGGGATATGGACGCTCAGTATGCTCTAAATATCTTAATCATAATCTAATTTATGATGTTATATTTTGCTCAATGTAAGTTGATACAGCAAGTGCTAAATGTAATTAACTTTATCTTTTTGTGAAGTGATGACAAATAAAATTTGATGCCATGGATGTGTAAAAGAAAACTCAACCCAAAGCAGTGTTGGCAGTTCAAAACCTGAATTGTGTGAATCTGGTGGCTTAGCGCTAATGTATTCGAAATAAAAAAAAGAAGAGATTGATAGCTCAGCTTATCGGAAGTTTCTGAGAGAGAATGTAATATGAACGCTGAAATTTTAAGGTATTAATTTATTATTGGGTTTGAAACTATTAATTTTTTTATACTTCATAGTTCATTTATTATATGGCTTATATTTGATATGTTATTTAATATGCTTCTGATAGGGAAGTCAACCACACTAACAATCTGAAGTTCTGATGCTGAATGCATGAATGTTTAATGAAGTTTAGGGAAGACCACGTTGCTTTGATCTGAAATTGGTGCATATAGTTGTTGTTAAATAGTTTGAGTTTATATGGTTCATAAACTCTAATTAGATTTTGTTGCTTTCGACAATTTTATGTTTTTAATCCATACATATTTGTTATATGTTGGGTCTTAAAATCAAGATGTTGTGGTTGCATTCATTATTTTATTAGTTGTTTACTCTTCTACTATGAATGTGATATTTCATTTTCTCATGACTCGCTTATGATTGGTTAATAGTAAATAATAATTTTTTCAGTTAATTCTTACTTCTAAATATAGCAAATTGTATATTAAAATTTTTAATCTCTCATTGTAGGCACCTTATGCATGTTTGTTTGTAATTTCTCCTACAATTTTCGTATTAGAAAAAAAAAATAAATTATTATCTAAAAAGGAAACAGAATAAGTGACATGACAAATAGAACTTCATCAATTTCATTAGGAATTAATTTTAACAACCATTTCACTTTCTGATAATTAAGATGTTAAATTAGATTTACATATTGGCTTATTAATCATTATATTTACTTATATAACATTATAGGATCTAAATCACTTTAAAACATTTAAATAAAAAAAATGGTATATTTAATTTAAATATGTTAATTTAAAAGGTATTTCTTCACTATATATAAAAAATTTATTTAATTATTGACTCAATTCATTTACAATTAAAAATTTAGAGAAATCATAATTATCATAACCAACATTATTACTTAAATAAACTTTTAAACTTTTTTATAAACTCAACATCTTAGAAAACCAATTAGCAGTTTATTACTTTGTCCCTTAAACTAAAATATGCGGTATTATTAATCTTTTATTTAATGAGGAAATTGGAAATTTTTTGTTTTCTTATTGAAATTTCATATAAATTTAATCCAGCATTCATAAATAACTAATAACAATTATTCAAAACATTTATCCTTCATGAGAAGTTGAAGAATTTAAAAATACACTTTTATTTTTGGAGTTGGTCACTATTCTTAGTTAAAATGATTAAAAGAAATATTTATTAAAATTATGTTTAATATATATTCAACACTCGTTCAATATAATAATTGATATGTCATGTGTGATAGAATAAATACTTAAATTTTATTGAGAAGGATGGCAAGTTAAATATTACTGAGAATGTTCAATTGTTTCATTTTCAAATATATGGGTAATCATATGATTTGAAGTTAAAAATTAATGATATATGCGATGTGCTAGTTAAATATTAATTAGTTGAATTATATCATAATGTCATTTTTAATTTTAAGGATTTATGCTATTTTTTTTTCTTGTAAGGGGATCTACATCCATAGCACTCGATTTATCATTAAATATTATGCATTTCTTATTTAAATTATAAATATTGCAGTGATATCACGGTAAAATATTCAGAAAAAATAAATGAAACTTCCTTAAAATTCTTAACCCTCTCACTCTCACAACTAGGGGTGGAGTCAGGTATAGTTCAGAAGAGATAATTGCCCCCTTTAAATTTGGATATTTAAGAAGAACGATCTGTACCAGGCCCTTTGAAGTGTTTCCAGAGTAACTGCTTACTGAAATTTTGAGAACTGAATTCTCCTGTACATTTAAGGTCTTGATTTAGTAGTCCTTTTTAAGGATATCAATGTTGTAAGCCTGACGTGCTTGCTTCAGGCAGAAAGCTTTGATTCTCTTGTCCGTCAGCTAATTAAATCAGTTTTACAAGTCATATGTTAACAGTATCTTTTTTGGTATAATTACATGCAGATCTCAAATAGGACTGCAACATAGGACTCATTCAGTGGAAAAATTTTTCCGCTGGGTACTCACTTACGTATTTACGTGCGAGTCGATACTTAAATATTTCATCCCTTGACAGAGTGTATGGGAGCAGTGCGATTATATATATATATATATATATATATATATATATATATATATATATATATATATATATATTTAAAAAAAAATTTGATCGCTGCCGTGATGTGCGGCAGCGATGTTATCACACGTGGCCTCACCGTGCAGGTGCGATGAGAAAAAATTTTCCAGCTCTTTTCAAAGTCGCTTTGTAGAATGCTTTGTAGAATGTACACTATCATCTTCGGTCTAAAATGGTGAAAAATTCTTTACCAAATGAAAACATATTCGTCTTTTCGACAAGACATTCAGAACGGTACCTTACTACCTTTTCAAACCAGGCCATACAATCACAGTCAAGAGCATATCTAAATACCTCACTTCAATCCACATTACTCAAATAAGAAACCCATCAATTTGGCAAAAATAAACCATGCAGCACAAAGCAGGGATTTTTCATCAATTTTTTATATTCTCACTCGAATATCAAAATTCATGTAAACCCAAACTTATATTTTTAATTTTTTTCAAAATTTGAATAGTTTGATTGTGACAAGTGTACATACATCAATTCAATTCGGTAGTTCAATAAAATATATATCGATGTTTAATTTATAAATATCAATATTTTAAGATGTTTTTATGTAATTATCCCCCAATAAATATATTAATAAGCATTTTCTTAGTCCGCCCGCTGGAGCTTCGTAGGGACCTAGCGACATGGCACTTATTCATTTTCTAGGAAGATTTACATGTAAATAAAAAAAGATCTTATATATTTACATATCTAAACTTTAATTTTTATTTATGAGCGACATTCTACGTATAAAAAGATTTATTTGATTTTTTAAAATGAAAATAGCCCTTTTCACTGGAAAAAAAAAAAACTCATCACCTAAACTTAATTTTTTAAAAGGTCGTTTAAATGTATGCCAGAAATCCTTTGTATTACGCATTCAACACCTAAATTTTTATTATTACAATTATCTCATACAAATCTTTCATATCATATAAAAATGTCGTTAGTTTAACTTTAAGAAAATAAAATACACCTTATCCAAAATTAAAAAATTTCTCTTGAAATATTTATCATTTTAATATATACTAACATATTATCATAGCTTAACTTTATTTCTTCACATTTGAGGCTTTTCTCATAGGAGCAATAAAGGTTGAGGAGGGAGAAATATCACTCCAAATAACATACGTGGGAATTGATAGAATTATAGTGGCGGTAAATATCAGCACTATACTAGTAAATCTGCATTTAACATGTCCGCACATAATATTTCTTCAGGTGGGAGGTGAATCAAAAATAGCTTATTTAGAAAGAGTGAGATGGTGAGTGTGAACTATGTGTCAATAGTGACGATGAGGGAGGGTGAATCGAAATTTCTTAAGCCTTGAGAGCATGTCTGCCGTTCGGATGTATGGACGGCGACGTGAATATTTTCTCAAGACTGAGATGGGATGATAGTAACAAGAGAGTGAGGGAGAGCTTAATTTTGGCCTACATGTGATAGGATATATAAACCCCGTGAGTAGTGTGTTAGTGTGATTATTAAAATTTGTAATGTAATATTTAAAGTTTATAATGTCGTGATTTCAAACGTGATTATTAAGATTTTGAATGTAATATTTAAAGTTTATAACGACGTGATTTCAAACCCCCATTTTTAAATGCATTTGAATTCAATTTTAGAATGATGAAATTTGTCAACTATACCATATCTTAAATGCCATCGTAAGTGTACACTACTTTAATATGCATAAAAAGCCTTTTTTTTGTAATTCTTTTATATAGGGTATTCTATATTACAAGCAAGAAATTTGAAATTGACTGCAAGATCAGATGTTAGTAGTTGTTGTAAATTATTGTTGTAATCGCCAAAATGGGTGAAGTCGAATATTTAAGGGTACACACTCAAAAGATTTGCACGAATCTATATATCATTTAATGGTACAAATAGAAAAAATAGATGACAAAAATGGTGTCAACAGTCTGTTATGAAATAATAAGACAACATAAAGATCAGCAATTCCCATACAAGAGCATTAAAAAAAAAGATGATAATAATATGTAACTCCCTCATCATCATTATAGAAGAGGCAAGCATGTAACATTAGAGTTCTTCGCTTTTTCTCCTATAAATAGGGAGCACATCGTATGTAAAAAGGGGCTTTTCTCTCTTGACTTTTCTCATGTAGGGAAAACTTTCTCATACCGATGCAGCATTATCTTTGATATGTAAAATGTGTCATAGAGCCTGCGGGTACCTTAGTTCGTCCCTATGGGGCAAATCTATGATTGTTATTTCTTTTCCCTTCTTCTACTCTTTCTTTTTCTTCTTTAAGGCTCCTACAACTCTGATCCTTAAGCATGCCTTGTAGGAAAAATTTTTATTGATAATGCAAGGTGCGTTGAGCGTGGAGCAATGTTTTCAACGAGAATGGAAGTATTAAAGAGAAATACATCTCAGAGACACTCGTAACAAAGAACATTAAGGAGTTTATGCAACAACATATCTGGAATCGAAAACACTATTTTTCTTAGTCTTCCTAGAGGCTTTGGCTACCGGAGAATTCAACAAAACAATTGATGGCAACCTACAACCAAACGTCCACAAAATTAATCAATTTTTTTTTAAATCAAAATCAAAATAATCAAAACACACAACCATAGAAAAACACATCAATAAAAAAAAATACATCAGTAAAAAACATAATGATAAAAAACATAACAATAAAAAACATAACCGTCAAAATCAATTCAAATCATAACAAGATCAAGCTTTACGAATATCCAAGAAGTCAACAAAATAAGAAAATCTCCAAACATCAAAACCTTTTTTAGTCTTATGGAATAGCCCTTAGACTTCTCTGTCATTATTTGGACAAGGTGTAATGCCTATGAGGTCTCCGACATCCAAGTATAGCTGGAAAACTTACGATCGTCGAAAAAATGGAACAGCTTTCACAAGACCAATTCAACAAAACAATCCAAACAAATTGAAACTTTAACATAAACACAATGAACAAAAAATTTAATTTGCACTTCTTCGGGTCTGTTGTTAAGTTGGTGTATGCCCTACATGGCACTAACATGATGGGATGCGATTTGGCTTTTTACTCCTTTAAGGTAAGTATCTCTTTAACTTAATTAATAACACCCGAAAAAATTTTCTTTTGATCCATCAGAAGTTAAGGTATACCCCATTGGCATCATCACTATGTGATCAAATTAGTTAACTTCTAATTAGTTAGGGCTGATTTTGGTTCTCGATTCTTTGACAAGTAAATATGAGATGCGACGAATCACATATGTCCTTTCGGTTTACTCCATCGTAACCCTTCTTTGAAACCTTCTTCAAGTCCATTGGAACTTGGAGTACCTTATATGACACCAACACAATGAAATTAGGTTGATATTCCTTCCTACAATCATCAATCATTGAGTCGAATAAATGCGGGTCGAAGTATGTCTTACTCTTATCGAGCATACTCAGCTCATAATATAAAATGTTCACCAAACTTAGTTTGATCTTATTCAAAATGACTAAAAGTGTGGCTTTGGTCCATTAGAATCTGGAATACGCCGTACTCGGCACCAACAAAATGTGACCAAGTTGACTCATTCTAAGTAAGTCGAGTTGGTAAGGATTTATCCTTTAGTTGATAATTTAAAGTAAATCTCCTAAGAGACTTTTTATCATTCCAACTTATCACAAACAAACAAGATATTTTATTTCTTCTTTTAGTGCTCTCCAATTTTAGTTAGTATATATCGGGCACAATAAAATTATTGCGCTTGGAGTGATTAAAGGGTTTAGGACAAATTTATATCGGTATAACCACTCTGCAAGTCGGTCATTGCCAGGCTTTTGTATCAAAATGTTGCAATTGAAGTTTGAGTGGACTAACTCATTAAAACCGCAGGGCTAGCTGATGCCGATAAACTTCCAGGTTAGATTACTTCAATACTTTAGACTTATAAATCGGATTGGTCCATTGGGCACCTTTCGAATTGTATAGTCTATTGAATGCCTACATAATACTCTTTCCTCTTGAGGTTTTGGATCTTTAATCAACAAAAGATTTGTCATGTGGTTACGACATAATTGATTAAACCTAGAGTACGGCGTGCTCCTCCAGTAAAGTCATTAGAAACCTTAGGACAAGGCAGTTAGATCTTGTTTGTCCTTGACAAATCACTTTCCATAGGTCTTGCTGATGATCCATTGGAAGTTAGGCGCACCTCATATAACACTATCACGATATGATTAGTGTTTAATTTCATATTTAGCAAGTAGTGTCTCAACTTTTCTATTTCAAAGGATTTCTTCCATCACTTAATGATGCTCTAGGCATTCTAAATCTACTAAATATATTATTCTTTAAAAAATTAGCTATACTTTGAGCATCACAATTTGGAAGAGCTACTATCTCAATCCATTTTGAGTCATACTTCCCAGCTATTAAGATATAAAAGTGTCGATGAGATTAGTTATGGTCCTTAAAATCTAAACCTTAAACATCGAAATATATCGAATTTCTAAAGTATTTTAGGGGCACTTCATGTTGCTTAGATATATTACATGCTCTTTGGCATCTATCACAAGTTTTTGGATTCTATCACAAGTTCTTATCCACATCTCTAAACGAGCAGTTAAATAAAATTGAAAATTTAAAACTTTAAATGCAATTCGATCGAAGCGCAAGTGTCCCTCCAACTTGGAATTGTGATATTTGCCACTAATTTCCTGGGTTTCTTCTAAGGGTAACATTATCTGATAACTTGATCCTTACACTATTTAAACAAATATGGATCATCTTAAAAAATAAGATCTAGCAACAAGAATGAAAATTTTCCATTAATGGTATGTTAATTTGTGGAGTATAATATTACTAACAATAAAATTAACTTTGTTAGCATAACACAAAATTTTCCACTAAGAAATGTACAGTTGTTTGTCAGTAGAATTTTCATTAATTTCATCTTTACAAGTATAATAATTTCCTTGATCTTGTCTAAATAAATGTTCAGCAATTTGATTATCATGTCCTTTCCTTTATCCACTACTTTAATATCAAATTCTGTGCATCGAAGGACCCATCGGAATTAGTCTTTGTTTATTATCCTTCTTCGACTTAAGATATCTAATTGTTGAAGGATCAGTATGAACCATAATTGAGATCTAATTAAATAAGATATTGTCGGCATATTTTTAGGTTGAGTGTTGTATTTTGAAAAGGGGTCGCCTACAGAATTTGTCGGCGAATTTTTAATTTAATTTAAATAATCAATTTGAAAAAGTAGTACTTGATTTTTAAAAATAATTTTAAATTTGAAAATTTTAAGATATGAAATCAAACTGATCTCACATCCCAAATAGTTTATATAAACGGCGCCGCGCCTGGCCAGGTGTATACATCTAGAAGAATGGGCATATTTGCTTGATAATGGGGCTCGATTAAATAAACTAGAAAGGTTGTGAGCATCTGTTTTGGTCACACCAAAACCAATTTTATAAACTGACAAGTTCCCCTGCTTAATATGAAAACATTAAACGGGGTTTATATTACACAGGTTCTTAAAATTCCCTATAAGAGAGTGACCCATATAGTTAATTACATCTTAAATGAAGTGAATCATTTAAGAAAACTCTCGATAATAATCAGTAGTTCTGCTCTCAAGAATTTCAAAGTTTATGTTTTCAAGGGATTGAATTTTAGTATTTCAATAGGGAATGGATCAAATTTGGAACATTTTTATTTTGGGATTTCAAAGGAAGAAAAATAGGAGAAATCACGGATTCGAAGCGAACTTCGGTAATTTCCCGACTATCCTATTTGTTTGGCTTGAATTTAGGAAAGTCCTAATGTTTATTTAATGTTTTGATCTTGCCAATTTTAATTAATTATGATTTATATTTGTATGATGCAATCACACAAATAGCCTTGAAGATGTGAGGGTTTATGTCGTACCAAACGACTACCTCGGAGTCCTAAGACCGGTTAGGGCTTAATTTACATGATATGATCATACAAATGCCTAACAAAGAGTTGAGGGATTTATGTTGCACTAGGCAAACTACCTCGAAGTCCTATGGCTTGGTTGTATAATTCTATGGCAGTTTCTTTAGTAAATTCGGAGTTTTATGCCGATGACGATGGCCGTGCTACCCACCATGCTCCGAGCTCCTTGTTGTTGCAAGAGGTTTAGTTTTAAGTCATAAATCAGGAGATGAGAGAAGTGTTCTGGTTTAGAGGTTCTTAATTTCCAAGTGTTTTTTATGTTTTAATTAAAACAAATCTTAAAATTGATTATAACAACATAGGTTAAGATCTCGCGGTTCCATCTTTCGAGCATCGTTATTTTTATCGGATTCACTTAGTCCAGATGAATTTGCTAAACTCAACTAAATGAGTTCCACACTTTCATTTAGACCGTGGGAAATCCCGTTAGCTACACGTAGGTTACATCATCGAGAGTATTCCGATCATCCAGACGTTTTAATTTAGTTGTAGTTGTAATTTTTGTTGTTCTGTTTGTGATTAAATTTTGAGTTGTTTTATATTTTGAAATGTTGTGGCGGTGAATTTTATCTTGTAATGACTTTTACTTTAGTTTGGGTTTCAGTTTTGGGGACTACCTAAAGGTTTTGGTTTTCATGCAACGATTGTTTATCATGCGAAAGGTAAGTGCGATGCGATTAAATAAATTGCAATAAGGTAAATTGCAATAAAACAAAAGCGTACCTGGAGGTCTTCCGTCATCCCAGCTCCACTTAAAACACAATTAGAATATTTAAGCATTTAAAGCAAGTTCCTAGAGTAGTAGGGAAGGGTTATGGTTTCTACCAAGTTCCTTTAATCATAGCTAGTCACACTCCTATGACGTACAGGTTCTTGTATTTTGGTTTTGAGGACGATTTTGTTCATTAAAGAAAAATTAAGTTCAATTGTTCTTATAAATATCCTATCATATCGAGGAAGTGCTTAAGACGGATCTTAAACGTCTTTGATATTTAGGATTATTTTGAGAATAAAGAAAATTTAATTATACAAATAGATGTGGTAGGGATCAGATTTTATTATCTTGCTCGGTGAACTAGGACATTTGAATATCCCATAGTGAAGTAACACTTCACTTAGCATTTCTATTTAGGAGTTATGACAACAAAAGCTTTCGAGGAACATGGATGTTCGAAGATTTATGATTTAATTTAATTTTAGGTTAATGGATTTGGTTTGGAATAGTGTTGAGTTGTTTTAGATTTATTTTTTTGAATTCTTTATGTCTTAGGTGATGTTATTTTTAATTGATTTAATTTAACTATAGATTTAATTTAATTTGGTTTTAGTTTTAATTTTAATTTAATTAATTTAATTTAATCTAATTTAATTTTTAACTTGATTTTATTTTTTATTTTTAATTTAATTTATTTAAATTTAATTTAATTTAATTTAATTTAATTTAATTTAATTTAATATGTTTTAATTTAATTTAATTTAATTTAATATGTTTTAATTTAATTTAATTTAATTTAATTTTAAGATTTTAATTTAATTTAATTTAATTTTAATTTAATGTGTTTTAATTTAATTTATTTAATTTAATATGTTTTAATTTAATTTAATTTAATTTAAACTTTAATTTTAATTTAATTTTTATTTTAGATTTTTACCCCCCCCCCCCCCCCCCCCCCCCCCCCCCCCCGTTTAATTTTAATTTTAATTTAATTTTTATTTTTAATTTTAATTTAATATTTTGTTTTTTATGTTCTAAAGATGATTTAATTTTAATTGTTAAAGTATTAATTTAATTGAAATTTTAAAAGGATTTAATTTAAATAATTTAACTTTAACCAATTTAATTTAATGGTCATAATACTTTTAGCATTTAAATCTTGAATTTGGATTATCATTTTAATTAGGAATTAAATATTATTGAGGTGATTAATTTAGGGATTCTTAAATTAAAGAACAAATCTCTTCCTAATGACATCCTTTATTTTAATAATTCGATTTTTCATTATTCTTCAAATTTAATTAATTATTTGATTAAGGTTTTATTTTTAATTATTTTTAAATTGTTTAGTAGGTTTCTACCCTTCAATCATCCAAATGAGATTAAGATCAAATATTTTAATTTTTCATTTTATTAAGCCTAAAGTTTTAATTAATGGTTAAAATTTTAATTACCATTTTGCCCTACAAGCTTACTAATTCCATAACTCACTAAATTAAGCTCAAATGAATTTGAAATTTTATGTGACTTCACTCATATGTCAATAAAGACATTAGAGGAGAAAATGTGATTTTTTCTGTATTTAATTTATTTATGTAATTATTTTTGGTGGAAAAATAAGTTTCCAAGGAAAATTTAATAATAATATGACCAAGAAGTTTCTGTCCTTAAAAAAATTATGAGACATTCCTAATGACCAGAGGACCACTTGGACCAATTTTGTTTATTTTTTTAATTACATTCTTTTTATTATAATTAATTTTAGTTTTGGAGTATTAATTAATTTAAAAATAAAATAAAGGTTGAAAAATGAATTTTATATTTTTCGAAAATCTCTACGATATCAAAATCAGAGAACCAATTTTTATAATTTTCTGATTTTTCTTTGATTTATTATAATTATTTTAGTAAAATGCTAGAAAATACATTTTTTAATTTTAAAATTACCCTAGGGCTTTAAAATTTAATATCTCATCATAGAACCTAAGAAAAATATGGGGTTTGTTCTAAGTGATTAAAATTCAAAATGTGACATTTTGGTTAATTTTATTATTTTTGTGATTTTTATTATTTTTAATTATTAAAAATATTAAAATAATGCAAAAAATAAACTTTTTAGAAAATTGTAATTTTAATTTTCTTAATTCCCTAATATTAGAGGCTCCAAAGCTAATTTGGTGAATTTTTTGAAAAGTATTTGAAAGTTATGAATTTTTTAAAAATTTAATTTGGCTAAATGGCTTAATCGACCCATTTGATAAGGTAACGAGTCAATTGACTTCAAACTTTTATGGTGGGTTCCTCTGATCCTAGAGGTTAGTGGAGAATTGATTTCAAGTCAATTTGATGTATGATTAGCTACAATTAATTAAAGCTCCATTTTGGGTGTTTAAGCGATTAGGGTTATTCCGAAATTGAGTTAACTAAAGGCTTATTTTCACAAGGTCCTTTGGTCATAATAAACATCACCAAATTTTCCTAGAATTTATTTCAGAATATGCTAATTATTGGAATTAAAATACTCGGAATAGTGACCTAGAATTGAAAAATCGGTAACTCCTCGCGGGATGGTCTACGACACAGAAAAATTCCAGGTAATGTTCCCAAATTCAGAGGCTTAAGCCACATATGGTCATGTCCATGGTGAATTCTATACATGCATGGAGAATTGAAAATGTGCGAGAGAGTAAATAAATTATTAAAAATCAAATACTCAATGAAATTAAATGATTTCTTTTCCATATTATTCTCACTCATTCTTTGAGCGAAGTGGGTTTTTTTATTTTATTTTTCTGATTTTCCTACACGAGATTATGCATTTTTGAAGTTGGGGAATTAATAAATGAAAAGTAGCCTACTTTCCTACTTATCCACGCGGCGCCGCGTCGGCCTCGGCGGCTGCGAAGCTCCCACGCGTCGTCTTCGATTCGGTGCGCCATCGTGAGATGCCGGCGCCGGCCGCGGTTCATGTTCCGTTGCTCCGTCCGGCGCGATCCTGGCGTCGGATTCGTCTGTATGATCGGCGGCCTCTTGTGGTCGTCGTCTACGGCGGGTGTGAACCGTGGCCGTCAGCCTTCTAACTGCATTCTCACTCGATTCTCAACGGATTTTGTGTTCTTATGCTCTGGATTCGTCTTGAAGAAATGGAGAACACATCCACCTATCTGATAAACATGTATTGAAATTGACTCGAATTAAATGGAGAATCTACGTAAGCTCGGGAAGAAGGTGAGTCCATACCTTTGCTCGGGAGAAGTGAAGCTTCGATGCGAGAGTTAATGTCACCTTCGATTGGAGTGCTTGACTCAGGATGAAGTCCCTTGGTACGTGGTGTCACAGGTATGATTTCGTGGCTTAGATCTAGAAAGCATTTGGAGACGATGGGCACAGTGAGGGGGCTTTCTTTGTGCTTCTTCTCTTGGTTTGGTAAGGTGTAGGACCAATCAATTTGTGGATTGGTCCTTTGCTGAAAGTGTCTGGTTTTGTCTTCTGTTGAATTTCAAAATTAGGCTGTTGGAGGAATTGAGTGGAATCCGAGTGGGAATCAAATGCTCTATGTATGGAGAGTGGTGGAATGATTTTGGCGAGTTTCCTTAAGGTTGGTTCAGCACCTCTTCCATGGCCGAGAGAGAGGTGGTGTTTAAATAAGAGGGTACAGGAGGGCCTCACAGGGGAAGTTAGGGTAGGATCGAGTGCTCTTGGCAAAGGCAGAAACAGAGAACATGACAGCCCTTTGGGCATGGGAAGCGCTCAGCAAGGGAGAATTTCGATGCTTGGCTCCTTCCCATGTCTCGGCCATGGCATTTCCGGCAGCCCACGTGGTGGCCGTGAGGCATGGGTCACCCTCAGGGATAGGAGGTCGAGGGGCTTGAAGTTGGTGAAGGCAATTGGGCTTAGACATGTGTAAAGTGTTTGAGATCAAAGTAGAATGGGGTAAGGGTATATTTTGGCTAAATTTGAGGTCAAATGCATGGATTGGGTTAGGTGCACCTTCCCATGGCTAGTTTGGGCTGAAGATAAAGTGGTTTAGGTCAGCTTAATTAGTGGGGAAGAGGTCACCATCCAAGTACAATTAAGTTTAAGCATGGTTTAGTGGGAGTCATGGAAGTGGGTTAATCCCCCTTAAGGGAATATGCAAGGGCCTCTCCTCTTGCCATCTTGGGTATAGTGGTGGAAGAAGTAATTCCCATGGCTCTCATGGCTCCCATGTGGCTCATGCATGGCTTCATGGCTGCATTTGGCAGGAAAAGTCAAGTCAACTTTCATGGAGAAGGATTTTGTGAATTTTGGCATTTAGGGGTGATTTGGCATGAGGCTTGATTTGGAATCATTTGATGATGAGATTGGAACTTAGGAATGACTTTGATTAAATGGATGGCAAATGAAAATGTACTCTGGGCTTTAGGGTAGATTTTGGGCTCTTTGAAATGGTTTTAGATGGGCTTTTAAAGTGATTTCGGGAAGTGGGTTTTTTGGGATGGGCATTTGGGTGAAAATTTTGTGAAGGACCATGTCAAATAAATGTTGCAATTGGTTTAGGGATGTTTTATGAATGGTTTGGAGTCAATTTGGTGTGATTTGGAATTGAATTGGTTTGAATTTGGGTTCATTTAGTAAGTGGGCCAATGTAGGTCAAATTGGGCTAACTTGGGCCAATGTTGGGCTAGAGTTGAAATTGTTGTAAAATTAATGTTGGGAAATGTTTATGGGAGTCAAAGAGGTTTGGCTTTGGTTGGGTTTTGATTTTGGGGTTTGAGCTTATTTGGGTTAGGTTTGGGTTTAGGTGAAATTGGAGTCTTTTAGCTTTGGGTTGAATTTGAGTGGGGTTTGGGTCTAAATTTTGGGAAAATCATGTTAGTGTTTTGTTTGTGGGGATGTTAGGGAAGGTTTAGAAAGATTTGGGGTTAATTGGAGTTGAATTGGGTGAGTTTGAGCTAAGTTTGGGTCATGGGTCCAAATTAGGCTTTAAGGTCAAAAGTGAAATTGGATTCAAATGTCAGTCAAATTGGGCTTGGATTTGGTCTATATTGGTGTTGGGGATGTTGAATTGATTTAAGATTGAATTGGACAGAATTTGGGTCAATTGGGTAGGTTTGGTTTTTGACATTGGGTTCACTTTGGGTTAAAATGGGTCAATTGAGGTTTTTTTGACCAATAGTGGAGAATGAATTGACAAAATGGACCCATGGTGTAGTTGGACAAAATGAAATAGGTAATATTTGGGATTTTCTGGAATTTTCTGGGAATTTTCTGAATTTTGGATTTTTTGGTTAAGAGAGGGGCATTTGGGCATTTGGAGGGTATTGGGAGGTATTTTTGGAATTATTGGTATTTTTGGCTATGAATGATCAATTTGAGTGGTGTGGGAATGTTTGGGATTGGTTTTGAGGAATTTGGGTGATTTGGAGAATTTTGAGAAAAATTTGGGCAATTCGAGGTTTTGGGTAGGTAGGCGGGTACGGGGTCCCAGGGGTCCCGGGGGTCAAAAATTAAAAATTTACAAATTGAAGATTGGGTAAATGTAAGTGGAATGAAATCATTTGGTTGAGCCATGAAGCCATGGTGGCTTTATGAGCCATGAGAGGACTCGTTGAGGCATTAATCATGTTGATTTCCACTGGCTCCTCTTGCTTCGGAGCTTAGGGGTTAAGGACGACCATGTGAATCGCCTTCGTCGTCGGGATGTCAAGTTGGGTATAGGTTTCGTTTTAGGAGGTGTGTGAAAGTGTGTATAAGTGTAGTGTGAGTGTAAGTTAGCCCCTTCACCGGACAGGCCACCCGGGCGGTCCTGTGCGAAAAGTCTTATGAGCACTCATGCTGCTTCCTCATTTGATTTGACCCTCTAGGTGATTGGGGGTCTACAATCGAGTTTGTGGAGTTTGCGGGGAGTTAAGTGGTTTGAATTTCTAAGTGGTGGGTCCCAATTCTAATCCTCTAGGATAGTCGAAGGAAAACCTAAGGCTAGATCTAAGTACTAAAAGAAGAGAAGACCTCATAAAAAATGAGGTCAACGGATATGAATTTATCGAAGGTATACTATAAATTTAATAATTCCTTCTCATTCGCGGTGTAATTAATTTGAGCTTCATTAACGATTTTACTGGTGTAGTAGACGATCACGATTACACAAGTAAATAGCTTATAAAATTATGACTAAACTTGACCCAAAGATACGATTAAACTGAAATTTAATGTGCACAATAATTAAAGATTAAAGTTTTGATAATTAAATATAAATCACACTGCGGGGGTACTACGCAATTATACGTATCGTTTGAAGTAATATGAGTTCTTTTTTTAAAAACCCGGATATATCAGTCACGAGGATTATTATAGTTAAAAACTAATAATTAAAATCTTTTAATTTAAAACTAATTTAAATATGCGGGGAATACAAAGAATAGCTTAGTAATAAAATAATAAACAAAGATTCTTTCTCTATATAAAATATTCCATGATTAATAATCAGATAAAATTAGTTAAGAACTTAAAAATGTGGTTTTGTGACAAATAGAAGCATATATATCTTTAACCCTTTAATCCAGGTAGTAAAGAACATTAGATAGTTTTAAAAATTGGATTAGGATGCATTATTAGTAGAAAGGGACGAATTTCTAGACTCTCACTACTAAGTTCCCCCCAAATGGGTGCCTATGGTCTGGCCTACTAGTGACCCGTCACCTCTTTTATAAAAACCAATTTGATTGAACTTAGCACATCACACTAAAAACAAAAATCAATTCTACGCCCATTAAAGATTATCTCTCTATTTGTGCACCTCCCATTTTAGAAATTTGATACATACAAGTTAAAAATCCATAGCCCGCGGTCAGATCTTAAAATTCTCCCTTTGATTTTTAACGATACGAAGGCCGTTGAAAGTAAATTAAAGATTAGGTACGATATCATCACAAATTTTGGAAAATAAGAAATTAAGTTCTCAAATCTAATTTAAATCTGTTATTAATTCATTTCATATTCTTAGGGATGTCGGGGAAGGGAAGAATTACAATACAATGTGGATGTTGTTACAACTTTGCGGAGGACTGGAAGGGAAACCCACCGGAATACTCCGTCATGGCCAAGTGGATCCGATGCCATTAGTCATCAAGAGAATGGTAAAGAGATTGATAACATGGAAGGTACCGCCGACAGATTGCATACCCAATAGCTGCATTATCAACATCTACAAACAGAGTGACCGCATACCCCCACACATAGATCACCACGACTTTGTTAGACCTTTCGCACAGTCTCTTTCCTAAACGAGTGTAACATCATGTTCGGATCCGACCTCCGGATAGCAGGCCCGGGTGAGTTCCGAGGGCCGATGAAGATACCATTACCGGTAGGTTCCGTCATGATACCGAAGGGCAACGGAGCGTGATATTGCTAAGCATTGCATACCGGAGTACCGGGAAACGGATCTCGGCTACTTTCGGAAGGATGGACGACAGGAAGACACCTTACCATTTCCGACCTAAACCCGGAGCTAGAGAGCCTTCGGCCTTACGAGCTTTGAGTTACATGGGAGATATCACACCTCCAACGTACATCCATCCGGCATCCTTGCCAAGGATGGCTTGGAAGGTGATGTTATTAACGATGTACCCCACTATTCAGACATGGATTTTTAACAGATGCTTCTTTTGATGGATTGACAAAGATCATACATAGTCCGTTTTGAGTCTACATGGATTGTATGAAATATATGCCAGATCAAGTTGTACAATGTATCTTCAACATGATTGGAATGAAAGTGACCATGTCACATTTTTGGCCTTCACCTCTTTTGTGCAAATTGACTGGGAAACGCCATTAAAGTTAAATGAACTTCGAACAAAGAAGAGAAAAGAAATAAAAAAAGAGAATAAAAGAAAACTTTCCTTAAAAAAATCTAAAAATGACGAACACCAAATTCACATGAACATTAAATAAACGATAAAATAAATTTGAATCATTAAAAGACAAACAAAATGAACATAAATCTCAAATCAAATTCTCAATCAAATTTCAAATCCAATCTCGATCAAATTTCAAGTTCAATCCTTCCAAATTTCAAATCAAATCTAAATCAAATTTCAAATTCAAACTTTTGGGTCGAGGATTTTACATCCAAGACTGCATTGCCTTAGGATCTTTTCCCTATCGCAATGAAGTACATCAAATTCAAACTTTTGGGTCGAGGATTTTACATCCAAGACTGCATTGCCTTAGGATCTTTTCCCTATCGCAATGAAGTACATCAAATTCAAACTTTTGGGTCGAGGATTTTACATCCAAGACCGCATTGCCTTAGGATCTTTTCCCTATCGCAATGAAGTACATCAAATTCAAACTTTTGGGTCGAGGATTTTACATCCAAGACCGCATCGCTTTAGGATCTTTTCCCTATCGCAATGAAGTACATCAAATTCAAACTTTTGGGTCGAGGATTTTACATCCAAGACCGCATTGCTTTAGGATCTTTTCCTATCGCAATGAAGTACATCAAATTCAAACTTTTGGGTCGAGGATTTTACATCCAAGACAAGCATTGCCTTAGGATCTTTTCCTATCGCAATGAAGTACATCAAATTCAAACTTTTGGGTCGAGAATTTTACATCCAAGACTGCATTGCCTTAGGATCTTTTCCCTATCGCAATGAAGTACATCAAATTCAAACTTTTGGGTCGAGGATTTTACATCCAAGACTGCATTGCCTTAGGATCTTTTCCCTATCGCAATGAAGTACATCAAATTCAAACTTTTTGAAGTTGAGGATTTTACATCCGAAACTGCATTGCTTTAGGATTCTTTCCCCTATTGCAATGAAATGCATCAAATTCAAATTCTTGGGGTTGAGGATTTTACATCCGAGACTGCATTGCTTTAGGATTCTTTCCCTATTGCGATGAAATACATCTAATTCAAATTTTCGGGGTCGAGGATTTTACATCCGAGACCGCATCGCTAGGATTCTTTCCCTATTGCAATGAAATACATCAAAATCAAACTCTTGAGGCTAAGGATTTTACATCCAGTACCGCATTACTCTGAGATCTCTCCTCATTGTAATGATTCAATCCGATCAATTCAATTTTCTTTTGAGGTTGAAGATGTTACATCTAAAACCACAAAATTCCAAATCTTATTTTCAAATTCAAATCCCTTTAATTAATTTTAACAAAATTCAATCTAAATTGAAACTCCAAACTAAAATCTAAGCTCACACATTAAAACTTAAATTGAAACAAAATAAAATCTAAATTGAAATTTCCCCAGACCATGTGATTTGGAATTCACCTTCTTTTCCTTTCCCCAGCGAGAGTTCAGGAATCTCCAGCTTGAGAGATATGCTTGACACTCCCCAACGGAAACTCTTCTACTTCGTCCTAAGTTTGTCATTTGGACATCCGTGTTGGTTTTGCCGATCGCTTCGGTCAACACCAATACGCGCGGTGTGCTCCGTCAGCCACCACACCTATCGGAGGTCCATTTGTCGACCTCATTTTCGATGAGGTCTTCTCTTCTTTTTAGTTCTTAGGATCTAGCCTTAGGCTTTTCCTTTAACTATCTTAGAGAACTAGAATTGGGATCCACCATCTAGAATTTCAAACCACCTCTTAACTCCCTGCAAACTCTACAAACTTGACTGTAGTCCCCTAATCACCTAGAGGGTTGAGATCAAATGTGGAAGTTTAAAGGATGAGTTCCTATAGGACTCTTTGGCCTAGGACTACCCCAGGCGGCCCGGTCCGGTGAGGGGCCGACTTACACACACACTACACTTTCACACACTACACTTTCACACACCTCCTAAAACCACACCCATACCTAACTCGACCTCCCCGACTCATGTAGGTGATTCACATGGATGGTCCTTAACCCCTAAGCCCTTGGCCAAGAGGGTTAGGAACAACATAGTGAACGCCTCAAATGGGTCCCTTCATGGCTCATGTGGTCTTGATTTGGCTTCATGGCTCAACCAAAATGATTTCATTTCACTTATATTCACCCAATCTTCAATTTTCCAAATTTTCAATTTTTGACCCCCGGGACCCTATGCCTAGCCTACCCAAAGCCCTCGAAACTACCCAAAATTTGCAAAATCACCTAAATCATCCAAAATTCCCCAAAATCAATCCCAAGCATTTCCACATCACTCAAATTGATCATCCATACCCAAAAAATACCAAAAATTCCAAAAATAACTCCCAATACCCTCCAAATACCCAAAATACCCCTCTTGACCCAAAAATCCAAAAATTCAGAAAATTCCCAGAAAATTCCAGAAAATCGCAAATATTCCCAATTTCATTTTGTTCAACTACACCATGGGCAAATTTTGTCAATTTACCCTACTTTTGTCAAAACCCCTAATTTGACCCATTTTAACCCTAAGTGAACCCAATGTCAAACCAAACCTATCCAATTGACCCAAATTATGGTCCAATTCAATTTTAAACTTCAATTCAACATTCCCAACACCAATCTAGACCAAATCGAAGTCCAATTTGATTGACATTTGGATCCAATTTCACTTTTGGCCTTAAAGCTCAATTTGGACCCATAACCCAAACCTAACCCAAACTCACTCAATTCAACTCCAACTAACCCCAAATCTTTTCTAAATCTTCCTTAGCATCCCCACAAGCAAAACACTAACATGATTAGCCCAAAATTTGGACCTAAACCCCACTCAAATTCAACCCAAAGCTAAAAAGCCCAATTTTGACCTAAACCCAAACCTAACCCAAATGAGCCCAAACCCCAAAGTCAAAGCCCAATCAAAGTCAAAACCTCTTTGAAACACCCCCATAAACATTTCTCAACATTAATTTTACATCAATTTCAACCCTAGCCCAACATTGGCCCAACTTGGCCCACTTGGACCTATATTGGCCCATTCACCAAAAGAACCCAAATTCAACCCAATTCAAACCCAAATCACCCCCAATTTGCTTCAAGTCACTCATGACACATCCATGAGCTAAACCCAACAATTATTTAGCCCAAGCCTTTACTAAAATTTCATCCCAAAATCCATTTTAAAATTCAAAATCCCACTTTCCTAAATCATCTTAAAAGCCCATCTAAAACCATTTCAAAAGGACCAAAATCTACCCTAAAGCCCACATGACATCTCCATTTGCCATCCACTTAATTAAAGCCATTACCTAAGTCCTAAATTCATCATCAAATAATTCCAAATCAAGCCTCATGCCAAATCACCGTTAAATACCAAAATTTTCCTTAAATCCATTTCCATGAAATTGATTTCACTTTTCCCAAGCCAAAGGTGAGCCATGAAGCCATGCATGAGCCACATGGGAGCCATGAGAGCCATGGAATCTACTTTCCACCTCACCATACCCAAGATGGCAAGAGGAGGAGGCCCTTTCCATATTCTCTTAAGAGTGATTAACCACTTCCACGACTCCACTAAACCATGCTTAGACTTAATCGTACTCGGATCGTGACTCGACCCCACTAATTAAGCTGATCCAAGTGACTTTCCCTTCAGCCCAAATCGACCTCGGAGGGTGAACCTAACCCAAAACCAAGGGTCGACCCATTTAGACCCAAAACTAGCCCTTTCCCATTCCATTTCGATTCAAACCCTTTACACATGTCCATGGCCAATCGACTTCACAAACCTCTAGCTCCGACCCACCCGGACCCGAGGGTGACCCATGCTCGCCGGCCGCCCACCACAGCCCGCCGGAAAACACCATGGCCGAGAGCTCACATGTGAGCCCAACTTGGAATTCTCACTCGCCGAGCCGCCCCATCCCCAGTGGCCATCGGAGCCGTTCTTCTCTTGCCAAGAGCAGCTCGATCCCAAGCCCTAACTCTCCCTGGGAGGCCCTCCACCCTCTCCTGTTTAAACACCACCCCTCTCGGCCATGAGAGGTGCTGAAAAACAAACCTTAAGGAAACTTTGCCAAAATTGTTCCAGACTTTTCCCCATACACAGAGCACTTGATCCCCACTGAGATCCCCTTGCCATTTCTTCTCTGTGAGCTCAATTTCAGAGTTAAAATCTAGGCCCAAAACCAGGACACTTCTCCACAGTGAGCCAATCCTCAAATTGATTGGTTCTACACCTTCACTGCACCAAGGGAAGGTGTCCACCAAAGAAAGCCCCATCTCAAGGCCACCCAATTGCTCCAGACCTCCAAGCTTTGTGATCGGGCTTGGTCGAAATCACACCTAGACAATTCACTGCACCGGGAGACTTCATCTGGAGCTTGCTGGGATCCAATCGAAGGTGCAACAACCCTCAGATTGAAGCCACACTTCTCTGAGCAAAGGTATGAGCTAATTCTTCATCCCGAGCTTCTGGAGATTCTCCATTTCAAATGCTTTAATTTCAATGCATGATCACCGTATAGATGTATTCGTCTCTTCAATATGAATCCATAGAGTATAAGAACACGAAAATCCATTGAGTATCGAGTGAGATCTTAGGGATTTAGTGTAGACGGCTCTCGGGTGAGGACGCTCGGGGACGATGAACGGATGCCGTCCATTCAATACACGCGCGGACGGGCGGCTCAGATGGCGTCGGACCAGGAGACGGTATGAGAACCGCGGGGCCCGGGCTGCTGACTCAAGTGGCGGGGTCGAATGGGAGCGCGCCACGCGGCGTTTCGGAGCTGCTGAGGTTGACGCGGCGCCGCGTGGATAAATAGAAAATTAGGGGTATTTTCTATTTATTTAATTCCCTAAACTTCAAAAATTCATAACTTTGTGTAGAAAAATCATAAAAAATAAAATAAAAATACCCTCTTGCTCAGTGAACAGAGGAGAATAATGTGGAAAAGAAATCATTTAATTTCATCAAGTATTTTATTTTTAATAATTTATTTACTCTCTCGCATATTTTTAATTCTCCATGCATGTATACAATTCACCATGGCATGAGACCATGGGGCTTTTGAAGCCTTCGAATTTGGGAACATTCCCCGAATTTTCCAAAGTCGAGGCCATCCCTATGAAGAGTTATTGATTTTTCAAATTCATGTTACTCGTTTTCGAGTATTTTAATTCCAATAAATAGCATGTTGTGAAATAAATTCTAGGAAAATTTTGTGATGTTCCTTATGACCAGAGGACCCTAGGAAAAATAGGTTTTGAGTTAGTTCATTTAAAACACCCAAAATGGATCTCTAATTAATTAGAGCTAACCATACATCAAATTGACTTAAAATCAATTCTCCACTGACCTTTAGGATCAGAGGAACCCACCATAAAAGTTTGAGGTAAATTGGACTTGGTTAGCCCTACTAAATGGGTTGATTAAGCCACTTAATCATTTTAAACTTTAAAAATTCATAACTTTCAAAATATCTTTCAAAAATTCACTAAATTGTTTTTGGAGCCTCTCTGATGTTAGGGGAATTTAAGAAAAATTAAAATTTCAATTTTCTAAAAAGTTGATTTATAATATTATTTTAATATTTTTAATAATTAAAAAATAATAAAAATCACAAAAATAATAAAATTCACTAAAATGTCACATTTTGAATTTTAATCACTTAGGAACAAACCCCATATTTTTCTTCGGTCTATTTAGTGTGATATTAAATTTTAAAGCTCTAGGGTAATTTTAAAATTAAAAAAATGTATTTTCTAGCATTTTCACTAAAATAATTATAATAAATCATAGAAAATTCAGAAAATTGCAAAATTTGATTCTCTGATTTCCTTAATATCAGAGAGATTTTTGAAAAATATAAAATTTATTTTTCAACATTTATTTTATTTTTTAAATTAATTAAAACTCCAAAAATTAAAATAATTATAATAAAAATAATGTAATTCAAAAAATCACCAAAATTGGTCCAAGTAGTCCTCTGGTCATTAGGAATGTCCCCTAATTTTCTTAAGGACAGAAACTTTCCCTTGGTCATGTTATTAAATTTTCCTTGGAAATCTCTATTTTCTACCAAAAATAATTATATAAATAAATTAAATACAAAAAAATCACATTTTCTCCTCTCATGTCTTTATTGACATATGAGTGAAGTTACATAAAAATTTCAAGTTCATTTAAGTTCAATTTAGTGAGTTATGAAATTATTAAGCTTAAAGGGTAAAGTGGTAATTAAAATTTTTAATCCTTAATTAAAACTTTAGGTTTAATAAAAAATTAACAAGTAAAATATTTGATCCTAATCTGATTTGGATGATTGAAATTTAAATAATTAAAGGGTAGAAACCCATTAAGCAATTTAAAATGATTAAACCTTAATTAAATAATTGATTAAATTTGGAAGAATATTAAAATTGGAATTATTAAAATAGGGATATTATTAGGAAGAGATTTATTCTTTAATTTAAAAATCCCTAAATTAATTATCTCATTAATATCCAATTCTTAATTAAAATGATAACTCAAATTCAAAACATTAAAAGACTTAATCATTAAACTAAAATTAAATTATTAAACTCTCTTAAAAATTTCAATTAAAATTAAAAAATAAAATTAAATTAAAAATTAAATTAAATTAAGTAAATTAAATTGGATTAAATTAAATTAAATTAAATTAAAATTAAAAGTTGAATTAAATTAAAGATTAAATTAAATTAAATTAAATTAACAAATTAAATTAAATTAAATTAAATTAAATTAAACTAAATAATTAAATTAAATTAAATTAAAATTAAATTAAATTAAATTAAAGATTAAATTAAATTAAATTAAATTAAAATCAAATCAAATTAATGTAACATCAAATCAAACTAAATTGAATTAAATCAATTTAAAAAGAATTAAAACTCAATTAAGTTAAATTAAATTAAATTAAGTTGAATTAAATATAACATCACCAAAGACATAAAGAATTCAAAATAAATCTAAAGCAACTTGAACACTATTCCAAATTTAAACCCTTTAACTAAAGTTAAATGAAATCACAAACCATTTGAACACCAACTTGCCCTCAAGAGCTTTGGTTATCATGACTCCTAAACATAATATTAAATGAAATGTCACTTCACCTATAGGATATTCAAATGTCCTAGTTCACTGAGCAAGATAACAAAACTTGAATTCTCGGACGATTAATTCACTTGTATAATTAAATTCATTTGGACTTAAAGCAATCCTAGAAATATTGAAAAGATGTTTAAGATTCTTCTTAAACACTTTCTCAATATGATAGGATGTTTATAAGAACAATTAAATTTAACTGTTCTTTGATGAAGAAAATCGTCTTCAAACCAAAACACAGAGAACCTAGACGTCATAGGAAATGACTAGCTATAGGATTAGGAATTTGGTAGAAAACCATAACCCTTACATTAGCTTTACCTAGGAACTTGCCTAAATATTCTAATTGTATTTTAAGTGCAGCTTGGGATGACGGGAAGACCCTCCAGGTACGCTTTTATTTTATTGCAATTTACTTTCTTGCAATTTACATTTTTGCAATTTATTTAACTGCATTGCACTACTTTTCTTGCATGATAAACAACTGTTGCATGAAAACCCACACCTTTAGGATAGTCCCTAAAACTGAAACCAAAACTAAGTTAAAAATCATTGCAAGATAAAATTCACCGCCACAACATTTCAAAATATAAAACAACTCAAAATTCAATCACAAACAGAACACAAAACTACAATTACAACTAAATTAAAATGTCCTGTTGGATGAGCAGGAATACCTCGGATGATGTAACCTACGTGTTGCTAACGGGATTTCCCACGGTCTAAATGAAAGTGTGGAACTCATTCAGTTGAGTTTACCAAATTCATCTGGACTAAGTGAATCCGATAAAAATAATGATGCCGAAGGATGGAACCGTGGGATCTTAACCGGTGTCGTTATAATCAACTTTAAGATTTGTTTTAATTAAAACATAAAAAACACTTGGAAATTAAGATTTCTCTAAACCAAAACACTTTTCTCATCTCTTGATTTATGACTTCTAAAACTAAACCTCTGCAACAACAAGGAGCTTGGAGCATGGTGGGCAGCACGGCCATCGTCATCAGCAAAACTGTCTTAAAATTAAATAACCAAGCCATAGGACTTCGAGGTAGTTTGCCTACTGCAACATAAATCCTCAACTCTTCGTTAAGCATTTGCATTGCAAATTAAACCCTAACCGGTCTTAGGATTCTGAGGTAGTCGTCTGATACGACATAAACCCTCACATCTTCGAGGCTATTTGTATGATTTTGTCATATAAATATAAGCCCTAATTAATTAAAATTGGCAAGATTAAAACATTAAATAAACATTAGGACTTTCCTAAATCTAAGCCAAACAATAGGATAGTCGGGAAATTACCGAAGTTCACTTCGAATCTGTGATTTCTCCTACTTTTCTTCCTTTGAATTCCCAAAACAAAATGTTCCAAATTTGATCCATTCCCTATTGAAGTTCCAAAATTCAACCTTTGAGAACTTAAACTTTGAAATTCTTGAGAGCAGAATTATTGATTATTATCGAGAGTTTTCTTAGGTGATTCATGTCACTTAAGATGTAATTAACTATAGGGGCTTGCCCTTATAGAGGAATTTTAAAGAACCCGAGTAATATAAACCCTGTTTAATGCTTTCATATTAAGCAGGGAATTTGTCGGCTTATAAAATTGGTTCGCGGACCAAACGGATGTCACAAATCTTCTAGTTTATTTAATCGAGCCCCACCATCAAGCGAGTGTGTCTATCCTTAGGGATAGATACACGGCTTGTGGTGCGGTGCTCGTTTATATAAACTATTTGGGATGTGAGATCGGTTTAATCTCATATCTTAAAACCTTCAAATTTAAAATTATTTTCAAAATCAAATACTACTTTTCAAAATTATTTATTTAAACTAAATTAAAAATTTGCCGACAACTTCTGTTAGGCGACCCCCTTTTCAAAATAAAACATACAACCTAAAAATATGCCGACAAGCCTCTTAGGGCTTAAGACATGGTTGTCGTATTTAAGCTTTAGTTAAATCAAAAGATTGGAGTTGGATTTGGATTAGGCTTCAAATTTGGGGATGGGCTTAAATTTTGATTTAGGCTAGGTTTGGGCCTGGATTTAAATTAATCAAACGCTCAAATTGGTCTTTAAAAATGTCGTGATGATTGGAAAAACAAATTTTGTGGAATTAGATTGATTATGTGGCTCAATTTGATGAAAATTAGATTTGAGGTCAATTTGGGGTAGTTTACTTGGGCTTGGGATTTGTGTTTGGAATTTGGTGTAGGTGGGTTTGAATTAGGTTTATATTGGGCTTGAATATGATGATATTTTGTTTAGATTTGAAAATGAGTGAGTTTGATTAGTGGAAATTTGGAGTGATTTTAGGATTTTAAAAATTTAGGGTAATTTCACAATTTTGGCCATTTCTTATGGACTTAGGGAATTTCGGGTGCAGTTCGGAACATTTGGTGTTTAGGATTGGTTTTGGTGAGGTTTGGAGTGAATTTCAAGATTTTGAAATCTTTTGGACATTAGGGTCATTTTGGTAATTTTAGGAGGTGTATGGGCTTTTTTGGAAATTTTCAGGATTTTTTGGTGAATTTGGACAATCGGGATAATTTGAAGTGGTTCAATATGATTTTTTGTGAATAATTGGGGATATGGGTAATCATGTGATTTTTTATGTTTAGGGGTATTTTGGTATTTTTAGGGAATATGGGGGTAGAAGGCCAAAGTTGAGTGTTTTGGTCGAATTGGAATTGATTGGAGCCTCCACAAGACAACTCATTTTGGTCCTCAAGATGTTGGTCCTGACCATCTTAGCCAAAGGTTAAGAACTTGGCTACCCACATGAGTTTCCAAAAGTAGTTGGGAAAAAGGTCAAGTGCAAGTGATTTAAGGTTTTAAGATGGGTGGGGAATTGTGGTGAGCTCAAATGTATTTGTATGACCATGGCCAAGCCACCCTGAGTTGCCTCAAGGCATGACAACTCATGGGGAATCTCTTTGAGCTTCCTCAAGTTGTTTTTATCCATGTAAGTGTTACAGGTGAAAACCATACATGTGAATCTCCAAAGGGAGTAAGGAAGTGGTTTGAATTTTTATGGGAGGTGGGTTCCATCACTAGCGTTTTAGGATAGTCAACATGAAAGTTATATGGTTAGATCCTAGGCTCCTAAGAGAACAAGACTAGACCACATCAAAAGTGAGATTAACAAGGCTTGGCATAAATCTAAACCTTGCAAGTTCTAACCCTAATTAGACTTAGTTCAAACTCTAAACCTTAGGTTTAATTAACATAAACCAAACCTACCTCATAGATCTATTCAAGATTAAATCTAATCCCATTTCTTTTTAGGTTTAATACACATTGGGCCCTGACCCTAAACACTAAGTCTAACCCAACATAGACTTAGCACAACCTTTTTAGCTCTAACCCATATTGGAACTAAACCTAAACCTTAAGTCTAGCCCAACTTAGACTTAACCCAATTTTTTAGGCCTAACCCACATTGGACCTTAACCTAAACTCTAATTCTAGCCCGACTTAAACTTAGTCTATTCCTTTAAGTTTAACCCACATTAGACATAAACCTAAGCTCTAAGTTTAACCCAATGTATACTTAGTCCAATTCACTTGAGTTCTAATCCATATTAGAGCAAAATTTAAACCCACTCTAACACAATGTAGACTTAGCCCAATTTTTTTATGGTATAACCCACCTTGGACCAAGACCTAAACCCAAAGTCTAACCTAACATATTATTAATTCAATTTAAACAACCTTTGGTCTAGCTAAACATAGACCAAACCTAAGTCTAACCTAGCTTAGGATTAGTTCAAATTAAACAAACCTTAGATCTAGCTAACCTAGACCTAGTCTAAGTCTGGCCTAGCTTAGGCTTAGTTCAAATTGAATTTCTCCTTAGGTCTAGCCTAACCTAAGGCTAACCTAACTTAGACTTAGTTCAAATTGAATTTCTCCTTACTTCTAGCCTAACTTAGACTTAACCTAACACTAACCAAACTTAGACTTAGTTTAAATTAAATTCCATTTAGGTCTAGTTTAACCTAGACCTAACCTAAATCTAACTCGAGCTCTGCCTGATTGTTTTAGTCGGATCCCTTAGATTGAGCATGGATGCTGCCATTATGGTTCATTCATGTCGAAGCGGTTTGATGAGGCTTACTCTTTAGTTGAGGAGATAGCTACAAACAGTTTCTAATGGCCTTCTGAAAAGAAAAATCCTAGAAAGATAGCTAGTATGCATGATGTGGATGTGCTTTATATTCTTACTTCTCAAGTAGCAGCAATATATAGGAAGCTAGATTAGATTGGAATGAACCAATCCGAAATAACTCAAGTGATTAAGAAAACTTTATTTGCATAAATGGTTGGTTCTAGAACATCATCATTTGAGACATTGAATGCACTTAATAACGGACCTAACAACCGCTATTCCAACATCTAGAACCCAAGTACGAAGAACCATCCTAACTTTAAATGGAATAATAATTATGATGGGAGAAACCAACAATGGGGAAAAAACTAAGAAATTCCTTTAGAAAATTGGAATAACCAAGGTAGCACCAACTATAGACTTTTTTTATCCACCAGGCTTTAACAATAATCCATAATATAAAGGGAAAAAGTTTTCTTTGGAGAAGGTTGTATTGCAAAAGAGGAATCAATTGTAAAGTCAAGGTGCAATAAAAAGGGATATAGAGAAACACTTGGGATAAATTACTAACTCACTTAGCAATCTGCCTCAAAGAACTCCTTTTAGCAACGCTGAGATAATCCATAAGGTGAAAAGTAGTGAGCATGTTAAAGCTGTCCAACTAAGAAGTGTAAAAGAGTTGGAGGATGTAGTTCAAAAGAGATATATTTTTAAGAGGATACCGTGAAAACTGAAAAATCTTAGTAAAATATTTCTAAGAATTTAGAAAAACCAGTCTATCCAACTATGATTAACTTAGAAAAGCCACAACCTTTATTTCCTCAAAGGCTTCAATGACAGAAGCTAAATCAACAATTTTCAAAATTTTTAGAAGTATTCAAGAAGTTAATATAAATATTCCTTTCACTGAAGCTCTAGATCAAATGCCCGGTTATGTAAAGTTAATAAAGGATATTCTTAAGAAGAAGAGAAAGTTTGGAGATTATGTGACTGTTGTGCTTAGTAAGGAGTGCAGTCCTATAATTCGGGCTTTACTTCACTCTGTGCAATAAAATTATTTTTTTAGAAAATCTTTATGCAATCTTGGAGAAAGTATGAACTTTATGTCATTATCTCTTTTCAAAAGGCTAGGATTATAGGAATTATCTCCAACTACTATAATCCTTCAGTTAGATGATCAATCGATCACTTATCCAAAGGGGGTTATAGAAGATGTATTAGTTAAAGTGGATAAATCTATCTTCCCTGTTGATTTCATTGTGTTAGATATGGTAAATAAATTCCAATCCTTTTAGGCAGACCATTCCTAGCTATTAGATGTGCTATGATAGATATATAAAAAGATGAATTAACAATAAAAGTAAACAATCAAGAAGTTATATTTAATGTCATAAAATCTATAAGATATCCTTCTAAACGAAATGAAGATGCATGTTTCCAGTTGGACTTAATTGATTGTTTAAGTACTACTCATTTTTGAGAAAGTTGTGAAGTTATATCAGTAGAACAGGGGCTAGATAATGAGAAATGCATTAATTTCCAAGATGAGTTGGGTAAATTGACTACTGAAGATACACAATTTGTTTGAGAGAGATTTGAAGTTCTAGATACTACAAAAAATAATAAATCTTTATTCCTTCTGTTGAGGAAACCTTTAAACTTAAGATTGTGGAGCTTCCTACACATTTAAGATAAGCATATACAGAGAAGTCATTTACATTACCAGTCATCATATCCTAATATTTCACTCAGTTACAAGAGGAAAAATTAATAGAAATTTTGAGTATTATAAGAAAGCTATCATATGGACCTTAACAAATATTAAAGGAATTAGTCCCTCTATTTGTATTCATAGAATTCTGAAGGAAGTTAATCATAAACCCCAGGCAGATCCCAAAGAAGATTAAATCTAATTATTAAAGAAATTATTAAAATGGACATATTAAAGTGGCTTGATGCAGGTATTCAACGTGTTCCTAAGAAGGGGGAGTGAAAATATCTATAAATGAATATAATGAATTATATCCTAAAGAACATGTCACTGGGTGGTGAATGTGTTTAAAATACAGAATACAGAATTTGGCAATTAGGAAACATCATTTTCCTCTATCCTTTCTGAATCAGATGTTAGATAGGCTAGTTGGTCACCAAAAGTTTTGCTTTTTGATGGATATTTTGGATCTCATCAAATACCTATATCTCTTGAGGATGAAGAGAAGATAATATTTACAAGCCCTTATGGGACTTTTTTTTAGAATAATATCCTTTGGGTTATGTAACACACCTACCACTTTTCAAATGTGCATGATGTCTATTTTCAACGAGATTGAGAAAGGGATAGAAGCTTTCATGGATGATTTTTCAGTGATAGAACTTCATTTAACACATTTTTAGATCTTTTAGAAAAGATGATAAAACAATGTAAAGAGACTAACCTTGTTCACAGTTGGAAAAAATATCAATTCATGATCACAAGAGGAATTTTTTTGGAACATAAAATATGTGAAAATGGCATGGAAGTAGACACAACAAGGATTCAAGTAATCTAAAAAATACCTCCACCTACCAGTATGAGGGGAGTTAGAAGTTTGTTGGGACATGATGGATTCTATAATTTATATATTAAGGATTTCTCCAAAATCGTCAATCCTTCATGCCATGATTTAGAAAAAGATGTCTTACTTAACTTTGATCAAGATCTCCTAAATGTCTTTAATATATTAATAAAATTTAGTCACCTCTCATGTTATATTCTCACTTAACTGGGGGAGACCATTTTATTTCATGTATGATACGAGTGATTATGTTCTTAGGGCTGTTTTATGATAAAGGCATGATAAAAATTTTAAAGTTATATACTACGTGATCCACCTTAAAATTACTTAGAATTTTATATCAAATTTTTATTAATATTTTAAGGATATTACGCTTTAATGAAAGGAATTTCTTATGTTTTGGTTGCATGTAAAAAAAATGAGTTTATAAAGAAAAAAAGTTTAAAAGGAGCAAAAATAAGCCAAAAAGAGCAAGGAGGCTGATTATTGCGCCTAGGAGCCAAATTTGGCGCTAGGAGCCAAATTTGGCGCTAGGAGCCATATTTGGCGCTAGGCGCCACATACAGCAGTTTGATTCTAGATATTTATTGACGCTCATTGGATGGTTATTGACGCTTTCAGTTTAATGTAGAAGCCTCTAGACATTTTTCCACACATTATAAACCAAATGTAATGAATATAGACACGGGAGAGCAGTTATAAAACGAAGAGGTGTGACCTAAACGTGAAGGGGTGCGTCCATTCGCGTAGTGATCCTGGTGCCTAGGTTCCAGAATCGGTGCCTAGGCACCACCATTAAATTCTAGAACATTCAAGGAATGTGGATGAATTTTGAAGAGGTGTCTTAAGCAACTCTTGGTCATTTCTGGAGATCTATAAATAGAGGACCATTTCTACAGAAAAAAGTTTAGCTAGAGTGTGTGATTAGTCTGTGTAGTGTGTAAGGGAGAATTAATTAAGAGTGTTAAGTGTCTTCTTCTTTTCTTTTGTTAGTGTTTAGTGTGAATTAAAGAGTCAAAGTCCTGTTAGAGTCTGTGGAGTCAGAGAAACTTCAAAGGATTGCTTGAATTACATTCCAGATGAGTATTTATATCTTGTTTCTTAAGTTTATTGCTTTGGATTTAAGTTTCATGAATATGATTTGTGGTGTAATTTTTATGTTTTCTGAGTAGTCTTCTTGTCTTTGTCCCTACGAATATGAAATGAATAAACAACAGATTTAAATTAGATTTAAGAACTTAATTTCCTATTTTTTAAAAATTTGTGATGATATTGTACCTAATCTTAGTTTACTTTACAATTGGTATATACTATTGTTAAAAACTGTGGAGAATTCTTAAGATCTGACTGTGGGTTAAGGATTCTTAACTTGTATGTATCACATTTCTCTAAAAGGGGAGGTGCAAATAAATAGGGAGATAATCTTTAATGGGTGTAGAATTGATTTTTGTTTTTAGTGTAACAGGATTAATTCAATCAATTTACTTTTAAAAAAGAGGTGACGGGTCACTAGTAGGCCAGACCATAGGCACCCATTTGGGGGGAACCTGGAAGTGAGAGTCTAGAAATTTGTCCCTTTCTACTAATAATACATCCTAATTCAATCTTTAAAAACTAGCTAATGTTCTTTATGACCTGGACCAAAGGGTAAAAGATATATATGCTCCTATTTGTCACAAAAGAACATTTTTAAGTTCTCAAATAATTTTATCTGATTATTAATCATGGAATATTTTGTTTGGAGAAAGAATCTTTGTTTATTGTTTTATCACTAGATAATTTTCATATTCTGCATAATTTAATTAGTTTTAAATTTAAAGATTTTAATTATTAGTTTTCTTTTCTTTAAATTATAATAATTCACATGGGATCAATATCTTGGGTTTTTAAACAGAAAACTCTATATTACTTGAAAAGATACATATACTTGCGTAGTACCCCTAGTGTGTGATTTATATTTAATTATCAAAACTTTAATCTTTAATTGTCGTACATTAGCCGCTTAATTATATTTTTGGTCAAGTTTGGCGATAATTTTATAAGTTATTTTACTTGCGTAATTACAATTGGGTCAAATTTTTGGCGCCATTATCGGAGATTGCAACTAATTAAAAAAGAAAATTAATATATATAATAATAAATAAAAACAAAGAAAAAACATATATTTAAAAATCTTTCTTATATTTTTATGTGAAGTTCAGGAACTGAAGGATTAATACCTTACAATTCTAAATTAGAGCGTACTATAAGAAAAATTAGAAAAGAGAATAAATTTCGCAATTTGTAAGAAATTGCTAATATACATCGTAATATTCATCAAAATATTGAAAATAAAAATCAAAATTAGCAAAGACTTTTAAGAGATTATGTTAACCCTACAGCTGATGAAATTCATCTAAACATTCAAATACCTATTGTAGCTGCAAATTCTTTTGAATTAAAACCTGCAATTATAAAAATGGTTCAAAATAATCAATTTGGATGGTCTCCTACTGAAGATCCTAATTTACACCTAGCTAGTTTTCTATAACTTTGTGCCACCTTTAAATATGAGCGTGTTTCTGATGATGCTATTAGACTTTGGCTATTTCCTTTTTCTTTAAGGGATAAGGCTAAAATTTAGTTAAATTCATTAGCAACAGGATCTATTAAAACTTGGGGAGAAATGACTCAAAAATTTATAGCTAAATATTTTTCGCCATAAAAAACTGCAAAACTTAGAAATGATATAACTTCATTTACTCAACTTGATGGAGAAAATATTTATGAAGCTTGGGAACGATTCAATGAACTTCTTAGAATGTCCCCACATCACTCTTTACCAGACAGTTTATTTATACAAACATTCTATAATGGATTAATAGGTTCTCTTAAATCTATTATTGATGTTGTTGATCATGGTTCTTTAATGTCTAAATCATTTGAAGAAGCTAATTCTTTAATTGAAGAAATGGCAACTAATAATTTCCAATGGCATTCTAATAGGATTTATCCTAAAAGAGTGGCTAGTATATAAAAAAATGAAGCCTTTTCAATTTTAGTTTCTAAAGTGGCTGCTATATCAAAGAAATTGGATAACTTGTCTCATTTATCACACTTAAATGATAATTCAGGAAATGTTGATGAATATCAAACTTTAGAAACATTACAAGCTATTGCTAGCAAAACTAATAACCCATATTCTAATTATTATAATCCAAGTTGGAAGAATCACCCTAATTTTAATTGGAATAATGCAAATCCTCAATAGAGTAATGAACAACCCCGCGCTTTTATCCAATTCAAATTCACTTTATTAACTTTTAAAAAATTTAATCTTTTAATGCAGATTTACTTTCAAACGCAAGTATACGTATCATTCAAGTAATACAAGGCTCTAATGGAGTCATGGATATCAATACCATAGGAAAAGTATTAAAGCCTACGGACTTAGGATTATAAAAATCAATTCAGAATTACAACTAAATCGAAATCCTTATCTGTCAGTAATATGCACTCGATAGTAACAATAAACTAATATTAAAAACTAGTTTTACTAACAACTTACTAATATTACTACTACTACTAGAGTTAAGTTCAAATATATATAATAACAAGAATCTTTCTCTTGAGTTAAGATATTTAAGTGAAATGATAATTAAAATTAGTTTTTAATGTGTTGTGCCAAATAGGAGCATAACTATTCTTTACCCTTTGGTCCAGGCATAAAGAACATTGAATAATCCTTTGCTTAGGTTACTAATTTTGTGGCTAGGTTGGGAGGATACCAGCTCTCACTTCAGAGCTCCCACGTTCCCCTCACCTGAGGGTTAACATCTACACATCAGCACCCAAACGATAGGACTGAATTGAGGATTTTAGCCAGTCACTTTAAAATCTCTGATTCTACACCCGATAATATTATTTTCCTATTTATTTGCACTTCTCCTTGAGAGGATTTACTCACTCTACCATTCAAAGAGAACTGTGATACATACAAGTTAAAAATCCTTAGCCCACAGTCAGGTCAAAAGAATTCTTCACTGATTTTAACAATACAAATGGCCAATTCGTATAGTAAATTAAGTTTACGTATAGTATCATCACAATTTCTTTATAATTTATTTAATATACTAATTATATAATCATTTCACAAAAAACATCAAAACTAGGAGAAAGATAGAACAACTACTCAGAATTCATTAAGAGGATGTAATAAAACTTAGATTTTATAAAATAAAATAATGTTCTACACACTAAAAACAAATAAATACTACTTAACTCAAACTCCTCCCCAAGCAAACTCCTCGAAGTTCCTCAAGATCTTTTCCTTGGAATTCTCCTCCAAAACGTTAATGTGAATGAGTACTCTCACTTCCCTTCTACTATTGCAATTCCTCAAAGAATTTCTCACAATTTCTCTATTTGAACTCACAACTCACTAATTTACACTCACTAAATGACTCTCTTTACACTATTGACTCGCTTACAATCACTTTAGAGACCAGAAGAAGAGCCCTATTTTGGCCAATATTCATTCCTTTTAAATTTGTAGAAGAGTCTCCAAGGGTTACGAAGGCACCCCTTCAAAAATCGTTTACTTTCGAAATATTTCTGGAACAAACTGCCGTCCTCACTGTCCACGGCCTCGAGGCACCATCGGCGACCTTCTACAAACTATGCCCTTGAACTGACCCCACCGTCGGTGGCCTCGATCCTCGCCGTGGGTGGCCTCCTAATGAACTCTCAGGAAAATCACACCGTCGGCGGCCTCGACCTCGCCGTCCGCGACCTTGGTCAAATTTGCATAATTTTGTCTTTTTTGCTCCAAATCCGCTCATTTTTGCATATTTTCGTCAATTTATGTTTAATTCTTCATACCTGCATAAAAACACAAAAAATACATTTCTTTAAAGTGCAATATATCAAAATCATTGAAATAAAAGCATGAAAATCCTGACCTTTTTCTCTTGGGTCAAAATCCCCCAAATATTAACCATTACTTGTCCTCAAGTAATCTTTTAATACTACATAAAAATTTTGATTTATTTTGATAATGTTTTAATTCAGAAATATTATAATTTTGATTTAATTAACTATTATAATAAGAATTCTTAGAAATATTTTCAAATAATTAGATTAATTCTATAGATATAAGGCTATCTAGTCATCAAGTTTAAGAGTTCTAGTTTTCTATTCATTTCAAGAATAACTATATGTTGCAATATTAATTCACTTAGAGTATTCAGAAGATAAGAATTTCATGAAGAAATTATAATTAAGAAACCAATCATAAATATAAGTTCAGAAGTGTTTTTAGTTTTCCCTTTAGGTTAATCCAAGTGAAGCCAATTTTTGATAAGGCATATCCTCAAGCTTCTCCTCACTTATTTTTATTTCTTTTCTTTTCATGGATTGTTTTTTAGTCCTTTTTCTTTTACTTTTTATGGTGAGGATCACTATTTTTGGATGTCCTATTAATAATTTTGAACTTCACTCTTCTTTTCCTAAATTTGAAACTTTCAACATTCTTTACCTTATATATGCTTCATAGTTTTTACTTATTTGAATCTCAATCTATTCTTTCTCAACTAAATTCCTAAGATTCTTAATATTTCAAAATATAGTTTTCTTTGCTTTAAATATTTAACTATAGTCTTATCATCTTATACTAAATAGCTTAATCTACAAAATTAATTTTCATTATCAAAAATATTTCTTTGAATCTTTTACAATATTTAGATAAAATCTAAACATAGTATTTAGAATTAAAATTTATCTCATAAATCATATTAATAATTTTTGAAAATATGTTAATTGAGAACATTTAATAGTTAAGATTTTTCTTCCCTCTTCCAAACTTAAAATTTTCTATAAATATAAATAGTATATGGGTGAAAGAAAAATGCTAAACATTAAATTCATACCTTTGCACTTTAAGCATTTTTGTTTTTTTTTTTAAATTTGCAGGCTCTTTTCAAAATTTCTAACTTCAACTGTCCTGTAATATGAAAATACTTTCTACACACATACAGTTTAGAAAGTTTGCTGGGGTAATAAAATTTTAAAATAAGTAGATAAAACTAAAACATTAAATAAAAACAACTACTTACACTACACAAGACATATGTATTTCACAACACAGAACAAACAGTTTACTAATTTAAACTGAACAGTTCACAATTACACTTACTATTACAAATATTAAAAGCATCTTGAAATGAAATTGTAAACTACCACATTAAAAATATATCACAGTAAATAATGCATAGTCCACAACACAATACAATACAAATTAAAGTTCAAATCAAAGTTCATCCAACACAACTAAAATAAGACAAATAAATAAATATATCACATCACATCAAATCAGATCAGACATTAAAATCCCATGCAATGTCTTCATCACCCTGCTCATTTGGAGGATTGGGCTGATATTGAGTATATCTCGGGCACTCTGGAAAAGTCATATTTGGCTCACCTCGGTAATATCTAGCCTGAGCATCATAGTAAGCCAACTCAAAATCTGAATGCCTCTTAAGATACTCACTATCATGATCATGTCTTCTTTCTAACCCTTCAATCCTGTGATCATTACTTTCTAATCTTTCATCTAATTTCCCAAAACTTTTTCTTTGAAGGGTCATCACATTCATCAGATCATACAAGGTAGGGGAACTGGAGGTAGGAGGGTCATAGCTAGTAGAAGGGATATCTCTACTAGTAGATGGTTCTTTGCTCCTACTCCCTGATCTCCATTCCTCATGGGATGTATAAGTCTTTATATTTCCTTTAGTAATGGGTTTCATAGGATAAACCCATTCCTCATCATCCCTAGCTTCAACTCCAGACAGTTGACACAGTGCATAAATAAGGCCAGGATGCCCTAAAGATCCACTTATCTCACTCCTCATAGTAGCCATAATATTCTTATAGATTATCTTCCCCACATTAATTCTCCTATTTTTTTAAATACAGAAATTTAGAATGGCTCTCTCTCTCGAGACTTCACTATGATGGTATGTAGGTAGCAGAGTTGAACAGATGAAATAATGTCATGCATTAGCGGTGGCATTCATCATCGACAATGGAAAGTTGATCCGTTCACGATTTTTAATTTTCCAGACTCCTTTCCCATCAGTGAGAAAGTCAATAACATCATCCAACGGACCTTCCATTGTTCCAAAAGTTTCAAACTCGCTAGTATAAAAGTCTTGAAGCTCGTAGAAAGTATTAATTTTGTTAGCACTAAATTCGACAGAGAAACCCCTTACTTGGACAGGCTCATCCTCAATTTGAGTAAGGTTGGAGTAGAATTCTCTAACAACTTCGACAGCTGCTTTATTGGTTGTATAGCAGAAATTCTCCCATCCTCTCTCCTTGATTATTTGTTCCACTTCTCCTCTAGAATTCTCAAAAACTCTATCTTGAATACACTTCTTACTTTGGAAAAGTGAAGTGACCTTGATTGGGCTTTTGCGTTAACGAATCTAGTTCGTCAAATTCAAGTCTTCTCTTTTGTCTTGGAGCCATTTTTCAATCTATCAAATCACAAAAAATTCCAACTAATTTCTAAAATAATACTACAATGGCTTCTAAATGAGGTTTAAAACAATCTAAATTGATTTCCATTAATTTCTTCCAAGTCTTTTCTCCACATTTTCAAATTTCCCAAAATTTCTCAATGTGGAAGAAATCCATGGTAAAAATCAAAAAGTTTTACATAGGAGTGAAGCACTTAACAAGGGAAGATGAAATCTGGTGTTTAAATTGGTTGAAAATGCTCCAAATCCAATATCTCTCAAGCCCTAGGTCAGTTTTTCAAGTAAAAAGGGGAAGAAGAAGATGAATAGTGGCTTTGGACCGGTTAAAATCGAAGTAAATAAGTTCTTTTTTCACGTCTGCACCGTCGGCGGGCTAATTTGCTCCGTCGACGTGTTAATTTGCTCCGTCGGTGGACTCTAATGAGTTGATATTCAATTTCTTTTAGGAAAATGCGCCGTCGGTGGCCTTGAGGGCGTCATCGGTGAGAATTCTTAAAATTGAATATTTTGCGATTTTTCTCAATTTTAAGACTCGTCGTCTTTCGTTCGATCCTTTTTTATTATATCTTTTAATTAATTTAGTGGTTTATTAACACAAATTAAACATTCACACAACAAACATCATATTTATATATATGAAATCCATGTTTTTGCAATACAATACATAACACACATAAGAAGGTATTCTTTCAACCTAAATTCCTGAATCAGCGTCGCAATCCAAGCCACAACACTCAAAATGCTGAAAACAAACAATTCAAACCTAATCTCATCTATAGAGAAATTAAAAGCAAACTAATCAAACACACAATGTACAAACATTGATTAAATCAAACACAATATACTGAAATAAATTATTAAGTCTACTATCCCTTCTAAACTAGTATTGGTTTCTCCTTTGATATCTCCCATCATTTAAATATGGACAAACAAGTTGTAGAATGGGAATTCTTCAGTGGAATCTTCATCGATTAGTCCCATCCTTTTCATCAATCGCACCAAACTTGCTTCAAATTGTTCAGTATCATCAAAATGCTCTTTCATTCTCCAATCAATGTGATCGAAGAATTCAAACATATTGTTAATTGTGCTCGTTAAGTTCTGTAACTGATTCTCCAGACTTTTGATTTTATGCATGAGTATTGGTGTCTTATCTGCTACTATGGTTGAACTGGAACATAATTATGCAAACCTTGATCCAGAATCAAATGTACATCACTCTCTCCATCAATGGTTGGGAACATGTGAGTCGGATCTATGGGTTTCCAAGGTAGCAATATCTTCTCCCAAACCTCGTACAAAACTTGAAACAAACTACAAAAAGAGAAAATTGTGGAAGGATGTCCAAGCCCTTGGGATGATCCCTGAATGATCAAGCCACAAACAGATTTCACAATAATCGATCCAATATCAATGGGCCATCCCCTCTGAATGCAGTAGTTTAAGATTGCACTTTCTTTCGTAACCTTGCCAATTTTCATTGTCGGCAAAAATTTCACTGAGATGAAAAAGTGCCAGTGTTTGAAATAGGATTTAAGAGAGCAGCAGAAAAACTAACATACTTGTTCTCTCTAACTTCCTATTCATCAGTTTCCTCCGTCAAAAATTAATATATCTCATTCATCTTTTTCTTCATCGGCACAAAATTTGAAAAGTAACAGACTGGAACATTCTCAAGCATATATAACTCATTAATTTTCCGAGAATTAAATCTAATCCACCTACCTCGCACATAAACGCTTCCTTGGTTGATTCCATGTAAATTTGTGTATAATTTTTTAACCACTGGAACGACTACTGTGGCAGTAGTGTAGCAGAACACTTCCCATATTTTTCGCACAATCATTTCTTCAATTGTGGTCAATGAATCACCTTGTCCTCTATTGACAAATCCTTTTTCTTTAATCAATCTTTTTTTGAGATTACCCTGTTGAAGAGTCACTGCACTTCCGCACTGAGAAACATTCTCCGGTTGTAAACTCAAAATCTTGGGTTGTCATTCGAATTCGAAGCCATTTGAGAAGAATTGAAAATGGAATCCATTCGTTTTTGGGAGTTTGGAATGTTTAAGAACCGTCAATAGAAGTTTTTAAAAAAGAAATTCACTAAAAACTGCCAAAAATTGTCGTTTTGAACACGAAAAACTTCCCACTCGCCGATCACATCGTTGGCAGCCTCAAAGGTGCCATCGGCGAGCCTTATGAAATTAAATACTAGAGCTCTCAGGAAAAACCCACCATCAGCGGCGTCGAGCGCGCCATCGGCGCCTTAGGCAAAAATTTGCATAATAAACGTTGTGGTCCAATACGTTCCAATTTTTATCTATGGATTCAAATTCTATGATAATCAAAGCTTAAAATATAAGTAGTAGGACTTAATATTACTACAAATTAACAATACTTTCAAACAAACACATAACTATTAAAGATAACTATGGGTTGCCTCCCATAAAGCGCTTGGTTTAAAGTCATCAGCCCGACCTATTCTTGTGTTATTCAGGTTGACTGAGCATTAAAACCTCTTCATAATTTCTTCTTTTACCCTCAAAATATGGTTTTAATCTATGTCCATTTACTTTAAATCTATTCTCAGTCTTTGGATCTTCAATTTTAACACCTCCATAAGTAAAAACTGGAGTTACAGTAAAGGGTCCTAACCAACAAGACTTCAATTTCCCAGGAAATAATTTTAAGCTTGTATTGTAAGGTAAAACTTCTTGTCTTGGTTCAAAGTTCTTTCGGTTAATCTTCCGATCATGTCTTAACTTCAGTTTTTCCTTATAAATTCTATTATTATTGTAAGATTCATATCTTAACTCATCTAACTCATTCAATTGCAGCTTTCTCTTCTCACCAGCAATTTTCAAATTGTAATTGAATTCTTTAATCGCCCAAAAAGCTTTATGCTCCAATTCTACTGGTAAGTGACATGTTTTTCCATATATAAGCCTGTAAGGAGTCATACTAATAGTGAGTTTTATAAGCGACTCCGTATGCTCATAATGTAGTATCCAGTCTTGCAGACCAATCTACTCTATTAGGGTTTACAGTCTTTTCTAAAATTTGTTTAATCTCTCTTTTAAAAACTTCAGCTAAACCACTAGTTTGAGGATGATAGGCAATAGAAAATTTATGAACAATACTAAACTTTTTTGCCAATCTTTGAATGTATTTATTCCTTAAATGGGATCCTCCGTCAGTGATAATAACTCGCGGCATACCAAATCTTGTGAAGATGTTTTTCAATAAGAATCTAGAAACACTTTTAGCATCACACCGAGGTAAAACTTGTGCTTCTATCCACTTTGATACATAATCAATAGAAATTAATATATATATATATATATATATATATATTCCTAAATGAACGAATTAATGGTCCCATGAAATCTAATCCCCAAACATCAAAAAACTCAAATTCTAATATGAAATTTAGAGGCATTTCGTTTCTCCTAAATATATTACTACTCGTTGGCATCAAAAACAGGTTTTGATACATCTATAAACATCTTTAAAAAGAGTAGGCTAATATATCTAGCGTGTAAAATTTTATATGCAGTTTTATCAATTTTAAAATGTCCTCCAAAATCAGAATCATGACATTTTTGAATAATCTGTTCAGTTTCTTGATAAGGCACACATCTCTAAATAATAACATCATTACATTTCTTATAAAAATATGGTTCATCCCAAAAATATGATTTTGAATCATGAACAAATTTTTTCTGTTGCTGCAATGTTAACATAGGTGGCAAAATATCACTTATTAAATAATTTACTATATTTGCATACCAAGGAATTTTCCACTCATTAATATTATATAGTTTTTCATCAGGGAAATTGTCTATTATTTCTTTATCGGTGTCAGATAATATATTATATTATCAGCAATTTGATTTTCAGTTCATTTTCTATCAATCACCACAAAATTGAATTCTTGCATTAAAAGCACCCATCTAATTAATCATTGTTTAGTATCTTTCTTTTGCATCAGATATTTAATAGCTGATTGATCAGCATGCACAATACATTTTGTTCTAATTAAATATGATCTGAGTCTATCAAAAGCATATACAATAGCCAATAACTCTTTTTTAGTAACTGTGTAGTTAATTTGAGCATCATTAAGAGTTCTAATAGCATAGTATATAACCTTAAAAATTTTATCATATCTTTGACCAAGGATAGCTCCAATAGCATAATCACTAGCATCACACATTAGTTCGAACAGTTTCTCCCAATCAGGTGAAACTATTACAGGTGATGTGATTAGTTTTTCTTTTAATAATTCTAAGGCATTCAAGCAGTCCTTAGTAAATTCAAATTTCTTATCTTTTTCTAAAAGTTGGCATAGAGGCTTTGTAATTTTTGAAAAATCTTTTATATAACGCCTGTAGAAACCAACATGTCCAAGAAAACTTCTTACTTCCCTCACTGTAGTAGGAGGTGGTAATTTAGCTATTACTTAAATTTTTGCAGGGTCTACTTCCATACTATTTTCTGAAATTTTATGCCCTAATACAATTTCTCCTGCAACTATAAATTGACATTTCTCCCAATTTAGAACTAAGTTAGTTTTTTCGCATAGCTCCAAAACTTTTTCAAGATAATTTAAGCATGCGTCAAAAGATGTTCCAAACACAGAGAAATCATCCATAAATATTTCAATTTCATTGTCTCTTAATTTACTAAAAATAGACATCATACATCTCATAAATGTTGCAGGTGCATTACATAGTCTAAAAGGCATCTTCTGAAAGCAAAAGTTCTGTAAGGACTAGTAAAGGTTGTTTTCTCTTAATCCTCTGAAGCAATAGGTATCTGATGGTAACTAGTATATCCATCCAGAAAGTAATAGTACTTATGTCCAGCAAGTCTATCCAACATTTGGTCTAAGAAAGGAAGAGGAAAATGATCTTTTCTGGTGGCTGCATTTAATTTTCGATAATCTATACAAATACGCTATCCAGAAACTTGTTTGATAGGAATTAATTCTTTGTTTTCATTTTCTTCAACAGTTATTCCTCCTTTCTTGGAAACACAATGAATTGGACTTACTCAAGTACTATCCGAAATAGGATATATAATTCCAGCATCTAACCATTTTAAAATTTCTTTTTTAACTACTTCTTTCATTATAGGGTTTAATCTTCCTTGGGGGTCAATTCTGGGTTTATGTTCTTCATCTAATAAAATTCTGTGCATATAAATTGAAGGACTAATTCCTTTAATATCAGCTAAAGTCCAACCAAAAGCTCTTTTATACTTTTTTAATGTATCCATTAATTTTTGTTCTTGAATGTCATTTAAGTCCGAGGATACAATTACTGGTAATGTTGAGAACTCTCCTAAAAATATATAATTCAAATGATTTGGAAGATTCTTTAATTCAAGTTCAGGGGGTTTTACAACAGATGGAATTAATATTTGATTTTCTGGTGATGTTAAATCAAGCTTTTAGTATTTTTGTTGAATATAATCAACTTCTTCAGTTTCTATTTCTTCATAATTATCTTCTTCTATATCTTCTTTTTCTTTATAATTTTCTTGGAAATATTCTCTTCTCAAATGATCACATATATCCATTCTGAAATATTCATCATCTTTTTCTATTGATGGATATTTCATTGACTTTGAGATGTTAAAAGTTACTTCTTGGTCATTTACTCTGATAGTCAATTCTCCTTTTTGAACGTCTATCATAGCTCTTCTTGTGGCTAGGAATGGTCTTCCTAAAATATTGGGAATTTCTTTATCTTCTTCCATATCTAGAATGATAAATTCCACAGGAAAAATAAACTTATCAACCTTGACCAAAACATCTTCTACCATTCCCTTAGGATGTGTAATAGATTGATCAGCTAACTGTAAAGTTACTGAAGTTGGTGCAATCTCACCAATTTCTAACCTTTTAAAAGTTAAAAGAGGCATCAAATTTATGTTAGCTCCCAAATCACATAATGCTCACCAATAAAATTTTTTCAGCAATAGCACATGGAATAGTGAAACTACCAGGATCTTTATGTTTTTAAGAATGTTTTCTTTAAATTATAGCAATACACTCTTCACTGAGTTCAATAGTCTCATGATCTAATAATTTTCTCTTTTTGTTGAGTATCTCCTTTATAAATTTAACATAATCAGGCATTTGTTCTAAAGCTTCAACAAAAGGAATATTTATTGATAATTTTTTGAAAATATCTAGAAATTTAGCAAATCTTTTTCCTTTATCTTGTTGCTTTAGTTTTCGAGGAAATGGTGGAGGTGGTTTTTCAATAGTAATTTTCAAAGATTTTAGAGAAAAATCAGGATATTAACTTTCGTTTTCTCCTTCGGTTTCTTCTTTTTCCTTCTCAACTACCATTTCTTTTTTAACTCTTGTCTCCAACTCTTTTCCACTTCTTAATTGAATAGCTTTGATTTGTTCTTTTCCTTGATCTTTAGCATTTGCTTCAACATTTCGAGGTAAATTTCCAATAGGTCTATTGCTTAATGTAGAAGCAATTTGCCCTAATTTGTTTTCTATGTTTTTAATAGAATTTCCTTGATTTTGTAATTGATAACCCATATTTAAAACTATTTATTCCAAAGACAACTTCTTTTCCCTGAATTGGGAAATATTATAAAAACCTGGTGGATTAGAAGGTCTATAATTGGAATTACCTAAATTATTTATATTTCCTAATGGGTTTACAGGATTGTTCCCCCACTGAGGATTATTATTATTTTTTTGGTTATTCTAATTAAAATTTGGATGATTCTTCCTACCTGGATTATAATAGTTTGAATCAGGATTATTTTGTGTATTATTTATTACATTTATAGTTTCATATGAAGATTGAGCATCTATGATTTGTCCAAATGAATTTTCTTCTAACATTGAGGTGTTTGAGAACGATTCATTCCATATTGATCTATTTTCTTTGAAAGAGCAGCAATTTGAGAAACTATCATGGTTAAAGCATCAGAATCATGAATACTGGCTACCTACTTAGGATTTACCCTTTCAGGAGGCCATTAAAAATTATTGGTAGCCATTTCTTCTATTAACGCATAAGCTTCTTCAAACGGTTTAGACATTAGTGATCCACCAGCAACTGCATCTATTATAGATCTAAGAGATCCTACTAATCCATTATGAAATGTTTGAATTATTAAACAATCTGGTAAAGCATGATGTGAACATTTCCTAAGAAGTTCTTTAAATCTTTCCCAATATTCATATATTGATTCTCCCCCATACGGACTGAAAGATGTGATATCATTTCTAAGCTTAGCAATCTTAGATGGTGGAAAATATTTCAATAAGAATTTTTGTGAAAGTTCTCCCCAAGTTCTTATAGATCCAGGTGCTAATGAATTGAACCAGACCTTAGCCTTATTCCTTAATGAAAAAGGAAAAAATCTATGTCCGACAGCATCATCTGACACTCTGTCGTACTTAAAGGTAGCACAAAGTTCTAAGAGACTTGCAATATTTAAATTAGGATCTTCATTTGAAGTTCCACCAAATTGATTGTTTTATACCATTTGGATTATTGCAGGTTTAAGCTCAAATGAATTAGCAGCTACATCAGGAATTTGAATAGTTAAGTGAATTTCATCTAATGAAGGGTTACCATACTCTCTTAATGGTCTAAATTGTTCATTTTCTACACTTTGGTTGTTTATGTTAATTTCCATTGTTTTAGAATTTATAGGTTCTTTTGTCAATTTTCTAATTCTCCTAACAGTACGTTCTAATTCTGAATCATTTGGCATAAGATTTTTAGAACCAAATTTGTGCATACACTCGAAATCAGTACATAGTGAAAACAGTAAACTAAATGAGTTACAATTTTAAAAGGTTTTCTAATAGTCCTAAATTGTTGTCCGTTACCCCAATTATGTTATATTTCTATAACAATTCTATCTTTCCCCGGCAACGGCGCCAAAACTTGAACCACCCCGCGCTTTTATCCAATTCGAATTCACATTAGTAACACTTAAATATTTTAATCTTTTAATCGTAGAGTTACTTTCAAACGCAACTATACGTATTGTTCAAGTAATACAGGGCTCTAATGGAGTCCTGGATATCGATCCCATGGGAAAAGTATTATAGCCAACTGACTTAGGATTATAAAAATCAATTCAGAATTACAACAAAATCGAAATGCTTATCTGTCACTAATATGCACTCGATAGTAATACGAAACTAATATTAAAAACTAGTTTTACTAACAAATTACTAATATTACTACTACTACTAGAGTTAAGTTCAAATTTAGATAATAACAAGAATCTTTCTCCTGAGTTAAGATATTTAAGTGAAATGATAATTATAAGTAGTTGTTAATGTGTTGTGCCAAATAAGAGCATACCTATTTTTTACCCTTTGGTCCAAGCATAAAGAACATTGACTAATCCTATGCTTGGGTTACTAATTCTACAGCTAGGTTGGGATGATACCGGCTCTCACTTCGGAGCTCCCATGTTCCCCTCACCTGAGGACTAACATCTACACATCAGCACCCAAACGATAGGACCGAATTGAGGATTTTAGCCTGTCACTCTAAAATCTCCAATTATACGCCTGATAATATTATTTCCCTATTTATTAGCACTTCTCCTAGCGAGGATTTACTCACTCTACCTTTCAAAGAGAATTTTGATACATACAAGTTAAAAATCGTAAGAATTCTTCACGGATTTTAACAATGCAAATGACCAATTCGTATAGTAAATTAAGTTTAGGTATAGTATCATCACAACTTCTTTGTAATTTATTTAATATACTAATTATATAATCATTTCACAAAAACATCAAAACCAGGAGAAAGATAGAACAACTACTCATAATTCATCAAGAGGATGCAATAAAACCTAGATTTCATAAAATAAAATAAAGTTCTACACACTAAAGACAAATAAATACTACTTATCTCAAACTCCTCCCCAAGAAAAATCCTCGAAGTTCCTCTGGATCTTTTCCTTGGAATTCTCCTTTGAAACGTCAATGTGAAAGAGTACTCTCACTTCCCTTCCACTCTTGCAATTCCTCAAAGAATTCCTCACAATTTCTCTATTTGAACTCACAACTCACTAAATTACACTCACTAAATGACTCTCTTACAACTATTAACTCACTTTCAATCACTTTAGAGACCGGAAGAAGAGCCCTTTTTCGGCCAAAATTCGTTCCTTTTAAAGTTGTAGAAGAGTCTCCAAGGGTTACGAAGGCACCCCTTTGAAAATCATCCACATTTGATGTATTTTTGGAACAAACTACCGTCCCCGCCGTCGGCGGCCTTCTAGAAACTATGCCCTTGAATTGACCCCGCCGTGGGCAGCCTCAATCCGCGCCATTGGCGGCCTCCCTTGTAATTAATTCTGAATTCTCGGGAAAATCACACCATCGGCAGCCTCAACTTCGCCGTCGGCGGCCTAGGTCAAATTTGCATAATTTTATCCTTTTGCTCCAAATATGCTCATTTTTGTATATATTCATTCCTTTATGTTCAATTCTTCATACCTGAATTAAAAAACCAAAAATACATTTCTTTAAAGTGCAATATCATCAAAATCAATGAAATATAAGCATGAAAATCTTGACCATTTTCTCTTGGGTCATGTAACAACCAACCTATCACAACTAGAAATTGGAATAATCAAAATAATTCTAATTATCGACCTTCTTATCATCCTAGATTTAATTATCAATAATTTAAAGAAAAGAAATTATCGATAGAATAATTAATTTTACAAATGGGGAGTCAATTGCAATGTTAAAATGATGCAATAAGAAATATTGAAAATTAAATGGGGCAAATTGCAAATGCTATAAATAATAGACCACAAGGAACATTACCTAGCATCGTTGAAGTAAATCCAAGAGAAAATGGAAAAGATCCAGAGCAAATTAAAGATGTGTTACGTAGAAGTAGAAAAGAACTAAGGGATCGAAAAGAGAGTAAGATTCAGAAAGAAACTGAAGTGGTATAAATTGAGAAATCTAAAGAACAACTACCTGAAACAGAGAAACAACTGCCATCTCAAGATGAATATGAAAAATTTCCACCTCCATTTCCACAACGACTTAAGTAGCAAAAACTAGATCAATAATTTTCTAAAATATTTGAGGTATTCAAAAAGCTTACTATTAATATCCCATTCGCTGAAGTTTTGGAACAAATGCCCAAGTATTGCAAAGTTTATGAAAGACATTCTTAACAAGAAAAGAAAATTTGAAGCTTTTGAAACTGTAGCACTAAGTAAAGAATGCAGTGCAACTATTCATAAAAAACTTCCACAAAAACTAAAAGATCCTGAAAGTTTTACAATACCTTGTGCTATAGGAGATAGATTTCAAGAAAAATCCTTATGTGATTTAGGAGCGAGTTTTAATCTCATGCCTTTATCCATCTATAAGAGATTGGATCTAGGAGAAATTTCTCCAACTACTATAACCTTGCTATTAGTATACCGATCTATTACTCACCCTCGAGGAGTAATAGAAGATGTTTTGGTAAAGGTGGATAAATATATTTTCCCTGTTGACTTTATAATTCTGGATATGAAAGAAGATAAAGAGATTCCTATTATCCTAGGAAGACCTTTTCTTGCTACTGGACGTTTTATGATTGATGTGTGTTGACCTCACTTTTGGTTGAGGTCTAGTTTCTCTATATATTGCCTAGGATCTAGCCATGGAACTTCCTAGTAACTTTTCTTAGAGGACTAGCAATGGAACCCTCCCCATAGAAATTCAAACTCTTCGTACGTCACTTGAACTTTCATGTGCTTAAGGCCTAACCTCCAGCTTTGGGAGGAAGAGACCAAGCATAAGGAAGTCTGAGTGAAATCCCTATAGGCTACTATGCCTTAGGATTAGCCCTCGGGAAGCCTGTGTCACACACTGACATTCACAATTACACATTACATTCTACACTCACATCCTAAATCGAATACATTTCACTTCGACCTTCAGACCCTTTGGAAACTCATGTGAGTGGTCCCACTAGCCTTAAGCCTATGGCCAAAAGAGCTAAGATCACCACATAGAGGACCAAAGGAGGCTTTCCTTAGCCTGTAACCAATCCAAAATGATTCCGTACTTCATAGTCTGACAATACCTCATTTTTCCTACAATTTCAATTTTTTGCCCCGAAATTACCAAACTACCCCTAAAGGGGCCCAAAACCCAAAATTCCACAGAGTCACCCCGGGTTCCCGAAAATTGTTCCAAAGCGTTCCTCTCATTTAACTGAGATGTTTGACTATAAACATGCCATACTTTTGAGCTACCGGCGGACCCCTCGCGACTTAAATAGTCGCTACTTAAACGACATTTTAGGCCTCGCAAAACCTTCTGCAGTGATCAGAAATGCTTCCAGACACTGTCCTTTAACTCCAAATTTCATTTTACACCAGCCCGGACTTTTAATTCGACCATTTGAACATTTTCCCAAAAAATCCCCAAAATGACCAAAATGCCCCTACAAGCCCGAAATTTCCAAAATTCCAGACAAATCACAAAAAATTCCCAAAAATTCACAAAATATTACGAAATTCCATACTTTACCAAAACTAACATCCAAATTTCGATTTGATCGGTGACGAGTCAAAATATCGGGTTGAATCGAATTTGACACATTTTGGCCTACTTAATGACGAACTTGCCTAAACGACCTTGGATTCGCAAATGGACTGAGCCATTAAGTCTGGAATGTCAAAATTACTTGGGTAGCATATATAACTTGCTATAATTTGATGCACGACAAAAAGAAAATTGGCTTGAAATCGACTCGAGTTTTAAATAAAAAATTACATTTTCGCCACCCAAATCTTAACCTAACTTAGCCCACGCCTAAACCAAACTCACGCACGCCTCCCCTCTCTTCAATTCACGAAAACCAGCCGAGCCCCCTCCCCCTTTGTCACGATTTTGCCCTGGCCGAACCTCTCCCTCTAGGTTTTGCGATTTTTCCTCCTTGCCCTGGCAGAGCCCTCCTCTTCTTGTGCCAAGGGTGGTGTGGCCTCTTCTCCTCCTTGCAAAATCTGTCATGGGAGCATCTTCTGGCCCTAAGTTACATCCATGGCAGCCCCTTTCACTTCTATGGTGCTTGGTCACTTTCCCATGGCTTTTCTTTTCATTTCTATCATCTCAAAGATGGGTAAGAGGCTTTAACTTCTTTGGACCTTTAAGTATTACCCATGGGAAAGTTTAGGGCTTCTTCTTCTTTCTCCCATGACTATAAGATAGCCTTCTTTCTAGGTTTTTATGGTTGGCCGAATTTTAGAGGATCGAAAGAGGTGTTGTCATTTGCTTGTTTGATCCAACATTAAGGTGAAAATTTCATTTTCTTTTATGCTTAGGCTAGGTTTCTTGCCTTATGATTGTGATGCCTGGTTCAATCCTTGAAGAAGTGCACCTCTTTCTTGCCTTACATGTTGCCTAATTGTTTGGGGAAAGAATTTCATGATGGTTTAAATCTAATGTGATTTGTTATTTGGCGATTTCGACATTGCCAGAGTCACCTCTTTGCCTCTTTTTGGCTTGACCGAAATCTCCATGAGGGGAGGATGGAATTTTGCTTTGCCTTATGTGATGTTTAAATGCTTTTATTTGTGCTTCTTTGATAGCCAAAGCCATGCCTAATTTTTTTTAAATTTGATCCACTTCTTATGGAAAGTTTGAAGCTTTGCTCTCTTCTCTTCTAATTTTGTTATGTTTCATGTAGAAGTTCAAAGTGGCATACTTTGCTTTGTACTCTTTTAAAACTAGCATGTTTCATGTGAAGATTTTAAAGTTTGGCATGCTCTACTCCTTTAAAGTTGGCATATTTCATGAAGGAACTTTAAATGGCATGCTCATCCTCTTTTAGATTTAATACATTTCATATGAAGGCTTTTAAAATACTTCGCTCCATTCTCTCTTAACTTGGTATGCTTCATATTGAAGTTCAAAAGGGCATGTTTACTTTTTGAGCTTGATGCATCTCAAAAGGAAGCCTTTAAAGTTGTTTTGCTCTATTCTCCTTTAACTTGATATGATTCATATGAAGGCCCTTTCTTTTTTAAAAAAGTTTGGAATGATATATTTCTCTTTAAACCTAGTATGTTTCATATGAATGTTTTAAATTTTGTCTTGCTCATTCTTTTGAGCCGTGGTATATTTCATAAGATGCATATTTAGAGAGGGAAAAGAAAAAAAAAAAGAGAGAGAAAGAAAAGAAAAAAAGAAGGGAGGAAATGGAAAAAAAAATGAGAGAGTGAAGAAAGAAGTATTTGAGAGGGCAAAGTCTCATTTACTTTACCTCAAAAGAGAATGCTAGTGTTTCACTTTTTTCAATGATATTTGCATACTTGGAGGGTTGGAAGGCATGCTAAAGTCTCTTTAAATTTGAAAAAGAACATTTGATTGTGCTTGTTCTATCTCATTCTATTGTTCACTATGGTACATATGAAAAGTTTGGTGCTTGTAGGAGAAAGATTTGGAGAAAAGAGGGGGAGTGCTTGTCATGGCTTAGTTATACTCATCTATCTACTCTATTCTTTAAATGCATCATTACCTACACGTTTGATGTTGGCCTTGGTAAGGCAAAGTCCATGCTTAACATGTTCCAAATTTGAAATTGCTCATGAGATATTTAAGTGCTTCTCTTGCATATTTGGTTGGTTAAAGAAAATTCAAGTTTGAGAGTTTATTGGAAAGTTTGTTTGCTCTTTTTGGAAAGCTGAAGCTTATGCATCAAATATCTAAAGCTTTTCTTATTTCATGTGCAAGTTGGAAATGAAATTGGCTTAGTGACCCATTCTTGTGATTTTTGGATTTGGAAATGTACACACATACAACTTCCAAATTTGAAGCCATATGAGATTGTTTCTCACTTACTCCAACATGTATTCACACATACATCACTTAAGCTTCAATTTCACATACTTTTCATCTCATTCCATGCATGAAAATGATTTAATAAAATACTTGTAATTTTCGGATTTGGAAATGTACACACATACAACTCCCAAATTTGAAGCCATGAGAGCTTCTTGTTCACTTATTTCAACATATATTCACATGTATAACATCAAGGCTATATTTTCTTACATGTTTTACCCAATTCCATGTGTTTGGAGTGCTTTGCATTGGTTGGAATGTACATGAAATAATTTAATAAAATACTTGCAATTTTCGGATTTGTAAGTGACCTTACTTGAAACACTCATGAATAAGGTAATATATGTTGGTTTTTCACATGTTTCACTAGTCTTTCATATACATAACATATAGGCTTTGTTTTTACACATTCCTCACCTCATCCCATGCATACAAAAGTGAGTTTACATCATGTGTGCACTTACCAAAGTGCAAAATCTGCACACATCCCTTTCTTCGAAATTGATTCACATCATTCCTGCACATGCTCAATGACAAAATCTGCACTTATACATTAGTGTAGAAGTACTTTACATCATTCCCATGTTTTTTGGAAATTAAAATCTACACCTATATATCATTTTAGAGAGAGTTTTAGACATATGCTTGCTGCCCCACATGAAAAACTGCATTGGTAGCTATTTTGTGGGTGAATCTAAGACTTCTCTTTGCTGCCCTTATGTTAAATTTGTGTGGCTAAGCATCAAATGAGTTGCTTTTAAGTAAGAAAAGAAAAGAAAGAAAAGTGGCATTGTTTAGCACTTTAAAGAGAAGGGTTCTAGCATGCTTGGGAGCTTTAAATTTCATATGATTGGTGAGAAGTTATTTCTCCTTTACATTCTTTTAGCTTGCTTATAATGCTTGGAATGGTGTCACATACATATTCTCTCTTCTTTACATTGCCCTACTTGCTTAATATGCTTGGAATGGTGTCTTCTGCTCTCTTTCTCTCTTTATCTTGTTATTGCGAATGTGTTGATGCTTGGGATTTAATGGAAATGTTGAATGTTGTTACATATATACATGCTTGTTGTACTTTTGGGCAAAATTGCAGGTGTGAAAAATCACTTTTTTGATTGGATCTGAGATATGATATACGTCCTACATGACATGCTCCCTACATGATACATTCCCTACATGACATGCTCCCTACATGATACATTCCCTACAGGATATATTCCCACATCCCACCTGACGTGCTCCCTACATGATATACACCCTACATGACATACATCCTACATGACCCACATCCCTTATGATATATTCCCTATATGACACACATCCTACATGACATACTCCCTACATGATACATTCCCTACATGACATGCTCCCTACATGATACATTCCCTACATGATACATTCTCTATAGGACACACATTCTACATGACATATTCCTTACATGATACATTCCTTACATGACACATTACCTACATGATACACATCCTATATGACATTTTGCCTACATGATATACACCTTATATGATACATACCCTACATGTTACCTTACCCCACATACTACTTCACCTCATTTATAACATCATCTTTATCATCCTACATTACACTTCTGAAAACATTTGAGTCTTTCTATCGTCCTCGATTTTTATCCACCTGTGGGATCACACTTGTTACATTTCACAATCACCTAGTGCACCACATTGGAGGGGTTTTTTTTACCTGTTTTACATGTGTTACGATCTCCTCCCCGTACATGTCTTTGACGTTTTTCTTGAGGAGTGACCCATCTCCATTACAACATTGTGTTAGATTGGTCACTTCCTCCTCTTTCCCTTCCTTGACCTCAGTCCTTTGAATTTCACCTTTTTTCTTGGCTCAATTCACATGCTTATGCAGGACACATAAGTGCGCACGTATGTCTTTCTACTATAAGTGGGGTAATCAAATAAGGCCGTAAGTGCGATGGGGACGATGATAGAATTGCAATAGAGAACCAACCCGAGAGAATCATAGAATATTATCTCCTGACTCAGAGACCCTAGAGAGGGTAGAATATTCACCCGTCCTTAGGGTTTCTACCGCCGATGGTCTAAAGATGTTTACAGTCCTAGTTCGATTAGGGTAGTCAACATGTGGATCGAATTACTTTATAAAAAATACACATATATATTTTTCAAAAAAAATATACAAAATTACCTCCACCATAAAACAGATTACTTACCTACACCTTTTTACTTGCATGACATCCAAATTGAAATGAATGAAAATTATACAAAGGTCCACGGTTGGCTACTCGAGTCGGGTTAGGACTGCCTTCACGCGTAAAGTCGAGCCTAGTAGTCGACATCTACGGTGGGATATACGACAGACTTTCGAGTCCTCTACACCATCGTGCTTACGGTCCTTTTAGACTTATAGTCCTTTGTTTTCCGTGGTTTTTCCCACGTTATTTTCTACGAATTTCCTACATATTTTCTTTATGAATTTGTTTTCCCAGATTTCCTATGAGACGTTACCTCTTGCGGACTTTTGGTTTTCTTGTAATTGCCTTTTGGGTCTACTACACAGGTTTTACACTTAGTCTTTCTTTACACACACTTATTTGTTAGGCTTTCATGCTCTACTTTTAGTACATGTGCTTGGCTTTCGTATTTTCCTTTTTTTTAGTGCACATATGCTTGCTTGGCTCAGTTTGCCTACCTTACATTATTGTACATATACCTGCTTGGGACAGTTTCCTGCTTTACTTTTGACTACTTTACCTTACTGCACATATACCTGCTTGGGACTATTTTCTGCTTTACTTTTCAGTACTTTACATTACTGCATATATAACTGCTTGGGATGAAATAAATAACTTCACAACATTTCAAAATATAAGACAACTCAAGTTTTAATAAAAAATAAAATAAAATCTCAACTTCAACTAAATTATATCACCCCTTTAGATGAACGGGAGTTCCTTGGAAGACGCAACCTACATGTTGTTATAAGGTCTCCCACAGTCTGAATGAAAGCACGGAATCAATTAAGTTGGAATTAGTAAATTCATCCGGACTAAGGGAATCCGATGAAATAATGTAACTGGAATGACGGAGCTGTGGGGTCCTAACCGGTGGCGTTATAATAAACTTTAATATTTGTTTAAATAAAACACTAAGTCACCTCAATTTTCAACATTCTAAAACACACTACTTCTCTCACCCCCTACATTTATCACCTCTAAAACTAAAACTTCTACAACAACAACAAGAAGCTCGAGGCAACACACCGAGGGCAGCACGAATGAAGATGTGGAAGAATATGTTCGAGAGAGCAAATAATGAGTCTACAACAGCAACATTCTTTCCTTAGTAATAACAACAAGCCATAGGACTTTGAGGTATTTGCCCAGTGCAATATAAACCCTCACCTCATCTTTTAGGCCTTTACATCTGGTGCACTATAAGGCCTAACTCGTCTAGGTTTCCATGGTTGTCATTCCTAATCCTCACATCTTCCAGGATATTCACATGATCGACACCAAGTGAATGTAAGTCCTACTTAATTAAAATTGGCAGAATGAAACATAAATTAAATATTCCCCTAAATTATGCCAAACAATAGGATAGTTTGAGAAGTCACCGAGAATCTTCCCGGATCCGTGCCTTCTCTTAGTTCTTCCTCCTTTGGATTCCACAACAACTCTTTCTCAAGACTTGACACCACTCACCTATTGGATTCTGACTATCACATTTTGTCGAAGAAAATCTTAGCCTTTTGAAGTCGTAAGAACATATTTCCTGATTTGTATTGAAAGTTTTCTTAGGTAATCCCAATTATCTAAGATATAATTAACTATAGGGGATTGCCCTTATAGGAAACTTTTCTGAACCCAGCTTAATATAAACCCTATTTAATCCTTCAGAATAAATAGGGGAACTTGTCGGCATACAAAATTGTTTCGCAGACCAAACAAATGTCATTTACTTCTTTAGTTTATTTGATCGAGCCTCATCCTCAAATTTTTTGTTTATCCTTTGTGATAGATACAAGGTTTAAGGTATAGTGCTCTTTCATTTGAACTTCAGAAAGATATGAGATCAGTTTGACTTCATATTTTTCTAAACTAAATTTATAATTAAATTAAAACTATCCTTCCGAAGTGGGCGATGGGATTTTGATTCAGGCGGCCGACAGCTTCTAGTGGGCAACCCCAACCGAAACTCAAATTAAAACTTATACTCTTTTTACGAGCCGACAATGTGCAAAAAGGGAAGTTAACCATGAGAGTTAATGATCAAGAAGTAACAACTAATGTTCTTAAATCAATGAGGTATCCTAACAAGGAAAAGTGTTATAGAATGTACATTTTGGATTACATTATTGAACAAAATTTTCAAGAAAAATGTCAGATTCATTTTAAAGAAGAAGAATTTACAGACCCTGAAAATTTAAGTGATGAAAGCGATTCTGAAGAAACAGAAGTAAGAAAATTTCATTACTTTAATGATAATTGGGAAATATTAGATACTTCTGAAAGTAATGAATTTAAACCATCTATTAAAAAGGCTCCCGAATTGGAATTGTAAGAATTACCCTCTCATTTGAAATATGTCTTTTTAGAGAATTAATTAACTTTACCTGTTATTATATCTTCTGAACTGACTGCTAATCAAGAAGTAAAACTGCTTGAAGTATTAAGAGAATATAAAAGAGCTTTTGGATGGACTATAGCAGACATTAAAGGAATCAGTCTTTCAATTTGTATGCACAGGATAATACTAGAAGCTGACAGTAAACCCAGTGTTGATCCTCAAAGAAGATTAAATTTAGTTATGAAAGAAGTTGTTACGAAGTAAATGCTTAAATGACTGGATGTTGGTATTATATATCCAATATCAGATAGTCCTTGGGTAAGTCCTCTTCACTGTGTTCCCAAGCAAGGATGAGTAACTGTTGTTAACAATGAGAATAATGAATTAATACCTACTAGACATGTTACTGGATGGCAGATTTGTAATGATTATAAAAAACTAAATGATGCCACTAGGAAAGATCATTTTCCTCTTACATTCTTAGATCAAATGCTAGATAGATTAGCTGGATATTCTTACTTTTATTTTTTGGATGGATATTCTAGGTATCATCAAATACCTATTGCTCCTGAAGATCAAGAAAAGACTACAGTTACAAATCCATACGAAACTTTTGCTTTCCGAAGAATGTCTTTTGGATTATGCAATGCACCTGCTACTTTTCAAAGTTGTATGATGGCTATTTTTTGTGACTTAATTGAAAAGGGAATTGAAATTTTTATGGATGATTTCTCTGTATTTGGAACTTCTTTTGATTCTTGCTTATACAATCTGTCAAAAGTGTTGAAACGCTGTCAAGAAACAAATTAGTTCTGAACTGGGAAAAGTGACAATTTATAGTCACAGATGGAATTATACTAAGTCATAAGGTTTCTAAAAAAAGGTATGGAAGTCGATCAAGCAAAAATTCAAGTTATTGCTGAATTACAACCCCCAACTTCTATTACTGGTATAAGAAGTTTTCTTGGACATGCTGGATTTTATAGAAGATATATTAAAGACTTTTCCAAGATTACAAAACCTCTATGCCATCTTTTAGAAAAAGATACTAAATTCAAATTTGATGAAATTATCCTAAAAACTTTTAATTTGTTAAACGAGATATTAATTACTGCACCTATCATTATTGCACCTAATTGGGAAAAACCATTTGAGTTAATGTGTGATGCAAGTGATTATGCTATTGGGCTGCTTTAGGACAAATGTATGATAAGATGTTTAAAGTTATATATTATGCAAGTAAAACTCTTAATGAAGCTCAAATTAATTACACTACTACTGAGAAAGAGTTATTGGCCATAGTATATTCTTTTGACAAATTTCGATCATATTTACTTGGGAATAAATGTATAGCGCATACAGATCACTCTGCTATTAAATATCTAATGACTAAAAAAGAAGCTAAACCATGATTGATTAGATGGATTCTTCTGTTGCAATAATTTAACTTTCAAATAGTCGATAGAAAAGGGTCTGATAATCAAATTACCGATCATTTATCTAGAATTAAAAATAATGAAATGAATGATAAGGAAGAAATAAATGAATGTTCTTCTGATGAACAACTTTATGTTGTTTCTGTCGGATTAATCCCATGGTATGCTGATATAGTTAATTATTTAGCTAGTAGCATTATGATGTATTGATTAGATCAGTATCAGAAAAAGAAATTCTTACATGATTTTAAATTTTATTTTTGGGATAATCCCTATCCTTTTATACAATGTAAGGATTTTATTATACGAAGATGTGTTCCTTATTAAGAAACTTGTGAGATTATTCAAAAATGCCACAACTTTGAATTTGGTTGACATTTCAGAATTTATAAAACTACTTTCAAAATTTTACAATTTGTATTTTATTGGCCTACATTATTCAGGGATGTTAACAATTTTGTTAAATCCTGTGATCGATGTCAACGCATAGGCAATATTTCTAGAAGAAACAAAATGCCATTAAATTTCACACTGGAAGTGGAAATTTTTTATGTCTGGGGTTTAGATTTCATGGGACCGTTTATGCCTTCTTCAGGAAAAATGTATATTTTATTAGCTGTTGATTATGTTTCGAAATGGATTGAAGCAATTGCTTTACCTCAATGTGATGTTAAAAGTGTGGAAAAATTTTTAACTAAAAATATTTTCACCAGATTTGGAATGCCACGGATAATCATCACGGATGGGGGAAGTCACTTTAAGAATTTTTTGATTCAGAGATTATTGAGCAAATTTGGAATCAAACATAAAATTTCAACAGTCTATCATCCCCAAACTAGTAGAATAGCGGATATATCAAATCAGGAGATTAAAAGAATTTTAGAAAATGGTTAATCCAAAGCAAACTAATTGGGCTAATAGACTTGATGATGAAATATAGGCTTATAAAACTGCTTATAAAACTTCTATTAGAAAGTCACCTTATAAGCTCATTTATGGAAAACCTTCTCATTTACCTATTGAATTAGAACATAAAGCTTACTGGGTAATTAAAGAGTTTAATTATAATTTAAGAGATGCTGGAGATAAAAGATTATTACAATTAAATGAACTGGATGAGATGAGAAATTATTCTTATGAAAGTGCTTGAATTTATGAAGAGAAAATGAAGTTTATGCACCATAAAAGAATTTTAAGAAAGAATTTTAAGCTTGGACAACAAGTTTTATTATGCAATTCAAGATTAAAATTTTTTTCAGGAAAATTAAAATTGAAATGGATAGGGCCGTATGTGGTTGAGAAAGTTTAACCTTATGGAGCTGTGGACATTAAAGATTTCAAAACTAATTCAGTAATTAAGTTAAACGGACATAAATTAAAGCCATATTATGAAGGAAGCGTGCCATCTTTCAAAGATGTGCTATTTTTAACCCAATCGGAGTAAAGTGTTGTTTATGTCGGGCTGAAGACATTAAACCAAACGCTTTATAGGAGGCAACCCATCATATGATTTTATTTTGAGTTTGGATGTTTGTTGTTTGTGACTACACTTAATTAAATACCTTCAACCTACCTTTCTAAACCTTAATTGAGTGTGGAACTTAGGAGAATTTGACAAATGGAAAACATGTAATTTTCAAGATTCTGGCGCCTAGGCGCCAGAACTAGCACCGAAGTGCCAAATACCTGTGATCCTGGCGCCTAAGTGCCTAAATTAGCGCCAAGGCGCCACAGTTTCTGGATCATGGAAAAACCGCCCCAAAGCAGTTTTTGCACATTCTAATCCATTTAAACCACCATACCTTCGTCCCAAACCTTCAAGCCATCAAAATTTTTGACTTAACATTCCTTTAGAGAGAAGAAAGAGTTTTGATTGCTTCCATGGAGAGATTAAACATTGGAATCAATGGAAAGGAGAAGTTTGTGAATAAGGATTCACAAAATTATTTTAATGGCTATCTAGCCATGACTCTGGAAAAGTTATACGATCACCTTGAGAAGATTGAAGAAGAGTAATTCTAGTTGGAGGGAGATTGCATGAGATGTTCCACTAAATTGAGCACATTGAATGGCAAATGAAAGTTCAATCAGATCATTTTGCATGCTTTAAAGATTAACAGGTAACAATGTACGCTAAGAATAAATGGATTGATGAAAACACGGCTTTGGACTTTCCTCGAGTCCCTTTTTCCATTCCTTTGTTTGTAGTCAATTACCTTGTGAAACTAATGAAGGTTCTGATGTGAATCCATGAAATTAAGGAGACATAGGTGGAGAGATTGAATGTGATTGTTAAGTGCGTTGTGATTTGAAATTGTTTTATGTGGAGATTTTTATGAGTGTTTATGTGTTTGTGAGATATGAGTGTTTGTTATTGATGTTTATTTTGTGTATTTTTTTAGCCTTATCTTGAAGATCTGGAATGAATGAAATGAAGTAGATTTTGGATTGTTATTTGTTTGATATTTGGAATGTTATGATTTGGAACCTTTTGGATTATTTTTTAATATTATTTTCTGGAAGATGTATGATGAAGATTAACAGTTGGTTTTAGGATTACAAATGTTAAAATCACCTAAACTAAAAAAATATAAAAATTAATAAAATTTTCGGGATGTTTGGTGATTCTGGCGCCTAAGCGCCGGTTCACTGGACTGAATTTCGGCCTTTAAAATCGACCCAACTCCATTTCACGCCTAAGCTTCATCTTCTTCCTCCATTTTCGTGAAAATCATATCTAGGGTTCCATTTTTAGCAAGATTTGAAGGATTTCAACGCGTATTAACTTCAAATTTCTACTTCTTGAGGTTAGATATAGTTTTAACTTAATTTTCACCATGGATTTTTCTACTTTTGCAAAATGCCATAATTTTGGAAGAAAAAATTTGATTTTTAGAAGGAGAATCCATGGATTTAAGTTTTATTTAGTGAGGTGAGCTTTTATTTAGTGTGATTTTATATTTCTTGAAATTTATTTGGAATTATTTGCAAATTTTAGGAATTGCACCTAAATCAAAGCAGGGTTAGGAGCACAGCGAATTTGATCAAACAAGGTTCACTAGTGCGAGTGCATAAGTTTGTTACAATGAATTTGCTATTGTTCGTAAGTTCATAGTTGAAATAAATTTTTATCATCCCGGTGGATCGATCGAGCATATTATTGCTGCCAGACAGTGGGAGCAGTTCTGCTATTTTTCTGCAGTAGCAATTATTTCTTTAGTTCGGGAGTTCTATGTGAATTTTCCCGAAACAACTGATTTTGAAGTTTATGTGAGGGGGACAACAGTTGAATTCACTCCAGAAGTGATCAACATGTTTTATGGCCTGCCTCCAGTGACAGACTGTTTCTATGATACTTTTACTCCTTCTGAAAGAGAACTCGATGAGATTCTTGCTTATTTGACTGATGGAAGAGGAGCCTGGAAAATAAGAAGCAATAAAAGGATAATTTATCCTCTTCTATGCTTAATGCTACTTCTAAAGCCTGGCATTATTTTATTTATGCTCGTCTCCTTCCATCAAGCAACTTGAGTGAGGTGACGAAAAAGAGAGCTATTCTGAACTATTGCATTCAAGAAATGAAGCCAATAGACGTGGGAGCCATTATTTATGATGTGATTAGCACTTCTGCTAGAGGAAGTCTTACTTCTATTTTAGGCTTTCCGGCTCTCATTTTCTCGTTTTGCAAGAATGCTGTTGTTTCTTACTCTATTTCTGAAGAGCAGCTTAAGCCGTTAAAGCCGATAGGAAAATCTCATGTTGATATTTATGGGAAGTCTAAGAGTCAGATTACTGGAGCATATCCTTCTTCTATGCCTTCTACTTCTGCTTCTATGCCATCTACTTCTACATCTCAGCCTCCACCTGATGTGTGGAACACTGTTTGTCAGAGATATTTGAAGCATCAAAGTGATCTATTTTTGATGCAATGCAGAGTAGATGAGATGGATAAAAAATTGGATCATGTATCAGACTATATACAGAGGAAAAGTGACAATGATGCGGAATATAATGAAGCACTGGTAAAATTTTTGAAGGGTGATAGGAATATTGAATTTCCTACATGTCCTAAATTCACCCCATGGATCAACCCCAGAAGTCTTATTCCTAACAATTCTTCTGACGATGAGAAGGTGACTGAGGATGATTAGACTTTATATTTGATTTGCTTTACTGATGTGCCTATTATGTGTTTTTATTACTTTTCATGTTTTATTGTACTGATTGAGAACTTGTAGTAACTCTATTTTATGTTTTCTATTTTTGGATTGCTTAGACTTAGTCCTTTTCATGCCCCTATTGTTTTTAGCACATCTGTTTTTAAATATTAAATTTTTCATGTGCTACTCTTTTATATATCTATTCCTACTTATACCAGTACTGTTTTAAATACCATTAAATGTTATAGCTTTTCTTTCTGCTAAGTTTAAAATTTCATAGTGAAAAATGTTTTAAAAACCTTATTAAAAGAACTAGGTTTGGGGGAGGGAAATGAACTTAAATATAAATTTTACTTGTCCTTAGTAAAAAATATTTTCAAAATTAATAACATAACATATGGAAGAAAAGTTAATTTAAGATAGATATACTATTGTTTTCATGAATATTATAATAAACTTATAAAATTATTTTTAAATAATAAAGGATAATTCTAAAATTGTAATTATTTAATAAACAATGTGTTAGAATTTTGATTCAAATATCTAAATTAAAAATGTTGTATTTTTGAAAATATTAAGAGATCAAGATGTTTACTTGAAAAGATGGAATTGAAACTCTATGAAAAATATTTTTGCTAAACACATATTCATTAAGTGAAAAATATGTTAAGTCTTTAAATATAAGTTAAGGATAGTGAAGTTCAAAATCATTAACAGGCTATCCAGATATAGTAATCCTCACTTTTAAAAAAAGGAAAAAGGATTGGAAACAATCCCTAAAAAGAAAAGAAAAATATATAGGATTGGAAAGCAATCCAAAATATAAAAAAAAGAAGAAAAGTGAGGAGAAGATTGAGGAAAAGCCTAAATCAAAAATTGGCTTCACTTGAATTATCTTATAGGAAGAGACCTAATGCAAATTACTACTTAAAGTCTTATGTATAAGCATCCTTACTAGTAGGGTTATCATGAAAATCTTTTTCATGTAAATTATCTACATGTTCTTAATATGACAAATTGAAATTATTTTTTGAAATAGATAGGAGAATAAAGTTCTTAACACTTGCATATTAAATATTTTACATATTTGGTTTTAGCCTAAGTTATTTAAAAAGATTTTAAAGTTTCATTATTTTATTTATAAAACAAAAAGTTAAAGAAGTCTTAAAGAAAATTTTCTCCAAAGATTATAATTTTTAGTAGTAAAAGGTTACTCGAGAATAAGTAACGTTTAAGTTTGGGCGAATTGATCCACCTTAAAATTACTTAGAATTTTATATTAAATTTTTATTAATATTTTTAGGATATTACACTTTGATGAAAGGTATTTCTTATGTTTTGATTGCAGGTACAACAAAATGAGTTTATAAAGAAAAAGAGTTAAAAAGGAGCAAAAATAAGCCAAACAGAGCAAGGAGGCTGACTATGGCGCCTAGGCGCCAGACATAGCAGTTTGATTCTTGAGACTCCTTAACAGTTATTGAATTGTTATTGATGCTTTCAAACCAATCTAGAAGCCTCTAGACATTTTTCCACATACTGTAAACCAAATGCAATGAATATAGACATGGGAGAGCAGTTATTAAACGAAGAGGTGTGACCTAAATGTGAAGGGGTTCGTCCATTCGCGCAGTGATTCTGGTGCCTAGGCGCCACCGTTAAATTCTAGAACATTCAATGAATGTGGACGAATTTTGAATAGGTGTCTTAAGCAACTCTTAGTCATTTCTGGAGATCTATAAATAGAGGACCATTTCTACAGCAAAAGTGTGTGCTAGAGTGTGCGAGTAGTGTGTGTAGTGTTTAAGGGAGAATTAATTAAGAGTGTTAAGTGCCTTCTTCTTTTATTTAGTGAGTGTTTAGTGTGAATTGAAGAGTCAAAGTCCTTTTAGAGTCTGTGGAGTCAGAGAAACTTTAAAGAATTGCTTGGATTACATTCCAGATAAGTATTTATATGTTGTTTCTTAAGTTTAGTGCTTTAGATTTGAGTTTTATGAATATGATTTGTGGTGTAATTTCTATGCTTTCTGAGTAGTCTTCTTTTCTTTCTCCCTACGAATATGAAATGAATTAATAACAGATTTAAATTAGATTTGTGAATTTAATTTCCTATTTTCTAAAAATTTGTGATGATAATGTACCTAATCTTAATTTACTTTTCAAATTGGTCTCTTGTATTATTAAAAACTGTGGAGAATTCTTAAGATCTGACCGTGGGCTAAGGATTCTTAACTTGTATGTATCAAATTTCTCTAAAATGGGAGGTGCAAATAAATAGAGAGATAATCTTTAATGGGCGTAGAATTGATTTTTGTTTTTAGTGTGACAGGCTAAGTTCAATCAAATTGGTTTTTACAAAAGAGGTGACGGGTCACTAGTAGGCCAGACCATAGGCACCCATTTGGGGGGAACTTAGTAGTGAGAGTCTAGAAATTCGTCCCTTTCTACTAATAATAGATCCTAATCCAATTTTTAAAAACTAGCTAATGTTCTTTATTACCTGGACCAAAGGGTAAAGGATATATATGCTTCTATTTGTCACAAAACCACATTTTTAAGTTCTCAACTAATTTTATCTGATTATTAATCTTGGAATATTTCGTATAGAGAAAGAATCTTTGTTTATTGTTTTATTACTAAGCTAATTTTCATATTCTGCATATTTTAATTAGTTTTAAATTAAAAGATTTTAATTATTAGTTTTCTTTCTTTTAACTATAATAATCCTCATGGGATCAATATCTGGGTTTTTTAAAAAAAGAACTCTATATTACTTGAAATAATACGTATAATTGCGTAGTACCCCTAGAGTGTGATTTATATTTAATTATCAAAACTTTAATCTTTAATTATTGTACATTAGCTGTTTAATCAGATTTGGGGTCAAGTTTAGTCATAATTTTTTAAGCTGTTTTACTTGTGTAATTGCGATTGGGTCACTACACCAGTAAAATTGTTAATGAAGCTCAAATGAATTACACTGCTAATGAGAAAGAATTATTAGATATAGTGTATACCTTTGATAAATTCATATCTTATTTAATTAGATCTCAATTATGGTTCATACTGATCCTTCAACTATTAGATATCTTAAGTCGAAGAAGGATAATAAACAAAGACTAATTTGATGGGTCCTTCTGATGCAGGAATTTGATATTAAAGTAGTGGATAGGAAAGGACATGATAATCAAATTGCTGAACATTTATCTAGACAAGATCAAGGAAATTATTATACTTGTAAAGATGAAATTAATGAAAATTTTACTGACAAACAACTGTACGCTATTTCTTAGTGGAAAATTTTGTGTTATGCTAACGAAGTTAATTTTATTGTTAGTAAATATTATACTCTATGATTAACATACCATTAATGGAAAATTTTCATTCTTGTTGCTAGATCTTATTTTTTAAGATGATCCATATTTGTTTAAATTATGTAAGGATCAAGTTATCAGATAATGTTACCCTTAGAAGAAACCCAGGAAATTAGTAAGAAATATCACAATTCTAAGTTGGAGGGACACTTTTGCGTTGATAGAATTGTATTTAAAGTTTTAAATTTTCAATTTTATTTGACTGCTCTGTTTAGAGATGTGATAAGAACTTGTGATAGAAACCAAAAACTTGTGATAGATGCCAAAGAGCATGTAATATATCTAAGCAAGATGAAGTGCCCCTAAAATACTTTAGAAATTGATATTTTGATGTTTGAGGTTTAGATTTTATGGGACCATAACTAATCTCATTGAAACTTTTATATCTTAATAGCTGGGAAGTATGACTCAAAATGGATTGAGATAGTAGCTCTTCCAAATTGTGATGCTCAAAGTATAGCTAATTTTTTAAAGAATAATATATTCAGTAGATTTAGAATGCCTAGAGTGATCATTAGTGATGGAAGAAATCCTTTTGAAATAGAAAAGTTGAGACACTAGTTGCTAAATATGAAATTAAACACTAATCATATTGTGATAGTGCTATATGAGGTGCGCTCTAACTTCCAATGGATCATCAGCAAGACCTATGGAAAGGATTTGTCAAGGACAAACAAGATCTAACTGTCTTGTCCTAAGGTTTCTAATGACTTTACTAGAGGAGCATGGCTATACTCTAGGTTTAATCAATTATGGCGTGAACCACATGACAAATCTTTTGTTGATTAAAGATCCAAAAACCTGGGAGAAGAAAGAGTATTATGTAGGCATTCAATAGATTATACAATTTGGAAAGGTGCCCATTGACCAATCCTTAATTTATAAGTCTAAAGTATTGAAGTGATCTAACCTGGAAGTTTATCGACATCAGCTAGCCCTACTGGCTTTAATGAGTTAGTCCACACAAACTTCAATTGCAACTTTTTGATACAAAGTCGGGCAATGACTGAATCTAGAGAGTGGTTATATGGACATAAATTTGTCCTAGTTTTAATCACCCAAGGTGTCAATATTGTTAGGGCTCGATATATACTAACTAAAATTGGCAAGCACTGAAAGAAGAAACAAAATATCTTGTTGGTTTGTGATAAGTTGGAATGATAAAAAGTCTCTTAGGAGATTTACTATAAATTATCAACTTAAAGAATAAATCCTCTAGTCTAACCTTGACTGACATAGAATGAACCAACTTGGTCACATTTTGATGGTGTCGTGTATGGCGTATTCCAGATTCTAATGGACCAAAGCCACACTTTTAGTCATTATGAATAAGATCAAACGAAGTTTGATGAACATTTTATATTTTGAGCTGAGTATGCTCGATAAGAGTAAGACATACTTCGACCCAGATTTATTGACTTAATGAATTGATGATTGTAGGAAGGAATATCAACCTAATTTCATTGTGTTGGTGCCATATGGGGCGTACTCCAAGTTCCAATGGACCTGAAGAAGGTTTCAAATAATGGTTACGATGTAGTAAACTGAAAGGGACATGTGATTCATCACATCTCAAATTTACTTGTCAAAGAATTGAGAACCAAAATCAGCCTTGATTGATTTGAAGTTAACCAATTTGATCACATAGTGATGGTGCCACGTGGGGTATACTCCAACTTCTGATGGATCAAAAGAAAACTTTTTTCGGGTGTTATTAATTAAGTTAAAGAGATACTTACCTTAAAGGAGTAAAAAGCCAACCATATCCCATCATGTTAGTGCCATGTAGGGCATACACCAACTTCTAACAGACTCGAAGAAGTGCAAATTAAATTTTTTTGTTCATTGTGTTTATGTTAAAGTTTCAATTTGTTTGGATTGTTTTGTTGAATTGGTCTTGTGAAAAGCTGTTCCATTTTTCGACAGTCATAAGTTTTCCAGTTATACTTGGATGTCGGAGACCTCATGGGGCATTACACCTTGTCCAAATAATGACAGAGAAGTCTAAGGGCTATTCCATAAGACTAAAAAAGGTTTTGATGTTTGAGATTTTCTTATTTTGTTGGACTTCTTGATATTTGAAAGCTTTGATCTTGTTATGATTTGAATTGATTTTGACGGTTATGTTTTTTATTGTTATGTTTTTTATCATTATGTTTTTTATTGACGTTTTTTTTTATTGTTGTCTTTTTTTATGGTTGTGTGTTTTTATTTTTATTTTTTTTTTATTTAAAAAATAATTGATTAATTTTGTGGACGTTTTGGTTGTAGGGTGTCAGTCAACTATTTTGTTGAATTCTCCTGGTAGCCAAAGCCTCTAGGAAGACGAAGGAAATAGTGTTTTCGATTCCATATATGTTGTTGCATAAACTCATTAATGTTCTCTTGTTGCAAGTGTCTCTAAGATGCATTTCTCCTTATCACTTCCATTCTCGTTGAAAGCATGCTCCACGCTCAACGTATCTTTTAGAATATTGAATCCAATTTTTTCCTACAAGGCATGCTCAAGAATCAGAGTTGTAGGGGCCTTAAAGAAGAAAAAGAAAGAGTAGAAGAAGGGAAAAGAAATAACAATCATTGATTTGCCCCATAGGGACGAACTAGGGTATCTGCAGGCTCTATGACACATTTTACATATCAAAAATAGTGGTTGCATTGAGATGGAGAAAGATTTCTCTACATGACAAAAGTCAAGAGAGAAAAGCCCCTTTTTACATACCATGGGCTCCCTATTTATAGGAGAAAGAGAGAAGAACTCTAATGTTACATGCTTGCCTCTTCCATAATGATGATGAGGGAGTTACATATTATTATCATCTTTTTTTTAATGCTCTAGTATGGGAATTGCTAATCTTTTTATGTTGTCTTATTATTTCATAACGGGTTGTTGACACCATTTTGTCATCTATTTTTCTATTTGCACCATTAAATGATATATAGATTCGTACAAATCTTTCTTGATTGTGTACTAAAATATTTGACTTCTCTCATTTTGGCAATTACAACAATAATGTACAACAACTACTAACATCTGATCTTGCAGTCAATTTCAAATTTCATGCTTGTAATATAGAATACTCTATATAAAAGAATTAAAAAAAAGGCTTTTTATGCATATTAAAGTAGTGTACACTTACGATGGCATTTTATTTAATTTTAAATCAATTAATTTCTTTTAATCATTTTAACTAAGAATAGTGACCAACTCCACAAATAAAAGTGTATTTTTAAATTCTTCAACTTCTCATGAAAGATAAAAGTTTTGAATAATTTTTATAGATTTTATATGAAATTTCAATAAGAAAACAATTAAATTTCCATTCTCTCATTAATTAAAAGATTACTAATACTGCATATTTTAGTTTAAGGGAACAAAAGTAAATAAACTGCTAATTGGTTTGCTAAGATGTTGAGTTTATAAAAAAAAAGCTTAAAAGTTTATTTAAGTAATTTTGTTGGTTATGATAATTATGATTTCTCTAAATTTTTAATTGTAAATGAATTGAGTCAATAATTAAATAAATTTTTTATATATAGTGAAGAAATACCTTTTAAATTAACATATTTAAATTAAATATACCGTTTTTTTATTTAAATGTTTTAAAGTGATTTAGATCCTATAATGTTATATAAGTAAATATAATGATTAATAAGTCAATATGTAAATCTAATTTAACATCTTAATTATCAGAAATGAAATGGTTGTTAAAATTAATTCCTAAATGAAATTGTTGAAGTTCTGTTTGTCATGTCGCTTATTCTGTTACCTTTTTAGATAATAATTTATATTTTTCTAATGCGAAAATTTTAAGAGAAATTACAAACAAACATGCATAAGATGCTCTTAAAGGCCTACAATGAGAGATTAGAAAATTTAATTTACAAATTGCTATAATTAGAAGTGAAAATTAACTGAAAGTTTTATTATTTCATTATCAACCAATCATAAGCGAGTCATGAGAAAATGGAATATCTCCTTCATAATAGAAGTGTAAACAACTAACAAAACAATGAATGCAACCACAACATCTTGAGTTTAAGACCAAACATATAAGAAATATGTATGGATTAAAAAATAAAAATGACGAAAGCAGCAAAATCTAATTATAGTTCATGAAACTGTATAGACTCAAAACTATTTAACAACAACTATATGCACCAATTAAATCTAAAAATTATTCCTGAATATTTTCAGATCAAAGCAAGGTGGTCTTTCCTAAAACTTCATTAAACATTCATGCATCTGGCATCAGAACCAGATTATTGGTGTGGTTGACTTCCCTAACAAAAGCATAATAAATAACATATCAAATATGTTTCTCGTATAATAAATGAACTCTGAAGTATAAAAAAATTAATAGTTTCAAACCCAATAATAAAATAATACCTTAAAATTTCAGTGTTCATATTACATTCTCTCAGAAACTTCCGATAAGCTGGAGCTATCAATCTCTACTTTTTTTATTCCGAATACATTAGCGTTGCCACCAGATTCACTCAATTCAGGTTTTGAACTGCCAACACTGCTTTGGGTTGAGTTTTCTTTTACACATTCATGGCACCAAATTTTATTTGTCATCACTTCACAATAAGATAAAGTTAATTACATTTAGCACTTGCTGTATCAACTTAAATTGAGCAAAATATAACATCATAAATTAGATTATGATTAAGATATTTAGAACATACTGGGCGTCCATATCCCTCTTTCCTTTCGGGTTAGAATGTCAAAGTAAGCAGGCACTGTCAATCTCTTTCTTCTCTTTGGTGTGGGAGATGGCCACATATCATCTTCTTCATCACTTTCATGGCTGCTATTACCTTCTAATTTATTCCAGTTGATTTCTTCCTTATTGCATGAACATGGGGGTTTTTTAACTGTAAAATTACATATATAAAATTCTTTCTTCTCAACACATGTATACTCAAACTATCTATCTCTTTATATAGCACTATATATGTGTGCGAATGTGTGTGTGATTGAGCAAGGATAAATGGTAAGCAATTACCAAAATATTCAAGTGGACAAAATGTTTTTTTTGTTGGTGCATCCATCCGCTTTCTTCTTTTTAAAATTGAACATGCAGTGTCCTCAAGCTCATCATCTGAAGTACTATATATGAAAATAATGTCTGGCTCAGCTGCCTCCTTGGAAGCCATTAATTTGATTTGATCACTGGCACAAATTTAATATAATTCATCAATACTATATTTAATATAAATAAATAAATAAATAAAATTTTGATTCAACTAAAATGCTTAAAATTAGCAAGGAAGTAAAGCATAAAATAATTAAATCGATATGTATTTAATTAAGTCAACTTTAAGGTTCACCAAGAACACCGAAATTCAAAAATAAACTAAGCGATCGCTAACAGCCTCATGAACCATATAGACTATAACATTTAAAGGTGAAAATAAGTTGAAACGAGACCAAAGTTTAGTCATGTTATGATTAGCAAGTTAATTAGATTAATAAACTGTAAATATTTTAATGAAGGAAAAAAGAAACTTTTGATTAAATGATATGTTTTTCTGTTTTGGGTTTTTGATACAAAAATTAAAAATGGTAAAATCGTCAACTTTTCTTTTCCGGATTAGTAAAATTTGTTCAGATTCTTTTACTGTGGGTAAAACTTAATGGCCTATATTGATAAAAATAATATATAATTTTATTTTATTTGTTATAATATTATTCAAATTTTAAATAGGACATCAATTAAATCGACCTCTAATTTAAATAGTTTTTAAATTCATTTTAATGTGACTAAGCTAATTAAATATATAAAATTTAGTGATTCATTTTAAATTCACAAGAACAAAAAAAAGAAAAAAAAACAAAACGTTTGTAGATTTGTAATAATTATTTTGATTTGCGAAATATGGGTTGGGAAGAGTTGAATTTTGATAGTGGGTTGAGCAACTCTTTTTTTCTTTGGAGGAAATTTACATACATACCCCAGAACTCTGCTGCATTACACATGTAACATCTACAGTTTGATGTTTACATTTATAGCACCTTGATATTCAAATTCTATGTATGAAATAATATATTTTATTTTTAAAAAACTACTGATAGTGCTATTTTGTAATGTGATATGAATATTTGAGTGTTATGTATGTAAATATGAAGAATTAGGTGTTAGATATGTAAATATATAATAATTGTGTGGTGTGTCTATTTTTGAATACTTTAGAAAAAAGTTTTGGGCAACATAATATTTCTAAATTTTAATTAGGATGCATTTAATACAAACAATAATAATATGACCAAAGGTCTTCAATATATACTCGGTTTTAAAAATATATATATATATATATATATATATATATATATATATATATATATATATATGTATATATATATAAAGATTTGAGAAGCAAAATCTTAAAACTGGGTGATTTTCTTGCAATATATCGCTGGGAATTTGTCTTAAAATTAAGAAATATGACATGAAAAAGTAATAATTGCAGAAGAAAATAAGAAAGACCGATAATCTTCATTCTATGATTTCATCAAAACTTGTTTTACATCTGCTTCTGCACTCCATTGAATATTTTGATAAAGTTAAAAGTTTTTCCAAAATGAAATTCATTCATCGGCACCCAAAATAAAATACGGTGAAAACATATAATTACTAATCATATAAAAAAAAAAACTGAAATGTCAAAAACAATATATTCATCCCAAGGTGGAATCAGATTCAAAACTGTAATACAATCCGCTAAAAGAAGATCCGACTAAAACCTAGTTCTTACCGAAAACGATGCAAAATTTGTTTTTTCATGGCTTCTGCATCCTACAGATTAACAAATACTTAATTTTAGGTCAATTTAAGACATATGTACTATGAATTTGGGAGAAAAAAATTTATGGAAGAGCAATTAAATCCGTAAGAAATACTTCTTTTGATATGAGTATGAGATTCAAAATTGAAATGCAAAGTTTTACCAGATGCGAATTTTCTGTTCTCGATCTCAGATGGCTGGTAAAACAAGGATGGTTTCAAAAAGAAATTAGGAAGCAATAGTCTTCTCTAAATGAGGGAGACTGTTAGGTGCTTATATAGAGGACGAGATTTCCTTTTTTAGGACTCAATTTAAATTTTATTTTTCAGCACATTTGGTAACCGATAACAACCATCCAATACAAACATATGCCCATTCGTTTTTATTTTTCTTTTGTATGTTCGAAAAGGCGGAAAATATAAAATGGAGATTATTCATAAACAGGTCATTTTTTGTATAATGAATTTCAATAAATCACCAAATATTTCTCATAATAAATCAATTAATTTAAGGTTTCTCATAATCATTAAGGAGTTATTAATTATTTAGGGGTTGTTTAGCAATTGATAGGATTTAACTCTAAATCTAGATTTTGAATATTTTATGGTGATTAAATTTCAAAAATTGTTTTAAACGATAAATGTTTAAATTGTTAAATTTGTGAAATTGTTTGGTAATTTTTTTTAGTGATAGAATTCAGTTAGTAAAAAAGTAATTTTAATACTCAATTATTACGACTAATTTAATTTATTTTAATTTAATATCATTTGTAATTATATTAATTATTAGTTATTAAGTTATTTAGTTAATCACATATTAATTTCTATTTAGTGAATTTAATTAGACAAAAACCTTAATACTTTTAAATTTTGTAATGTTTATCAATAATCCTAGTTTAATTTCTTAGAAACATTGATGATTTCTTTTTAATTGTAATTAAAATAATAAATTTCTTTAAATAATTATTTATTAAGACATTATAAATCTAATTAAACGTTAAACATTGATCATAATATATAAATTTTTTTTTCCTCCTCATCAACATGGTCATGATGTTATATCCAAAATCATATCTTTTTCCCTTCCACTTATTCTAGAAAACTTTGAAGAAAAAGAAGCAATCAAGTTTTGTTATTCATTCGTTACTTCAATCTCCCTTTTGTATACTTCTTCTTATTAAATTTTAGAAATATCCAGAACTCTCAAATTTAATAAATATGCAATTTTAACTAAAATTAAGGGAGGAATTTGGTTGTGCTATGTTTGTAAAGTTTTATTCACATGGAAGCCAACTTAAATGAAAATCTAGTATTGGTATATAATTGTTGAAAGCTTAATGAAGCTTTTGGGAAGACCAAAATGTAACAAAGATTGAAGAAGATACAACAAAAAGTTAGATCAGGTATATGTTCGTTGTTATTATTTATAGATTTTGTGGTTTCAAGTTTGACTCCTTCGTGAGCTCTTAGATTATTTTGCATTAAATATGTCTCCTATAACAAAAGAATTTTGTGTCATTTTATGTTAAAATAAAAAAATGGTTGCCTTGCTTTCTTCAACATTAGCCTCTAATATGGCAAGTTGGTCCTTAAGGGTACTCAAATGCGTTTGTGTGGAGCCAAAAAGCATTTCGTTCCAACAAGTTTGGCCACTAAAATCTTTGAAATGTTTGAGTAAAGAGGGAATATAAAGATAGCATAAGATTAGAGGAGGAGAGTTATGACAATGAGATTTTGCTACTATGCATCTAAATATGGGGAATTTTCTTTCTAAACCATTATGTCAATACCAACAACCAAAGAAAACTCCCCTACCACAGTGATGGTTTGGCTCATCAATAGGAATCGTGGTATTCAGCAATAAATATATGTCTACAATATACTTTAATTGAGGCACATTCCTTTAGAAAATAAGAAAATGGGAGAGTTCGCTACGTTGGAGTTGTTATAAGGAATTCTTATAGGTTGTCATCTAAGCTCGAGTGTAGAAAGCCAGCCATGTGAAATTTGTAAGATTTTCTGTGTTGATAATCTAAAGGATCACACATAATAAAGTGAATTGTTAAATCACCCAATAAGTGTAGGATTTTTTTAAATTCATCCATTTTTGGATAGCTAGTTAATCATTCTAACTTTAATCATGATCTATTTCAAGATTCAAAGAATTACAAGAGCCTATCACAAAAAAAATTTATAATTATTTTTTTAATTAAACTCATTAAATTTGCATGCAAAGGCAAAAGTACATTGAGTTTGAGGAACCACAAATGTGGACAATGAGATCATTGACTCGATCATTAGTACAAGAATACATAGCACAATTGTACGGATGTTAGTGACCCATTAGAGTTACCTAAATGGCAACTACTTCAGGTTTCTTTATGATTTTTTTTCCTACCCTTAACTAATTTTATTGATAGTTAACTATGTTGACCATTGAATGATTCCTTATGTATATATGAATTCCATCATGTATATTTTCTTTTTAAAATAAATTTAAAGTGCGGCATTTTTATACCACTAAAATCTTATTAATCAGATTTTAGTTGAGCAAAGGAAGAGATATATTTCTTGTTTGTTTTCACAAATACTTAAGGTGGCTCATACTGATCCAAACCAATTACAAATCACCTATTACAACTCACTCTGATGAGTTTATTGTAATGATTTTGTCCAGCAAGCATTTCTGTACTCAAGATGATGTCAACTTCATCCTCTCAAATAATGTAAATGGGCTAGTCAAATGCCTTAGAGGATATCCAGTGGTTCATTATCATTGAAAAATAGGCATTAATAACAAGATCAAAGATAATAAACTTTGAGTTCCCCCTCAAAATTGTTGACACCAAACTATAACGAGAAAAGTTGGGGCTCATAGAGGATGGTGAGTCTAGCAATGTCGACAATGTAAGCAACTTCAAAATGGATGCTGGTATTACCAAGAGCGATAATAACATCATACTTTTGCAACTATTCTTGTAACAAGTGGTTTGACAAGAAACTGAACTTGAAGGTACCATTTTCTCATTAGCTTTGGGTTTAATTATTTTTTGTGCTTCTAAATTATATTTTATCTTTATTTGACATGTTCTATAATGACTTTTTCCCAGGGTAGTAAAAAATACCAAAAATCTGATATTGAAATCTAATACTTTAAAGCTTAACAAAGCTTTTGGGAAGAGAAGAATGCAAAAAAGAGGATGCACCAAGATACAACGAACTAGATTAGATTGAGTATATGTTTGTTGTTATATTTCTATAATTAGCTTGATTTTGTGGTTTCCGATTCTGCACACCTTCTTAAGCAATTCATATTTGTTGCATTTTTTTATGTTTAATTGTCTTCTATTATTAAAAGAATATTTCATCGTTTTATGTGATATTGATAAAATGGTTGTCTCACTTTTTCAGACCATAAAAGGAATATGTTCTTATCTTATTTTATACTTGTAATCCATAAGGAATAAATAATCTATAATGTCCTAATATTTGACTTCAGGCCTTCAACCATATAGTACACAAGTTTGTGTGCAACATAATATGTTGCATGTTGCCCATGTTAAATTTTGAATCAACAAACTACAACTAAAGTAATTGATTTTGAATTTTAAAAGATATAAGAGTATTGAAGAGAAGTTAAAATTGCTTCCGATTACAGAGTAGTGTTTTTTTTTCAATTTCATCTAAATTCAACTAAGCTGTAACTTACAAAATTGATTGTTAACTATTTAAAATTAAAAAAGAAAATGTGATATTTTTAAATATTTATTAAAGATTCAAAAACATTACTTTCTTTGACTATATATACAATCTCCAAATTATTGGATATGATCGTTAAGGGGAAAAAAACTTATAACAAACAATCCTAAACATCTTATTAGCTAAATTTAGTGTTACACTTGCATTTTTTAATCTGATATTTTAATAAAAATAAATAAAAATTTATTGATCCAATCCTTCTTGATTGAATCAATCTTTATTTTTAATATATTCTTATTTGCGAGTAACAACAATATTATACGCATATATGCTTTTCCTTTATTTTCTGGTTTGCACTCCATTTCCCTGATACAGGCTACTGTGGTAGTGGGGAAATGTTTAAGCATTATTACATTCTACTTCTTCTTTCTGTAAATCTCCCTCAGTGCTTCCTTCTGCTCTTCCATTAGTTGCCAAGGCCAATCGGGAAAGGCCATCAGTTATCTGGGATACACTGAGCTCTGTCAACAAGTCATTGTGCCGAAGAAGTTTAACCTGAGCTTTATCTGCTTCGAATTATTTATCTGCTTCAAATTCTCCTGAAGCTTTCAACGATCACTTGCCTTTTGTAACTGGATGAAGCCTAGTGGCCCAGCTCTGAAATGCAAGTTGCTTTCTGAAGCTTCGAGTTGCTTCGTCTGGACTTCGATCAAAGTTTCGATTCTTCTTTACTGTGGACAAATCTAATACATCTCTTCCACTGCGTTGTAATACATCATTTATTCTTCTTTCGAACAGATCTAAAGGATTCAACAAGCTCCAATCTGATCTCAACATCCCTAACAAATATCAAAGCCTCTCCCTCTTTCAAGTTGATCTCTCACATGACACTCTTGGCTCAAAATCCATTAAAAGTTGAAAACTACCCAATTTGTAGAGCTCAAATTATGACAATCTTTATAGGAAATGGGTTTCTTGGATTTCTGATGTTTTTTTGTCTGCCCACAGAAGTTCTTCTCTTAGAATTGGAACCCTCTGGAGACCAATTCTCATTTGGCAACATGGACTCATACGAATCAAAATCTATCAGCATCACTCTATTGAACTATTTCAGCAACAATACTTCCTTTTGTTCTTCATCTCAAACCTCCGTTGAAATTTGGAGTACTATCTAGAGGAGGCTTAAATGCACAAATAGGTTCCAGTAATTCAACTGAAAAATGACCTCCATTACATTACAATGAAGAACAACAAAGTGACGCAGCAAATCAAAGCAATGGACAATATTTTTACAGTAGGTGCTCACATTGATTATGAAGACGTGATCCTATATGTTTACAATGGTCTACCTTCCACTTACCAGTCCTTCAAATCTGCCATCCAAAAAATTTAGATGACATATATTTGCTATTATGTAGTGTGAAGATCAATATCGCCACTGAAAATGCCAGGCATAATGCGAACAACAATCCACAGCCAGCTCTTATTACCTCCAAAGGGCTCTCCGGCTCCTACTTCAGGGGAGGAGGTCTTGACAACACATTAAGTAGTTCAAGAGGAATGTGGGGTGGTCAACCAACTCCAAGATATAAAATGATCTGTCAAATCTGTCACAAAATGCGACACTTAGTAGCGACTTGTTGGCGTAGGACAAACCTGAAATAAATTCCCACTACAACTACTGAAGTACTGAAGCTCTCACTGCTCAGCTAAAGGATTAGGTCTAGGATTTCGGCGTCACCACTCATTTGACATCATTCAGGAATCGAACTTTTCCTCCGCCAACAAAAAATCTTCATGGGTAATGGCTAAGCTAGATTCCTCTAGTGGATGATCCAGTTTAGCAAATGGGTGATGTTATTCTCCCTACATGTCACCGTAAACTTTCCTTACCTCATATATGACACTCAACATTATTGACCTAATTTTGGTGAGGTCTTGTTTTTCTACTAGAGAAAAGGATCTAGCCCTAAGATTCTTCTATTGAGTATCCTAGAGGACTATTGATGGGACCTACCTCTTTAAAAGTTTTAACCACTTCTTGATTCTTTTATGACGTTTCACATTGTTGGTCATAAACCCTCCACTGATTGAGTTGGTTTAGACCAACACTGTGAAGCTAAAAAATGAGTCCTTTAGGACCATGAAACACTAGGAAAGCCCCTTATGACTTGGCAACAAACGTCACTCACACATGCATTACACTCACACTTTTCACACCCCATAATGTGGCAGACTTAATATTGCAATAACTTATGAGCTCAAATTTATATATATTTAATGATGATTTTATAAAGTCCAAACATTCAATGCAAGTATACGTGTCATATCAAGTAATACAGGGTTCTAATGAAGTCCTGGTTATCGATCCCACAGGGAAGGAACGATTCTTACAATAGATAACGTAATACTGAAATCAAATACTCAATTTGCAATTAAAGTTTAATGTTTACTTCTACTAACAAGATGCAGAAAACAGTAACAATTAAACAAACTACAATTACTTCTAATATTTTTAAAACAGAATTAACTAATAGACACACACTAAGCTATGTATTTGAAAGGTTTTGATATATAAGAAAATTATTTTTCCTCTTGCAACGAGTATATGATGTGTGAATGATATGGAATGATTATTTTATTTTATTGTGCCAAATAGGAGCATAAATGTTTCTTTAACCTCAAAAGAGTACCCCTTCCTTCAAGCATAAAAAGAACATTGACATATCCTAAGTTTAGTCACTAAATCTAAGGTTAGGCTGAGAGGATACCGACTGTTACTATGGAGCTCCCACTCACCCTTCACTTGAAGGCTATCCTTCGAGTTTAATCACTAATCTTAGGACCAAATTGGGGAGCTCAGCCTGTCACCCTGAAACCTCTAATTTGATGTCCATCAAAACACATTTCCCTATTTATTTGCACTCAATTCCCATGAACTACACAATTCATCCATGGACATTGAATGGATTCTTCATTATTGTTGTAGGACACTAAATCCTTTCAGAGTTAATGTTCAACAAGATATTTTAACAATTCATTGGCCAGATCGAAAAGTAAATTAAGTTCAAAATGAAAAAACCATCACAATTTCTTCATTACTTTAAAAGCACTTAAAATCCACATCATCACATCATCACATCTCTATGCAAGTAGAAAGACAAAGTAGACTACTCAGAATTCATGGAGAGGACACAATTAAACATAGATTTTATATATAAAAGAAAAGTCATACAAACCACAAAAGAAAATACAACTTATCTCTTTCTTTTCCCCAATCAAATCCCTTGAAGTTCCTTTGAATCATTTTCTCTCTTCTTTGCAACATTTAATTCCCTATGTAGAATGGAAAGGAAGAAGCAATCTCTCACTTTACTCCTTCTCCTTCACTACTTAAAGAAGAATCCCTCTCTAATTCTCACTTCTACACTCACTCTTCTAAACCCTAACACTCAACACACACTCTCCCTCTCTAGAACCACAATAAAACTCTAGAACACACACTATTTTTGTCCAAAAACAGTTACTTATAAGTTAGAAATGAAATCCCATATGTTTCCTAAAGCATCCCTTCAAAAAGTCGTCAAAACTCTTCAAATTTGAAATCCGCCGACATTGAGCGCTGACCGGTGGACTATATATATGTAAGAATGTATGAACTCAAATTTATATATGTTTATAATGATTTTGTAAAGTCCGAACACTAAACGCAAGTATACATATTGTATCAAGTAATACAGGGCTCTAATGGAGTCCTGGTTATCGATCCCACAGGGAAGTACGAAGTATAAGAAAGTGTTTCACAATATATATAATATAGCACTGAAATCCTATACTCAAATTGTCCTTAAAGTTTACTACTTACTTCAATTACCACTATGCAGAAAACAGTAATATTAAATCAAACTACAATTACTTCTAACAACTTTAAAAACAGAATTAACTAGCAGACACGCTAAACTATGTATTTGAAAGGTTTTTGTTATATGAGAAAAGTATCTTTCCTTTTGCAATGAGAATATGATGTGTGGATTGATACGGAACAATTATCTATGTTATTGTGCCAAATAGGAGCATAGATGTTTCTTTACCCTTAAAAGAGTACCCCCTCTTCTAAGCATGAAAAGTACATTGACATATCCTAAGTCTAGTCACTAAATCTAACGCTAGGCTGGGAGGATACCGGCTTTCTCGGAGCTCCCACTCACCCTTCACCCAATGGCTAACCTTTGATATTTAGTTACTAATCTTAGAATCAATTTGGGGATCTCAACCGTCACCCTGAAACCTCCAAATTGAAGTCCATCAAAACACATTTCACTATTTATTTGCACTCAATTCCCATGAACTACGCAATTCATCCATGGAAATTGAATGAATTTTTTATTATTGTTGTAGGACATTAAATCCTTTCAGAATTATTGTTCAACAACATATTTTAACATTTCAATTGGCCAAATCAAAAAGTAAATTAAGTTCGAAATGAAAAACCATCACAATTTCTTCAATACATTAAAAACACGTCAAATCCACATCAATCCATCATCACATCTCTATGCAAGAAGAAAGACAAAGGAGACTACTCAGAATTCATGAAGAAGATACAATAAAACATGGATTTTATATATAAAAGAGAAGTCATACAAACCATAATAGAAAAAACAACTTATCTCTCTCTCTTCCCTAATACAATTCCCTTGAAGTTCCTTTGAATCCTTTTCTCTCTTCTTTACAACACTTGATTCTCTCTTTAGAATGGAAAGGAAGAAGCAATCTCTCACTTTACTCCTTCTCCTTCACACCATAGAGAAGAATTCCTCTCAAATCCTCACTTCTACACACTCTTCTCCTAAACCCTAACACTTAACGCACACTAAAACTACACTAGAACAATTGAAGAAGCACACCATTTTTGTCCAAAAACAGTTACTTATAAGTTAGGAACGAAATCCCAAGAGTTTCCATAGGCATCCCTTCAAAAAGTCGCCAAAACTCTTCAAATTTGAATTCCACCGACTTCGGGCGCTGGCGGCACTCTATCGTCCCAATATTTTCTGGAGTCTTTGGAAAATGACGCCGACGGCGTCCAGTCTGGCGCTGGCGGCGCCAGAACCTGTTTTCCTCCTTTTTGCTCCTTTTTGCTCCTTTTTGCTTCGAATTCGTTCATTTTTGCTTCTTTTCGCTCAAATCACCAAAATCATCATAACTGCAACAAATCATGAAAAATACCTTTCTTTAAAGTGCATTATCACCAAAAATGGGTAAAATTATATAGCAAAAACCGTATATATTTTTTGTGCATCAAAATCCCCAAACTTTAACTATTACTTGTCCTTCAAGTAATCTTTTTACTACATAAAATTATAACTTTAGGCATGTAATTTTCAACTGTAGGACACTAAAATTTTTAATTCAAAAGAATATATATTGGTTAGATTTCAGAAAGAAATTTAGTAACTCAGGTCAACATTACAGGTATAAGAATATTCAGCAATCAAGTCTAAGGGTTCTAGACTTCTATTTATTTCAAGATGATCCATAATTTGTCACATTAAGAGTGCCTTGTAAGACTATGTGAAAAAGGAGTTCATGCAAACTTTATTAGAATGTAGGCCAATACCTTAAACATAAATTTAGAAATGAAATCAAGTTTTCCCTTTAGGGTGACTCAAGTGAAGCTAATTTTTGATTAGGCATCTCTTCAAGCTTCTCCTCATTAATATTTTTCTTTGTTTTTCCTTTTCTTTTCTTTCTCTTTTTATTTTTGGGATTGTTTTTCAATCCTTCTTTTGTTTTCTTTTCTTTTCTTTTCTTTTAATGACGATTACTATATCTGGATAGCCTTTAATGATTTTGAACTTCACTCTCCTCTTTCTAAAGTTCAAACTTAAGACACCTCCTTACTTTATAGTTAAGTACAAGCTTTATTATTCATCATAAAGTCACAATCCCTCTTAACACACAATACTTTAAGTCCCTTAAGCTTTCAAAAATACAGTTTTCTTTATTTTAAATAGTTAAGTATAATCAAATCCTTTCATACCAAATATCTTACTTCTATGAAATTAACCTTTATTACTAAAAATTTTCATCCAATCCTTCTATAATATTCAACTGAAATAAAAAGTTTTAGTTACTTACAGTGAGGTTCAACTGCCAGAAGTTATGCTAATAATTTTTGAAAATATAATACTTGAGAAAAAATAAAAGTTAATACTTCTCTACCCTCCCCCAAATTTAAATTTTTCAGTAAATTTGAAACTGTAGAGAGTAGAAGAAAACTAACCTTTCTGTGCTGGAATCTTGAACTCTTCAACAGCTATCTGGTATTAGTCAAAATTTACAACTAGCATGCATGAAACAATTAGTAGCAGCGATATAACAATTTAAAATATTTGCATGGGTAAAGAGAAATTAACTTTAAACATCTAAACATCCAACAAAAAACTACAATATTAAACAAACTATCACAATACTACACAGTCCATTTAACAATTTCAATGTTTTAATACAACATAACAATACACCAACAGGGTTACAGATTACATGAAAAATAAATAACTACTACATCACAACAGTACAACACAACACAATGAAAACAACAAAAATAGAAACAAACAATCTACCAATCTCCAACACTAGGATCAGCAGGGTCATCGGCAGGGTCAGGTCTATATGGTGTATAACTTGAGCAAGTAGGAAATATCACATCAGACTCCCCCTCATAAATCTGACCTGAGCATCATAATAAGCAATATCGAACTCAACTATCCTCTGTAGATAATCTTCATTCACATCACTCCTCGCCTAAAACATATCCATCCTACCATGGAGTCTATCCACACTAGCACTCTGTAATCTCAGTTCCTCCATAATATCAGATAAGGTAGGCGGCTCAGATGTAGATGGAACATCATAACTCATAGTAAGAATATCAGTACTCCTACGCTCAACTCGAGCTCCCACATGAGACTCGTAAGTACGGATAACAGTCTTTGTGATTGGTCTCAATAGTATAGCCACTTCTTTAGAACTACTAAACTCCATTCCATATTGAACATACAGGGCATGAACTAAGGCAGGATGTCCTAATCCTCCAGTGGTCTCGCCTCTAGCAATCGTCTGAATGTTCTTGTAAACAATAGCTCCAATATCAATCTTTTTCATCTTCTGAATACAATAGTTCAGAATCGCTCTATCCCTTGTAACTTCACTGTGGTGATAAGATGGTAATAGTCTTGCAGAGATGAAATAATGTCATACTTTTGATGCAACATTCAATGTGGAAGAGAGGAAGTTAATCAACTGTTTTTGACTTACTATACATTCCCCTCTTCCGTCTGTCAGAAAAGCAATCACTTCTCTCATATTTTCTCCTCGAGTATCAAAGTTTTCATATTCACAAACAAAAGGTTCTCGAGTCTGATAGAAAGCATTGATACGCTGAGGAGTAAACTCAACCATTTTTCCTCTAACTAAAGACATACTCAGCCTTAGTCCGTGGTAAATTAGAATATAATTCTCTAACAACTCCCATAACAACATTCACAGTAAAATAACAAAATCGCTCCCGAGCTTCCGCTCTGCATTTAACTGTTCTACAGATCCACCAGGACTATCAAAAGCTCGATCCTGGATACACTTCTTGTTGTAAAGGTAAGAGTTAAAGTGAAATTGGGCTTTAATATTAACGAATTTCTCCTCATCAAAATCCAATTTTCTCTTCCCTTTACTCATCCTTGGAGCCATGTGAATTTCTAAAATTTGCAAGAAAATTCCAATAAATCCCAAATTCACAATGTAACAAACTCCAAATACTATACTAAACAAGTAAGAGCAAATTACATCATGGAAATCTCAAAATCTATTTAAAACTCCAAAAATTCTAACCTAAGCAATGTGAGAGATTTCCATGGTGAAAATAAAAAAATTTTAACTTGAAGTGAAGCTCTTACCAAGAGAAGTGTAGATCCAAAGATCGAAAAGCTTTGAAATCACCTTGAATCCCAGATCTAGTAAGCCCTAGATCTTCAAAATTGCGAAAATGGAGGAGGAAGACGAAGGCAATGGAAAAATTTGTGGGTCCCAGGGTAAAAATCAGGAAAATGAGGGTTTTTAGCCTTTTACTGGGTTCGAGCGCCGGCAGCGCTCTATTTAAAATAAATGCCAAACTCTCAGGATTCTGGCGCCGGCAGCGCCAGTCCAAACTTTTTACTGGGTCCGAAAATTTTTTCGTAATTTCGATCGTTTCGACTTCCACAACGGTGTTTAACCCTTTAATAGGCATTTACATCATCTCACAAGCAATAATCAACACAAATCTTTTCACAAAGAATACACAACAAACTTATATATATATAATCCAAGTTACAATATAAACACCAAATATGTTCATTCAAACCAAACCAACTTTTAGATGTTTAGTGCTTCAAGTACTCTATGATAGCAAAGACTAAAATCTAAGCACACAATGAAAGAAAGCATATCCAAATCCAAATTCAAATTACAAAGCAAAGCAAATACTACACACACCAAGCAAAATTAAGCAAAGCAAACAAAACACACAACAAGCATAAGTAGAATCCATTAATTACTCCACATCAGTTTCAGAACTATCCTCTCCTCTAATGTCTCCAATCGATTGCTGATGCACGAACAAATTATAGAATGGAGGAAATGGAAATTCGTAAGATGATTCCTCAGCAATCATCGCGTTCTTCTTCATTAGATTAAGCAAGCCCATCTCAATTCGACTAGTGTGATCGAATTATTCCTTCATTCTTTAATCTATATGATCAAATAAATCAGAAATGTTATTGATAGCACTCATAACGTTCTGCACCTCTTTCTCCAACCGTTTGATCCTCTTTAATATCATTCTGGAACCTTCAGGAAAATAGGGTTGAATCGGTTGTGAAGTCTGTGTTGGTTGATCAACAAGCAAATTCATGTCATCTTCATCTTCCACTGTCTGGCAGTCATAAGGATTAGTTGGATCAATAGGCCTCCATGGAAGAAGATCATTTTCCCAACATTTATAAGGAACTTGCGATTGAGTACATAACAGAAATATGGTGGACGGGTGTCCAAGCCCATGTTTAGATCCATGAATAATTAATCCCAAATCTGATTTCACAATGATATTACCAATGTCAATCGGCCTTCCATATTGAATACATAAATTCAAAATGGCACTTTCCTTGGTTACCTTGCTAATCTTCAATGTTGGAAATAACTTTGCCGAAATAAAGTAGTGCCGCTGCTTTGACACTGGATTTAAAGATGCAGATGGGAAGCTAATGTATCCATTCTCTATAATTTCCCAATCCTCATTCTCATCTGTCAAATATCGATACACATCATTCATATTATCTTGTGTGGCATTGAAATTAGAATAATGGCAAATGGGTACAATCTTAATCATGAAAAGATCTTTAATTTGTGCAGGAGTGAATTGCACAAATCTACCATGCACAAATACGAACCCTTGGTTGATCCAGTGAAGATTTGCATAGAATTCTTTCACGACATGGACAACAATGGCAGCGGTAGTGTAGCAAAGAACTTCCCAACGTCTCTCTTTAATAATTTCTTCAATTCTAGTAGTAGGATTATCCATACCTTGATTTATGAAGCCTCTTTCCTTGATAATCCTTTTCTTCATCATCACTTTGTTGAACAAACGCTGCGCCAAAAAATTTATTAACTTCCTTCGGTTGAAAGCGCAAGATCGAGGGGTTTCAATGGAGTGGGAATCCATGGGATGCGAATTGGGATGGTAGTTTTCATTTTTCTGGAGTTAGGAAGTAAAAAATGGAGTTTAGGGAGTTATAAGGACGAAGATCCTGCTCAAAACCGCCAAAACTCGCATTTTGAAACTTCAAAAACCGTCAACATGTTTTGGGCGCAGGCGGCGCTCAAACCTGTAAGTTCAGTGTAACAACTGTGATAGGCGCCGGCGGCGCCCATTCTGGTGCCTACGGCGCCAGTGGTACAAAATTCTCACCGAACTTCGTTTGGCCCAAAATATTCCAATATCTTAATTCGATCCAATATTTATCCATTTTAAAAGTATTTAGGGGTAATTATGATTCAAAAATAACTATCTAAAAAACACAACTACATCGAACAAGCAAACACACCACAAATATACATATGGGTTGCCTCCCATAAAGCGCTTGGTTTAAAGTCATCAGCCCGACAAACCATTCAGTTAATCAAGATGACTCAGTATTAAAACATCTTTGAAGTCAGATTGAAACCGATCAAAGTAAGGCTTTAATCGATGCCCATTAACCTTGAAAATCTTTCCAGCATCAGGATCTTATATATCAATAGCTCCAAAAGAATGAACTTTTACAACAGTAAAAGGTCTTAACCATCTAGACTTGAGCTTTCTAGGAAATGACTTCAATCTTGTGTTGTATAATAAAACTTTTTGTCCAAATTCTAAGTTCTTTTTCAATATCTTCCGATCATGTCACAATTTCATTTTCTCTTTATAAATCCTATCATTGTGATAAGATGCATTTCTAATCTCTTCCAATTCATTCAATTGCATAAATCTTTTCTCTCTAGCATTTTTCAAATTAAAATTAAACTCTTTTATCACCTAATATGCTTTATGCTCCAGTTTAACCGGTAAATGGCAAGTCTTACCAAACACTAGTTTATAAGGAGACATTCCAATAGGAGTTTTAACAGAGTCCTATAAGCCCATAAAGCAGTATCTAATCGAGCAGACCAATCTAATTTATGATTATCCACAGTTTTCTCCAAAATTCTTTTAGTTTCACGATTAGACACTTCTACTAAACCACTAGTATGGGGATGATAAGCAGTAGAAATTCTATGAATAATATTATATTTCTCAATTAATCTCTTAATTCGATTATTCCTAAAATGGGATTCACCATCAGTTATGATCACTCTCGACATTCCATATCTTGTAAATTTATTTTTCTTTAAAAAATTTTGAAATGCTACGAGCATCACATGTTGGTAAAGCAATAAGATCAATCCATTTCGAGACATAATCAACGACAACCAATATATATAAATTTCCAAATGAAGGAGTAAATGGTCCCATAAAATCTAATCCCCATACATAAAAAATTTCAACTTCCAAATTATAATTTAGAGGCATTCATTTCTTCTAGAGATATTACCTACTCTCTGACATCGATCACATGATTTAATATATCTATAAACATCTCTAAAAAGAGTAGGCCAATAAAATCCAGATTGTAAAATCTTAAAAGCAATTTAATCAGTACCAAAATGACCTCCAAATTCCGAATCATGACATTGTTGAATAATCAAATTCGTTTCTTCTTGTGGCACAAATTTTCTAATAATCAGATCCTTACACTGTTTATATAGATAGGGCTCATCCCAAAAATAAAATTTTGCATCATATTTAAACTTCTTTTGTTGTTGCCTTGTTAAATCAGGTAGTACAATATCACCTACAAAATAATTCACAATATCAACATACCAAAGGAAATTACTTCCCATAATAGTATAGAGTGACAACCTCGGGGGAGAGCAAGGTAGAAAGTGAAGGGTGTATATGTTGGTTAAGCTTTTATAAATGTTATAAATGTTTTTCGAAGTAAATTAGCAATTGTTCTCTCTCCCCTTTTATGAATGCAAGTATACTATCGTTCAAGTAATAAAGGGCTCTAATGAAGTCCTAGATATCGATCCCACAGGGAAGTTAGAGACTTAAGGACTAATTTCAGCAAATGAAATTACTAATCTAGTATACGGAAATAACGAACGCTTATACTAAACTCTATTTTTTAAAGATTAAATAAATGATTATAATTTCGAAAAGTATCTTTCTCCTTGTTAAGAGAATTAAGTGAATAAATAATTAAATTAGTTAGAATTATATTGTGCCAAATAGGAGCATTCCTATTCTTTACCCTTTGGTCCAGGTGCAAAGAACATCGACTAGTCCTATGTTTAGTTATCGAATCGCGGCTAGTCGGGAGGATACCGGCTGCGACTTTAGAGCTCCCACGTTCCCCTCGCCTGAGGGCTAACATCTACACTTCAGCTCCCAAATGATAGAACCTAATTGAATATTTTAGTCTGTCACACTAAAATGTCCAATTCTACACCCGATAATTAATATTTCCCTATTTATTTGCACCCTCCTTCCAAGGCTTTTGACTTCCCTGAATCTCGTATGTAATCTTTACTATAGTTGATAATTTAACATATGTTAACAATTCAATTGGCCAAATTGAAAGTAAATTAAGATTTAAGTAAAAGATTATCACAATTTTATTTAATATTTTTAGGAACAACTGATTTAATTCTTCATTTCACAAAATCTCAACAGCAAGGAGAAAGACAAAGAAAACTACTCAGAATACATAGGAAGAATAACACAAAACTTGGATTTCTTTTAAAGTTATAAAACAATAAACAAAAAAAACTTATCTCGAATCTTCTCCCCAAGCAGACTCCTTAAAGTTCCTTTGACTCTTCCTTCTTGTACAACACACTTAATTAAAAAGACTCACCAAAACACTAAATAAAACACTAACTCTCACTAAAGACACTACTAGAAAACACACTACGATGACAATTTTGGCCTAAATTCGTCTATATTTAAAGAGGAAGGAATATATCCAAAGGTTGCTTAAGCATCTCTTCAAAAAACATCCATATTCAATGTATTTAGCTTGAACCGACATTCTCGCCGTCAGCGGGCTCGATCTCGCCGTCGGCGGGCTTCTAGAACAATGGCTAATCGCTAAGGCTCACTTTCGGCGGGCTCGATCTCGCCGTCGGTGGGCTCCTTTATAATATATTCAAAACTTTCGGGAAGATCTCGCTGTCGGCGGCTTATTCCTCGCCGTCGGCGGGCTAGTTCAATTTTCATCTATTTTAGTCCTTTTTGTTCGAGATTCGCTCTTTTTTTCTCTTTTTGCTCCCATTACCTATAAATCTTCATTCCTGCAATAAAACATAAAAAATACATTTCTTTATAGTGCAATTTCATATAAAATTGGTATAAATTTCTTAATACATTTTCTTATGGTCAAAATCCCCCAAACTTAACTATTACTTGTCCTCAAGTAATCTTGATGCTACATAAAAGTAATGATTATTTGTAGTAAAGTTTTAATTCAGAATTACTATGAATTTGAATTAAATAAATATTATAGTAAAGTTTATTAGAAATATTTTTAGACAATTAAACTAATTCTATAGATATAAGGCTATTTGGATATTAAGTTTTAAGAGTTCTAGTCTTCTATTTATTTCAAGAATCACTATATTTTGTAATATTAAATTACTTAGGATATTCAGATGATAGGAATCTCATGAAAATACTACTTAGTAAAATACTAATCCATATATATAAGTTCGGAAATGTAACTGAGTTTACCATTTAGGTTGATTCAAATGAAGCTAATTTTTGATAAGGCATCTCCTCAAGCTTCTCCTCACTTATATATTTTTTTCTTTTTGTTTTCTTTCTGGATTTATTTTCAATCCTTTTTTTTCTTTTCTTTTTCAAGTGAGGATCACTATTTTTGGTTAGCCTGTTAATAATTTTGAACTTCATTTTCCTCTTCCTAAATTTGAAACTTGAAACATTTACTTACCTTATATGTATTTCAAAGTTTTTACTTCATTGAGTTTCAATCTTTTCTTTCTCAACTAAATACCTTAGAATTTAATATTTTTAAAATATAGTTTTCCTTACTTTAAATAGTTAACTATATTCTTATCCTTTATTCCAAATATCTTAATCTACAAAATTGGTTAATTATTAAAAGTATTTCTTTTAACTTTCTATAATAATTAAATAAATTAATTCTAGTTTACTGAGTTAAAATTACTACAGAAAATATGTTATATAAATTTTTGAAAATATAAATTGAGAGCAATTTAATAATTAAATTTGTGTTTTTCCCTCCCCCAAACTTAAATTTTTCTATTTATTTATAAAGGGTGAAAAGAAAATAAACTGTAAATTTAAATCATACCTTCATGCTTTAGGTATTTCTTCTTTTTGAAGTTCTGCAAGTTCTTTTCATCACTTAATTACCTGTACTGTTAATAACTTTCTACACATATATAATATCAAAGAAATTGCTAGGTAAAGAAGTTTTGAAATAAGTACAACTACTAACACAATTTATACTACAACATAACACAACATCCACATAGATTTCACTAATCTAGTTTCAGAGTTATAATCATGAATTGAAATATTTAAAATTTAAAAAGCAACACAAATTTAACTTATACAACAATATTAAAATGTCTTACACAACATAACAATCAAAGTTCATAAACTAAACGTCAATACTGAATCTAAGAAAACAAACAAACAATCACATATCATAAATATCTAATCAGAAAATCTAATCATCAATGTTAAAATCCCAAGCAATGTCTTCATCTCCTTGTTCCGCAGGTGGAGTAGGTTGGTAGTGAGTATAACGAGGGCACTCAGGAAATATAACATCGGACTCTCCTCTCTGATAACGATTCTCAGCATGATAATAGCCTATTTCAAACTCAGAATATCTCTGGAGATAATCTATGTCATAATCGTGCCTTCGCTCCAAGCATCCAATTCTCTGATCTATATGTTCCAATTTTTCTTCAATCTTTTCAAAGCCTTTTCGCTGCAGAGTCATTTCGTTCATCAAATCATGAAGGGTAGGAGAACTATAGGTAGGAGGATCATAACTGGTAGAGGGAATATCCCTACTAGTTGAAGGTACATAACTCCTAGTCCCGTATCTCCACTTTCGTGGGACTCATAAGTTTTTATATTAGCATGGGTAATGGGTTTCATAGGTTCAACCCATTCCTCATCATCTCTAGCCTCTACTCTAGACAATTGCGAGTGCATAAATTAGACCATGATGTCCTAGTCCTCCTCCACTTTCACTTCTTGAGGTGGCTAATATATTCTTATAAATAATACTCCCCACATTAATACTTCTCTGGTTCTGAATACAGAAATTCAGAATTGCTCTATCTCTTGTTACTTCACTATGGTGATAGGTAGGTAACAAAGTAGAACAAATAAAATAGTGCCAAGCCTTAGATGTTGCATTTAACATAGAAAGAGGAAAGTTTACCCGTTCACGCTGCTTAATCTTCCAAGTTCCTTTCCCATCAGTGAGAAAGTTGATCACCTCTTCCAGCGGTCCTTCCATTGTTCCGAATGTATCGTATTCGCTGGTATGCAGATCTTGTACTTCGTAGAAAGAATTGATACGCACAGCATTAAGATCGACTAAAAATCCTCTAACCTTTATTGGTGTATCTTCTATTGCAGTCAGGTTGGCATAAAATTCTTTCACGACATCAACAACAGCTCTATTCATTGTATAACAGAAACTCTCCCATCTTCTCTCTCTTATCGTTCGTTCCACTTCTCCTCCTGGATTTTTAAAAACTCTATCCTGAATGCACTTTCTTGCTTTGATATTGAGGTTGTATCTTGATTGTGCTCTAGCATTCACGAATCGTGTTTCGTCAAAATCCAGTCGCCTTTTCTGTCGCGGAGCCATTTCTCGATCTATCAAATTTACAAAAAATCTCAACTAATTTCCAAAATAATACTAGAATGGCTTCCAAAGGTGACTTAAAACAATCTAAATCGAATTCCATGAACTTCTTCCAAGTCTTTTTTTCACATTTTCAATTTTTCCAAAATTCATCAATGTAGAAGAAATTCATGGTGAAAATAAAAAATTTTACATAGGAGGGAAGCTCTTACCAAGGGAAGATAAAATCCGGTGTTAAAATATGCTGATAATGCTCCAAATCCAAGATCTCTCAAGCCCTAGGTCAGTTTTTTGAAGTTTTGAGGAAGGGGACGATGAATAGTGATGGTTGATCAGTCAAAATAAAGTGTTTTTCGGGATCTTGCTGTCGGCGAGAAAAATCTCGCCGTCGGCGAGCTAATTAATTCAAATAGGCCTAAAGTTTCTGGTAAATCTCGCCGTCGGCGAACTCGATCTCGCTGTCGGTGAGATTTTTCAAAATTTAATATTTTCAATATTTATATTATTTTCAATTCATATTAAGCCTTGTTTAATGTCCGATCAATCTAATAAATACACTTTATTGTAATTAGATACTATTTTAACACATAAATTTACACAACACAAAACATCGTAACTTTATATATGAAATCCAGGTGATTACAATATTCACACACTACATTACTAACAAAGTACTTTTAAAATCTTAATACACACAATTCAGTGTTGCAATCCAAACCACAGTACTCAAAATGCTGAGACTAAATAAACAACACATAATCTCATCTAGACTGAGATTAATTATCAAAAGTGCAAATTACATTAAAAACTAAATTCCAACTAACTTAACACACAAATGAATACGAATAAATATTATCTACTCATCAGGATCTGTACTAAATTCATCTCTAATATCTCCGATAGAACGTAAGTGCACGAACAGATTGTAGAAAGGCCTGCAAGAAAATTCTTCTGTAGAATCTTCTTCAATCCATCCTTTCCTTCTCAAAAGCCGTATGAAACTAGCCTCAAGGTGTCCGGAATGATCAAAGTGCTCCTTCATTCTCCAATCAATATGATCAAATAAATCAGAGATATTGTTAATTGAATTCATCACGTTTTGTACCTCTTTCTCCAATCCTTTGAGTTTTCGTAAGATCAGATTAGTTTTATCAAAAAAGGGCCTGATTGAAAGATTGTTTTGAGAAGCTTGATCCGCAATAATGGTTGTCTCATTATCGTTATCCAAAGTAGGAAACATATCAGTTGGGTCTAAAGGTTTCCAAGGCAAAGGTACCTTTTCCCAGGCTTCATAAGGAACTTGGTACTGACTACATAATACAAAAATTGTTGAAGGATGTCCAAGCCCATGAATCGATCCATGTACAATCAGGCCTAAGGCTGACTTCACAATAATAGATCCAACGTCGATGGGTAATCTCGCTTGAATACAGTAATTTAAAATCGCACACTCCTTAGAAACTTTATTTACCCTCATAGTGGGTAATAATTTTGAAGAAATAAAGAAATTCTAGTGTTTAGAGATGAGGTTTAGAAGTGATGCAGAAAAGCTAACGTACCCGTCTTCTCGTATTTCCCAATCTTCTGATTCATCAGTCAAATATCGGTAGATCTCAATCATATTATATCTTGTATGAACAAAATTGGAATAGTGGAAAACAAGTGTATTCTCAATTGAATATAACTCATTAATTCTTGAAGGAGTGAAAGTTACCCATCTGCCTCACACATATACGCTTCCATTGTCGATTCCATGAAGATTGGAGTAGAATTCTTTGACTACGGGGATGACTACTGCAGAAGTTGTATAACATAATACCTCCCAAAGTCGTCGCACGATCATTTCCTCGATAGGTGTTGTCGAATTTTCCACTCCTTTATTGACGAATCCTCTTTCTTTAATCAATCTCTTCTTCATCATAACTTTGTTGAATATACGCTGGGCCTCATAACTGATAAACTTTCTTCGATTGAAAACTCGGGATTTAGTGATTTCAAGTGGATTGGATGCATTAATATTATGTTTTTGTGGGGTTTCAATTCGTTTCTAAGAAGTAAAAAGTAAAGAATTCGAGTTCTAGGCGTTTTTTAAAGAGTTAAAACACTTAGAATTGTCAAAAACCGCCAAAATAACTCCCTGAACCGCTCTTTCAACTATCTCGCCGTCGGCGGCAACGATCTCGCTGTCGGTGGGATAGTTATTAATATAAACTGAATTAGGCGCGCATATCTCACCGTCGGCGGGGTCGATCTCGCCGTCAGCCTGCTATGGCATAATTGTCCAGCTCGCTCTTGTCTGAATATTTTCCAATTTGATGATTATAAATATAAATATGAGTAGTAGAATTCATTTTATGCCATAATTAATAATAAATCAAGTAAAATATATTATAATTAAAGACTACTATGGGTTGCCTCTCATAAAGCGCTTGGTTTAACGTCGTCAGCCCGACCTATTCAGGTTAATAATCAAGTTGACTGAGCATTAAAACCTCTTTAAAATTTGGTCTTCTTCCTTCAAAATATGGTTTTAATCTGTGTCCATTTACTTTAAATTTGTGTCAAGTCTTTGGATCTTCAATTTCTACAGTTTCGTATGTAAATATTTGAGTTATAGTGAAAGGTCCTAACCATCGAGATTTCAATTTCCCAGGAAATAATTTCAATCTTGTATTATAAAGCAAAATTTCTTGTCCTGGTTCAAAATTTTTTTGGTTAATCTTCCGATCATGCCATATTTTGATTTTCTCTTTATAAATTATATCGTTATTATAGGATTCATTTCTTAATTCTTCTAATTCATTCATCTGAAATAATCTCTTCTCATCAGCTTCTTTTAAATTATAATTAAATTCTTTAATAGCCCAGTACGCTTTGTGTTCTAATTCTACAGGTAAGTGATAAGTCTTTCCATAAATAAGCCTGTAAGGAGTCATTCCAATCGGAGTTTTATAAGCAGTCCTATATGTCCATAATGCAGTGTCTAGCCTTGTAGACCAATCTAATCTATTAGGGTTTACAGCTTTTTCTAAAATTTGTTTAATTTCTCGATTAGAAACTTCTACTAGTCCACTAGTTTGTGGATGATAAGTCAGTGATATTTTATGAATAATGTTATGTTTTTCTACAAATTTGTGAATATATTTATTCCTTAAATGGGATCCTCCGTCAGTGATAATCACTCTCGGCATTCCATATCTTGTGAAAATATTTTTCATTAAAAATTTTGAAACACTCTTAGCATCACAACGAGGTAAGGCTTCGTGCTTCAATCCATTTAGAAATATAATCAACGACAACTAATATATATGAGTTTCCAAATGAAGGAATAAATGGTCCCATGAAATCTAATCCCCAAACATCAAAAATTTCAACTTCTAATATAAAATTCAGAGGCATTTCATTTCTTCTAGATATATTACCTACTCGTTGGCATTTATCACAAGTTTTGATATATCTATAAACATCTTTAAATAGAGTAGGCCAATAAAATCCAGATTGTAAAATTTTATAAGCAGTTTTATCCGTTCCAAAATGTCCTCCAAATTCAGAATCGTGACATTTTTGAATAATCTGTTCAGTTTCTTCATAAGGCACACATCTTCTAATAATTAAATCCTTACATTGCTTATATAAATATGGTTCATCCCAAAAATATGTTTTAGCATCATGAATGAATTTTTTCTGTTGTTGCAGAGTTAACATGGGTGGTAAAATATCACTTACAATATAATTAACTATATCAGCATTATATTATAAAGTTGTTCGTCAGGAAAATTGTCTGTAATTTTATTGTCAGTGTCAGATAATTCACAATATCCTAGTCTTGATAAATGATCTGCAATTTGATTATAAGTTCCCTTTCTATTAATTATTTCAAAATCAAATTCTTGCATCAGTAATATCCATCTGATTAATCTTAGTTTGGTATCCTTCTTTTGCATTAAATATTTAATAGCAGAATGATCAGTATGCACAATACATTTAGTTCCAATTAAATAAGATCTAAATTTATCAAAAGCATATACAATTGCTAATAACTCTTTTTATGTAACTGTATAGTTGATTTCAGCATTATTGAGAATTTTACTAGCATAGTATATAACTTTAAAAATTTTATTATACCTTTGTCCAAGAACAGCTCCTATAGCATAATCACTAGTATCACACATAAGTTCAAATGGTTTCTCGCAATCAGGTGAAACTATTATAGGTGCTATGATTAATTTATCTTTTAATATTTCAAAAGCATTTAAGCATTCTGTAGTGAATTAAAATTCTTGTCCTTTTCTAAAAGTTAACATAGAGGTTTAGTAATTTTTGAAAAATCCTTTATATAACATCTGTAAAATCCGCATGTCCAAGAAAACTTCTTACTCCTCTCACTGTAGTAGGAGGTGGTAATTTAGCTATAACTTGAATTTTTGCAGGGTCTACTTCCATACCATTTTTTGAAATTTTATGCCCTAATACAATTCCTCCTGCAACCATAAATTGACATTTCTCCCAATTTAGAACTAAGTTATTTTTTTTGCATACATCTAAGACTTTTTCAAGATGATCCAAGCATGTGTCAAATGATGTTCCAAATACAGAGAAATCATCCATAAATACTTCTATTCCATCATCAATTAATTTACTAAATATAGACATCATACATCTCTGGAATGTTGCAGGTGCATTACATAATCTAAAAGGCATTCTTCGAAAAGCAAATGTTACATAAGGACAGGTAAATGTAGTTTTCTCTTGATCCTCAGGAGCAATAGGAATTTGATGATAACCGATATATCCATCTAAAAAACAAAAATATTTGTGTCCGGCTAGTCTATCCAACATTTGGTCTAAAAATGGTAAAGGGAAGTGATCTTTCCTTGTGGCTGCATTTAATTTTCTATAATCAATACATATACGCCATCTAGTAACTTGTCTTATAGCTATTAATTCATTATTTTCATTAGCTTCAACAGTCACTCCTCCTTTCTTAGGAACACAATGAATTGGGCTTACCCAAGCACTATCCGAAATAGGATATATAATACAATTATCTAACCATTTTAATATTTCCTTTTTGACTATATATTTCATTATTGGGTTTAATCTCCTTTGTGGATCAACTCTTGGTTTATGTTCATTATCTAAAATAATTCTCGTGCATACAGATTGAAGGACTAATTCCTTTAATATCTCGCTAAGGTCCAACCAAAAGTTTTCTTATACTTCTTTAATGTGCCCAGAAGTTTTTGCTCTTGTGATTTGGTTAGTTCTACCGATATAATAACTGTTACAGTTGAAGATTTACCTAAAAATGCATATTTTAAATGAGTAGGTAAATTTTTTAACTCAAGTTCAGGAGGGTTTACAATCGACGGAACTATATTCTTTTCAGCGTTTTTCGTATTATCCAACATTTCAAATCTTTCTTGTATATAATCTAATTCTTCATTGCCTGTTTCTTTAAATAATTCTGTATTTTCTATTTCTAGTTTATCTTCAAAGTATTCTTTAAAATGTTCATTTTGCAGATGTTCAAGAATTTCCATTCGAAAACATTCATCATCTTTTTCTATAGCAGGATATTTCATTGATTTCGCAATGTTAAAAGTTACTTTTTGATCGTTTACTCTCATAGTTAATTCTCCTTTTTGAACATCAATCATAGCTTTTCCGGTAGCTAAGAAGGGTCTACCTAAAATTATGGGTATTTCTTTATCTTCCTCCATATCTAAAACAATAAAATCCACTTGAGAAGATAAATTTATCCACTTTTACTAACACATCTTCAATAACTCCTTTAGGATATGTCACTGAACGATTAGCTAACTGAAGAGTTACTGAAGTAGGTGAGACTTCTTCCAATCCTAATCTTTTAAAAATTCATAGAGGCATAAGATTTATGCTGGCTCCTAAGCCACATAAAGCTTTTCCATAAAATTTTTCTCCAATAGCGCAAGGTATAGTGAAACTACCAGGTTCTTTTAATTTCTCAGAAAGCTTTTTCTGAATAATTGCACTACACTCTTCGCTAAGTGCAACAGTTTCATTGTCTGTGAATTTTCTTTTTTTATTTAAAATATCTTTCATAAATTTCACATAATTAGGCATTTGTTCTATTGCTTCTACAAAAAGAATGTTTACCGTTAATTTCTTCAGAATTTCAAGAAATTTAGAAAATTGCTTATCTTTTTTATGTTGCTTTAGTTGCTGAAGAAATGGTGGTGGTGGGTTTTCTACATAAATTTTCATAGGTATTAGTGGATATTCTAAATTTTGATCTTGCTGATCCTTCTCTTTTTCAGTTTCCACTTTCTCTTTCTCACTTTTCGTTTCTTTCTGTATTCTTGTTTCTAACTCTTTTCCACTTCGTAACTGTATCGCTTTAATTTGTTCTTTTCCTTGATCTTTAGGATTTATTTCTACATTACTAGGAAAAGTTTCAGGAATTCTATTATTAAGTGCAGTAGCAATATGTCCAAGTTGAGTTTCAATATTTTTAATTGCAGTTCCTTGATTTTGTAATTGGTTTCCTTGAATTTGTAACTGATTACTTTGATTTTTCAAATGGTGACACATATTTAATATTAATTCTTCCATAGATAACTTCTTATCCTTAAATTGAGAGTTATTATTAAATCCAAGTGGATAAGAAGGTTTATAATTAGAATTTCCTTGGTTAGATGGATTTCCTAATGGGTTTACTGAGTTGTTCATCCATTGCTGATTAGCAGAGTTGTTATTCCAATTAAAATTTGGATGGTTCTTCCAACCAGGGTTATAAAAATTTGCATAAGAATTATTGGGTCTATTATTAATAGAGTTTAAAGTTTCATATGAAGATTGAGCATCTATAAGTTGTCCAAATGAATTTTCTTCTATTATATTAGGAGAATAATTCATTCTAAAACGATCTAATTTCTTGGATATAGCAGCAATTTGAGAAGCTAACATAGAAATTGCATCAGAGTCATGTATACTGGCTATTTTTTTAGGATTTAACCTTTCAGAGGGCGATTGAAAATTATTGGTAGCCATTTCTTCAATTAATGAATAAGCCTTATCAAATGGTTTGGACATTAATGATCCTCCAGCAAAAGCATCTATAATAGATCTAAGAGATCCTACTAATCATTATAAAAAATTTGTATAATTAATCAATCTGGTAATGCATGATGTGGGTATTTCCTAAGAAGATCTTTAAATCTCTCCCAAGCTTCGTATATTGATTCTCCGTCAAACTGAATAAAAGAAGTTGTCACTTCTAAGCTTTGCAGTTTTTTAAGGAGGAAAATATTTGGATAGAAATTTTTGTGATAATTCTCTCCATGTTTTAATAGACCCAGGTGCTAAGGAATTTAACCACATCTTAGCCTTATCGCTTAAAGAAAAAGGAAAAAGCCTAAGTCTAATAGCGTCATTAGATACTCCGTCATATTTAAAAGTAGCACATAGTTCTAAAAAACTAGCAAGATGTAAATTAGGATCTTCGTTTCGTGATCACTAAATTGATTATTCTGTACCATTTGGATAATTTCATGTTTAAGCTCGAATGAGCTAGCCACTAAATCAGGGTTTTGGATAGTTAAGTGAACTTCATCTAATGTAGGGTTAGCCTAATCTCTTAAAGGTCTTGGTTGGTTTATATTTTCAATTTTTGGATTATTTACCATTTGAGTTAAATTTATAATTTCTCTTTTTGTTTTCTAATTATTTTAATAGTGTGCTCTAATTCTGAATCATAAGGGATTAAACTTTCGGTTCCAAATTTACGCATACAATTTTAAGTAGATTTTAAAAATAGTCTCGTTACTCTAGTAATTATCTTTAATAATTATTTTATTAATTACCTTTAATAATTACTTTACTTCCCCGGCAACGGTGCCAAAAGCTTGACAACCTCGGGGGAGAGCAGAGCAGAAAGTGAAGGTTGTATATGTTGGTTAAGCTTTTATAAATGTTATAAATGTTTTTCGAAGTAAAATAGCAATTGTGCTCCCTCCCCTTTTATCAACGCAAGTATACGTATCGTTCAAGTAATAAAGGGCTCTAAGAGAGTCCTAGATATCGATCCCATAGGGAACTTAGAGACTTAAGGACTAATTTCAGCAAATGCAATTACTAATCTAGTATACGGAAATAGCGAACACTTATACTAAACTCTATTTCTTAAAGATTAAATAAAAGATTATAATTTCGAAAAGTATCTTTCTCCTTGTTAAGAGAATTAAGTGAATAAATAATTAAATTAGTTAGAATTATATTGTGCCAAATAGGAACATTCCTATTCTTTACCCTTTGGTCCAGGTGCAAAGAACATTAACTAGTCCTATGTTTGGTTACTGAATCTAAGACTAGACTGGGAGGATACCGGCTGCCACTTTAGAGCTCCCACGTTCCCCTCACCCAAGAGCTAACATCTACACTTCAGCTCCCAAACGATAGGACCGAATTAAATATTTTAGTCTGTCACACTAAAATGTTCAATTCTACACCCGATAATTAATATTTCTCTATTTATTTGCACCCTCCTTCCAAGGCTTTTGACTTCCCTGAATCTAAGATGTAATCTTTACTATAGTTGATAATTCAACATATGTTAACAATTCAATTAGCCAAATTGAAAGTAAATTAAGATTTAAGTAAAAGATTATCACAATATTATTTAATATTTTTAGGCACAACTAATTTAATTCTTCATTTCAACAAATCTCAACAACAAGGAGAAAGATAAAGAAAACTACTCAGAATGCATAGGAAGAATAACACAAAACTTGGATTTCATTTAAAGTTATAAAACAATAAACAAAAAAAACTTATCTTGAATCTTCTCCCCAAGCAGACTCCTTGAAGTTCCTTTTACTCTTCCTTCTTATACAACACACTTAATTAAAAAGACTCACCAAGACACTAAATAAAACACTAACTCTCACTAAAGACACTACTAGAGAACACACTACGATGATAATTTTGGCCTAAATTCATCTATATTTAAAGAGGAAGGAATATATCCAAAGGTTGCTTAAGCATCTCTTCAAAAAGCGTCCAGATTCAATGTATTTGGCTTGAACCGACATTCTCACTGTCGGTGGGCTCAATCTCGCCATCGGCGGGCTTCTAGAACAATGGCTAACCACTAAGGCATGCTGTCGGTGGGCTCGATCTCACCATCGGCGGGCTCCTTTATAATATATTCACTTTATGGAAGATCTCGCCATCGGCGGGCTAGTTCAATTTTCATCTATTTTAGTCCTTTTTGTTCCAGATTCGCTCCTTTTTGCTCTTTTTGCTCCCATTACCTGTCAATCTTCATTCCTGCAATAAAACATAAAAAATATCTTTCTTGACAGTGCAATTTCATATAAAATTGGTATAAATTTCTTAATACATTTTCTTGTGGTCATAGAGTTGCTCATCAGGAAAAATTTCTGTAATTTCCTTTTCAAATTCAGATAATTTATCATACTCTATTCTTGACAGATGATCGGCTATTTGATTATCAGCTCCCTTCCTATCAACTATCATAAAAAAAATTCTTGCAGAAGAAGTATTCATCTAATGAGTCTAGGTTTCACATCCTTCTTTTTCATTAAATATTTGATAGCCGAATGGTCTGTATGCACAATACTTTTAGCTCCAATTAAATATGGTCTAACATTTTCATAAGAAAATACTGTAGCTAATAACTCTCTTTTAGTAGTGGTATAATTAATTTGAGCCTCATTAAGAGTTTTACTAGCATAGTAAATGACTTTGAAAACTTTATCATGCCCTTGCCCCAATGCTACTCCGATCACATAATCACTCGCATCACACATAAGTTCAAATCCCAATCGGGTGAAACAATTATAGGTGCAGTGATTAATTTTTGTTTCAATAATTCGAAAACTCTCAAGCATTCATCATTAAAATTAAATTTTCTGTCATTTTCTAAAATTCGGTACAAAGGTTTAGTAATTTTAGAAAAATCTTTAATATATCGCTTGTAAAATCCAGCGTGTCCTAAGAAACTCTTCACCTCTCTCACAGTAGTGGGTGGCGGCAATCTCTCAATCACTCTAATTTTAGAAGGATCGACCTCCATACCATGTTCAGAAATTTTATGCTCAAGCACAGTTCCTCCTACAACCATAAATTGACATTTCTCCCAATTCAGAACTAGATTTGTTTTCTCACAGAGCTCCAAAACTTTTGCTAAGTTTTCCAGGAAAATTTCATATGAAGTCCCGAATATAGAGAAATTATTCATAAAAACTTATATTCCATTATCTATCATACTACAGAATATAGACATCATACATCTCTAAATTGTTGCAGGTGCGTTACACAGTCCAAAAGACATTCTTCAAAAAGCAAAGGTTCCATAAGGGCTAGTAAATGTTGTCTTTTCTTGATTCTCAGGAGCAATAGGTATTTGATGGTAACCAGTATATCCATCCAGAAAATAGTAGTACTTGTGTCCAGCAAGTCTATCTAGCATTTGATCGAGAAAAGGAAGAGGAAAGTGATCTTTTCTGGTGGCGGCATTTAATTTCCTATAGTCAATACAAATTCGTCATCCATTAATTTGTCTTGTGGGTATAATTTCATTAAATTCATTCACTTCAGTAGTCACTCCTCCCTTTTTCGGTACACAATTTATTAGACTCACCGAAGCACTATCTGAAATAGGATAAATAATTCCAGCATCCAGCCATTTTAAAATCTCTTTCTTAACTACTTCTTTCATTATAGGATTCAGTCTGCTTTGCAGATCAACTCTCGGTTTATGTTCTTCATCAAATAAAATTCTGTGCATACAAATCGAAGGACTAACTCCTTTAAATTTGCCAAAGTCCATCCAAAAGCTTTCTTGTATCTTTTTAAAGTTTAAAACAACTTATGTTCTTGATAATCGTTTAACTGCAAAGATACAATAACTGGCAAGGTTGATGATTCTCCTAAAAACATATACTTTAAATGATTATGAAGAATTTTCATCTCAAGTTTAGCAGATTTTATTATAGATGGAATTAAGCTTTTATTTCCATCTTCCATAGTGTCTAGTACGTCAAATCTCTCCTGAACATACTCCAAATCTTCATTCTTCTTACTATCTGAATTTTCTTCATCTTAAATTTCTTCTTCAAATATATTTTCATATTCCACTTTCTTTTCAAATATATTCTCAAAATGATCATTTCTAAAATATTCACAGACCTTCATCCTAAAGCATTCATTATCATTTTCCATTAAGGGATACTTAATAGATTTTAAAAAAATTAAAAGTCACCACTTGATCATTAACTCTCATAGTTAATTCTCCTTTTTGAACATCAATCACCGCTCTTCTTGTAGCAAGGAATGGTCTTCCTAAAATGATTGAAATTTCTTTATCTTCCTCCACATCAAGTACAATAAAATCCACAAGAAAGATAAATTTATCCACTTTCACTAACACATCTTTCATCACTCCTTTAGGGTAAGTAATGGAACGATCGGCCAACTGAAGAGTCATAGATGTAGGAGAAATTTCTCCTATTCCCAACATTTTGAAAGTTGATAAAGACATAAGATTAATACTAACTCCTAGATCACATAAAGCTTTTCCAAAAAAAATTTCTCCTATAGCACACAGAATAGTGAAACTACCAGGATCTCTGAGTTTTTCCGGAAGCTTCTTCTGAATAATTGCACTACACTCTCTGCTTAGTGCAACAGTTTCATGATCTGTAAACTTTCTTTACTTTCTCAGAATATCCTTCATAAACTTGGCATAGTCAAGCATCTGTTCTAATGCTTCAACAAAAGGAATATTTATCGTTAATTTCTTAAGGATCTCCAAAAGTTTTCCAAATCTGTTATCCCTGTTTTATTTCTTCAATCTTTAAGGAAATGGAGGTGGTGATTTTTCAACAGTTATCTTCATTGGCTCAAGAGGATACTCCTAGTCTGGATAAATCTTGTTTGAACCTTTTTAGATTTCCACCTTCTCCTTTTCTATTTCAACTTCTTTTTGCACTCTAGTTTCCAATTCTTTTCCACTCCTTAATTGAATAGCCTTAAGTTGTTCCTTGTTTTGATCTTTTGGATTGTTCTCAACATTACTTGGAAGTGTTCCAGAAGCTCTATTATTAAGTGCAGTGAAAATATGCCCCAATTTATTTTCAATATTTTTCATAGCAACACCTTGAGCTTGTAATTGATTTCCCATATTCATAATCATTTCTTCAGTAGAGAACTTCTTATCCTTAAATTATGGGTTACTATTAAATCCAGGCGGATAAGATGGTCTAAAATTGGTATTTCCCTGATTGTTCGAATTTTCAATTGGATTTATAGAACTGTTACCCTTGTGCGGGTTAACATTGGCATTACTATTATTCCAATTGAAATTTGGGTGATTCTTCCAACCAGGATTATAATAATTTGATAAGGATTGTTAGGTCTATTAATAACATTTAAAGTCTCATAAGGTGTTTGGGATTCTTTTATCTGTCCAAATGAATTTTCCTCTAACACTTGAGGTGGTAGAGAATAATTCATTCCATATTCATTTATTTTCTTAGAAAGGTCTGTAATTTGAGAAACTAACATAGTCATCATATCTGAATCATGAACACTAGTTATTCTCTTAGGATTTACCCGTTCAAAGAGCCATTGAAAATTATTAGTAGCCATTTCTTCAATTAATGTGTATGCTTCAACAAAAGGTTTTGACATTAACGATCCACCAGTAGCAGCAACCATAATAGATCTCAATGATCCCACTAATCCATTATAAAATGTTTGAATTATTAACCAATCTGGTAAAGCATGATGTGGGCACTTCCAAAGAAGATCTTTAAATCTCTCCCAAGCTTCATATATTGACTCTCCTACAAACTGACAAAAAGATGCAATATCATTTCTTAGTTTAGCAGTCTTTGATGGAGGGAAATATTTTGATAGAAACTTCTGAGATAATTCTCCCTAAGTTCTAATAGATTCAGGTGCTAAAGAGTTTAACCACGCCTTAGTTTTATCCCTTAATGAAAAAGAAAAAAGTCTAAGTCTGACAGCATCACTAGACACTCCATCATATTTAAAAGTAGCACACAGTTCTAAAAAACTAGCGAGATGTATATTTGGATCCTCATTAGGTGTTCCTCCGAATTGATTATTTTGTATCATTTGGATAATAACAGGTTTAAGTTCAAATGAATTAGCAGCAACATCAGGATTTTGAATAGTTATGTGAATTTCATCTGCTGTTGGGTTAGTATAATCTTATAAAGGTCTTGGCAAATTTCCAATATCATTTTCTGATTATCTTGATTATTCGCCATTTCACAAGAATTTTTATTTATTTATTGTTATTTTCTAATTTTTCTGACAGTACGCTCTAACTTCGAATCGTAAGACACTAAATCTATAGATCCACTACGACGTATATACAATCACACAAACACTTTTTAAAAAGTAAACAAACACACAATTACACACTATAAAGTAAAGATTTTCTATTACTATATTATCAATAAATACCGTTTATACTTCCTTACTTAGTTACTTCGTTACCTTCCCCGACAACGGCGCCAAAAACTTGACCGATGGACTTTATATATGCAAGAATGTATGAACTCAAATTTATGTATGTTTATAATGATTTTGTAAAGTCCGAACACTCAACACAAGTATATGTATTGTATCAAGTAATACAAAGCTCTAATGGAGTCCTGGTTATCGATCCCACAGGGAAGTACGAAGTATAAGAAAGTGTTTCACAATATATATAATATAGCACTTAAATCTGATACTCAAATTGCACTTAATGTTTACTACTTACTTCTACTACCACTATGCTGAAAACAGTAATATTAAATCAAACTACAATTACTTATAACAACTTTAAACATAGAACTAACTAGCAGACATACTAAACTATGTATTTGAAAGGTTTTTGTTATATGAGAAAAGTATCTTTCCTCTTTCAATGAGAATATGATGGGTGGATTGATATGGAATAATTATCTATGTTATTGTGTCAAATAGGAGCATAGATGTTTCTTTACCCTTAAAAGAGTACCCCCTCTTCTAAGCATGAAAAGAACATTGACATATCCTATGTTTAGTCACTAAATCTAAGGCTAGGCTGGGAGGATATAGGCTCTCACTTTGGAGCTCCGACTCACCCTTCACCCGAAGGCTAACCTTTGATATTTAGTTACTAACCTTAGAACCAATTTGGGGATCTCAACTTGTCACCCAGAAACCTCCAAATTGAAGTCCATCAAAACACATTTTCCTATTTATTTGCACTCAATTCTCATGAACTACGCAATTCATCCATAGAAATTGAATGAATTCTTCATTATTGTTGTAGAAAATTAAATCCTTCAGAATTAATGTTCAACAACATATTTTAACATTTCAATTAGCCAAATTGAATAGTAAAATAAGTTCGAAATGAAAAACCATCACAATTTCTTCAACACATTAAAAGCACGTCAAATCCACATCAATCCATCATCACATCCTTATGCAAGAAGAAAGATAAAGGAGACTACTCAGAATTCGTGAAGAAGACACAATAAAACATGGATTTTATATATGAAAGAAAAGCATACAAACCATAAAAGAAAATACAAATTATCTCTTTCTCTTCCCCAATGCAATTCCCTTGAAGTTCCTTTGAATCCTTTTCTCTCTTCTTTACAACCATGATTCTCTCTTTAGAATGGAAAAGAAGAAGCAATCTCTCACTTTACTCCTTCTCCTTCACTCCTTAGAGAAGAATTCCTATCAAATCCTCACTTCTACACACTCTTCTCCTAAACCCTAACACTTAACACACACTAAAACTACACTAGAACCACTGAAGAAGCACACCATTTTCATCCAAAAACTGTTACTTATAAGTTAGGAACGAAATCCCAAGAGTTTTCATAGGTATCCCTTCAAAAAGTCGTTAAAACTCTTCAAATTTGAATTCCACTGACTTCGGGTGCCGGCAGTGCTCTATCATCGCAATATTTTCTAGAGTCTCTGGAAAATGGTGCTGGCGGCGCCAGAACCTGTTTTCCACATTTTTGCTCCCTTTTGCTCCTTTTTGCTCCTTTTTGCTCTGAATTCATTCCTTTTCACTTTTTTCGCTCCAATCACCTAAAATCATCATACCTGTAACAAATCATGAAAAATAACTTTCTTTAAAGTGCAATATCACCAAAAATGGGTAAAATTATGTAGCAAAAATTGCATATATTTTTGGTGCATCAGGCACCGACGGCGCCCGATAGGTTGCCGGTGGCGCTCTATCGTAAATTAAATTCTGAGCTCTCGGGAAAATGGCACCGGCGGTGCCCATTCTGGCGCAAGCGGCATCAGAAACTGTTTTCCTCCTTTTTGCTCCTTTTCGCTCCGAATTCATTCCTTTTCACTTTTTTTCGCTCCAATCACCTAAAATCATCATACCTACAACAAATCATGAAAAGTACCTTTCTTTAAAGTGCAATATCACAAAAAATGGGTAAAATTATGTAGGAAAAATTGCATATATTTTTGGTGCATCAAACTCCCCTAAACTTTAACTATTACTTATCCTCAAGTAATCATTTTACTACATAAAAATATAACTCAAGGCAATGCACTTTCACCTGTAGATCACTAAAAGTTTTTTATTTAAAAGATTATATTAGTTAGACTTTTAGAAAGAAATTTAGTAACTCAGGTTAACACTACAGGTATAAGAATATTCAACAATCAAGTTTAAGGGTTCTACTCTTCTATTTATTTCAAGATAAACCATAATTTGTCACATTAAGAGTGCCTTGAAAGATTATGTGAAAAAGGAGTTCATGAAAAATTCATTAGAATGTAGGCCAATACTTTAAATATAAATTTCAGAAGTGAAATCAAGTTCTCCCTTTAGGGTGACTCAAGTGAAGCGAATTTTTGATTAGGCATCTCCTCAAGCTTCTCCTCATAAATATTTTTCTTTCTTTTCCTTTTTCTTTTCTTTTAAGGATTTTTTTCAATCCTTTTTTTCTTTTCTTTCCTTTTTTTGCTCTTTTTTAATAAGGATTACTATATCTGGATAGCCTGTAACGATTTTGAACTTCACTCTCCTCTTTCTAAAGTTCAAACTAACATTATTCATATAGCTGGATTACTTTATGATTACGTATGTGCTTTATTATTCATCATAAAGTCACAATCTCTTCTTAACACACAATACTTTAAATCTCTTAACATTTTAAAAATACAGTTTTCTTTGCTTTAAATAGTTAACTATAATCAAATCCTTTCATACGAAATATCTTACCCTTATAAAATTAATCTTTATTACTAAAATCTTTTATCCAATCCTTCCATAATATTCAACTGAAAGAAAAAGTTTTAGTTATCTCAAGCGAGGTTCAACTGTCAGAAGTTATGTTAATAATTTTTTGAAAATATAATAATTGAGAGCAAATATGAGTTAATATTTTTCTACCCTCCCATAAACTTAAATTTTTCAATAAATTTGAAACGTTAGAGAGTAAAAGAAACTAACCTTTTTGTGCTGGGATCTGAAATCCTCAAAAGCTATCAGGTATTAGTCAAAATTTACAACTAGCAGGCATGAAACCGTTAGTAACAGTGATATAAAATTTTAAATATTTGCAGGGTAAAGAAATATTAAATTTAAACATCTAAACATCCAACAAAACACCATAACTACTAAACAAACTATCACAGCACTACTGGTTTTAATGAGTTAGTCCACTCAAACTTCAATTGCAACATTTTGATACAAAGTCGGGCAATGACTAACTCTAGAGAGTGGTTATATGGACATAAATTTGTCCTAGTTTTAATCACCCAAGGTGTCAATTTTGTTAGGGCCCGATATATACTAACTAAAATTGGCGAGCACTAAAAGAAGAAACAAAATATCTTGTTGGTTTGTGATAAGTTGGAATGATAAAAAGTCTCTAAGGAGATTTACTTTAAATTATCAACTTAAAGGATAAATCCTCTAGTCTAACCTTGACTGACTTAGAATGAGTCAACTTGGTCACATTTTGATGGTGTCGTGTACGGCGTATTCCAGATTCTAATGGACTAAAGCCACACTTTTAGTCATTTTGAATAAGATCAAACTAAGTTTGGTGAACATTTTATATTATGAGCTGAGTATGCTCGATAAGTCTAAGACATACTTCGACCCAGATTTATTGACTCAATGATTGATGACTGTAGGAAGGAATGTCAACCTAATTTCATTGTGTTGGTGTCATATGAGGCGTACTCCAAGTTCCAATGGACCTGAAGAAGGTTTCAAAGAAGGGTTACGATGGAGTAAACTGAAAGGGACATATGTGATTCGTCGCATCTCATATTTACTTGTCAAAGAATTGAGAACCAAAATCAGCCCTAACTGATTTGAAGTTAACCAATTTGATCACATAGTGATGGTGCCACGTGGGGTATACTCCAACTTCTGATGGATCAAAAGAAAACTTTTTTCGGGTGTTATTAATTAAGTTAAAGAGATACTTACCTTAAAGGAGTAAAAAGCCAACCAGATCCCATCATGTTAGTGCCATGTAGGGCATACACCAACTTCTAACAGACCCGAAGAAGTGCAAATTAAATTTTTTTGTTCATTGTGTTTATGTTAAAGTTTCAATTTGTTTGGATTGTTTTGTTGAATTGGTCTTGTGAAAAGCTGTTCCATTTTTCGACAGTCGTAAGTTTTCCAGTTATACTTGGATGTTGGAGACCTCATGGGGCATTACACCTTGTCCAAATAATGACAGAGAAGTCTAAGGTCTATTCCATAAGACTAAAAAAGGTTTTGATGTTTGAGATTTTCTTATTTTGTTGGACTTCTTGATATTTGAAAGCTTTGATCTTGTTATGATTTGAATTGATTTTGACGGTAATGTTTTTTATTTTTATGTTTTTTATCATTATGTTTTTTACTGATGCATTTTTTTTTTATTGTTGTGTTTTTTGATGGTTGTGTGTTTTGATTATTTTAATTTTGATTTAAAAAAAAAATTGATTAATTTTGTGGACGTTTTGGTTTTAGGTTGCCAGTCAATTATTTTGTTGAATTCTCCTGGTAGCCAAAGCCTCTAGGAAGACGAAGGAAATAGTGTTTTCGATTCCAGATATGTTGTTGCATAAACTCCTTAATGTTCTCTTGTTACGAGTGTCTCTGAGATGTATTTCTCTTTATCACATCCATTCTCGTTGAAAGCATGCTCCACGCTCAACGCACCTTTTAGAATATTGAATCCAAATTTTTCCTACAAGGCATGCTCAAGGGTCAGAGTTGTAGGGGCCTTAAAGAAGAAAAAGAAAGAGTAGAAGAAGGGAAAAGAAATAACAATCATAGATTTGCCCCATAGGGACGAACTAGGGTATCCGCAAGCTCTATGACACATTTTACATATCAAAAATAGTGGTTGCATTGAGAAGGAGAAAGTTTTCACTACATGAGAAAAGTCAAGAGAGAAAAACCCCTTTTTAAATACCATGGGCTCCCTATTTATAGGAGAAAAAGAGAAGAACTCTAATGTTACATGCTTGCCTCTTCCATAATGATGATGAGGGAGTTACATATTATTATCATCTTTTTTTTAATGCTCTTGTATGGGAATTGCTGATCTTTATGTTGTTGACACCATTTTTGTCATCTATTTTTCTATTTGTACCATTAAATGATATATAGATTCGTGCAAATCTTTTTTGAGTGTGCACTAAAATATTTGACTTCACCCATTTTGGCAATTACAACAATAATGTACAACAACTACTAACATCTGATCTTGCAGTCAATTTCAAATTTCTTGCTTGTAATATAGAATACCCTATATAAAAGAATTACAAAAAAAGGCTTTTTATGCATATTAAAGTAGTGTACACTTACGATGGCATTTAAGATATAGTATAGTTGACAAATTTCATCATTCTAAAATTGAATTCAAATGCATTTAAAAATGGGGGTTTGAAATCACATCATTATAATCTTTAAATATTACATTCAAAATCTTAATAATCACACTAACACAATACTCACGGGGTTAATAAATCCTATCACATCTAGGTCAAAATGAAGCTCTCCCTCACTCTCTTGTTACTGTCATCCCATCTCAGTCTTGAGAAAATATTCACGTCGCCGTCCATACATCCGAACGACAGACATACTCTCAAGGCTTAAGAAATTTCGATTCACCCTCCCTCATCGTCACTATTGACACATAGTTCACACTCACCATCTCACTCTCCTTCCTAAATAAGCTATTTCGATTCACCCTCCCACCTTGGAAGAAATATTATGTGCGGACATGTTAAATACAGATTTACTAGTATTGTTCTGATATTTACCGCCACTATAATTCTATCAATTCCCACGTATGTTATTTGGAGTGATATTTCCTCCCTCCTCAACCTTTATTGCTCCTATGAGAAAAGCCTCAAATGTGAAGAAATAAAGAAGCGATGATATCTTGTTAATATATATTAAAATGATAAATATTTCTAAGAGAAATTTTTAATTTTTGGATAAGGTGTATTTTATTTTCTTAAAGTTAAACCAATGACATTTTTAAATGATATGAATGATTTGTATGGTATAATTGTAAAAAGAAAAATTTAGGTGTTGAATGCGTAATACATAAGATTTCTTGGCATGCAATTAAACGCCCTTTTAAAAAAATTAAGTTTAGGTGATGAGTTGTTTCTTTTTTTTTTTTTCAGTGAAAAGGGCTATTTTCATTTTAAAAAATGAAATAAATCTTTTTATACGTAGAATGTCGCATATAAATAAAAATTAAAGTTTAGATATGTAAATATATAAGTTTTTTTTTAAGGGTGTTTCATTTTTATTTTTCCTGGAATATTTACTGGGTTATCAATGCAATATTTATAATTTAAATAAGAAAAACATAATATTTAATGATTAATCTAGTGCTATGGGTGTGCATCCCCCTTACAAAAAAAATAAAAATAATTTTAATAAATTTTATTTAATTTTAAATCAATTAATTTCATTTAATCATTTTATCTAAGAATAGTGATCAAGTCCACAAATAAAAGTGTATTTTTAAATTCTTCAACTTCTCATGAAAGATAAAAGTTTTGAATAATTGTTATAGTTAATTATAAATACTGAATTAGACTTTATATGAAATTTCAATAAGAAAACAATTAAATTTCCATTCTCATTAAATAGAAGATTAATAATACTGCAAATTTTAGTTTAAGGGGACAAAGTAAATAAACTGCTAATTGGTTTGCTAAGATGTTGAGTTTATAAAAAAAAAAGCTTAAAAGTTTAAATAATTTTTTTATATATGGTGAAGAAATTTTTTTTTTTAAATTAACATATTTAAATTAAATATACCTTTTTTTTATTTAAATGTTTTAAAGTGATTTAGATCCTATAATGTTATATAAGTAAATATAATGATTAATAAGTCAATATGTAAATCTAATCTAACATCTTAATTATCAGAAATGAAATGGTTGTTAAAATTAATTCCTAATGAAATTGATGAAGTTCTATTTGTCATGTCACTTATTCTGTTTCCTTTTTAGATAATAATTTATATTTTTCTAATGCGAAAATTTTAAGAGAAATTACAAACAAACATGCATAAGGTGCCTACAATGAGAGATTAAAAATTTTAATATACAAATTGCTATATTTAGAAGTAAGAATTAACTGAAAAAATTATTATTTCATTATCAACCAATCATAAGCGAGTCATGAGAAAATGAAATATCTCCTTCATAGTAGAAGAGTAAACAACTAACAAAATAATGAATGCAACCACAACATCTTCATTTTAAGACCCAACATATAAGAAATATGTATGGATTAAAAAAATAAAAATGTTGAAAGTAACAAAATCTAATTAGAGTTCATGAAACTGTATAAACTCAAAACTATTTAACAACAACTATATGCACCAATTTCAGATCAAAGCAACGTGGTCTTCCCTAAAACTTCATTAAACATTCATGCATTCAGCATCAGAATCAGATTGTTGGTGTGGTTGACTTCCCTATCAGAAGCATATTAAATAACATATCAAATATGTTTCTCATATAATAAATGAACTCTGAAGTATAAAAAAATTAAAAGTTTCAAACCCAATAATAAAATAATACCTTAAAATTTCAACGCTCATATTACATTCTCTTAGAAACTTTCGATAAGCTGGAGCTATCAATCTCTTCTTTTTTTATTCCGAATACATTAGCGTTGTCACCAGATTCACTCAATTCAGGTTTTGAACTGCCAACGCTGCTTTGGGTTGAGTTTTCTTTTACACATTCATGACACCAAATTTTATTTGTCCTCACTTCATAATAAGATAAAGTTAATTACATTTAGCACTTACTGTATCAAATTAAATTGAGCAAAATATAACATCATAAATTAGATTATGATTAAGATATTTAGAACATTCTGGGCGTCCATATCCCTTTTTACTTTCGGGTTAGAATGTCAAAGTAAGCAGGCACAATCAATCTCTTTCTTCTCTTTGGTGTGGGACATGGCCACATATCATCTTCTTTATCACTTTCATGACCGCTATTACCTTCTAATTTTTTCCAGTTGATTTCTTCCTTATTGCATGAGCATGGGGGTTTTTTAACTGTAAAATTACATATATAAAATTCTTTCTTCTCAACACATGTATACTCAAACTATCTATCTCTTTATATAGCACTATATATGTGTTCGAATGTGTGTGTGATTGAGCAAGGATAAATGGTAAGCAATTACCAAAATATTCAAGTGGACAAAATGTTCTTTATGCTGGTGCATCCATCCGCTTTCTTCTTTTTAAAATTTTACATGCAGTGTCCTCAAGTTTCTCATCTGAAGTACTATATATGAAAATAATGTCTGGCTCAGCTGCCTCCTTGGAAGCCATTAATTTGATTTGATCACTGGCACAAATTTAATATAATTCATCAATAATATTTTTAATATAAATAAATAAATAAATAAAATGTTGATTCAACTAAAATATTTTAATAAATAAATAAATAATAAACTGTAAATATTTTAATGAAGGAAAAAAGAAACTTTTGATAAAATGATATGTTTTTCTATTTTGGGTAAAAATTAAAAATGGTAAAATCGTCAACTTTTCTTTTCCGGATTAGTAAAATTTTTTCAGATTCTTTTACTCTGGGTAAAACTTACTGGTCTATATTGATAAAAATAATATATAATTTTATTTTATTTGTTATAATATTATTCAAAATTTAAAATTTAGTGACTCATTTTAAAATAACAAGAACAAAAAAAAAGGAAAAAAAAAACAAAACGTTTGTAGATTTGTAATAATTATTTTTATTTGCGAAATATGGGTTGGGAAGAGTTGAATTTTGATAGTGGTTGAGCAACTCTTTTTTTTTTTTGGAGGAAATTTACATAAATACCCCAGAATTCTGCTGCATTACACATGTAACATCTACAGTTTGATGTTTACATTTATAGCACCTTGATATTCAAATTCTATGTATGAAATAATATATTTTATTTTTAAAAAACTACTGATAGTGCTATTTTGTAATGTGATATGAATATTTGAGTGTTATGTATGTAAATATGAAGAATTAGGTGTTAGATATGTAAATATATAATAATTGTGTGGTATGTCTATTTTTGAATACTTTAGACAAATGTTTTGGGCAACATAATATTTCTATGTTTTAATTAAGATGCATTTAAAAATCATTACATTTAATACAAACAATAACCAAAGGCCTTCAATATATACTCGGTTTTAAATATATATATATAGAAAAAAAAATTGAAAAGCAAAATCTTAAAATTAAGAAATATGACATGAAAAAGTAATAATTGCAGAAGAAAATAAAAAAGACCGCTAATCTGCATTCTATGATTTCATCAAAACTTGTTTTACATCTGCTTCTGCACTCCATTGAATATTTTGATAAAGTTAAAGTTTTTCCAAAATGAAATTCATTCATCGGCACCCAAAATAAAATACGGTGAAAGTGTCGAACATATAATTACTAATCATAAAAAAAAAAACTGAAATGTCAAAAATAATATATTCATCCCAAGGTGGAATCAGATTCAAAACTGTAATGCAATCCGCTAAAAGAAGTTCTGACTAAAACCGAGTTCTTACCGAAAACGATGCAAAATTTGTTTTTTCATGGCTTCTGCATCCTACAGATTAACAAATACTTAATTTTAGGTCAATTTAAGACATGTACTATGAATTTGGGAGGAAAAAATTTAAGGAAGAGCAATTAAATCTGTAAGAAATACTTCTTTTGATATGAGTATAAGATTCAAAATTGAAATGCAAAGTTTTACCAGATGCGAGTTTTCTGCTCTCGATCTCAAATGGCTGGTAAAACAAGGATGGTTTCAAAAAGAAATTAGGAAGCAATAGTCTTCTCTAAATGAGGGAGACTGTTAGGTGCTTACATAGAGGACGAGGTTTCTATTTTTAGGACTCAATTTATATTTTGTTTTTCAGCACATTTGGATAACTGTTAATAACCATCAAATAAAAACATAGGCCCATTCGTTTTATTTTTCTTTTGAATAAGTTCGAAATGGCGGAAAATATAAAGTGGAGATTATTCATAAAATGGTCATTTTTTCTATAATGAATTTCGATAAATCACCAAATATTTCTCATAATAAATCAATTAATTTATCGTTTCTCATAATCATTAAGGAGTTATTAATTATTTAGGTGTAGTTTAGCAATTGATAGGTTTAACTCTAAATCCAGATTTTGAATATTTTTTGGTGATTAAATTTCAAAAATTGTTTTACATGATAAATGTTTAAATTGTTAAATTTGTGAAATTGTTTGGTATTTTTTTTTTAGTGATAGAATTCAGTTAGTAAAAAAGTAATTTTAATACTCAATTATTACGACTAATTTAATTTATTTTAATTTAATATCATTTGTAATTATATTAATTATTAGTTATTAAGTTATTTAGTTAATCACATATTAATTTCTATTTAGTGAATTTAATTAGACAAAAACCTTAATACTTTTAAATTTTGTAATGTTTATCAATAATCCTAGTTTAATTTCTTAGAAACATTGATGATTTCTTTTTAATTGTAATTAAAATAATAAATTTCTTTAAATAATTATTTATTAAGACATTATAAATCTAATTAAACGTTAAACATTGATCATAATATGTAAAAAAAATTTTCCTCCTCATCAACATGGTCATGATGTTATATCCAAAATCATTATCTTTTTCCCTTCCACTTATTCTAGAAAACATTGAAGAAAAAAAAGCAATCAAGTTTTGTTATTCATCCGTTACTTCAATCTCCCTTTTGTATACTTCTTCTTATTAAATTTTAGAAATATCCAGAACTCTCAAATTTAATAAATATGCAATTTTAACTAAAATTAAGGGAGGAATTTGGTTGTGCTATGTTTGTAAAGTTTTATTCACATGGAAGCCAACTTAAATGAAAATCTAGTATTGGTATATAATTGTTGAAAGCTTAATGAAGCTTTTGGGAAGACCAAAATGTAACAAAGATTGAAGAAGATACAACAAAAAGTTAGATCAGGTATATGTTCGTTGTTATTATTTATAGATTTTGTGGTTTCAAGTTTGTACTCCTTCGTGAGCTCTTAGATTGTTTTGCATTAAATATGTCTCCTATTACAAAAGAATTTTGTGTCATTTTATGTTATATTAAAAAAATGGTTGCCTTACTTTCTTCAACATTAGCCTCTATTATGGCAAGTTGGTCCTTAAGGGTACTCAAATGCGTTTGTGTGGAGCCAAAAAGCATTTCGTTCCAACAAGTTTGGCCACTAAAATCTTTGAAATGTTTGAGTAAAGAGGGAATATAAAGATAGCATAAGATTAGAGGAGGAGAGTTATGACAATGAGATTTTGCTACTATGCATCTAAATATGGGGAATTTTCTTTCTAAACCATTATGTCAATACCAACAACCAAAGAAAACTGCCCTCCCACAGTGATGGTTTGGCTCATCAATAGGAATCATGGTATTCAACAATAAATATATGTCTACAATATACTTTAATTGAGGCACATTCCTTTAGAAAATAGAATATGGGAGAGTTCATTACGTTGGAGTTGTTATAAGGAATTCTTATAGGTTGTCATCTAAGCTCGAGTGTAGAAAGCTAGCCATGTGAAAATTGTAAGATTTGCTGTATTGATAATCTAAAGGATCACACATAATAAAGTGAATTGTTAAATCACCCAATAAGTGTAGGATTTTTTTTAATTCATCCATTTTTGGATAGCTAGTTAATCTTTCTAACTTTAATCATGATCTATTTCAAGATTCAAAGAATTACAAGATCTTATCTCAAAAAAAATTTATAATTATTTATTTAATTAAACTCATTAAATTTGCATACAAAGGCAAAAGTACTTTGAGTTTGAGTAACCACAAATGTGGAAAATGAGATCATTGACTCGATCATTAGTACAGGAATACATAGCACAATTGTAAGGATGTTAGTGACCCATTATAGTTACCTAAATGGCAGCTACTTCAGGATTCTTTATGATTTTTTTTTCCTACCCTTAACTAATTTTATTGATAGTTAACTATGTTGACCATTGAATGATTCCTTATGTATATATGAATTCCATCATGTATATTTTCTTTTAAAAAGAAATTTAAAGTGCGGCATTTTTATACCACTAAAATCTTATTAATCAGATTTTAGTTGAGCAAAGGAGGAGATATATTCAAGATGATGTCAACTTCATCCTCTTAAACAATGTAAATGGGCTAGTCAAATGCCTTAGAGGATCTCCAGTGGTTCATTATCATTGCAAAATAGGCATTAATGACAAGATCAATGATCAAACGATCAAAGATAATAAACTTTGATTTCCCCCTCAAAATTTTTGAGACCAAACAATAACGGGAAAGTTGGGGCTCATAGAGGATGGTGAGTCTAGCTATGTCGACAATGTAAGCAACTTCAAAATGGATGCTGGTATTACCTAGAGTGATAATAACATCTTACTTGGCAACTATTCTTGTAACAAGTGGTTTGACAAGAAACTGAACTTGAAGGTACCATTTTCTCATGAACTTTGGGTTTAATTATTTTTTGTGCTTCTAAATTATATTTTATCTTTATTTGACATGTTCTATAATGACTTATTCCCAGGGTAGTAAGAAATACAAAAAATCTGATATTGATATCTAATACTTTAAAGCTTAACGAAGCTTTTGGGAAGAGAAGAATACAAAAACGGATGCACCAAGATACAACAATCTAGATTAGATTGAGTATATGTTCGTTGTTACATTTCTATAATTAGCTTGATTTTGTGGTTTCCGATTTTGCACAGCTTCTTAAGCAATTCATATTTGTTGCATTTTGTCTATGTTTAATTTTCTTCTATTATTAAAAGAATATTTCATCGTTTTATGTGATATTGATAAAATGGTTGTCTCACTTTTACAGACCATAAATAGTATATGTTCTTATCTTATTTTATACTTGTACTCCATAAGGAATAAATAATCTATAACGTCCTAATATTTGACGTCAGGCCTTTAACCATATAGTACACAAGTTTGTGTGCAACATAATATGTTGCATGTTGGCCAAGTTAAATTTTGAATCAAAAAACTACAACTAAAGTAATTGCTTTTGAATTTTAAAAGATATAAAAGTATCGAAGGGAAGTTAAAAATGCTTCCGATTACAGAGTAGTACTTTTTTTTCTCAATTTCATCTAAATTCAACTAAGCTGTAACTTACAAAATTGATTGTTAACTATTTAAAATTAAAAATAAAATGTGATATTTTTTAATATTTATTAAAGATTCAAAAAAATTACTTTTTTTGACAGTATATATACAATGTCCAAATTATTGGATATGATCGTAAGGGAAAAAAAAATTATAACAAACAATCGTAAACCATCTTACTAGCTAAATTTAGTGTTAAACTTGCATTTTTTAATCTAATATTTTAATAAAAATAAATAAAAATTTATTGATCCAATCCTTCTTGATTGAATCTATTTTTATTTTAATATATTCTTATTTGCAAGTAACAGCAATATTATACGCATATATGCTTTTCCTTTATTTTCTGTTTTGATCTCCATTTCCCTGATACAGGCTACTGTGATAGTGGGAAAATTCTTAAGCATTATTGCATTCTACTTCTTCTTTCTGTAAATCTCCCTCAGTGCTTCCTTCTATTCTTCCATTAGTTGCCAAGGCCAATCGGGAAAGGCCATCAGTTATCTGGGATACACTGAGCTCTGTCAACAAGTCATTGTGCCGAAGAAGATTAACCTGAGCTTTTTCTGCTTCGAATTATTTATCTGCTTCAAACTCCTGAAGCTTTCAACGATCACTTGCTTTTTGTAATTGGATAAGTCTAGTGGCCCAGCTCTGAATCACAAGTTTCTTTCTGAAGCTTCGAAGTTCCTTCATCTGGACTTCGATCAAAGATCCAATTTTTCTTTACTGTGGACAAATCTAATACATCTCTTTCACTTCGTTGTAATACATCATTTATTCTTCTTTCGAACAAATCTAATGGATTCAACAAGCTCCAATATGATCCCAACATCTCTAACAAATATAAAAATCTCTCCCTCTTTAAAGTTCTTGATCTCTCACATGAAACTCTTGGCTCGAAATCCAATGAAAGTTGAAAACTACCCTATATTTGGAGAGCTCAAATTATGATAATCTTTATAGGAAATGGGTTTTTTGGATTCCTGATGTTCTTTGGTCTGCCCACAAAAGTTCTTTTCTTAGAATTGGAACCCTCTCGAGACCAATTTTCATTTGGCAACTTGAACTCGTACGGATGAAAATCTATCAGCATCACTCTATTGAACTATTTCAGCAACAATACTTCCTTTTGTTCTTCATCTTCAAACCTCCATTCAAATTTAAAGCACTATCTTTCGGAAGCTTAAACACACAAATAGGTTCCAGTGATTCATCCGAAAAAGCCCTTCATTACATTACAATAAAGAAAAACAAAAGGACGCAATACCTCTGGCAAATCAAAGCAATGGACAATGTTTTTACAGTAGGTGCTCACATTGATTATGAAGACGTGATCCTATATGTTTACAATGGTCTACCTTCTACTTACCAGTCCTTCAAATCTTCCATCCAAGAAATTTAGATGACATATATTTGCTATTATGTAGCGAGAAGATCAACATGGCCACTGAAAATGCCAGGCATAATTTGAACAACAATTCACAGCTAGCTCTTATTACCTCTGTTGACCTCATTTTTGGCGAGGTCTTTTCCTTTTCTCTTAGTGCTTAGGATCTAGCCATAGGATTTCTCCTTGACTATCATAGAAGACTAGAGATGAGACCCACCTTGTTTTAGAAGCTCAAACTGATTCTTTACTCATTTTGAAATTCTGCTCGTATGGTTATCAACCTCTAACATTTAGAAGGTCGAAACAAACACGATGGAGCTCAAAATGAGTCCCCATAGGATCATTAAACTTTTAGGGTCGCCCCGTGTATGATTCGCACCTCTACACGCATGAAATTCGCAATTCGGACCCTCGATACTTTTAAACACTGAAATTCACATAACATGTATTTTTATTTAATTCAAAATTAATCAGAATTAAAAATTAAATTTTGAAACAATCGATCGCGAATTGAAATTTTGACACAACTTGAATTCAACCCGTTTTTGACGTGACCGTCGACGTGGTTGTCAGAATGACCTCGGATGACAAAACGGACCACGTCATTGCGTCCGGAACGTCGATTTTAGCCAGGAGGGTTACCCATTTTGCTAGTGTTCCGTGCATGAGCAAATTGCACGAAAATTGATGCATGCAATTTAAATTTTTTTTAAAAAAATCCCCTATTTAACACCCTAACCCTAACTCACTCACACATAGAGCGCCGAAAACCCCTCACACGCGATTCTTATCCCTGGCGTGTCCTAGCCGGTGTTACCTCCATCCTCCTTGCTCACTCACTCCGAAATCTAAAGCTCCTCAGAGCCCTGGAATCGTTGCTAAGGATTCAGCATGATATGTATGCGTTAGTCGCTGACGGGTGATTTATGCAGAAAGATTGCTTTCTTTCTAGATTAGTTTATGGACATGGAATCAGAGTCAATAATCAACAATTTCCATTGGTGCCAATGGCAACTGCTGGCCTTATTCGTCCCACAAGCTATCCTCGCGGTCTCCTTATAGACGCTGAAGAGCTCCCTTGAGCCCTCTCCATCGTAAAAAAAAAAAAAAAAGAAAATAAATAATAATAAAAAAAAACTATAGCGTTCGACTTCTCCTCCGCTTGCCATCACGTTGCTCGTCGTGCTCCTGCTGTGCCAAAGAAAGTAGAAGCTCAAACGTCTTGTTCCAGGTAAACACGATTGTGGTGGAAATATTGGAGGATCTCAAGGATTACTTTAGAGCCAACGAAATAAAACAATATCAACATCTGCGATGGTATAACTTCTAAACCTCTCACATTTATGCGAACAATCGTGATTTTTGTGCATTTACGTACCACTCAAATAGTACGTGCTTAACATCAAGTTCTGCATATATGCTATCTCATGCATTAAAAAAATGTATTTCCTTAAAGAATTAAATGCTAACCCTTTTAATGTAATGTGTAAGATTTGGATTGTATAAGTGTATAAAAAAATTTAAAGTTTAGGTATGGATCTTATGCGATTTGTGAACATAAAAGCCATATGGATCTTTTATGACATGCAAGCATGCGAATAAGTGTGAATCTTTTTGTGATCTGCAAACAAAAAAGGGCATGAGATATTGAAAATGTGAAAAATTGAGCCTATTGTTTTGAGTTGAGGTTAGCACTTTATGTGATGAATCTCTTTGATTATATGCATTTGGAATGATGAACTACTGCGAGATTATATGAATTGCGGTTTTTTTGATTTTGCATTTACATTGTCGTTATTGTTGAAATGTTGAGGAAAAGAGGGGAATGAGTGATACCCTTCAATATCATGAAAACAACTGAACATATAAAGTTTATTTGTAGTTCTGTGCTCGAAAATCTTAATCATTACAGTTTTGAAATTTTGTAGGATCGTATATCCGGAGAAATCTAAAATTGTGGGATTTTTTATTTATGGAAGGTTTTGGAGCTTGAGAAATCATTGTGTAAACATTACAAAATTCTCATTTCTTTCATTCGATTTGCGAAATTTGGAAGTTCTTAGAATTGCATTTTGAGAAGTATAAACTAGAATTGTTTTATGAAAATATTTGGGTGATATGATTTTTCTTTTTTTTTAAGGGCTAAAGTTTGAGAATACGATAAACAAAACACTTATGTGTTTGGTAGAGTAGGGACTTGAAACAATCTTATGCAATTCAAATCCTTTTGTATCTTTATAATTACAATCTTATATTTCATGTATTCGAACTGAATGATTTAATTCTCATACCAACTTTTTGGTGTGCCTTTTGCGAGGTGAACTCGATCGTGGTCAAAACATTGGAGAATTATAAAGGTACTCCAAGGCGGGCAAAACAGACAACATCATACTTCATTTAGGTTAGATCCTTCCAAATTTTATTTTATGTGAGTGAGGTGACACAAAAAATTCAAGTTCATTTTAGCTTTATTTGATGAGTTATGAGATGTAGATGCTTAAGACGACATAAAGATAATTGAAAAATTTAACCTTAATTAATACTTTAGGCCTAACCAAAGGGAAGGGTAAAATATTTGATCTTGATTTTTCATTTGGATGATTGAAACTAAAGTAGTTAAGGGGTAGAAACCCATTAATCACCTTGAACATTTAAAGAAGAAACTTTAATTAATTAAATTACCTAAACATTGGAAGATTAATTAAGGCTTGAATTATTAAGATTAGGGGTGTAATATATGAGAGTTTTAATTCCTTAAATTGAATCCCTAATCAATAATTTGATCAAATATTATTTAAACATCAATTAATTGGGCTCTAAAATTGATGATTTGAACTAATAATTTAAAATGATTTCTTTTTTAAATTTAATAATTAAATTAGAAGATATTTGGATTAGTTTGAAATTATTTAAAAATCAAATTGAAACAAACTCAAGATGTTAAAAGTAACCTGAAATTGTTTAAGACTTCAATAAAAAAAAAATTAAATCATCGAAGATTAACTTGGAACAATTCATGATTAAAACATCATAAATTAAAAATTAAATCAGTTTAAAATATTAAAATTAATCTAAAATATCAAGATCATTTGAAACATAAAGACTTAACTGAACTGAACAACTTGAACACTTTTCCAACTTAAAATGATTTAAAACACCTAAAAAGATCAACTAATACTTTATAACTAAATTAAAAATCACCTTAAATCTTCAACTCAAAACTTCGATTAAGAATGGTTAAAATATTTAATGAACCAATTTGCCCCTAAAGACTTTCATTATCATAACTCTTAAATGAAGTGTTAAATGAAATGTCACCTTACTCACAAGGATGATCAAACATCCAAACTCACTGAGTAAGAGTCAAATAAGATCAGAACATTAAAGTAACCTGGGTGATTGATTCATCAACACAATGAAACTAACTGAACTTAAAATAATCACTATAATGTTTAAGAAGATGTTCAGAATTCAGTTCCAAGCACTTCTCTAACTTGATGAGACGTTTTAAAAGAACAGTAAGACTTCATTGTTCTTTGATGAAGAAAATCATCCTTAATAAAACACAAAAACCTAGATGTCATAAGAATTGACTAGCAATAGGATTAGGATCCTGGTAGACAACCAAAACCATCGCTTAGTCTTTCCTAGGTATTTGCTCTGACGTGTACTTCAGAATGCTCACCAGGTATGCTTTTAAGTTTATTGCAATTTACATTCTGCAATTTATTAAATATATTACTTTCTCGCACTTATAAATGCATAAAAAATGATAGAACCCAGCATGTTTAAAAACCTCAATATTTAATCTCCAACAAAATAAAACTGCAATTACAACTAAATTAAAACGTCTCGTTGGATGATCGGGAATATCTCGGATGATGTAACCTACGTGTTGTTAACGAGATTTCCTACGGTCTAAATGAAAGTGTGGAATTCATTCAGTTGAGTTTAGCAAATTCATTTGGACTAAGTGAATCCGATCAAAATAACAGTGCCGGAATGATGGAACCGTGGGATCTTAACAGGTGTTGTTATAACCAACTTTAAGATTCCTCTCACAAAATGTTAAAACACCTGAACTTTAAGACTTTTTTGAACAAGAACACTTCTCTCACCTCTTGGTTTCCACTTTCTAAAGCTAAACCTCTGCAACAACAAGGAGCACGGAGCACGATGGGCAACACATCCATCTTCGTCAGCAAAACTTGTGTCTACTTCAACAAAACCTTTCCTAATTTTTAATAACCAAGCCATTGGATTTCGAGGTAGTTTGTCTAGTGCAACATAAATCCTCAATTTTTTGTTAGGCATTTGCATAATCATATTATGCATATTAAGCCCTAATTGGTCTTAGGATTCCGAGGTAGTCGTTTGGTACGACATAAACCATCACATCTTCGAGGCTATTTGTATGATCATGTCATACGAATATAAGTCTAATTAACTAAAATTGACATGATTGAAACATTAAATATACTCTCAAATTGAAGCCAAACGATAGGATAGTTGGGAAGTCACCGAAATTCACTTCGGGTCCGTGACATCCCCTACTTCTCCTCCATTGGATTCCTAAAATAACTATTCGAAATTTGATCCATTCCCAACTAAAATTTCCAAAGTCCAATTGTTTGAAAATCTTAAACATTGAAATTCTTGAGAGCAAAACCACTGATCATTATCGAGAGTTTTCTCAAATGATTCTCATCATTTGAGATGTAATTAACTATAGGGGCTTGCCCTTGTAAGGATCTTTAAGAACCCAGGTAACATAAACCCTTCTTAATTCCTTTGTATTAAGCAGGGGAACTTGTCGACTAATAAAATTGGTTCGCAGACCAAACTGATGTCACAAATCTTCTAGTTTATTTAATTGAGCTCCATCATCAAGCGGTGTGTCTATTCTATGGGATGGATACACAGTTTGTGGTGCGGTGCTCGTTTATATAAACTATTTGGGATGTGACTTTGGTTTGATTTCATATCTTAAAATTTTTAAACTTAAAATCATTTTCAAAATCAAATGCTACTTTCTAAATTATATATATTTAAATTAAATTTAAAACCTAAAAATTCGCCGACAATTTCTATAGGCGACCCCTTTTCAAAATACAACACACGACCTAAAAATATGCCGACAATTTCTGGTGACTCCGCTGGGGAATGGTTCCTCTCTCCATTTTGATCAGATGGTTTTGCTTTCATAAATCGGTAGTGAGTCCATGCCCCTAGTGGACCAAACTACCATTCTTTCCGTTGGCATACCTAACTCATTTCTGTCTTGAGCGAGTATAGTCAACTCCTTTTTGGATTATAGAGCCACTGTTTAGACATCCCTAAACAGAGAGGTTCCGGACTCCTCCCACCTCCCCAGAGAGGCGAGGTAGACCCCCAATAGGTATGTTAGAATAGGGTGCTCTATCGAAATGAGTTCGATGCGAATTCAACCTCCTCTAATTCTAAGACTGGGTCTGATACTTCATTCCTCTTTAGGTTTGACTTCTTGTAAACATGTCAATCTGAAATTTCGTTCTAACAACCTTCCAATAAACTCTAAACAAAATAAAATTTTGTTAAAATTTCCATTCGAAATAAAATTCTCAAAACCCATCGAATACACAATAATAAAACAAAATGCAAAATTAAAAAAAAAAATTTCACATGAATAAATTTTAAAGGATGCCCAGTTTACAGGACAAGTGCGTTAATTTCAGTATTACCGCTAAAATTACATGACAAAGGATGTCACTAACTTCTGAATGTTCTTCAAAAGAAGATCTACACATCCACCGAAGGACTGTCTCACGACGAAGCAGCCAACAAGTTCAAATGCCATGGATTGACAATCAAAATAGATATGAGAAGGATAATGGGTAGTGGGTCCCGACCCTCCCACCACAAAACAGTCAAAATTACTCGATGATGGGTCGTGGGTCCTAACCCTCCCACCACAGCAAAAATAAAAATAATAATACGCTCGAGGACGTTCAAAGTTTAGTAGAAATACAATCAAGAAGGGGTGATACATGGTAAACCTTCAGCATTTTAATAAGAATATGACTTCAGGGGAGAATGAAATTAGTGCCCTAATAAATGGGTCCTTCACTTTAAGAAATTTGGACTGGGTCCTAAGTAGATTTCAAAATGAAGCAGTGTGGTTGAAATACGAGTAATTGACTCGGGATATCAAGAGACTTTTAATTTTCTGCCATGTGAATGGGTCCAGACTTTTGGATGAATTATAATATCTCAGGATTCATATTAAGAAACATTTCAGAATAATTAATTAGGGGAGTTTCGACATTCAAAATCATTAACAAAAATATGTCTTACCAGATACAGTAATTCTCAGAAAACAAAAGGAGCAAAAAAAATAAAATGTAAAGATTCAACTGAGGAGAAGCTTGAGGTGAGCACAAATAAAAAATTGGTGTCACAGTCCGAATTCAAAATCTTTAACATGTGCCCTACCAGATATAGTAATCCTCAATTAAAAGAAAGGAGAAGCAAAAAGCTCAATGAAAAAAAAAAGAAAAGGAAATAAGAAGCCTCCTTGAGAAGAAGCTTGAGGCAAGCATATAATCAAAAATTGGTGTCTTAATCCTCCCCCGATTAATAAAACTTAAAAGGCTACCTTAAGAAGTTTCCTCTGATATTATGCTTTGAAAAGATTCAAGTTATTTTATGTCTTTTGGTCAGTGATTAATTGGCTCAGAAATATCTTTGGACGGTGAAAAACATTTCAACCACATTAGCAGAACTTTTGAAATCTGCTTAGGCTTAGAAGGAAAGAATTAAAGAAATGGGCTATGTTATTATCATTTAATGGAAATTCAAATATGAAGTCATGCCTTTTAATACCAATGGATACAAATCCAACATCAATTCAAAGGGTGTCAGGGCAACTTCACAAAGACAGCCTAGACAATCCTCTTAAATCAACGGTAAAGAGTGATGATACGTTACAAATGAAGCTAAGAAGTTCCTGTTCCTTCAGCTGTGGTGTATGTAGAAATAACACATCTTGTAGTTTCTTGGAAGGATATAATTCCAATTGTACCTCAAAGACTAGATCATTTTCTACAAATGTCTTCGGTCAGTGGAATATACCTCAAGGAGAACTGCGCATCGCGATGTTTCAAAGATAACCTCGTTCTACGAAGCACAGATGTCACACTTGCTTATGACTGGGTCCAAACCCTAACTAAAAAAAATCAAAAAATCATGAAACATAAATGAATAAAATAGAACTTCACAAAAAAAAACCAAAAATAAATTCCCCAACAAATGAAAACAAATAAATAAAAAAAAATGAAAAATGAAAACTAAAAAAAATCAAATAAGATAACGAAACAAACTTTAAGTCAAAACGGAACTTTAAATCAAAATGAAATCCGAAATCAAATTGAAATCTAAATTAAGATGAAGTCAAATCATCGAAACAAAAAAAAAGAATCTCAATATTAAAAATAAACTCAAATCTGAATCTCCAATCTGTACTCTCAAATCTAATTTCAATTTGAGTCTCAAATCAAACCCGAATCAAATTCAAATTCAAATCTTCCAAATCTAAAATCCAATCCCTTCAATACTCTCCCTTGTCTGAGATAGGAGCAATCGATTCCATTGACACGGAGCCACGAGGTTTTCGATTTGGTTCTGATGGCGAGGAATCGTATCCAATCCAAACTAGTAACTTTTCGATCAACTCTTTGACTGGGATATGTGGCTTCCTCACATTCCCTCCTAATTTGTTTCTTTCCACAAAAAATCTTTTACAACTTTCATGAAATTCTCAAAACACCAAAATTCTACACTTTTTAAATCGACACTACAAATCTTTGCAAATCAATCGCGAAATCAAAATCAAATATCAAATTTTAGAGGTTGAGGATCTCAGAATGCGATACCGCATTGGTTTAGGTTCTTTCCCTATTGCAATGGTTCATTCTCAAAAAATTGAAATTCAAAGTTTAGAGGTTGAGGATCTCAGAATCCGATACCGCATTGCTTTAGGTTCTTTCCCTATCTCAATGGTTCAAATCAAATATGAAATTTTAGAGGTTGAGGATACTAGCATCTGATACCGCAATGATATAGGATCTTTCCCTATTGCAATGGTTCAAATAAAAGATCAAATTTTAGAGGTTGAGGATTTTACATCTGAGACCGCGTTGCTTGAGGATCTTTCCCTATAGCAATGGTTCAAATCAAAATCAAATTTTAGAGGTTGAGAATTTTACATCCGATACCGCATTGCTTTAGGTTCTTTCCCTATCGCAATGGTTCAAATCAAAAATCAAATTTTAGAGGTTGAGGATTTCAGAATCTGATACCACATTGCTTTAGGATCTTTCCTTATTGCAATGGTTCACACTCAGAAATATCAAATTTTAGAGGTTGAGAATTTTACATCAGATACTGCATTACTTTAGGATCTTTTTCTATTGCAATGGTTCAAATCAAAAATCAAATTGTAGAGGTTGAGGATTTTACATCCGAAACCGCATTGCTTTAGGATTCCTTCCTATCACAATGGTTCAAATTCAAAATTTCAAATTCTAGAGAATGAGGATCACAGCATCCGACACCGCATTGCTTTATGATCATTTCCTATCGCAGTGGTTCAAGTTAAATTCTAATCACAGAACATTAATTCTCAAGGCTAGAGCTGAACTTCCAGTTCTCATTTCACTTTCGAGGCTGGAGCCTAACTTCCAGCTCTCTTCTTGAGGCTAGAGCCTAAATTCTAGTTCTCTTCAAATCCCGAGGTTGGAACCTAGGCTCCAATTCTCATTTCAAAATCCAGAATTTCCACGGAATCAATCTTGAAATCAATCTCAAATCAAATTTAAATAAAAACTCTGATCAAATCGAAATTCAAACTCAAAAGTAAAACTTAAAATAAAAAGTGAAGCGAATCTAAAATCCAATCTCTTGAAATCTTGTGATTTGAAATTCACCTCCTTTTTCCCCAGTGAGAGTTCTGGAATCTTCAGTCTCGGAGATTTATCTGATACTCCCCTGTGGAATTTTCTACACTTTGTTCTAAGTGTGTCACTTAGACGTCTGTGTTGGTTTCGTTGATCTCTTCAGTCAACGCCAATACGCACAGTGTGCTTGGTTAGCACACCACACCTATTTGTGGTCCATTTGTTGACCTCATTTTTGGCGAGCTCTTTTCCTTTCCTCTTAGTGCTTAGGATCTAGCCATAGAATTTCTCCTTGACTATGCTAGAAGACTAGAGATGGGACCGTTTTGAAATTCTGTTCGTATGGTTATCGACCTCTAACATTTAGAAGGTCGAAACTAATACGACGGAGCTCAAAATGAGTCCCCATAGGATCATTAAGCTTTAGGGTCACCCTGTGCATGATTCGCATTGCCGCATGTATGAATTTCACAATTCAGACCCTCAATACTTTTAAACACTGAAATTCACTTAACACAAACTTTTATTTAATCCAAAATTAATCAGAATTAAAAATTAAATTTTGAAATAATAGATCGCGAATTGAAATTTTGACGAAACTTGAATTCAACCCGTTTTTGACGTGACCGTCAACGAGGTTGTCCGAATAACCTCAGATGATGAAACGGACAGCGCCGTTGCGTCCGGAACATCGATTTTAACTAGGACGGATACCCATTTTGCTAGTGTTCCGTGCATGAGCAAATTGCACGAAAATTGATGCATGAAATTAAATTTTTTTTTTAAATCCCATATTTAAACCTCGTAACACCCTAACCCTAAGTCACTTATGCATAGAGCGCTGAAAACCCCTCACATGTGATTCTTATCCCTGGCGTGCCCTAGCCGACGTTACCTCCATCCTCCTTGCTCCCTCACTTCGAAATCTCAAGCTCCTCAGAGCCCTGGAATCGTTGCTAAGGATTCAACATGATCTGTATGTGTTAGTCGCTGACAGGTGATTTATGCAGAAAGATTGCTTTCTTTCTGGATTAGTTTATGGATATGGAATCAGAGTCAATAATCAACAATTTCCATTGGATCCATTGGCAGCTGCTGGCCTCATTCCTCCCACAAGCTATCCTCGCAGTCTCCTTCTAGACGCCGAAGAGCTCCCTTGAGCCCTCTCCATTGTAAAAAAAAAAAAAAAATCTATATCATTTGACTTCTCCTTCGCTCACCATCACCTTGCTCGTCATGCTCCTGCTGTGCAAAAGAAAGTTGAAGCTCAAACGTCTTGTTCCAGGTAAACACAATTGTAGTGGAAATATTGGAGGATCGTAAGGATCACTTTAGAGACGACGTAATAAACAATATTAACGTATGTGACAGTATAACTTCTAAACCTCTCACACTTATGCGAACAATCGTGATTTTTGTGCATTTAAGTACCACTCAAATTGTATGTGCTTAACTTCAAGTTTTACATATATGCCATCTTACGCATTAAAAAAAAATGTATTTCCTTACTTAAAGAATTAAATGCTAACCCTTTTAATGTAATGTGTAAGATTTGGATTGTATAAGTGTATAAAAAAATTTAAAGTTTAGGTATGGATCTTATGCGATTTGTGAACTTAAAAGCCATTTGGATCTTTTGTGACATGCAAGCATGCGAATAAGTGTAAATCTTTTTGTGATCTGCAAACAAAAAAGGGCATGAGATTTTGAAAATGTGAAAAATTGAGCCTACTGTTTTGAGTTGAGGTTATCACTTTTTGTGATGAATCCCTTTGATGATATGCATTTGGAATGATGAATTACTGCGAGATTATATGAATTGCGGTTTTTTTGATTTTGCATATACATTGTTGTTATTGTGGAAATGTTGAGGAAAAGAGGGGAATGAGTGATACCCTTCAACATCATGAAAACACCTCCTCTTATAAAGTTTATTGGTGGTTCTGTGCTCGAAAATTTGAATTCTTATAGTTTTGAAATTTTGTAGGATCGTATATCCAGAGAAATCTAAAATTGTGGGACTTTTTATTTACAGAAAGTTTTGGAGCTTGAGAAATCATTGTGTAAACATTAAAAAATTCTCATTTCTTTCGTTCGATTTGCGAAATATAGAAGTTCTTAGAATTGCATTTTGAGAATTATAAACAAGAATTGTTTTATGAAAAGATTTGGGTGATATGATTTTTCTTTTTTTTAAAGGGCTAAAGTTTGAGAATACGATTCACAAAACACTTATGAGTTGGGTAGAGTAGGGACTTGAAACAATCTTATGCAATTCAAATGCTTTTGTACCTTTATAATTACAATCTTATATTTCATGTATTCGAACTAAATGAATTAATTCTCATACCAACTTCTTGGTGTGCCTTTTGCGAGGTGAACTTGATCGTGATCAAAACATTGGAGGATTATAAAGCTACTCCAAGGCGGGCAAAACAGACAACATCATACTTCATTTGGGTGAGATCCTTCCAAATTTTATTTTATGTGAGCGAGGTGACACAAAAATTTCAAGTTCATTTGAGCTTAATTTGATGAGTTATGAGATGGATATGCTTAAAAGGGCATAAAGATAATTGAAGGATTTCAACCTTTATTAATACTTTAGGCCTAACCAAAGGGAAGGGTAAAATATTTGATCTTGATTTTTTATTTGGATGATTGAAACTAAAGTAGTTAAGGGGTAGAAACCCATTAATCACCTTGAACATTTAAAGAAGAAACTTTAATTAATTAAATTACCTAAACTTTGGAAGATTAATTAAGCTTGAATTATTAAGATTAGGGATGCAATATATGAGAGTTTTAATTCTTTAAATTGAATCCCTAATCAATAATTTGATCAAATATTATTTAAACATCAATTAATGGGGCTCTAAAAATGATGATTTGAACTAATAATTTAAAATAATTTTTTTTAATTTTATAATTAAATTAAAAGATATTTGGATTAGTTTGAAATTATTTAAAAATCAAATTGAAACAAACTCAAGATGTTAAAAGTAACCTGAAATTGTTTAAGACTTAAATCAAAACAAATTTAAAACATCAAAGATTAACCTGGAACAATTCATGATTATAACATCATAAATTAAAAATTAAATCAGTTTAAAACATTAAAATTAATCTAAAATATCAAGATCATTTGAAACATAAAGACTTAACTGAATTAAACAGCTTGAACACTTTTCCAACTTAAATTATTTAAAACACCTAAAAAGATCAACTAAAACTTTATAACTAAATTAAAAATCTCTTTAAATCTTGAACTCAAAACTTCGATTAAGAATGGTTAAAATCTTTAATGAACCAATTTGCCCCTAAAGACTTTCATAATCATAACTCTTAAATGAAGCATTGAATGAAATGTCACCTTACTCACAGGGATGATCAAACATCCAAACTCACTGAGCAAGAGTCAAATAAGATCAGAACATTAAAGTAACCTGGGTGATTGATTCATCACCACAATGAAACTAACTGAACTTGAAATAATATCTACAATGTTTAAGAAGATGTTTAGAATTCAGTTTCGAGCACTTCTCTAACTTGATGTGATGTTTTAAAAGAATAGTGAGACTTCATTGTTCTTTGATGAAGAAAATCATCCTTAATAAAACACAAGAATCTAGATGTCATAGGAATTGACTAGCAATAGGATTAGGATACTAGTAGACAACCAAAATCATCCCTTAGTCTTACCTAGGTATTTGCTCTGACGTGTGTTTTAAGTACAGTCTAAAATGGCAGGAATGCTCACCAAGTACGCTTTGAAGTTTATTGCAACTTACATTCTGCAATTTATTAAATATCTTACTTTCTCGCACTTATAAATGCATAAAAAATGATCGAACCCATCATGTTTAAACAACTCAAAATTTAATCACCCACAAAATAAAACTGTAATTACAACTAAATTAAAACGTCTCGTTGGATGATCAGGAATATCTCGGATGATGTAACCTACATGTTGCTAACGGGATTTCCTACGGTCTAAATGAAAGTGTTGAACTCATTCTGTTGAGTTTAACAAATTCATTTGGACTAAGTGAATCCGAAGAAAATAACGGTGCCGGAATGATGGAATCGTGGGATCTTAACCGGTGTTGTTATAACCGAATTTAAGATTTCCCTAAAAAAATGTTAAAACACCTGAAATTTAAGACTTTTTTAAACCAGAACACTTCTCTCACCTCTTGATTACCACTTTCTAAAACTAAACATCTGCAACAACAAGGAGCTCGGAGCACGTCGGGCAACACGGCCATCTTCGTTAGCAAAACTTGTGTCTACATCAACAAAACCTTTCCTAATTTTAAATAACCAAGCCATAGGATTTCATGGTAGTTTGTCTAGTGCAACATAAATCCACAACTTTTCGTTAGACATCTGCATAATCATAATATGAAAATTAAGCCCTAACCAGTTTTAGGATTCCGAGGTAGTCGTTTGGTACGACAAAAATTCTTACATCTTCGAGGCTATTTGTATGATCATGTCATACGAATATAAGTCCTAATTAACTAAAATTGGCAGGATTGAAACATTAAATATACTCTCAAATTGAAGCCAAACGATAGGATAGTTGGGAAGTCACCGAAGTTCACTTCGGGTCCTTGACATCCCCTACTTCTCCTCCATTGGATTCCTAAAATAACTATTCCAAATTTGATCCATTCCCATTTAAAATTTCCAAAGTCCAATTGTTTGAAAACCTTAAACTTTGAAATTCTTGAGAGCAAAACCATTTATCATTATCGAGAGTTTTCTTAAATGATTCTCTTCATTTGAGATGTAATTAACTATAGGGGCTTGCCCTTATAGGGAACTTTAAGAACCCAGGTAATATAAACCCTGCTTAATTCCTTTGTATTAAGCAGGGAAACTTGTCAGCTTATAAAATTGGTTCGCAGAATAGAAGGATGTCTCAAATCTTCTAGTTTATTTAATTGAGCCCCATCATCAAGCAGTGTATCTGCTCTTTTGGATGGATACATGGTTTGTGGTGCGGTGCTCGTTTATATAAACTATTTGGGAAGTGAGATCGGTTTGATTTCATATCTTAAAATTTTTAAACTTAAAATCATTTTCAAAATCAAATGCTACTTTCTCAACTATATATATTTAAATTAAATTTAAAATCTAAAAATTTCCTGACAATTTCTGTAGGCGACCCATTTCAAAATACAACACACAACCTAAAAATATGCCGAAAACCTCCAAAGGGCTCTCCTGCTCCTACTTCAGGGGAGGAGGTCGTGACAACACATTAAATAGTTCAGAAGGAATGTGGTTTGGTCAATCAACTCCAAGATATAAAATGATCTGTCAAATCTGTCACAAAAAGGGACACATAGTAGCGACTTGTTGGCGTAGGACAAACCTGAAATAAATTCCCACTACAGCTATTGAAGTACTCGAGCTCTCACTTCTCAGCTAAACGATTAGGTCTAGGATTTCGGCGTCACCATTCATTTGACATCAGATCTTACTCAACTTGAGGAATCAAAATCTTCCTCTACCAACAAAAAATCTTCATGTGTAATGGCTAAGTTAGATTCCTTTAGTGGTTGATCTAGTTTAGCGAATGGGTGATGTTATTCTCCCTACATACCACCGTAAACTTTCTTTACCTCATATCTGACACTCAACATTATTGAACTAATCTTGATGAGGTCTAGCTTTTCCCCTAGAAAATAGGATCTAGTCCAAGGGTTCTCCTATTAACTATCCAAGAGGATTAGTGATGTGACCTACCTCTTTAAGAGTTCTAACCACTTCTTGGCTCTTTTATGATGTTTCACATGATTGGTCTTAAACCCTCCACCTGATTGAGTTGGTTTAGACCAACACTGTGAAGCTAAAAAATGAGTCATTTAGGACCATGAAACCCTAGGAAAGCCCCTTATGACTTGGCTACTAACCTCACTCACACATGCACTACACTCACACCTTTCACACCCCATCAGCACCTTCTTAACCTTAAATCCACCTCAAATTGACCAAAATCCTAGATCAAGTCCAATTTACCCAAAATTTTCTAAATTCACCAAATTCACTCAACATTACCCAACCTAAAATTCATATTCATTGCAAGACCATTCTAAGCCTACAATCCACCACAATTTGCCAAACACTTCGAAGTTCACAAATTACCCAAAATATCCAATTCACGCAATTTTCACCAAAGTTCTCAAATTGCCTCCAATTTTCACCAATCTCATTCAATTGCAAGCCTAATTCAACTAAAATTCCAATTCAAATCCAAAGTCTTGCGAATCCAAATCCAAGATTACCCCAATACCACCCTGAGTCCAAATCCACCAAAATTAATTTATCATGGCAAATCTAACTTTACCAAGTTCATGCCTCAAATTTCATCCTAAACTTTATCAAGCTCATCTTGAAAAATTTAATCACAATTAAATTTAATGTCAAAGCCCAAAGTCAAAATCAAAATCAATTCTTAATGTCCCATCCTAAAAGCTCAATTTTCAATTTCTTCCAAATATAAGACCCATCAATTTAAATCCAAAAGCCCACTCCACCATAACAAAAATTCTTATCATCCATTTAATCAAACCAAACTAGGCACGATGGCATGCAAGATAAATTCCTTCCACATTTCGTTTCAGATGGAACCTCACAAAAATGTCCAAAATTTCTAAATACCTTTCCCATCAAAATTGCATAATCCATATGCAAGCCATGAAACCTCCTTTATACCACATGCGAGTCATGCCATGTCACCCTTCCCTAAGTGGCAAAAGGAGGGCCCTCTTTCATGATTATATTTAAAGTGCCTAACCTTTCTCATGATTCTTCTAATCCAATGATTAAACCCTAATGTCTTTGATATGGAATTAACCACACTAATTCACTCAACCTCCACCAGTCTTAGCCACCGTGGGGAGTCACCCAAACCCATTTCCATAAGCCTAACCCATGTTTGACCGATACCTAGCCTAAACCACTTTCCATTTTAATTAAGCACCCTTAAAAATGAAAAAATGAATTAGCATCTTCAATATCAACCCCTAACGCTCCAATATCCAGATGGTGACCTCCCATATTTTGGCTGACTGATGAGGGCAGCTACTACCAAGGAATAAATTTTTAAAAGTAATTTAAGTTTAGTCACAAAATATAATCAGTTTAATAAGATATCAGCTAATCTATACATATGTATAGTATCGTTAAGGTAATACAGGGCTCTAGTGGAGTCCTGGTTGTTGATCCCACAGGGAGTAAACAAACCTTAAAGCGTAGCACAGAAGTCCAGTATTCAAATTTACAAAACAACAAAAGTAAAAAAACTAAAGATGCTAAAGCTTAACAATGCTAGATATTTTAAGATCACAAATTTACATTCTGCACTTCAAATTAAAGTTAACTACTACAACAATAAATTTTGTAATGCAAGGTTCAAAATTAGAGAAAGTGTTCTCCCCCTCATAATGATATTATGGTGAGTTAATCATATAGATTAGTTTAATTATTATATTGTTCAAAATAGAAGCATACATATTCTTTACCCTCTTTCGAGTGCTATAAAGAACATTGGATAATCCTAGGTTTAGTCTCTAAATCAGTGGTTAGGTGCGGGAGGATACCGACTCACACATTAGAACTCACACTTCCCTTCTCTTGAAGACTAATTCATGCTTCAATTTCCAAACACTAGGAACAAATTGAGGATTTTAGTATATCACCCTAAAATCTCCAATTCTATGCCAAATAAACATATTTCCCTATTTATTTTCACCCAACCCCCATGAACTACATCACTCATTCATGGACATTGAATGTAATATCAACTTTTGTTGTAGAAAGTATATCCCTTTTGAATTGTATGTTTCTCAACATATTTTAACAATTTAATTGGCCAGATCGAAAGTAAATGAAGAAAGAAGTGAAAAATCATCACAATTTTTGAGCATTCATATGGCACATCTATACCAAACAATCGCATCACCATTTATCATTGTAAGGAAAAAGATAAAGAAATATACTCAAAATTCATGAGGAAGGTATGAGAAAAAAAAGATTTTATATATGAATGCAAAGTCATAGAACCATAAAAAGTAAATACAACTTATCTTAATTACATCCACAAGCAAATCCCTTTAAGTTCCTTTAAACCTCCTTCTCTCTTAACAAAAACGAACAATTCTCTCTTGGAATAGTATGGAAGAAGCAATCTCTCACTTTCTCTCTCATCGTACACCTCTTTTGAGAAGAATTCCTCACAAAACTACACCAAACACTAAACCCTATACTCTAAACTCTCCCTAAAAAATTCAACTCGACTCACACACACTTTACTTCACTTACATCAACACACACTCACACTTTACTTCACTTACATCAACACACACATTTTAATTCTGGCACCCAAAATAAGTTAAAATAGTCTAGGAACGAATTTCCCTAGAGTTACCTCATGAAACCCTCAAAAAGTTGAACAAATATATTTAAATTGGCCTCCACCGACATTGGGCACCGTCGGCGCCCAATATGGTGTCGTCAGCATGCTATCGCGTGATTTAATTCTAAACTCTCGGGCCATTTTGGCGCTATTGGTGCCAGAACTTCAAATTTTTGTCCCTTTTCCACTCCAAATTCATTCATTTTTTGATTCTCTTTGCTCCATTTGCCTAAAATCATCATACATGCAGAAAAACATGAAAAATACCTTCCTTTAAAGTGCAATATCATCAAAAATGAGTACAAAATGTGTATGAAAAATCAAATATATTTTTGGTGTGTCAAAATCCCCCAAACTTAACTATTACTTGTCATCAAGTAATCCTTTTACTACATAAAAATATGGCTCTTAGAAGTGACCTCTACTTAAAGAATACTATTTTTGATTTAAATGAATATAATAACAAGACTCTTAGAAATAATTTTAATAACATAGACTAAAACTATAAGTGTAGAACATTTAGTAATCAGGTCTAAGAGTTCTACTTTCATATTTTTTTTCAAGAATAACCATAACTTGTCACATTAAGAGAGCTTTGAAGTATTATATGAAGAATAAGTTCATGAGAACCCCATTAGTGAGGATGCTAATACCTTAAATATAAATTAAAAAATTTAACTAATTTCTTCCCTTATGTTGATTCAAGTGAAGCCAATTATTGATTAGGCATCTCCTCAAGCTTCTCCTCACATATATTTTCTTTTTCATTCTTTTCTTTTTTCATTTTGGTATTGCTTTTCAATCCTTTCTTTTTTTTGCTTTCTTTTTCTTTTTTTGTGATGATTACTATATCTGGAGAGCCTCTAATAATTTTGAACTTCACTCTCGTCTCCCTAAAGTTGGAACTTGAAACACCTCTTTACTTGATATATATATATATATATCAAATCCCATGAAGAATCTGTATCCCACCTTTTCATAAGCTGTGAAGTTTCTAATCAGGTTTGGAAGGCTGTACTAATGCATTTCAATTTATCTCATCTAAAATATAACTGGGTCACTGTGGAGGCTTGCTGGGAGGATTGGAAAAATGAAAATTGGTTTCAGGTTCCTATGGTTATCTTTTGGTTCATATGGATGGCTAGAAATAGAGTAAAGTTTGATAATAAACTTGCTTTTATCAATCAAATTGTGGCTAGCTGTTGTAGCTTCTTGAGTAAGCACTCAATGTTAGATGTCCCACCTAAATGCAAACCTGTTTTGCTGAAATGGTTCCCTCCTTCCTTGCCATGGATAAAAATCAATATTGATGGTAGCTATACTCCTTCATCCGCTGGTATTGGAGCTGTGTGTAGGAATTCCTTGGGTCAATTTTTGTGGTGCTTCATGATACCCATTATTTCGTTTCAGCTCCGGATTCCGAGATGCAAGCCGCTTATTGGGCTTTGCTAACTGTTAAAGCTCTAAATTACAAGTTTATCTGGATTGAATCTGATTCCAAGTCATTAGTTAACATTTCACAAGGTCTTTCATCTCCTCCCTGGCAGTTGGTTTACTTGTTCAGAAAAATTATCCATATCTCCAGCAACTTAACTTTAAAATGGTCTCATATATATAGAGAAGGTAACCAACCAGCTAATTGGTTGGCCAAAAAGGCTACATCCACTAGTACCATTTCTTTTTCTGCCACACCTTTTGGGCCTCTTGTGCCTTTACTTTTTGGTGATCTCAATGATCTCCCCTACATTAGATGTATGTAACTCTCTTATTTAAATGAAATTTCCTTTTTGTGGCTAAAATATATATATATATATATATATATATATATTAGCTTTTAAATGATTTATCATAGAGTCACAATCTTTTCTCTTCACATAAACCTCTAAGACTCTTAACATTTAAAAAATACAGTTTTTTTTACTTTAAAATTCAAATATAGTCTAATCCTTTTATACTAAATATGTTAACCCCATAAAGTTAACCTTCATTACTAAATACTTTCATTCAAATCTACTATGATATTTAAATGTAAAAAAAATTAGTAATCTAAAGTTAAGCTCAACTGCTTTAAGTCGTCTTAAAGTAATTTTCAATGTTTATTTTATTTGAGAACAAATAAAAGGTAAATTTTCCTTCCCCAAACTTAAGTTTTTTAGTGCATATCAAATAAAAAGAGGAGAGAGAAAAATAGAAAACAAACTAACCACTTTTTCCCGTGCTTTTGATTCTTCTGAGGCATGCATGTATTAATTAAAAATTTAACTACAAACATAGAATAGTTAGAAGCATTGTTCACTGATCCACTTGAAAAATACCTATTTTTATGCCTTATTTATGATTCAATTTTTTAGGATATTATGTTTTAATGAAAACTATTTTTATGTTTTTAGATGTAGGTGATAAAAAAAGAGTTCAAGAAGGAAAAAGGAGCAAAAAGGAGCAAAAATGGAGCTTAAAGATCAAAATTGCCGATATTATTGGTCTGGTGCCTAAGCACCACAATTCGGTGCCTAAGCACCAGTTCGATACTGAAGCATATAAGATTTTTGACGACTTTGGGCAGTTATTTTGACGGTGTTAAGCGGTTATTAGACATTATAGAAGACTGGAAGTTAGTCATAATACATAATACATGTGATATAATGCATCTAGATACAGAAAAATGGTTTTAATCACGAAGAGGTGTGATCCAAAGTGAAGAGGTGCAAAGACTTGGTCAAGAACTCCGGCTCCTAGGAGTCACAATTACCTTCTAGAAGATACAATGTATTTGGACGAATTTTGAAAACGTGACTTAAGCAACCCCTAATCAAATTCAATGATCTATAAATAGGAGTCAATCCTACAGAGAAAAGTGCCCATCCTAGATCCCTAACATCTAAAGATAGATTTAAAGAGCCACCATTTTTTATTATTAAGTAATTAGTGAGTTTATTTTAGTTATTTTGAGTATTACTACTCAATTCCTTGAGTAGTAAGTGAGAGTTTATTAGTGTTGTTGCTGTTGAAGTCTTGTACCATATATTTGAGTCAGTAGGAGTCAGTGTTTCACTTGAAGGAACATTCCAAATAAGTATTTGTAACTTGGTTCAAAGTTTTATAAATATGTTTTGTTGTGTGAATTCAATGTGTTCTGAGTAATTAGTTTTCTTTCTCCTTTCAACTATGAAAAGATAATAAGTTAATTAAATTTTGTTGGAGAACTCAACTTAAAATATTTATAAAAATTGTGATGATATTAATACCTAATCTTAATTTACTTTTTAAACTGGCCATTTAAATTGTTAATACCTGTTAAATAATTTTGAGACCAATCCGAAGATGAGTTCTTAACTAATAGATATCACATGAATCCTTGGATAATTGAAGGCTATATGCGGGTTATTTAAGGTGAAGTGCAAATAAATAGGAAGATATTGTTTATTGGGCGTACAATTGATTAGTTTTTAGAGTGACTTACTAAATTCTAATATTTTGGTTTATAGAAAGGGAACGGGTCACTGGTAGGGCCTACCATAGCCACCCTTGGACATCTCGAAGTGTGAGCCTAAATTAACCCATTCTACTAATAAAACATCATGAACCGATCTATAGATTAGCCAATGTTCTTTATACCTGGACCAAAGGGTAAAGAATATGAATGCTTCTATTTGGCATAATACCAGAATCTAAGTTTTCCACTAATGATAATTATTCTAAAAATCTTGGATTAGTTGAAAAAGAGAAAGTTGTTTCATTTATACTTGCATTAATCTTTACTTTATTACTGCTTACTTACATTTAGTAGAAATTAAATTACACTTTAAAATCTGAATTTTGAAAAGAAATAAAAATAATAATTAATGTTACTTTGAAAATCTAATAAATTTCTTAAATTAATTTTCTCAAAATCTTCTCCGTGGGATCGATAACTAGGACTCCAATAGAGCCCCGTATTACTCAAAACGATACGTATACTTACGTTTGAAATTGTGACTTTACATTAATTATTATAAATATTTAAATATAAATTCATAAATTCTTACATAAGTAAAATTCAAGATAGCATCAAGTTTTTGGCGCCGTTGCCGGAGTTAAATCTTCAGCGGTGGTAATAATTTCTTACATTTTAAAATATATATAAAGTCACATCAAGTTTTTGTCACCGTTGTCGGGGAAAGAAAGATAAGGAAGAAAGTTAAAAAGACAATTTTTACATTTCTCGAATTGAATTAACTTATACACTTTTATTTCTTTAAAAATATAAATTAAATATATATATATATATATATATATATATATAAACAAAATACAAAAAAGATTTTAATTAATTTTTATGCGTAGTTTTGGATCTGAAGGATTATTACCTTTTGATTCTGAATTAGAAATAACTGTTAAAAGAATTAGAAAAGGAGAACAAATTAAAAAATACCAGGAAATGGCTAAATTACATAACAATAATTAAAATCCAATAGAAATTAATGAACAAAATGTTTATAAACCATTAAGGAATTATGCAAACCCTACAGTTGATGAACTTCATATTAGTATTCAAATTTCAGCTGTAGATGCTAATTCGTTTGAGCTTAAACCTTCTATTATTCAAACGGTTCAAAATAATCAATTTGGAGGAACACCAGATGTGGAACCAAATTTACACCTTGCTAGTTTCTTAGAACTTTGTGCTACCTTTAAATATAATAATGTTTCTGATGATGTTATTGGGCTTAGACTCTTTACTTTTTTTTAAGAGAAAAAGCAAAGATGTGGCTTAATTCATTAGTAACTTGTTCTATTAAAACTTGGGCAGATATGACACAAAGATTCTTTGTTAAATATTTCCTCTTTCTAAAACTGCTAAATTAAGAAATGATATTACTTCATTTATGCAATTTGATGGAGAAACAATTTATGAAGCATGGGAAAGATTTAAAGAATTATTAAGAAAATGTCCTCATCATGTTTTACCAGATGGGTTAATTATTCAAACTTTTTATAACAAACTTATTGGATCTCTTAGATCTATTATAGATGCTGCTGCTGTTGGTTCTTTAATGGCCAAGACATTTGAAGAAGCTTATACATTAATTGAAGAAATGGCTAACAATAATTTTCAATGGCCTTCTAAAAGGGTTAATCCTAAAAAAATGGCAACTATTCAAGATAATGAAGCCTTTTCTATTTTAGCTTCACAAGTGGCTGCGACATTTAAGAACTTAGATAATTTTGCTATTAAAAAGAGAATTGTAAGTAATAATAATTCTGTAAATACTGATGATTCTCAAATAATAGGAACTTTGCAAGCTATTGCTAGTAAAACTAATAACCCTTAATCTAATTATTATAATCAAGGTTGGAAAAATCACCCTAATTTTAATTGGAATAATGGACATCAACAATATAAAAACAATCAAGCTAATCCAATCGTAAATTGGAACAATCAAGGAATTCAAACTCTAGACCAACCAATCCTACTGGTTTTAACAATCAGCAGAAAAATTTATCTGTAGAAGAATTGATCTTGCAACTAGGTAATCAGCTAGAAAGTCAAAACACTACTATTCAAAATATTGAGAATCGGATGGGTCAAATTGCTAATTTTATTAAGTACATACCTCAAGGAAGACTGCTTAGCAACGTTGAAATTAATCCAAAAGAAACTGAAAAAAATCATGAACAAGCAAAAGCTGTACAACTTAGAAGTGGAAATGAATAAAAAGAAAAGATTCAGAATTAAATTTGAAGAGATTGAAAAACTTAAAGAAACTTTTTCTCCAAATAAAGATCAGACTGTAATTCCTATTGAAGTGGAAGTTGAAAGACTACCACCACATTTTTCTCAAAGATTAAAACAGTAGAAGCTTGACCATCAATTTTCTAAGTTCTTTAAGATTTTTAAGAAACTTACCATCAACATTCCTTTTACTGAAGCTTTGGAGCAAATGCTGACCAATGCAAAATTTATGAGGGATATTTTAAGTAAGAAACAGAAATTTGAAGCTTATGAAAGTGTTGCATTAAGTGAAGAATGTAGTGCCATAATTCAGAAGAAATTACCTCAAAAACATAAAGATCCTAGAAGTTTCACTATACCATGTGCTATTAGAGAAATATTTTGTGGAAAAGCCTTATGTGATTTAGGAGCAAGTATTAATCTCATGCCATTTTCTATCATTCGAAGGTTAGATTTAGGAGAGATTTCTCCCATCACTGTAACCCTTCAGTTAGCTGATCGATTGATTACTTATCCTAAAGGAGTTATAAAGGATGTTCATGTTAAGGTGAATAAATATATCTTTCCTGTGGATTTCATGGTACTGGATATGGAAGAAGATAAATAAATACCTATTATTTTAGGGAGACCTTTTCTAACTATCAGACGTGCTATGATTGATGTGCAAAAAGGAGAATTAACAATGAGAGTTAATGATCAAGAGATAACATTCAATGTTCTAAAATCAATGAGATATCCTAACAAAGAAAAAATGCTATGTAATAGATATTTTTTATTATATAATTGAAAAGCATTATTAAGAAAAATGTAAAGTTATTTCTGAAGAAAAAAATGATGAATCCATAATATATAATGAGTCATTAACTAAAGAAATTGAAGAAGTGAATGAAGAAATTTTATCTGAAGAAACTCATTATATTCATGATAATTGGGAAATTTTAAACACAACTAAAAATGATATACTTTTACCTTCAGTTGAAAAAGCCCCTGAACTGGAATTAAAAATTTTACCTGCACATTTAAAGTATGCATTTATTGGAAATTCACTAACTTTACCAGTGATTATATCTTCAGAATTAAGCAAATATCAAGGATAAAAATTAATAGGAGTTCTGAAGAACTATAAGAAAGTTTTTGGTTGGACTATTGCAGATATAAGAGGAATAAGCCCTTCAATCTGTATGCATAAAATTTTAATGGAAGAACCTAAAAGAAGATTAAACCCAAATATGAAAGAGGTTGTTAAAAAAGAAAATTTAAAATGGTTAGATGCTGGAATTATTTATCCTATTTCAGATATTTAATGGGTAAGTCTTATTCATTGTGTTCCGAAGAAAGGAGGAGTAACTATCATTGTTAATGAAAAAAATGAATTAATTCATACAAGGCAAGTTACTGGATGGTGAATTTGCATTGATTATCAAAAATTAAACAATGCCACTAGAAAGGATCATTTTCCTTTACCTTTCTTGGATCAGATGTTGGATAAACTAGCTGGACACTCATATTTCTATTTTTTGGATGGATATTCTGGTTATAATCAATTACCTGTTGCTCTTGAGGACCAAGAGAAAACAACATTTATAAGTCTTTATGAAACATTTGCCTTTAGAAGAATGTCTTTTGGTTTATGTAATGTACCTGCAACTTTTCAAGGATGTATGATGCAATATTCTATGATTTATTTGATAAAGGAATTGAAGAATTTATGGATGATTTTTCAATATTTGGAACTTCTTTTGAATCATGCTTGGAAAATATAATAAAAGTGTACGGCTTATTTTTTTAATTTAATTTAAATAAATAATTTGAAAAGTAGTATTTGATTTTTGAAAATAATTTTAAATTTGAAAATTTTAAGATATGAAATCAAGCGATCTCACATCCCGAATAGTTTATATAAACGAGCACCACATCACAAATCGTGTATCTATCCCGAAGAATAGACACCATTGCTTGACGATGGGGCTCGATTAAATAAACTAGAAGATTTGTGACATCCGTTTGGTACTGCGAACCAATTTTATAAGCCGACAAATTCCCTCGCTTAATATGAAAGCATTAAACGGGGTTTATATTACACAGGTTCTTTAAAATTCCCTATAAGGGCAAGCCCACTATAGTTAATTACATCTTAAGTGACGGGAATCACCTAAGAAAACTCTCGATAATAATCGATAATTCTGCTCTCAAGAATTTCAAAGTTTAAGTTCTCGAAAGGATTGAAGTTTGGAATTTCGATAGGGAATGGATCAAATTTGGAACATTTTTGTTTTGGGAATTCAAAGGAAGAAAAGTAGGAGAAATCACGGATTCGAAGTGAACTTGGTAATCTCCCGACTATCCTATTGTTTGGCTTGAATTTAGGAAAGTCCTAATATTTATTTGATGTTTTGATCTTGCCAATTTTAATTAATTAGGACTTATATTCGTATGACACAATCATACAAATAGCCTCGAAGATGTGAGGGTTTATGTCGTATCGGACGACTACCTTGGAATCCTAAAACCGGTTAGGGCTTAATTTGCAGTGCAAATGCCTAACAAAAGGTTGAGGATTTATGTTGCACTAGGCAAACTACCTCGAAATCCTATGGCTTGGTTGTTTAATTCTAAGAAAGTTTTGCTTGAAGTAGACTCGAGTTTCTTGATGACGATGGCCGTGCTGCCCACCATGCTCCAAGCTCCTTGTTGTTGCAGAGGTTTAATTTTAGAAGTCATAAATCAGGGGATGAGAAAAGTGTTTTGGTTTAGAGAAAATCTTAATTTCCAAGTGTTTTCAATATTTTAATTAAAACAAATCTTAAAGTTGATTATAACGACACCGGTTAAGATCCCACGGTTCCATCCTTTCGGCATCATTATTTTTATAGGATTCACTTAGTCCAGATGAATTTGCTAAACTCAACTGAATGAGTTCCACTCTTTCATTTAGACCGTGGGAAATCTCGTTAGCAACACGTAGGTTACATCATCCGAGGTATTCCCGATCATCCAACAGGACGTTTTAATTTAGTTGCAGTTGTAGTTTTGTGTTCTGTTTGTGATTAAATTTTGAGTTGTTTTATATTTTGAAATGTTGTGGCGGTGAATTTTATCTTGCAATGACTTTTAACTTAGTTTTGGTTTCAGTTTTAGGGACTATCCTAAAGGTGTGGGTTTTCATGCAACGAGTTGTTTATCATGCAAGAAAAGTAAGTGCAATGCAGTTAAATAAATTGCCATAATGTAAATTGCAAGAAAGTAAATTGCAGTAAAATAAAAGCGTACCTGGAGGGTCTTCCCGTCATCCCAAGCTGCACTTAAAACACAATTAGAATATTTAAGCAAGTTCCTAGGTAAAGCTAAGGGAAGGGTTATGGTTTTCTACCAAGTTCCTAATCTTATAGCTAGTCATTTCCTATGACGTCTAGGTTCTTGTGTTTTGGTTTGAGGACGATTTTATTCATCAAAGAATAATTAAATTTAGTTGTTCTTATAAACATCCTATCATATCGAGGAAGTGCTTAAGACAAATCCTAAACATCTTTTCAATATTTCTAGGATTGTTTTAAGTCCAAATGAATTTAATTATATAAATGAATTAATCGTCCAGGGATTCAAATTTTGTTGTCTTGCTCGAGTGAACTAGGACATTTGAATGTCACTATAAGTGAAGTAACATTTCATTTAATGTTACGTTTATGAGTTATAATAACCAAAGCTTTCGAGGGTAAATTGGTATTCAAATGATTTAATTTATGTTAATGGGTTTAAATTTAGAATAGTGTTCAAGTTATTTTTAGATTTATTTTGGATTCTTTATGTCTTTGGTGATGTTATATTTAATTCAACTTAATTTAATTTAATTTAATTTAATTGAGTTTTAATTTAATTTTAATTCAATTTAATTCAATTTAGTTTGATTTGATGTTAAATTAAATTAATTTTATTTGATTTAATTTTAATTTAATTTGATTTAATTTAATTTAATTTAATTTGATTTTATTTAATTTAATTTAATTTAATTTAATTTTAACTTAATTTTATTTAATTTTAATTTAATTTATTTATTTAATTTAATTTAATTTAATTTATTCATTCAATTTAATTTAATTTGTTTATTTAATTTAATTTAATTTAATCTTTAATTTAATTCAACTTTTAATTTTAATTTAATTTAATTTGATTTAATTCAATTTAATTTACTTAATTTAATTTAATTTAATTTTTAATTTAATTTTATTTTTAATTTTAATTGAAATTTTTAAAAGAGTTTAATAATTTAATTTTAGTTTAATGATTAAGTCTTTTAATAAATTTTAAATTTGAGTTATCATTTTAATTAAGAATTGAATATTAATGAGATAATTAATATAGGGATTTTTAAATTAAAGAATAAATCTCTTCCTAATAATATCCCTATTTTAATAATTCCAATTTTATTATTCTTCCCAATTTAATCAATTATTTAATTAAGGTTTAATCATTTTAAATTGTTTAATGGGTTTCTACCCTTTAATTATTTAAATTTCAATCATCCAAATCAGATTAGGATCAAATATTTTACTTGTTAATTTTTTATTAAACCTAAAGTTTTAATTAAGGGTTAAAATTTTAATTACCACTTTACCCTTTAAGCTTAATAATTTCATAACTCACTAAATTGAACTCAAATGAACTTGAAATTTTTATGTGACTTCACTCATATGTCGATAAAGACATGAGAGGAGAAAATGTGATTTTTACTGTATTTAATTTATTTATATAATTATTTTTGGTAGAAAATATAGATTTCCAAGGAAAATTTAATAACATGACTAAGGGAAAGTTTCTGTCCTTAAGAAAATTAGGGGAAATTCCTAATAACCGAGAGGACCACTTGGACCAATTTTGGTGATTTTTTGAATTATATTATTTTTATTATAATTATTTTAAGTTTTGGAGTGTTAATTAATTTAAAAATAAAATAAATGTTGAAAAATGAATTTTATATTTTTTAAAAATCTCTCGATATCAAGGAAATCAGAGAATCAAATTTTACAAATTTCTGATTTTTCTATGATTTATTATAATTATTTTAGTGAAAATGCTAGAAAATACATTTTTTTTAATTTTAAAATTACCCTAGAGCTTTAAAATTTAATATCTCACTAAATAGACCTAAGAAAAATATGGGGTTTGTTCCTAAGTGATTAAAATTCAAAATGTGACATTTTGGTGAATTTTATTATTTTTTAATTATTAAAATATTAAAATAATATTAAAAAATTAACTTTTTTAGAAAATTAAAATTTTAATTTTCTTAAATTCCCCTAATATCAGAGAGGCTCCAAAACAAATTTGGTGAATTTTTAAAAAAATATTTTGAAAGTTATGAATTTTTGAAGTTTAAAATGACTAAATGGCTTAATCAACCCAATTAGTAGGGCTAACCAAGTCCAATTGACCTCAAATTTTTATGGTGGGTTCCTCCGATCCTAAAGGTCGGTGGAGAATTGATTTCAAGTCAATTTGATGTATGGTTATCTCTAATTAATTAGAGATCCCTTTTGGGTGTTTAAGCCGATTAGGGTTGTTTTAAATGAACTAACTCAAAACCTATTTTTCCTAGGGTCCTGCTGGTCATAAGGAACATCACGAAATTTTCCTAGAATTTATTTCACAACATGCTAATTATTGGAATTAAAATACTCAAAACGATAACATGAATTTGAAAAATCAATAACTCTTCATAGGGATGGCCTCTGACTTTGGGAAAATTCGGGGAATGTTCCCAAATTCAGAGGCTTCAAAAGCCCTATGGTCTCATGCCATGGTGAATTGTATACATGCATGGAGAATTAAAAATATGCAGAGAGTAAATAAATTATTAAAAATAAAATACTTGATGAAATTAAATGATTTCTTTTCCACATTATTCTCCTCTGTTCCACTGAGCAAGAGGGTATTTTTATTTTATTTTTCTGATTTTTCTACATAAAGTTATGAATTTTTGAAGTTTAGGGAATTAAATAAATCAGAAAAATCCCTAATTTTCTATTTATCCACGCGGCACCGCGTCAACCTTGGCAGCTCCGAAACGCCGCGTGTCGCGCTCCCATTCGACGCCGCCATCTGACTCAGCTCTCCCGGGGCCCGCTGTATCGTTTCGTCTTCTGATCCGACGCAATCCTGGCCGTCCGTCCGCGCGTGTATTGAATGGACGGCATCCGTTCATCGCCCCCGAGCGTCCTCACCCGAGAGCCGTCCACACTAAATCCCTAATATCTCACTCGATACTCAATGGATTTTCATGTTCTTATGCTCTATGGATTCGTCTTGAAGAGACGAACACATCTATACGGTTATCATGCATTGAAATTAAAGCATTTGAAATGGAGAATCTCCAGAAGCTTGGGATGAAGAATTAGCTCATACCTTTGCTCAGAGAAGTGTGGCTTCGATCTGAGGGTTGTTGCACCTTCGATTGGATCCCGACAAGCTCCGGATGAAGTCTCTGGTGCTAGTGAATTGTCTAGGTATGATTTCGACCACGGCTAGATCACAAAGCTTGGAGGGTGGAGCAACTCGGGTGGCACTGGAGATGGGGCTTTTCTTGGTGGACACCTTCCCTTGGTACGGTGAAGGTGTAAAACCAATCGATTTGGGGATTGGCTCAGCTGTGGAGAAGTGTCCTGGTTTTGGGTGGAATTTCGAGTGAGAAATTGAATTTTGTCGGTGGGGATTAGGCCGAATTGACAACGGGGATCAAGCTGCTCTAAGGGTGGAGAAGGGTTTGGAACAATTTTGGCGAGTTTCGGCAAGGTTTGTGCAACTCTCCTATCATGGCCGTGAGGGGGTCGGGTTTAAATAGAGGTGGCTAGAGAGCCTCGCGGGGATGGCGAGGGTTGGGATCGAGTTGCTCGCAGTCGTAGGAAGAACGGCCATGGTGGCCATTGGGCATGGGGCGGCTCGGCAAGGTGGAATTCCAAAGTTTGGCTCCTCCGAGGTCTTGGCCATGGTGTTTTCCGGCGACCCGGGCGGGTGGCCGGCGAGCATGGGTCATCCTCGGGTCCGGGTGGGTCGGGGCTGGAGGTTTGTGCGGTCGATTGGCAATTGCTATGTGTAAAGGCTTTGAATTAAAATGGAATGGGGAAGGGGTCATTTTGGCTTCAATTTGGTCAATCCATTGGTTTGGGTTGGGTGCACCTCCCCATGGCCTGATTTTGGGGTGAGAGGATCGAGTTGGGTCGACGAGAGAGAATGGTATGGTCTCTATCCATGATGAGGTGGCTAAACATGGTTTAGTGTGTGTCATGAATAAGGTTAAAAAGGCTTAATGAAAGATTAGGAAAGGAGCCCCTCCTCTTGCCATTAATGGCATGGTTACATGCCAAACTTTCATGGCTTCATATGGCTTGTGAATGGCTCATTCATGGCTCCATTTGGCTTGGGAAAAGTTTAGTCAACTTCATAAAAATGGATTTTAAGGATTTTGGACATTTTGGTGGAAAGTTGGATGAAGCTTTATTTAGAATTATTTAATCATTGGATTAGGACTTAGGGATGATTTTAATTGAATGCATGATGAAGAGAATTTGTCATATGGGGCTTAGATTGATTTTGCCCCTTTGGATTTTGGTGGAGATGGGCTTTAGGAAGGTTTAAGAAAGTGGGCTTTTGGTTTGGAAATAAATTTATGGATGGGGAATTTGTGAAGGATTGGGCCAAACAAATGTTGTTTTTAGCTCATGGATGAGTCATGAGTGACTTGAAGTAAATTGGGAGTGATTTGGGTTTGAATTGGGTTGAATTTGTGTTCTTTTGGTGAATGGGCCAACATAGGCCCAAGTGGGCCAAGTTGGGCCAATGTTGGGCTAGGGTTGAAATTGATGTAAAATAAATGTTGGGAAATGTTTATGAGAGTGTTTCAAAGAGGTTTTGACTTTGGTTGGGCTTTGATTTTGGGGTTTGGGCTCATTTGGGTTAGGTTTGGTTTTAGGTCAAAATAGGGCCTTTTAGCTTTGGGTTGAATTTGAGTGAGGTTTGGGTCTAAATTTTGGGCAAATCATGTTTGTTTTTTGTTTGTGGGAATGTTAAGGAAGATTTGGAAAAGATTTGGGGTTAATTGGAGTTGAATTGGGTGAGTTTGGGTTAAGTTTGGCTCATGGGTCCAAATTGGGCTTTAAGGCCAAAAGTGAAATTGGATCCAAATGTCAATCAAATTGAACTTAGATTTGGTCTAGATTGGTATTGGGAATGTTGAATTGAAGTTTAGAATTGAATTGGACCAGAATTTGGGTCAATTGGGTAGGTTTGGCTTGACATTGGGTGCACTTTGGGTTAAAATGGGTCAAATTGGGGGTTTTGACAAAAGTAGGGTAAATTGACAAAATTAGCCCATGGTGTAGTTGGACAAAATTAAATTGGGAATATTTGGGATTTTCTGGAATTTTTTGGGAATTTTCTGAATTTTTGGATTTTTGGGTCAAGAGGGGTATTTTGGGTATTTGGAGGGTATTGGGAGGTTTTCTTGGAATTTTTGGTATTTTTGGGTATGGATGATCAATTTGAGTTGTGTGGAAATATTTGGGATTGATTTTGAGAAATTTTGGGTAATTTAGGTGATTTTGAAAAAGTTGGGTAATTTCAAGGGCTTTGGGTATGCTAGACGGGTGTAGGGTCCCGGGGGTCAAAAATTGAAAATTTGGAAAATTGAAGATTGGGTGAATTTGAGTGGAATGATGTTATTTTGGTTGAGCCATGAAGTCACATCAAGCCCACATGAGCCATGAAGGGACTCATTTGAGGTATCCACTATGTTGTTCCTAACCCTCTTAGCGAGGGCTTAGGGGTTAAGGACCATCCATGTGAATCACCTACATGAGTCGGGGAGGTCAAGTTGGGTATGGGTGTGGTTTTAGGAGGTGTGTGGAAGTGTAGTGTGTAGGTGGAGTGTATAAGTGTAGTGTGTGTGTAAGTCGGCCCCTTCACTGAGACCGGGCCGCCGAGGGCGATCTAAGGCGAAGAGTCCTATAGGAACTCATCCTTTAAACTTCCACATTTGATTTCAACCCTCTAGGTGATTAGGAGTCTACGGTCAGAGTTTGTGGAGTTTGCAGGGAGTTAAGAAGTGGTTTAAATTTCTAAAAGGTGGGTCCCAATTCTAGTCCCTTAAGATAGTCAAAGGAAAAGCCTAAGGCTAGATCTTAATCACTAAAAAGAAGAAGAGAAGACCTCATCAAAAACGAGGTCAACAAAAAGTTCTGAAAAGATGTGAAGAAACAAATTTGGATCTATACTGGGAAAAATGTCAATTTATGGTCACAGAAGGAATTGTACATGGACAGAAAATTTCACAAATAGGTATGGAAGTTGATCAGGCAAAAATGAAAATTATTCCTAAACTTCAGCCACCTACTACTGTTACTGATGTGAGAAGTTTTCTGGGTCATTCTAGATTTTATAGGAGATATATAAAGGATTTTTCTAAAATTGCTAAACCTCTTTGTCATTTATTAGAAAAAGAAGCTAGGTTCAAATTTAATGAAGATTATCTGAATGCATTCAATATTCTAAAAAAAAAATAATCATTGCACCTGTTATTGTTGCACCTGATTGGAGTAAACCTATTAAATTAATGTGTGATGCTAGTGATTATGCAATTGGAGCTGTATTGGGACAAAAATATGATAAAATTTTCAAAGTTATATATTATGCTACCAAAACTCTTAATGAAACTCAAATAAATTACACTACTACTGAAAAAGAGCTTTTACAAATAGTATATGCCTTTGATAAATTTAGATCGTATATTCTTGGAACGAAATGTATCGTGCAAACTGATCATTCTGCTATTACGTATTTATTGTCTAAAAAGGATGTTAAACCTAGATTGATCAGATGGGTTTTACTTTTACAGGAATTTGATTTTCAAATAGTGGATAGAAAAGGAGCTGACAACCAAAATGCTGATCATTTATCAAGAATTAAAAATAATAGTGAGAAGATTTATGAAGAAAATATAAATGAGAAATTCCTTGATGAACAGTTATATGTTATTTGGTTAGCAATATTTTACCATATGGGTTGAATAACAAATATATTAAGAAATTTAAGAATGATTGTAAATCATATATTTGGGAAGATCCTCATTTATTTAAAATAGGAAGAGATTCAGTGATTCGAAGTTGTGTACCTTATGAAGAAACTTTAGCAATAATTCAAAAATGTCATGATTCTAAATTTGGAGGACACTTTGAAGTGGATAAAACTGCATTTAAAATTTTAAATTCTGGATTTTATTGGCCTACATTATTTAAAGATGTTGTACATTATGTGAAAACTTGTGATCGATGTCAAAGAATAAGGAATATATTCAGAAAATATGAAATGTCTTTAAACTATATATTAAAAATAAAAATTTTCTATGTATGGGGTTTAGACTTTATGGGACCTTTTGGTACCATCATCTAGAAAGCTTTATATTTTATTAGCAGTTGATTATGTTTTAAAGTGGATTGAAGCAGTCTCTTTACCTAACTGTGATTCCATAAGTGTTTCGAAATTTTTAAAGAAAATGATTTTCACAAGATTTGAAATGCCCGGGATAATTATCACAGATGGGGGAAGTCGTTTAAGAAATATAAGAATTTAATCATTATTGGAAAAATTCAGAATTAAACATATAATTGCAACTGCTTATCACCCACAAACAAGTGGAATGGCTAAAGTGTCAAACAAAGAAATTAAAAGAATATTAGAGAAGACTGTTAATCATAAAAGAACTGACTGGGTTGATAGACTTGATTCTACATTATGGGCTTATAGAATGTCACCTCATCAGTTAATTTGTGGTAAACATTGTCACTTGTCCATTGAACTAGAACATAAAGCTTACTGGTCGATAAAGGAGCTCAATTACTATTTGAATGCTGCAGGAGAGAAACGATTATTACAACTGAATGAAATGGAAGAGATAAGAAATGAGTCCTATGAAAATGCAAAGATTTATAATGAAAGAATGAAGAATTTGCATGACAAAAAGATTTCAAGGAAAATATTTGAGCCTGGACAAGAAGTATTATTATTTAATGCTCGTTTAAAAATTTTTCCTAGAAAATTAATGTCTAAATGGATGGAACCATTTATAATTGAGAAAGTATATCCTTATGGAGCTGTGGATATTAAAGATGCCAAAACTGGACAAATATTTAAAGTTAACGGATTAAGACTAAAGCCTTATATGGGAGAAATGAAACCAAATTACAAAGAGGCTTACGAACTAATTCTACCCGATTAATTTAACTGATTAGGTCAGGCTGACGACGTTAAACCAAGCGCTTTGTGGGAGACAACCCATTTATTAACATTATGATTGTTTGTGATTTGAATTTATCTTAATCATTGTTTGTGTGTTGATCACACCCTTTTATTAGACCTATTTTTAACACCAAAAGCTTTGTAAAATTTAACGATAGGAGAAATGGAGTCGAACATGGATCTGACGCTTAGGCCCCAAAAGTCGGCGCCTAAGCGCCAGGATAACAACTAGTATCGATAGTCCGGCGCCTAGGCACCAGATATCGGTGCCTAAGTGCCACAGTTACAGATCGTAGAAAAACCGAAAAACTTCTGTTTTTCACACAAAATCTCCATATAAATTGCCCTATCTTCATCCCCAATCCCTAAGCAACCTTATTTATGACTAGAGCAATCCATTTAGGAGGACATAAGTGGAGTTTGGAAGCAATGGATAGAGAAAATCATGGAAATGAGGTAAGAGACAAATCTTCCAAAGATCCTCAACCCTATTTTAATGGTTTTATTACAGTTAGTATGGAGAGGTTATTTAGTCTTTTGGAGAAGATTGAAGCAGAACTTCAAAGAACTAGGAATCATTTGTACGAGATGTATCATCAAATTGAGCATTTGGAATAACAAACCAAACTTCAGTTTGATCATGTGGTAGCCTATCAAGACGCTCAAGTAGAAATATATGAAAAGAAGAAGTGGATTGATGAGAAGAAGGCTTTGGAATTTCTAAGGGTGTTGGTTTTCTATCCCTTCGGGCCTAACAATCTTCATTGCGAAAGAGATGGAAATATAACTTTGGTGTTAAATTGTTCTTTTATGTGTGCTAGGTGTGATTGAGTCAAGTTCTAGTGTGTCAAATATCGAGTTTGTGTGTTTGCTTAATTGTTCATTGTGTGTTGTTGGTTTAAGAACTTGCTTTGAATTTATGTTGTTTGTGTTGTTTATAGAATGATGAACCTTGTTATAGTCTTGTTCTTGAATTTATTGAGCTTGGAATGAAAAATATGAAATGGAATTGAAGAATTTGGTTATATCTTGAGTTTGAAATGTGGATCTAATTTATCATTTTAATTGATTTTGGAAATAATTGGAAGATATAAATTGGATTAATACTCTCACGTGAGTAATTAGAAGTCAAAATTGATAAGTTTTGGTGGAAAGTATAAAAATTAAAATCAATTTTTAGAAATGCGAGTTTGGCACCTAGGCGCCAGAACTCAGTGCCTAGGTGCCGGTTCGGCCTAAACCCGAAACTTCAGCTTCTTAAACCCTCCCACGCCATTTTTAATGCCTAAGCCTCCCATTCTTCCCGTTTGCACGATAACTAACCTTAGAGATTCCATTTAAGGCTGGATTTTTGAGTTTTTAAACTTGGAATAACTCGATTTCTTCATCCCAAGGTCAGATTTACATTCTAAACCAATTATTTACGATTTTTACCATAGATTTTGCTCTCTTTGAAGCAAACCAAAATTTTGAGAAAAAAATTGATTTTTAGAGTTAAATTCATAGATTTTTAAGCTCTTTCAAGTTTGAAAAGCTTAAATTAGTTCATTTACTTTGATACTATAAATTTATTTTGCATTTTTATTTCACGTTTAGATGTGACCTGAATCTAAACAAGGAAAGGAATGAGAAAATTTTGATCGTTGCAAGTTTGTCACTACCGCGGCACATTTTCGTTGCAACTATCTTGATATGATAAGGAAGTTTATTTCTGAACAAAGTTTTTACAATCCTGGAGGAAGGATTGAAGATACAATCATTGCACTCAACTGACAACGATTCTGTTATTTCAATGTTGTTGCTGTTATCCCTGTCGTCAGAGAGTTTTATGCAAATTTCGTGGATGCTGAGAGTTCGAGATCTTCGTAAGAGGAGTTGGAGTAGGATTTACTTCAGAGTGAATAAATATTTTCTACGGCCTGCCACCGAACATCGAGTGTTATGACTGTGGATTATCTCTATCTGAGGGAGATCTGGAAAAGATTAATGCTTACTTGACAGATGGTTCTGGAGCTTGGAAGATACGGAATGCAAAATGGGTAAGTTTTTCATCTTCTAAGCTAAATGGTGTTTCAAAAGCATGACATTATTTTATTTCTGCCCGCCTCCTTCCATCCAATTATTTGAGTGAAGTTACCAAGGTTAGAGATATCCTCAACTTCTGCATTCAAGAGAGGAAGCCGATTGATGTTGGGAGTATCAGTTATGAGCTTGTAGAGGCCACTAGTCGTTCTAACAATTCTGTTGGACTGGGATTTCCATCTTTAATTTATTCTTTGTGTGTAAGTGCTAGAGTTGTTGCTGAGCTTTCTGTGGAAAAGCTCAAATCTACAAAGCCTATTGGAAGAGAAAGTGTTAGTATCTATGATCGACTCCGAGGTAATAGTTCTACCGCACATTCTAGTTCATTACCTACTTCTGGTAGACCTTCTACTTCTGCTACTGAGCCACCATCTAGTTTCTGGGAATCCATGCATGATAAGTTTATGGAGCAGCAGAATGAGTTATTTCTAACTCATCTTAGAGTAGATATGATCGATAAGAAGTTCAATCATCTTTCTGAATACACCTAATGGAAGAGTGATTATGATACTGAGTATTCAGAGTCTCTTATTAGATTCCTGAAGGGTGATCATGATGTTCAGTTTCTTACCTGTCCTAGATTTTCACCTTATGTAGATCCGAAGGATGTAGAATTTTCTTTTCGTGACGACGACGACGAGGCTACAGCTAGTGATTAGTAGTTTGATTTACCTCCTGAGATGTGTGATTCTGTTTTTAGTTTATTTATAGTGTGTTAGTACTGATGAGTCTGATTTTATTGTTATTTGCTAGTGTTGATTTGTTTATTTAGTTTTGTGTGGACTTGTGATGTTTAGACTGTTTTAGATCATCTATTGTGTTATGTATTAAAGTCTGAAGTATAGATGAATTTTTATTTTCTATGATAAATTTTATTTCTGTTTCAGCCTACTATTTAGAATTCCTGAATAGTTAGTAATGTTGCATATTTAAAAAATGAAGAATAAAAAATAAATAAATTTTTAGAAATTAACTCCTGCTCTGCAAACATTTCAATATATGCATAATTATTTCTGTTACATACATATTAAAGCTTGTGTAGAAGTAAAAATGAGTTTTTCCTTACAATAACATCATTGTACCTAGATAGATTCCTGTTTATTTCTTTCTCTCATGCTTTAGAAAATTTTATGTTTCATTTTTATACTAAAGCTGAAGTTTGGGGGAAGGGAAAATTCTTTAAAATTTAAATATTATTTATCCTTAATGTACTAATATTTTCTTTAAAAATATTAACATAACATAAGGAATGAAAAATCTATTTATGATTACTTAAAATTTTAAATTTATAAATAATTTAGTAGACTTAACTTAAATTTCAATAATTTTGATTGATTTTAAGAATAAAATTATTTACCTTAAAGAATAATAAGATTAAAATTTTTCTATTTATAGTAAAGAGAATTGTATGCTTGAAATACCAAGGAATTAAGATTATTACTTGAAAAAGAAAATATTGAAATAATTTTTGAAAAATACTTATTAGAAATGTCATATCTATTAAGTGAAAATGTATAAGTTTTTAAATATAAGTTAAGGATAGTGAAGTTCAAAATCATTAACAGGCTATCCAAAAATATTAATCCTCACTTGAAAAAGAAAAAGAAAGAAAAAGAAAAGGATTGAAAAACAATCCCTGAAAAGAAAAAGAAAAACATATAGGATTGCAAAACAATCCAAAAGAAAAAAAAATGTGAGGAGAAGTGATACACCTAAAATATATAGTATTTTTATGCTCATTTTTATACCTATTTTTAATGATATTGCACTTTAATGGAAGATATTTTATATTTTTCTTACAGGTATAATGAAAATGGATAGTCATGATGAAAGAAGCAAAATAGGATCAAATTTAGAGCAAAAAAATGATAAATAAAAAATTTGGCACTGGCGGCTAAGCGTCGGCCGGTCCGCTAAGCGCCGCTGGGCCGTCGCCTTGTCGCCACAATTAAAAATCGAGATTCAAATAGATTTGGTGCCAATTTTAAAGGGGATGGGATGCAACTCTTGGTGGTAACGTCCATAACTTCCTTTGGGCAGCATGTTTGAATGAAGGGGTGCGTTCCTTGGTATATACATCGAATCTGGACATATTTTGAAGAGACACCAAGGCATCTTTTGGTTTACTTTTTAAAGAGAGTCTTAGGAAAGATTTAGAGGAGGCAATTTGAGAAGACTTTTCCACTACATTTTGAAGAGTACTTCCATTTTTCTTCCACTGCATTTTAAAATTTTTTATTTAGAGTAGGAGTAGAGAGTAGAAAGGAGAATACGGTCGGAGTTAAGAGTTCTTATCCAACTTGCTTTCTTCCTTTTAGTTTAGTTTTTATTGAAGTCTGAAGTCTGTATTATGAGTCATTGGAGTTTAGAGACTTGTCTGAGGAGTAGTTTAGCAAAGAGTCAAAGTTTCAGAGGAACTTCCTTAGTCTTGTGGAAAGGATTATCAGATAAGCGTTTACTTTTATTTTTTTATCAATACTTGCTTTCATTTATTGTTTTTCTTATCGTTTTTAATTTCAAATCAATGTGTTTTTATATTTTCCCAATGCTTCTGAGTAGTTTACTTTTTCTTTTTATTTCTTAAAATGGAGAAGTAATTAATTTAAAGAGAATTGTTGTGGAAAGTATTAGTGTTTAAAAGTTGGAAGAAGTTGTGAAGATTGATTCTAAAAACTTTGTTTACTTCTTAATTTGGCCTGTTAAGTTGTAAAATTTCTTGAGATTATGTAAAATCCAATGCGGTATTGTCTCATAAAAGTTAGTATGAATCACATGAAATTATATGGGTGAGAGCTGTAGTCCATGTAATTGAATGTAATATTAAAAGATATTTTTATAGAAGGGAGTAAAATTAGAGGATTTTTGTGTGACAGGCTAAAAACCCTAATTTGGTTTGAAGTTTTGAGTTTTGTTATGGGAAGTTAGCCCCCAGGTGGTGGGAATCGAGAGAACTCTAGAGTGAGAGACTGGTATCTTCCCTGCCGAACCTTGTTCAAAATAATATAAATTTTAAATTAACCTATGTTCTTTATAGAACCAAGTAGAGTAAAGAACACATTTGCTTCTATCTGTCACAACAAAAATTTCAATACTTCCACAACAATACTTTAAGAATTATTACTTCTTCATGAAAGAAAAGAAAAAGATATTCTAGTTAATAGTATTTTATATCCAGTGTTATTAGTTATTGTAATTTTAATTTCTTGCTTCGAATTTTATTAAGAAAATTAAAAAAAAAGATATATCAACCTTCAAAACTTTTCAAAATCTAGACATACTTTTTCAAAAACAAATAAAGAAAGTAAAAGGATAATTTCTCTGATTCCTTCAAAGATTTCACATTTTCCCTGTGGGTTCGATATCTCGGGGCTTAATCAGAAAGTCCTATATTACTTGATAAACGATATGTATACTTGCATAATATCCTATATTATAAAATCATTATTTTCATATCTTAAATCATTTGCGTATTTATCCAGCGGAACCAATTTTCTGGCATCCGTTGCACTTATATCTATCGGGATTAAGAAGCTTGAGGAAAGCCTAATCAAAATTAGCTTCACTTGAATTATCTTATAGGAAGAAAACTAATTACATTTTTAACTTAATTTTTATGTACAAATATTTTTACTAGAAAAATGTTTCATGAAAGTCTTTTTCTTGTAGATATTATATGTGACCTTAATATGATAAATTACAATTATTCTTGAAATAAATGAAAAAATTAGAAATCTTATGAATTGGTAGTTAAATATTCTTTAATTCTAAAAATTAAATTTAATTAGTGAAATTTGGTTAATGATTTGCTAAAGCTTTTATAAAGTCAAAAATTACAAGAAATCTTAAACTTTTAAACTTCATTCCAAATGTTACATATTTTATGTAATTAAAAGGGTTACTTGAGGACAAGTAACATTTAACTTTGAGGGAATTTGATCCACATGAAAAATACCAATTTTTATGCCTTATTTATCATTCAATTCTTAAGGATATTATGCTTTAATGAAAGGTATTTTATATTTTTGGATGTAGGTGATAAAAAAGAGTTCAAAAAGGAAAAAGGAGCAATAAAGAGCAAAAATAGAGCTTAAAGAGAAAAATTGCCGAAACTATAGCTCTGGCTCTTAGGTGCCAGAATCCGGCGCCTACGCGCCAGTTTGAAAGTGAAGCTAATAAGATTTTTGACAACTTTGACAGTTATTTTGAAGGTGTTAAGCGGTTATTAGACCTTCTAGAAGACTAGAAGTTAGTCCTAATACATAGGACATGTGATACAATGCATCTGGACACGGGAAAACAGTTTTAATCGTGAAGAGGTGCGATCCAAAGTGAAGAGGTGCAAAGACTTGGTCACGGACTCCGGCGCCTAGTTGCCAAATCATGGCGCCTAGGTGCCACAGTTACCTTCTAGAAGATGCAATGCATTTGGACGAATTTTGAAGAGGTGCCATAAACAACCCCTGATCAAATTCGAAGGTCTATAAATAGGAGTCAATCCTACAGAGAAAAGTGACCATCCTAGATCTCTAACATCTAGAGATAGATTTAGAGATCCACCATATTTTCTTTATAAGTAATTAATGAGTTTATTTTAGTTATTTTAAGTATCAATACTCAATTCCTTGAGTAGTAAGTGTAAGTTGTTAGTGTTATTGCTGTTGAAGTCTTGTACCTTGCATTGGAGTCAGTAGGAGTCAGCAGATCACTTGAAGGAACATTCCAGATAAGTATTTGTAACTTAGTTCAACGTTTTATAAATATGTTTTGTTATGTGAATTCAATGTGTTCTGAATAGTTAGTTTTCTTTCTCCTTTCAACTATGAAAAGATAATAAGATAACTAAATATTGTTGGAGAAATCAACTTAAATATTTATAAAAATTGTGATGATATTAATACCTGATCGTAATTTAATTTTTAAACTGGCCATTTAAATTGTTAGTACCTGTTGAAGATTTTTGAGACCTATCCGGAGATGAGTTCTTAACTAGTAGATATCACATGAATCCTTGGGTAATCGAAGGCTATATGCGGGTTATTCAAGGTGAAGTGCAAATAAATAGGAAGATATTATTTATTGGGCGTAGAATTGATTAGTTTTTAGAGTGACAGACTAAATTCTAATAATTTGGTTTATAGAAAGAGAATGGGTCACTATTAGGGCAGACCATATCCACCCTTGGACATCTAGAAGTGTGAGCCTAGATTAGCACATTCTACTAATAAAACATCCTGAACCGATCTATAGATTAGCCAATATTATTTATACCTGGACCAAAAGGTAAAGAATAGGAATGCTTCTATTTGGCACAATACCAAAATCTAAGTTCTCCACAAATGATAATTATTCTAAAAATCATGGATTAGTTGAAAAGGAGATAGTTGTTTCATTTATACTTGCATTAATCTTTACTTTATTATTGCTTACTTACATTTAGCAGAAATTAAATTAAACTTAAAAATTTGAATTTTGAAAAGAAATAAAAATAATAATTAATTTTTAATTTGAAAATTTAATAAATTTCTTAAATTAATTTTCTCAAAATCTTGCCTGTTTGATCGATAACCAGGACTCAATAGAGCCTTGTATTACTTGAAACGATACGTATACTTGCGTTTGAAATTGTGACTTCTATTATAATTATTATAAATATTTAAATATAAATTGATAAATTATTACATAAGTAAAAGTCAGGATCGCATCAAGTTTTTGGCGTCGTTGCCGGTGATTAAATCTTCTAGCAGTGGTAACAAATTCTTGCATTTTTAAGTATATATAAAGTTGCATCATTCACATATATATATCAGAGATTTGCAGGGTAGTGAAAATTTAAAATACCACATTAAACACTTAATACAAAATCAATTTCTTTTACTACAACAATGACAATCCAACAAAAGCTTCAATACAACTTAACTGAAATAAGATAAAGTACAATTACTACACAACTACTACACAAAAGTAAATAACAAATAAAAATGTTTGCACAATAATAACAAACTAAAGAATACAACACTGCCAATCATCCTCTGTTTCTTCTTCTACTCCTTCTTCTTCCTCAGGCTGGTATGGAATATAATGGGAGCAAGTAAAAAATATCACCCTAGCTTCTCCCCACATAAATCTCATCTGAGCATCATGATAAGCTATATCATAGTCCACTCTTCTCTTCTGATAATAATCACTGATGCCATTTCTTGCTTCCGAACCATCCATCCTGCAATGAAGCCTCGTAAAATCATCTTTTTGTATCATCAACCGCTCTATAACATCAAAAAAGTTGGTGTCCCGGAGATAGAAGGTATGTCATGACTAGCATAAGGAATCTCACTGCTCTGACTTCCAAATCTTCCTCCTACATGATATTCATTAGTGCAAATGTTGGCCTTACTAATAGGCTTCAAAGGGTGGAACAACTCTTCGCTACTATCAACCTCAACTCCTGATTGTATGCATAATGTATATATCAGGACAGGATATCCCAATTCTCCAATGGTTTCCCCTATTGCTATAGTTAGAATGCTATTCTAAATAATTCTACCAATGTCAATTATTATCATGTTTTGGATACAAAATTTAGAATTGCTCTATCTCCAGATACTTTGCTATGATTATAAGTAGGTAGCAGTCTTACAAAAATAAAGTAATGCCAAGCTTTAGATGCTTCATTAAAAGTAGAAAAAGGAAAGTTTATCTTTTGTCTTTCATTAGTTTTCCACTCCCCTATTCCATCACTAAGAAAATAAATTACCTCACTCAAAGCAACATCCACAATACCAAAAGATTTTTACTCATAGAATGTATTAGCTCTCAACTGGTAGAAATCATTGATCCGTGCAGGAGTGAACTCTACCATTTGTCCTCGAACCAGCACATATTCTTCTTCAGTATACCGTAAGTTAGCATAAAACTCACGGACTACCTCAGCAAATTCATCTATAGAAAAATAACAAAAATTTTACTAATTCTGTCAGCAATCGCCTGCTCAATAATTTTGCTTGGATATTCAAATCCTCGATCTTGTATACACTTTTTTGCTTTGGAGTGTAGATTTGAAATGACAGTGATTTAACATTCAGAACTTTCCTTTCATTAAAATCAACCTTTCTCTTTCCCTTAAACATCATTGGAGCCATATCAAAATTTTCTAAAAAATTCAAAAATAAATCCCAATAAATTCCAAAATCACATTGTTAAGACTCCTAAGTCAATTCTAATATGTTAGAGCATTTTACCATGGATTTTCTTAATGTTTTCTTAAAAAACCCCAAATTTTTGGATTTCTCTAACGTAAAAGATTTCCCTGGTGAAAATAAAAAAATTCTTTGCTTAAAGTACTGCTCTTACGAAAGGAAGATGAGATCCAACCTCAAAAAGCATCGAAATCGCCTCAAATCGAAATGCAAGCAAGCCCTAGGGGTGTTTTTCAGCTTTGGTTCGACGTTGAAGGTGATAAATGGGGTAGTTACAACTAAAAATCACAATTTTTAAGGGAATTTGGAACTTTCAGGTTTTGAGTGCCGTCGGCGCTGAATCGGTCACTGTCGGTGCTAGACCAAATTTCTGGTTCCATAATTATCTTGCGATTTCAATCATTTCAAAGTTACAATGACATATAATTAGCCTTTTTTAAGCTTCTATTTTCATAATTAAGTGATTATATAATACAAATATTACACAAAAAACACAAAACATCACTTATATATATATATAAACCACAATTACAAACTTACACAGATCAGTCATTCTACTACATTAATAATTCAGCGTCACAATCAAACCACAACACTCTAATGCTGAAAACATAACATAAATTCAAATCTCAGGCATAATAAGTCTAAAATCACACCATAAGCAAGCTAAATACAAATCAAACTGAAGATAATAAAGTCCAAATACTTAATAAAGTAGATAAAATAAGGAATCACTACTCCTCATCAATGTCAGTGCTATCTTATCTGATATCTCCCATGTATTGGTGGTGCATAAAAAAATTGTAGAAGGGTCTTCATCAGTCGGATTTATCAGTCGAATCCTCTTCAATCCAAGCCTTTTTCTTCATCAATAGTATCAATCCTTCTTCCATACGCCCAGTATGATCGAACTGTTCTTTCATCCTCCAATCTAGGCGATCAAATAATCATGATATATTATTAATTTCATCCATAAGATTTCATACCTCTTTCTCCAGTTGCTTGATATTCTTCAAAATTAACTGCAGACTTTCAGGAAAATGAGATTGAATTGGAAGTAAAATCTGAGATGGTCGATCCACAGATACGCTCACATCATTTTTATTCCCAATTGCTGGAGAGTCATAAATATTAGTTGGGTCCATGGGTTTCAAAGGAAGAAGTACTTTTCCCAACTCTCATAAGGTACTTGTGACTGGCTGTAAAGATGAAATATAGTGGAAGGATGTCCCAAAAAGAAATTTGATCCATGCATAATCAAACCCAAAACAGATTTCACAATTATGGTGCCAATATCAACAGGCCTCTTGTTTGAACACAATAGTTAAATATTACACTTTCCTTTATCACTTTACTAATTTTCATGGTCGGGAGTAGTTTCAAAGATATAAAGAAATGCTATTACTTCGACACAGGATTCAATAAGACAATAGAGAAATTGACATACCCGTCGTCTCTTATCTCCCAATCTTCTCCTTCATCCATCAGATACTGATATATTTCATTCATAATGTCTCTTGCAGGGGTAAAAATAGTGTAATGACAGATTGACACATTATATATCATATAAAGTTCATTAATCTTAGAATCAGTGAATGATGTCCACTTACCATGCACATAAAAGACTCTTTGGTTGCTTTCATGAAGATTTGCATAAAATTCCTTTACCACAGGAATGACTACTACAGTAGTAGTATAACAAAGCACTTCTCATTGCCTCTGCATAATAATTTCTTCTAATCAAGTACTAGGAACATTCATACCTCGATTTACAAAGCCTCATTCTTTGATTAACCTCCTCTTTATATGAACTTTGTTGCAAAGTCATGCCTCGAAACTATCAAACTTTCTCCTGCTGAATACTCTAAATCTTGGAGATTCTAAATAGTTGGAAGCCATGGAATGTTGATATTGGAACTACCCTCTAATTTTTCTAGATTTTATGGGTTCTAAAATGAGTTTGGGGAGTTATTGGGGTGAAACTCCAGCTTAAAACTGCCAAATTCTGCCATTTGAAACTCCAAAAACTGCTACTCGGTTGTTAGCGCCGTTGATACACCTAAAATATATAGTATTTTTATGCACAATTTTATACCTATTTTTAATGATATTGCACTTTAACGGAAGGTATTTTGTGTTTTTATTGCAGTTATGATGAAAATAGATGGTCATGATGAAAGGAGCCAAATTGGATCAAATTTGGAGCAAAAAAATGAAAAATAAAAAATTTAGCACAGGCGGCTCAGCGCCAATAGGCCGGCGCTCAGCCGCCACAGTTATAAATCGAACTTTAATTAGAATTGGCACCAAAGTCAAAAGGGAAGAGATGCAACTCTTGGTGGTAACATCCGTAACTTCCTTTAGGCGACAAATTTGAATGAAGGGGTGCGTTCCTTGGTAGATACATCAAATTTGGACTCATTTTGAAGAGACAACAAGGCACCTTTTGGTTCACTATTTCAAGAGAGTCTTAGAAGTGAAGAAGTGAAGAATTTAAGAGGCTCTTCACTGTATTTCAAAGAGAGGAATTTAGGAGATTCTTCCACTGCATGTTAAGTTTTTATTTAGAGTAGGAGTAGAGAGTAAAAAGGAGAAAAGGGTCAGAGTTAAGAGTTCTTATCCTACTTCTTTTCTTTCTTTTAGTTTAGTTTTTATTGAAGTTTGAAGTCTATATTCTGAGTCATCAGAGTTTAGAGACTTGCTCTGAGGAGTAGTTTAGCAAAGAGTCAAAGTTTCAGAGGAACTTCCTTAGTCTTGTGGAAAGGATTATCTGATAAGTGTTTACTTTTATTTTTTTTATCTATACTTGCTTTCGTTTATTATTTTTCTTATCATTTTTAATTTCAAATCAATGTGCTTTTATTTTTTCCCAATGCATTATGAGTAGTTTACTTTATCTTTTTATTTCTTAAAATGGAGAAGTAATTAATTCAAAGAGAATTGTTGTGGAAAGTATCAGTGTTTAAAAGTTGGAAGAAGTTGTGAAGATTGATTCGAGAACTTTGTTTACTTCTTAATTTGGCACGTTAAGTTGTAAAATTTCTTGAGATTATGTAAGATCCAATGCAGTATTATCTCATTAAAGTTAGTAGGAATCACATGCAATTATATGGGTGAGAACTGTAGTCCATATGAATGTAATATTAGAAGATATTTTTATAGAAGGGAGTAAAATTAGAGGATTTTCGAGTGACAGGCTAAAACCCCCTAATTTGGTTTGAAGTTTTGAGTTTTGTTATGAAAATTTAGCCCACAGGTGGTGGGAATAGAGGGAACTCCAGAGTGAGAGACTGGTATCTTCCTTGCCCAACCATGTTCAAAATAATATGAATTTCAAATTAACTATGTTCTTTATAGAACCAAGTAAGGGTAAAGAACACATTTGCTTCTATCTGTCACAACAAAATTTAAATACTTCCACAACAATACTTTAAGAATTATTACTACTTCATGAAAGGAAAGAAAAAAATATTTTAGTTAATAATATTTTTACATCCAGTGTTATTACTTATTGAAACCTTTACTTTCATTGCTTAGCATTTTATTAAGGAAATTTTAAAAGACAAATCAACTTTCTAAAACTTTTCAAAATCAAGACATACTATTTCAAAAACAATTAAAGAAAGTAAAAAGATAATTGTCTAAATTCCTTTAAAGATTTTCAACTTTTCCCTGTGGGTTCAATATCTCAGGGCTTAATCAGAAAGTCCTATATTACTTGATAAATGATACGTACACTTGCGTAATATTCCATATTATAAAATCATAATTTTCATATCCTAAATCATTAGCACATTTATCTAGCGGAGTCAAGTTTTTGGCGTCGTTGCATTTAACGGACAATACCAAGTTTTTGGCGCACATATGTTCCTAGCCGTTCAAGTTTTTGGTGTCGTTGCCAATTTTCATATCATATTTGTAAGTATAAATATCAGGGGATCAAGTTTTTGGTGCCGTTGCCAGGGAAAATTAATTAAATTGCATTCTAAAGGGAATTAAGAAATTTAAAAATTTTACTTTTCTTTTGTTTTTGTTAGTGTGTTGTGTTTTGTTTTGTTTTATTATTGTATGCGTAGTTCAGGTTCTGAAAGACTTGTGCCTTACAATTCTGAAATAGAAAGAACGATCAGAAAAATAAAAAAAATTAAAAATACATATAAGAAAAAAAATATTCAAGAAATGGCAAATCATCAAAATCAAAATGTTGGCATCCATCAAGAATTAAGACATTTAAGAGATTATGTTAACCATACAGTAGATGAACTTCGTGGTAGTATTCAAAACCCTGCAATAGCTGCTAGTTCTTTTGAGCTTAAACCTACTATTATCCAAATGGTGTCTAATAATCAGTTTGGGGAGCAACAACTGATGATCCTAATTTACATCTTGCTAATTTTCTAGAGTTGTGTGCTACTTTTAAATATGATGGTGTTTTGGATGATGCTATTAGACTTAGATTTTTTCCTTTCTCTCTAAGGGATAAAGCTAAAATGTGGTAACTTTCGTTAGCACCAGGATCAATTAGAACATGGGGAGAACTGTCACAAAAATTCCTTGCTAAATATTTTCCACCATCTAAGACTGCTAAGTTGAGAAATGATATAACATCTTTTTATCAGTTTTAAGGAGAATCAATATATGAAACATGGGAAAGATTTAAAGATCTCCTCAGGAAATGTCCACATCATGCGATACCAGATTGGTTAATAATTCAAACTTTTTATAATGGATTAGTTAGATCTCTTAGATCAATCATCGATGCTGCTGTTGGTGGACCATTAATGTCTAAACCATTTACTGATGCTTATGCTTTAATTGAAGAAATAGCTACTAATATTTTTCAATGGCCTTCTGAAAGGTTAAATCCTAAAAATGTAGCCAGTGTTTATGAAAATGATGCTTTTACAATGTTAGCAAATCAAGTTGCTACTGTATCAAGGAAGATAGACCAATTTGGGATAAATTTTTCTCAGCCAAACCTCATGATTGAAGAAAATTCATTAGGCCAAATGGTTAATTCTTATCCTTCACCAGAAACTGTGAATGCTATAATCAAACCTAACAACCCATATTCCAATTATTATAACCCAGGTTGGAAGAATCATCCAAATTTTAACTAGAATAACAATAATCAGGGTGGTGTTAATCAACAATGGGGGAACACCCAAGTAAACCCATTGGGGAATTATAACAACCAAGGTAATAATAATAATAAATTAACTTATCCTTCAGGTTATAACAATGCTTCTCAATTTAAGGAGAAGAAGTTGTCTATGGAAGAAGTAGTATCACATATGGGAAATCAATTACAAAATCAAAGTGCAACCATCAGAAATATTAAAAATCGATTGGGACAAATTGCAAAAGCCTTAAGTAATAGATCCCAAGGAATGCTTCCAAGTAATACTGAAGTGAATCCATGAGAAAAGAAGAAAGAACAAGTGAAACAATTCAACTAAGAAGTGGAAAAGAATTGGAAGGTAGAGTTCAAAAAGAAACTGAAGTAGAGAAAGAAGAGATTGAAAGACCTAAAGAGGACTCTCCAAAAGGTTTTGAAAGACCTATTTCTCAGAGACTTCGTCAACAAAAATTGGATTAGCAATTTTCAAAATTCTTGGAGATATCAAAGAAGCTTACCATTAATATTCCATTTGCTGAAGACCTAGAACAAACGCCAAGCTATGCAAAATTAATGAAGGATATTCTTAATAAGAAGAGGAAGTTTGTAGAAAATGAGACTGTTGCACTTAGTGAGAATTGCAGTGCGATAATTCAGAAAAAGCTTCCTAAAAAACTTAAAGATCCTGGTACTTTCACAATTCCATGTGCAACCGGAGAAAGATTCTGTGGAAAAGCTTTATGTGATTTGGGTGAAAGCATTAACCTTATGCCTCTATCAATATTCAAAAGACTGGGACTAAGAGAAACAAACCCAACTACTGTAACTCTGGGATTAGCAGATCGTTCGATAACATATTTTAAAGGAGTTATAGAAGATGTTTTTGTAAAAGTGGAAAAATTTATTTTTCCAGTGGATTTCATTGTGTTGAATATGGAGGAAGATAAAGAGATACCCATAATTTTGGGGAGACCTTTTCTAGCTACAGGGAGAGCCATGATAGATGTGCAAAAAGGGGAATTAACGATGAGGGTTAATGATCAGACTGTTACATTTAATATTTCAAAATCCTTGAAATATCCTGCAAGAGGTAAAGAAGATGAGTGTTATAGGATGGATGTTATTGATTATTTAAGTGAATTTCATCTCAAATCAAAATATGAAGAGAATGTTGAATGAGAAGAATTTGAATATAAGTAAGAAGAGGAGTTATTTAATTCTGAAGATTTCCAAGAAGAAGATTTATAGTATGTTCATGAAAATTTTGAATTGTTGGATATGACAGAGGAAGATAAATCTTATAGTCCAACAATTGAAAAACCTTTTGAACATGAGCTAAAAATGCTTCTTGAAAATTTGAAGTATGCTTTTTTAGGTGAATCCTCAACCTTGCCTATTATAATTTCTTCTCAATTAACTGAAAAAGAAGAAGAGAGTTTACTTGAAATTTTGAAGAAGTACAAGAAAGCCTTTGGTTGGACAATTGCTGATATTAAAGGAATCAGTCCTTCAATTTGTATGCACAGAATTCTTATGGAAGATAAATGCAAACCGCGGGCTGATCCCCAAATCAGATTAAATCATATTATGAAAGAAGTTGTTAAGAAAGAAATTTTAAAGTTGTTGGATGTTGGAATTATCTACCCTATTTCAGATAGTGCATGGGTTAGTCCTATTCACTGTGTTCCTAAGAAATGAAGAGTAACTGTGACTATTAATGAAAAGAATGAAATGATACCAACAAGACAAGTTACAGGGTGGCGAATATGCATTGATTATAGAAAATTAAATCTTGCCACAAGGAAAGATCATTATCCACTCCCTTTTCTAGATCAAAAGTTGGATAGACTGGTTGGGCATAAATACTTTATTTTCTGGATGGATATACTGGTTACCACCAAATTCAAATTGCTCCTGAGGATCAAGAGAAAACTATGTTTACCAGTCCTTATGGTACATTTTCTTTTAGAAGAATGCCCTTTGGTTTATGTAATGCCCCTGCTACATTTCAGAGATGTATGATGGCTATTTTTTGTGATTTAATTGAAAAAGGGATTGAATTTTTTTTTGAAATTTCATTTGAATCATGTTTAGAACATCTATCTAAAGTTCTAAAACGCTGTGAAGAAACTAATTTGGTCCTTAATTGGGAAAAATGCCAATTTATGGTAGCATGAGGAATTTTTTTGGGACATCAGATTTCAGAAAAAGTTTTGGAGGTAGATCCTATAAAAGTTCAAGTTATATCTAATTTACCTTGCCCAACCAATGTAAGGGGAATTAGAAATTTTTTAGGACATGTTGGATTCTACAGGCGTTACATTAAAGACTTTTCAAAAATTAAAAAACCATTATGCCATTTACTGGAAAAGGATGCAATTTTTAAATTTGATGATAACTGCCGTAAAGCCTTTGAAACATTAAAAGAAAAATTAATCACTGCACCTGTAATAATTTCACTAAATTGGGAAAACCTTTTGAATTAATGCGTGATGCTAGTGATTATGCTATTGGTGATGTTTTGGGTCAGAAATATGATTAAATTTTTAAAGTAATTTATTATGCTAGTAAAACTCTTAATGAAGCTCAAATTAATTATACCACTACTGAGAAAGAGTTATTAGCTATAGTATTTACCTTCGATAAATTTTGATCATATTTAATTGGAACTAAATGTGTTGTGCATACTGATCTTTCTGCTATCAAACACTTAATGAAGAAAAATGATGCAAAACCGAGACTGATAAGATGGATTCTTCTTTTGCGAGAATTTGATTTTGACATAGTAGATATGAAGGGTTCTGATAATCAAATTGTTGATCATTTGTCCAGGCTTGAAATTGATAAATCTCTCTATGATATTGAAGAAATTAATGAACATTTTCTTGATGAAAAACTGTTCACTGTTAAAGAAAGGAATGTTCTGTGGTATGCAAACATATTAAACTTTATTGTTAGTAATATTATACCCTATGGTCTGACATATCATGAAAAGAAGAAATTTTTGTCTGATGCTAAGACTTATTTTTGGGATGACCCATCTTTATATAAACAAGGAAAGGATCTTATAATTTGAAGATGTGAACCTTTGGAAGATACTTATGAAATTATTCAAAAATTTCATGATTCTGATTATGGGGGACATTTTGGAAGTGATAAAACTGCATATAAAATATTACAGTCAGGATTTTATTGGCCTACAATTTTTAAGGATGTGAATGATTATTTTAAAAATTGTGATAGATGTCAGTGTGTAGGCAATATTTCTAAAAGAAATGAGATGCCCCTCAATTATATGTAGGAAGTTCAAATATTTGATGTTTGGGGATTAGATTTTATGGGACCATTTACACCATCTTTCAGAAATGTGTATATTCTGATAGCAACAGATTATGTTTCCAAATGGATTGAAGCTATTGCTTTACCTTGATGTGATGCTCAAAGTGTTGCAAAGTTTTTAGAAAAGAATATATTTTGCAGATTTGGAATACCAAGAGTAATCATAACTGATGGGGGAAGTCATTTTAGAAATGCGATTATTGGGAAGTTAGCAAATAAATATCATATTAATCATCGCATTGCTACTACTTATCATCCGCAGACAAGTGGTTTGGTTGAATTATCCTGCCATGAAATTAAAAGAATATTGAAAAAAACTGCTAATCTAAATAGAAAGGATTGGTCAATTAAACTGGAATATGCTTTGTGGTCCTATAGGATTTTTTACAGAACATCTATAGGAATGTCCCCACATAGGCTGATTTTTGGAAAAGCTTGTCATTTACCTTTTAGACTTGAGCATAAAGCTTATTGGGCTATTAAAGAGTTCAATTATAATTTGAAAGATGCTGCTGAAAAGAGATTATTGCAATTGAATGAGCTTGAAGAAATAAGGAATGAATCTTATGAAAATGCTAAGATTTATAAGGAAAATATGAAATTATGGCATGATCGAAAGATTCTTCCCAAAAATCTTGTACCAGGACAACAAGTTTTGTTGTATAATGCTAAATTGAGAATATTTTCTGGAAAACTTAAGTCCAGGTGGATGGATCCATTCATTGTGAGAAAAGTTTATTCTTGTAGAGCTATAGATACTCAAGATCCTAAGATTGGAAAAATATTTAAAGTTAACGGACATAGACTTAAACCATATTTTTCAGTCAATAAATCTAAATCTGATGAGAATTTAATGTTGGGTCACTCAGAATGAGTTCTGGGTATGTCAGGATGAAGATGTTAAAACAAGCGCTTTATGGGAGGTAACCCATATTTATCGGTGTGCTTTGCTTTATGTTTGTTTTGTGTGTTTTGTTTGCTTTGTTTGCTTTGTTTTTATGTTTTTAATGGTAGTAATTTGGAGTTTTTAAACTTAAGTAGAGTTTATTTGACCTTAATTGATGATTTGGAAAAGTCAGAATGAGAATTTGGACACTTAGCGGACCTGTGCTAAATTGTACACTGGCGGCTAAGCGCCGACTAGTTGGCGCTTAGGTGCCACAGTTATAAAAAATGTGAAAATTATGGATCTAGAAGCCTAGAACGTGGGGGAGAAGTTATGGGAGTTATTTAGAAGATTCTAAGCGTCTAAAGGAATATTCTCGCATCTCTCAAGTCTATGAAAAGGACTAGACTTAATAGAAACACTTACCCTAAGTCCAAATTTCATTTCTGAAGTTTAAGAAGAAAATTTTGAAGAGCACCATGTCTTCCTGGGAGAACGAGATGAAGAAGAAGCAAGATTCTGATAAAAGTAAGTTCATTAGTGATAGTGCTAAGGAGTTATTTAATGGATATCTGGCTGTTAGTATTTAAGGTATAGCAGAGATGATTGCAAAAATTGATGCCCGAGTGACTTCAATGGAAGCAAAAATCAATGATATTACCTTACATCTGGATCACATAGGATGGCAACTTAAGATGCAATTCAATCATTCGAGGTATGTGGAAGAAATAGATAAAGCGATGTTTGTGAAAAATAAATGGATTGAAGAAGATGATATAAGAATGAACAATGATCGCCCGTTATATTAAATCTACTTTCCTGAAGGGTCAAATGAGAATAATAGTGGTCCTGGTTATATTCAACCTAATGGAGAGTGGAATTAAATGTATTTTGTTTGTATATGTTTCGTGTCTTAATGTGTTATGTTAGTGTTCTTGTGAGTTCAAGTTTAATGTGTTTAGTGTTTTTATATATGCCTAATGATGTGTTGGGTACATCTTAGAGATGTATACTTATCAGTTTAATATTATAGTGTCTTGTATTTTGAGAATTTTATCCTTTATGTTTGGATAGAAATTCTAGTGTTGTATTAAATGTTATGTTTGTTTTGAATATAAGTTTGTGTTTGTGAAAGTTGTGTGGAATCAATAGTTATTAAACTTTGATTTGGAGTATTAGAAGATTTGTGGGGAAAAATAATTATTGTGGACTAATTAAGGGTAATTATCAAGGTGATTTAGTGCATCTACCTTAATTATAAAAATTTGGATACTGGTGGCTAAGCGCCAGAATGCCGGCACTTACGTGCCAAATTTCGTGACCAAGCGCCGATAGTTCGCGCTTAGGCGCTAGTTCACGAAAATTGATTCCCGAAAGTTAAAAACCCGAAAATTGCCATTTTCAACTGCCCCATCATCTTCAACCTTTGCTTTGTTGTGTAAGAGGAGCCTAGGGTATCATATTGTGGATCATTTAATAGTCGATCTCAACAAAAACTGTTAGATTTGGATTCCTTGAGGTAAGAGAACTACTCCAAAGTAAAAATTTTTTATTTTCACCATGTATTTTGAGTACATTATGGAAATAATTTAAATCACTATTCATGGAGAAAATTTGAGGAAAAGCTTGATAAATTGCTTGGATTTAATGAAAATATCTTTTGGAAGATAATTTAGTAAGTTTAGTTTGATTTTGGAATTTATGGTGAATGCTTCGTGAATTTTAGAGATGGCTCCAAAGTCAAACCGCGCTCTTGATAAGACGAAGTTTGATTCTGACAATTTTGTTAGTTTGAGGGGTGAGGAATGATACGTCGATGCATTGCAATCACGTAAGTTGATTCCTGAGTGAGTATTTAGTAAGCCAGGAGAGGTGATTGAAGATATGATTGCAAGAAGAAAGCGGCGAATTCTCGTTGCTTCTCCATTGTTCTTTGTTGTTTCTGTGGTAAGAGAATTTTATGTAAATTTACCTGTTGTAGAGGACAATCTAGTGATGGTTAGGAGGCATGAAGTAAACTTTTCATCAGGTGCAATCAATACCTTTTATGGACTACATCTTGATATGTTTTGTTTTTATTCTAACTATCATCCTTCGGAAGGAGAATTAGATGAAATTATGGAGTTTCTGACTGATGGAAGAGGATTATGGAAAATTACAAATGAAAGCAGTGTGAACTTTCCTGCTTCCAAATTGAATGTCATTTCTAAGGCATGGCATTATTTTATCTCATCTAAGTTGTTACTTTCAAGTCACACTAGTGAAGTGACTAGAGAAAGAGCGGTGTTGAACCATTGTATTCAGCATGGGAAGCCTATTGATATTGGAAGCATAATTTATGATTTTGTTTTGAACTGTGCTAGATCAACCATGACTGCAGGTATGGGATTTCCTACCTTGATTCGTTCACTTTGTGAAAGATCTGGAGTAAAATTTGAAACCTGGGAAGAGGAACTCAGCCATTGAGACCAATTACTAGTGTAAATGTTGGTGCTTACACTGTACATTCAGAGTTTGGTTGGAGAGGAGGATTTGGTAGGGCATCTACTGCTTCTGCTTCTGCTTCTTCTACTTCTACTTGTCGTGCTTCTACTCCACGTGCTTCATCATCAACTGATTCACAGACTGGTTTATTAAAAAAGATTTTGAAAAAAAATGAGTCTTACTCGAGAGCATGTGAGAGATATGGATGTTAAGTTGGATAATGTTGAGAGATATATTGTAAAACATGATGAATATGAGGAGAATTATCAGCAATACTTGGATAGACCGATTAGAGGAGATCAGAGTGCTGAGATTCCACCTCATCCATTCTATATACCTTATGTGTCATCCAGAGATTGGAACGAGCAAGATGATGATGATGAGGAGGATGAAGAGTAGTTGTATGTGTTTTTGCATTAGTTATTGTGTTGTTGTGTTGTGTTTTTGTATGCTTCATCTATTATTTTTTTTTATGATTGTATTGTGATGTAAACCTTGATAGTATGCAGATTGTAGTTGTACTATTTATCTGTTATTCATATTCAGGTATTGTTGTTATTTTGGTATGGATTCATATGTTGTTGTGTGGTAGTGTGTAATTGTAAATGTTTTTTATGTGTATGTTATGTCAGAGTTTTTAATAGTGTGTACTTTAATTCAAAAAACTGTTAGGAGATTATAAACCACTATTAGGAACTTCTACTTAGGAAAACTACATGTTTAAAATTCTTCAAATTCTACAATCATCTGTTATCTGTATCAGTGTGTTATTTTAGTTGGTGTGTATTTGCTTTGAAAACCTCCACTACTGTAGAAGTCTTTTGAATTTTTTACTTTTCTTATTATAAAAAAAAAGAAAAAGAAAAATGTTTTCAAAAACTAAATTTGATTTGATGTTACTCATGTTATTTGAATTGTTATACTTGCATATTAGGATATTAAAAATTCCTGGAAGCATGTTATGTCATTTTTTTATTTTTCACCCCTGTATCATTTCTTATGCTTAAATGTTTTATCTTAATTAAATATTTAAATTTTGAGGGGGGCATTTTAAAAGCAAAGATTTTCAAAAACCTAAAATATTTTTTGATTCTCAAGGATACTTAAAATAAATCTTATTTTTGATTGAGAACAATTATGTACATGAAATTATATTAGGGAAATAAATTTTTGAATATAGAAATGAATAAAAGAATTTAGTTAAAATTTATAGTAATCGTGAAATACTTAAAGTTAAAATTTTCTTAATGAAGAGGTGTTAAATAAAGTTAAACTATCTTTAGTAAGAAGTTCTGTATTTTTGAATAAATAGAAGATTTGACTTTTATTCTTCAAAGCTTTAATTTATTTTATTGTAGAGTAATTTTTAAATACTATTATTATGATTTTTAAGTGAAAGGTGTATATCTAACCTTTATTTTAAATGGAAGGGTGGAATTCAAAATCATTAAAGGCCTATCCAGATATAGTTATCCTTACCTTATAAAAGAAAAAAGAAGTGAAAAAATGAAAAATAGTATATGAAAAGGGAGGAGAAGCTTGAGGATTTAAGGGCCTAATCAAAAATTGGTTTCATACCTAAAGTTTAAGATATAAGATCAGAGAAAATCTAAAGCTTAAAGTTGTAATATAGTAAGTAAAATTATTTTTCAAATAAAGATTTTTAAGTGAGAAAAATAAATGTTTGAATCCTATATTTTGAAAAATCTACAAATATTTTTGAAATAGATAGATACTTATATTTATCATTTTCTTTTACTTAAGAACTTTCTAAACTTTAAGTTGGTTTTAATTACGGAAATTTTTTCTAAATTGGACTATTCCATTTCTAGAACAAAGTTTTGTTATCTTCCTAAGAAACTCATTTCATAATTTTCATGCTAAATTGTTTTATGGGATTAACTGTCTCTTAAGGACGAGTAACATTTTAAGTTTTGGGGATTTTGATACACCTAAAATATATAGTATTTTTATGCAGATTTTTATACCTATTTTTAATGATATTGCACTTTAATGGAAGGTATTTTGTGTTTTTCTTGCAGGTTTGATGAAAATAGATGGTCATGATGAAAGGAGGAAATATGGATCAAATTTGGAGCAAAAAATGAAAAATAAAAAATTTCGCACTAGCGGCTAAACGTCGTTGGGTCGGCGCTTAGCCGCCACAGTTATAAATCAAACTTTAATTAGATTTGGCACCAAATTCAAAAAGGAATGGATGCAACTCTTAGTGGTAACGTCCATTACTTCCTTTGAGCAGCAAATTGGAATGAAGTGGTGCATTCCTTGGTAGATACATCGAATCTGGACACATTTTGAAGAGACACCAAGGCACCTTTTGGTTCACTATTTAAAGAGATTCTCAGAAGTGAAGAAGTAAAGAATTTAAGAGGCTTTTCACTGTATTTCAAAGAGAGGAATTTAAGATATTCTTCCATTGCATTTTAAGTTTTTATTTAGAGTAGGAGTAGAGAGTAGGAAGGAGAAAAGGGTCAGAGTTAGGAGTTCTTCTCCCACTTCTTTTCTTTCTTTTAGTTTAGTTTTTATTGAAGTCTGAAGTCTATATTCCGAGTCATTAGAGTTTGGAGACTTGCTCTGAGGATTAGTTTAGCGAAGAGTGAATGTTTAAGAGGAACTTCCTTAGTCTTGTGGAAAGGATTTTCAGATAAGTGTTTACTTTTATTTTGTTTATCAATACTTGCTTTCGTTTATTATTTTTCTTATCATTTTTAATTTCAAATCAATGTGTTTTTACATTTTCCCAATGCATTCTAAGTAGTTTACTTTATCTTTTTCTTTCTTAAAATGAAGAAGTAATTAATTTAAAGAGAATTGTTGTGGAAAGTATTAGTGTTTAAAAGTTGGAAGAAGTTGTGAAGATTTTTTCTGAGAACTTTGTTTACTTCTTAATTTAGCCTGTTAAGTTGTAAAATTTCTTGAGATTAGGTAAGATCCATTGCGGTATTATCTCATTAAAGTTAGTAGGAATCACATGCAATTATATGGGTGAGAACTGTAGTTCATATAAGTGAATGCAATATTAGAAGATAAATTTATAAAAGGGAGAAAAATTAGAGGATTTTAGAGTGACACGCTAAAACCACCTAATTTTGTTTGAAGTTTTGGTTTTGTTATGAGAAGTTAGCCCCCATGTGGTGGGAATGTAGGGAACTCTAGAGTGAGAGACTGGTATCTTCCCTGCCTAACCATGCTCAAAATAATATAAATTTCAAATTAACCTATGTTCTTTATAGAACCAAGTAAGTGTAAAGAACACATTTGCTTCTATCTGTCACAACAAAATTTAAATACTTCCACAGCAATACTTTAAGAATTATTACTACTTCATGAAAGGAAAGAAAAAGATATTTTAGTTAATAGTATTTTTACATCCAGTGTTATTAGTTATTGAAACCTTTACTTTCATTGCTTTGCATTTTATTAAGAAAATTGCAAAAGACAAATCAATTTTCTAAAACTTTTCAAAATTAAGACATACAAGACATACTATTTCAAAGACAATTAAAGAAATTAAAAATATAATTTTCTAAATTCCTTTAAAGATTTTCAACTTTTCCCTGTGGGTTCGATATCTCAGAGCTTGATCAGAAAGTCCTATATTACTTGATAAACGATACGTATACTTGTGTAGTATCCCTATTATAAAAACATAATTTTCATATCGTAAATCATTAGTGCATTTATCCAGTCAATCCATGAATCATATTATCTCTAAAGTGGGATCCACCGTCAATAATGATAATTCTCGGCATTCCATATCTTGTAAAAATATTTTTCATTAAAAATTTTGAAACACTTCGAGCATCACATTTGGGTAAAGCTATTACTTCAATCCATTTTGATACATAATCCACTACAATCAATATATATATGTTCCCAAATAAAGGAACAAATAGTCCCATAAAATCTAATCCACATACATCAAAATTTCAACTTCCAACGTAAAATTCAGAGGCATTTCATTTCTTCTTGAAATATTACATACTCGCTGTCATCGATCACATGTATTAATATATTTATTAACATCCCTAAAAAGACTAGGCCAATAGAATCTAGATTATAAATTTTTATGTGTAGTTTTGTCAGATCCAAAATATCCCCAAAATTCAGAATCATGGTATCTTTGAATAATTGGTTCAATTTCTTCGTAAGGAACATCTCCTAATAACTATATCCTTGCATTGTTTATATAAATATGGGTCATCCCAAAAATAAAATTTGTCATCATATACAAATTTTTTCTATTGTTGCTTTGGTAATTCAGGTAGTAAATTATCACTTACAATATAGTTCACAATATCAACACATCAAGATAAATTTTCCTTAATATTGTGAAGTTATTCATAAAAAAACATTTCTGTGATTTCATCTTCAAAAACAGATAGTTCATGTTGTTCCAACCAAGATAAAGAATCAGCTCTTTGGTTGTCAAATCCATTTCTATCTACTATTTGGATTTCAAATTCTTGCATTAGAAGTACCCATCTAATTAATCATGGTTTAACATCATTCTTTTACATTATTGTTGACCTCATTTTTGATGAGGTATTTTTCTCCTCTCTTTAGTACTTAGGATCTAGCCTTAGGCTTTTCCTTTGACTAATCTTAGAGGACTAGAAGTGGAACCCACCCCTTTAGAAATTCAAACATCTCTTGACTCCCTGCAAACCCCATAAGCCTGATTGTAGACCCCTAATCACCTAGAGAGTTGAAATCAAATGTGGAGGTTTAAAGGATGAGTTCCCTATAGGACTTCTTGGCCTTAGGAATACCCTAGGTGGCCTGGTCTAGTGAGGGTTGACTTGCACATACAATACACTCTCACACACATTCCAAGTACTAAAACCACACTCTCACCCAACTTGACTTCCTGACTCATGTAGGTAATTCACATGGATGGTTCTTAACCCCTAAGCCTCTAGCTAAGAGTGTTAGGAAGAACATAGTGAATGCCTCAAATGAGTCCTCTAATGGCTCATATGGGCTTAATATGGCTTCATGGCTCAACCAAAGTGATTCCATTTTACTCCAATTTGATCAATATTCATTTCTCCAAAATTTTAATTTTTGACCCCCGGGGCCCTACACCTACTAAACCTACCAAAAGCCCTTGAAACTACCCAAAATCTACAAAATTACCTAAATTAACAAAAATTACTCAAAATCAATACTAAACATTTTCCCCCACTCAAATTTATCATCCATAGCCAAAAATATCAAAAAGTTCAAAAGTACCCCACAATACTCTCCAAATACCCAAAATGCCTTTCTTAGCCCAAAAATCCAAAAATTCAGAAAATTCTAAAAAAATTTCAAAAAATCTCAAATATTCCCAACTTTATTTTGTTCAACTACACCATGGGCCTATTTTGCGAATTTACCCCACTTTTACCAAAACCACTAATTTGGGGCCATTTTAAACCCAAATGAACCCAATGTCAAACCAAACCACCCCAATTAACCTCAATTTTGGTCCAATTCAATTCTAAACTTCCATTCAACATCCCTAATATCAATTTAGAACAAATAAAATTCCAATTTGATTGACATTTGAGCCCAATTTCAATTTGAAGCTTAAGGCCCAATTTTGGCCCATGACCTAAACCTAGCTCAAACCCATCCAATTCAACTCCAATTGGCCCCAAATCTTTTCTAAAACCTTCCTAACACCCCCATAAACAAAATACTAACTTGATTTACCCAAAATTTTAACCTAAACTCCACCCAAACCTAACTCAAAACAAAAATCCCTTAAATTGACCTAAGTCCAAACCTAACCCAAATGGGCCCAACTCCTAAAATTAGAGCCCAACCAAAGTTGAAAACTCTTTGTGACACTCCCATGAACATTTCTCAACATTAATTTTACATCGAATTCAACTTTAGCCCAACCTTAACCCAAGTTAGCCCAATTTGGCCCACTTTGGCCCCTTTAACTAAAAAGCCCAAATTCAACCAAATTCTACTCCAAATCACACCAAATTGATTCCAAACCATTCATGAAACATCCCTAAACCAATTGCAACATTTATTTGATATGGTCCTTCACAAAATTTTCATCCAAAAGCCCACTTCCCTAATTCACTTTAAAAGCCCATCTAAAACCATTTCAAAGAGCCCAAAATCTATCCTAAAGCCCATATGACATTTTCATTTGCCATCCATTAAATCAAAGTCATTCCTTAAGTTCCAATCCCATCATCAAATGATTCCAAATCAAGCCTCATGCCAAATCACCCCTAAATGCCAAAAATCCCAAAATCCCTTTCTCATGCAAGTAAGCCAAGCCATTCCCAAGCCATGAGCAAGCATTAAAGCCATGCACAAGCCACATGAAGCCATGTGAATCAATTTACACATCATCATACCTTTAATTGCAAAAGGAGGAGCTTCTTTAAACCCCCTTAAAAAAGTTTTAACCCTTTTAATGCTTCACCTTAATCCATGATTAATCCAAATATTCATGGATAGTGACTTCACTACCCTTTCCTAGCTGACTTCTTTGACCTCCCTCAGCCCAAATCAGTCCCTTGGTGGGTGCACCAAGCCCAAATACATGAGTTGACCGAAATCAAGCCAAAATGACCCTTACCCCATGCTATTTTAATCAAACCTCCTTACACATGGCAATAGCCAATTTCTTGCACCAAACCCCAGCCCTAACCTCACTAGTCAAGATGGTGACCAATGCCTGACCGGCTAGCCACCACAGTCGACGGAAAACGCCATGGCCGAAAGCTCCATGTGAGCTAAACTTTCCAATTCTACCTTGCTGACTTGTCTCAACCCAAATGGACAGCATAGCTGTTCTTCTCCTCCCTTGAACAGCTGATCCCAGCCTCCAATTGCCTCTGGGAAGCCCTCCAGCCATGCCTATTTGAGGAGTTTAACCAGACCTTAAGGAAACTCTGCCAAAATCATTCCAGACCCCTCTTCAGACATAGAGAACTTGATCCCCACTGAAATCCAGCCCTAAAACCCTCTCTGTGAGTTCAATTTCTGAGTTAAAAATATACCCAAAAAATAGGACACTTCACCATAGTGAGCCAATCTCCAAATTGATTGGTCCTACACCTTTACCAGACCAAGAGGAGAAGTTCCCCAGCAAAAGCCCCCTCACCAGGTCAGCCATTGCTTCCAGCCTCTAAGCTTTAAGATCGGCCTTGGTCACTTTCATACCTAGGCAATTCCCCAGGGCCAGGGACTTCATTTGGAGCTTGCCTGGACTTAATCGAAGGTGTAACAACTCTTAGATCGAAGCTTCACTTCTCTGAGCAAAGGTATGAACTCACTCTTCCTCCCGAGCTTCCAGCAATTCTCCATTTTGTTTAAGTTAATTTCATAGCTTATAAACCGTATGGATGTGTTCGTCTCTTCAAGACGAATCCATAGAGCATAAGAACACGAAAATCCATTGAGAATCGAGTGAGATCTTAGGGTTTTAGTGTGGACAGTCACGGGTGCACACTAGTCGTAGATGATGACCGGGAACCGTTGGATCGCGCGTGTATTGAGCAGATGGTTCAGATTGCGCTGGACCAGGGAATGTTACATGAACCGCGGGTCCCTAGAGCTCTGAGTCGGATGGCGGCGTCAAATAGGAAAGCACCGCGTGGGCTTTCGGAGCTGCCGATGTTGTGCTGGCATCGCGTGGATAAGTAGATAAATGTGGTATTTTTGAATTATTTAAATGCCCAGAACTTCAAAAATTCATATCTTTGCATAGGAAAATCACAAAAATAAAATAAAAATACCCTCTTACTCAGTGAACAGAGGAGAATAATGTGGAAAAGAAATCAAATTAATTGGATGAGTATTTTATTTTTAATAATTTATTTACTAATTTTAGTATTTTGATTCTTCATTTGCATAGACAATTCACCATGGCATGAGACCATAGGGCTTTTGAAGCCTCAGATCTTGGGAACATTCCCTGAATTTTTCAAGGTCAGAGGGCATCTCTGTGAAAAGTTATTGAATTTTCAATTTCATGTCACTGTTTTAGGTATTTTAATCTCAATAATTACCATGTTGTGAAATAAATTCTAGGAAAATTTGGTGATGTTCCTTAGGACTAAAAGACCCTATGAAAAATATATTTTGAGTTAATTCATTCATAATAACCTTAATTGGCCTAAACCCCTAAAATTGAATTTGAATTAATTAGGGTTAATCACACATCAAATTGACTTGAGAAAAATTCTCCACTGATCTTTAGGGTTAGAGAGACCTCGCATAAAAATTTGAAATCAATTGGACTTGATTAAACCAATCAAATTGATTAATTAAGCCTCACAAGCAAAAAGAAACTTTAAAAATTCATAACTCAAAAATACTTTTAAAAAATTCACAAAAATAGTTTTGGGGCTTCTCTGATATCAGGGGAGTTTAGAAAAATTAAAATTGTAATTTTCTAAAAAAGTTGATTTTTCATATTATTTTAATATTTTAAAAATTAAAAAATAATAAAAATCATAAAAGTATTAAGAATTATAAAAATATCACATTTTGATTCCTAATCACTTAGGAACAAACCAAATATTTTTCCTAAGTCCCTAGGTTAAGATATTGAATTTTAAAGGCTTAATGTAAAATTTAATATTAAAAAATGAGTTTTTAACCTTTTTCACTAAAATAATTCCAGTAAATCAAAGAAAAATCAGAAAATTATAAAATTTATTTCTCAGAACTCCTTGAGGATAGAGAGATTTAATAAAAATATAAAATTTATTTTTCAACTCTAATTTTATTTTATAATTAATTAATACTCTAAAACTCAAAATAACTATAATAAATAAAATGTAATTCAAAAAATTACCAAAATTGGTCCAAGTGGTCCTCTAGTCATTAGGAATATCCCATAATTTTCTTAAGGGTAGAAACCTTTCCTTGGTCATGTTGTTGAATTTTCGTTGAAAAACTCCTATTTTCTACTAAAAATAATTATATAAATAAATTAAATTCAGAAAAATCACATTTTCTCCTCTAATATCTTAATAGACATGTGAGTGAGGTGACATAAAAATTTCAATTTCATTTGATCTCAATTTAGTGAGTTATGAAATAAATAAGCTTAAAAGGACATAAAGGTAATTAAAAATTTTATCCCTTAATTAAAATTTAGGTTTAATCAAAATGGGGAGGGGGGGGGGGAAAAATATTTAATTTTAAACTTTCTCTTGGATGATTGAAACTTAGGAAAATTAAGGAGTAGAAACCCACTAAACATTTTGAAAATATCAAAAATGAAACTTTAATTAATTAAATAATTTAAATTTTGGAAAGAATATATTTAAATTTGGATCATTAAAATAGGGATATTATTAAGAGGATATTTATACTTTAATTTAAAAATCCCTAAATAAGTCACTTTAAAAATACTTATTTCTTAATTAAAAATTAAAATAATAATCCAAATTGATAATTAAAATTAACAATTAAATTAAACTAAATTAAAATTAAATTAAATTAAATTAAATTAAATTAAATTAAATTAAATTAAGTTAAATTAAATTAAATTAAATTAAATTAAAGTAAAGTTAAATTAAAATTAAATTAAATTAAATTAAAATTAAATTAAATTAAATTAAAATTAAATTAAATTAAAATTAAATTGAATTAAAAAATTAAATAAATTTAAATTAAATTAAAATTAAAAAATTAAATTAAACTAATATTAAATTAAAATCAAATTGAATTAAAATCATTTAACAACAAACATAAATGAAATCATTAAGAATTAAATCTAAAATAATTTGAACACTATTCCAAACTTAAAATTATTAATTAAAACCTCATTATTAAATTAAAACACTTTAAACCATTAACTCAAACTTTTAATTAAGAATGATTAAAAATCTCGATAAACCAACTTGCCCTTAAAGGTTTTGATTGTTATAGCTCTTAAATAGAGTATTGAGTGAGATGCCACTTCATTCATCAGGTAATCAAATACCTAAGTTCACTGAGCAAGAATTAAAGTTTAACTAAACTCCTGGATGATTAATTCACCTGTACAACTAAATTTACTTGGACTCAAAACAATCCCAGAAATATTGAAAAGATGTTTAGAACTTGTCCTAAGCACTTCCTCAATATGACGGATGTTTTAGAAGAACAACTAAATTTAATTGTTCTTTAATGAAGAAAATCATCGATAAACAAAACACAAGAACCTAGACATCATAGGAGATGACTAGTTATAAAATTAGGAATTTGGTAGACAACAAAAACCCTCCCCTTAGCTTTACCTAGGTACTTGTTGAAATATTTAAATGCCTTAACATTTGTTTTAAGCGCAACTTGGGATGACAGGAAGACCCTCCAGGAACACTTTTATTTAATTGCAATTTACTTTATTGCAATTTACTTACATGCACTGTACTTTACTTTTCTTGCATGTTAAATAAGACTGTTGCATGAAAACCAAAACCTTTAGGATAGTCCCTAAACTGAAACCAAAAATAAATTAAAAGTCATTGTGAGATAAAATTCACCGCCACAACATTTAAAAATGTAAAACAACTCAAAATTTAATCACAAACATAACAACAAAACTACAATTGCAACTAAATTAAAACGTCTCGTTGAATGATCGGGAATACCTCGGATGATGTAACCCACATGTTGCTAACGGGATTTCCCACGGTCTAAATGAAAGTGTGGAACTCATTTAGTTGAGTTTAGCAAATTCATTTGGACTAAATGAATTCAATGAAAATAACGATGCCGGGATGACGGAACCGCGGGATCTTAATCGGTTCTGTTTAAACAACATTACATTTTGTTTTAATTAAAATATTAAAACAATATTTGGACTTTAAGATTTCTAAACCAAAACACTTTTCTCATCTCTTGATTTTCACCTTCTACAACTAAACCTTTGCAACAACTAGAGCTCGGAGCATGGTGGGCAGCTCGACCATCGTCATCAGCAAAACAACTCTACATCAGCTAAACTTTCTTAGTTTTAAATAACCAAGCCATAGGACTTCGAGGTAGTTTGCCTAGTGCAACATAAATCCTCAACCTTTTCATTAGGCATTTGCATAATCATGTTATGAAAATTAAGCCCTAGCCGGTCTTAGGACTCCGAGGTAGTCGTTCGGTACTACTTAAACCCTCACATCTTCGAGGCTGTTTGTATGATTGTGTCATACGAATATAAGTCATAATTAATTAAAATTGGCAGGATTGCAATATTAAATAAAATCCCAAATTGAAGCCAAACAATAGGATAGTTTGGGAAGTTGCCAAGATTCTTCATAGATCCTCAACTTCTCCTATTTCTCATCCTTTGGATTCATGAAAATAACTGTTCTAAATTTGATCCATTCCCTATTGAAATTTCCAAAAAACAAATCCTTTGAGAACCTTAAACTTTGAAATTCTTAAGAGCAAAACCACTAATCATTATCGAGAGTTTTATTAAATGATTCCCGCCATTTAAGATGTAATTAACTATAGGGGCTTGCCCTTATAGGGAACTTTAAGAACCCAGGTAATATAAACCCTGTTTAATTCATTTATATTAAGTAGGGGAACTTGACGGCTTATAAAATTGGTTCGCAGACCAAACGGATGTCACAAATCTTCTAGTTTATTTAATCAAGCCCCATCGTCAAGTAGTGTGTCTATTCTTCGGGATAGATACACGGTCTGTGAAGCGGTGCTCATTTATATAAACTATTTGGGATGTGAGATCAGTTTGATTTCATATCTTAAAATTTTCAAACTTAGAATTATTTTCAAAATTAAATGCTACTTTCCAAATTATATATATATATATTTAAATTAAATTTAAAATTTAAAATTTAAAATTCGCCGATAATTTCTGTTAGGCGATCCCTTTTCAAAAAACAACACACAAACCTAAAAAATATGCCGACAATTAAGTATTTGATAACAGAATGGTCTGTATGCATTATACATTTAGTTTCAATTAAGTATGGCCCAAATTATTCAAAACCATATGCAATCACTAATAACTCTATTTCAATAGTGGTATAATTAATTTGAGCATCATTAAGAGTTTTACTAGCATAATATATAAGTTTGAAAATTTTATCATAACTTTGTCCTAAACAACTCCAATTACATAATCACTAGCATCACACACAAGTTCAAATGGTTTCTCCCAATCAGGTGAAACTATTATAGGGGTAGTGATTAATTTTCTATCAATAATTCAAACTCATTTAAATATTTTTCATTAAAATCAATTTTTATATCTTTCTCTAATTGTTGGCACAAAGACTTAGTAATTTTTGAAAAAACTTTAATATAACGCCTGTAGAATCTAGCATGTCCTAAAAAACTTCTAACTCCTCTGACAGTAGATGGAGGTGGTAGTCTCGTGATGATTTGAATCTTTGCAGGTTCTACTTTCAATTCCATATTTAGAAATTTTATGCCTAAGCACAATTCCTCCTGCAACCATAAATTGATATTTCTCCAAATTTAGAACTAATTTGTTTTTCACATAACTCCAAAACTTTAATTAAAATAGCCAGAACTTTAAAAATGCATATCTTTGCATAGAAAAATCATAAAAATAGACTAAAAATGCTTTCTTACTCAGTGAATAGAGGAGAACAATGTGGAAATGGCTTTGAAGGCATATTTTTTACGTTATGTGTTTAATTTTTGAAAAAGGGGTCGCCTAACAGAAATTGTGCGGCGAATTTTTAATTTAATTTAAATAAATAATTTGAAAAGTAATATTTGGTTTTTGAAAATAATTTTAAATTTGAAGATTTTAAGATATGAAATCAAACCGATCTCACATCCTAAATAGTTTATGTAAATGAGCACCGTACCATAAACCGTGTATCTATCCTAAGTATAGACACACTACTTGATGGTGGGGCTCGATTAAATAAACTAGAAGATTTGTGACATTCGTTTGGTCTGCGAACCAATTTTATAAGCCGACAAATTCCCCTGCCTAATATGAAAACATTAAACAGGGTTTATATTACTCAGGTTCTTTAAAATTCCCTATAAGGGCAAGCCCCTATAGTTAATTACATCTTAAGTGACGAGAATCACCTAAGAAAAGTCTCGATAATAATCAGTAATTCTACTCTCAAGAACTTCAAAGTTTATGTTTTCAAAGGAATGAATTTTGGAATTTCAATAGGGAGTGGATCAAATTTGGAACATTTTATTTTGGGAATTCAAAGGAAGAAAAGGTAGGAGAAATCACAGATTCGAAGCGAACTTCGATAATTTCCCGACTATCCTATTGTTTGGCTTGAATTTAGGAAAATCCTAATATTTATTTAATGTTTTGATCTTGCCAATTTTAATTAATTAGGACTTATACTTATATGATAGAATCATACAAATGGCTCGGAAGATGTGAGGGTTTATGTCGTATCGGACGACTACCTCGGAATCTCAAGTCCGGTTAGGGCTTAATTTGCAATGCAAATGCCTAACGAAGAGGTTGAGGATTTATGTTGCACTAGGCAAACTACCTCGAAATCCTAAGGCTTTGTTGTTTAATTCTAAGACAGTTTTGCTGCTGTAGATTCAGGTTTTGCTGACGACGATGGACGTGCTGCCCACCATGCTCCAAGCTCCTTGTTGTTGCAGAGGTTTGGTTTTAGAAGTCAGAAATCAGGAGATGAGAGAAGTGTTCTGGTTTAGAGAAGGTCTTAATTTCCAAGTGTTTTTTAATATTTTAATTAAACAAATCTTAAAGTTGATTATAACAACACTTCGTTAAGATCCCACGGTTCCATCCTTCGAGCATCGTTATTTTTATCGGATTCACTTAGTCTAGATGAATTTTCTAAACTCAATCGAATGAGTTCCACACTTTCATTTAGACCGTGGGAAATCTCGTTAGCAACACGTAGGTTACATCATCCGAGGTATTCCCGATCATCCAACAAGACGTTTTAATTTAGTTGTAGTTGTAGTTTTGTTGTTCGTTTGTGATTAAATTTTGAGTTGTTTTATATTTTGAAATGTTGTGGCGGTGAATTTTATCTTGTAATGACTTTTAATTTAGTTTTGGTTTCGGTTTTAGGGACTATCCTAAAGGTGTGGGTTTTCATGCAACAGTTGTTTATCATGCAAGAAAAGTAAGTGCGATGCGATTAAATAAATTGCAATAAGGTAAATTGCAATAAAATAAAAGCGTACCTGGAGGGTCTTCCCGTCATCCCAAGCTGCACTTAAAATACAATTAGAATATTTAAGCATTTAAAGCAAGTTCCTAGGTAAAGCTAAGGGAAGGGTTATGGTTTTCTACCAAGGTCCTACTCCTATAGCTAGTCATCTCCTATGACGTCTAGGTGTCGGTATTTTGGTTTGAGGACGATTTTCTTCATCAAAGAACAATTAAGTTCAATTGTTCTTATAAACATCTTATCATATCGAGGAAGTGCTTAAGACGAATCTTAAACATCTTTTCAATATTTCTAGGATTATTTCAAGTCCAAGAGAATTTAATTATACAAATGAATTACTCGTCTGGGAGTTCAAGTTTTGTTATCTTGCTCAGTGAACCAGGACATTTGAATATCCTATAAGTGAAGTAACACTTCACTTAACGCTCCGTTTAGGAGTTATGACAACAAAAGCTTTCGAGGGCAAATTGATGTTCAAGTGATTTATGATTTAATTTAATTTCAATTAATGGGTTTAAGTTTGGAATAGTGTTCAAGTTGTTTTAGATTTATTTTTGAATTCTTTATGTCTTAGGTGATGTTATTTTTAATTCAATTTAATTTAACTCTAATTTAATTTAATTTGTTTTAGTTTCAATTTTAATTTAATTTATTTAATTTAATCTAATTTTAATTTTAACTTGATTTTATTTTTTATTTTATTTTAATTTAATTTAATTTAATTTAATTTAATATGATTTAATTTAATTTAATTTAATTTAATTTAATTTTAATTTTAATTTAATTTAATTTAATATGTTTTAATTTAATTTAATTTAATTTAATTTAATTTTAATTTTAATTTAATTTTATTTTTAATTTTAATTTAATATTTTATTTTTTATGTTTTAAAGATGATTTAATTTTAATTGTTAAAGTATTAATTTAATTGAAATTTTAAAAGGATTTAATTTAAATAATTTAACTTTAATTTAATTTAATGATTAAGTCTTTTAGCATTTTAAATCTTAAATTTAGATTATCATTTTAATTAGGAATTAAATATTATTGAGATGATTAATTTAGGGATTCTTAAATTAAAGAACAAATCTCTTCCTAATAATATCCCTATTTTAATAATTCCAATTTTTACTATTCTTCCAAATTTAATTAATTACTTAATTAAGGTTTATTTTAATTATTTTTAAATTGTTTAGTAGGTTTCTACCCTTTTAATTATTTAAATTTCAATCATCCAAATCAGATTAAGATCAAATATTTTACTTGTTAATTTTATTAAACCTAAAGTTTTAATTAAGGGTTAAAATTTTAATTACCATTTTGCCCTTCAAGCTTAATAATTTCATAACTCACTAAATTGAATTTAAATAAACTTGAAATTTTTATGTGACTTCACTCATATGTCAATAGAGACATAAGAGGAGAAAATGTGATTTTTCTGTATTTAATTTATTTATATAATTATTTTTGGTAAAAAATAGGGATTTCCAAGGAAAATTTAATAATATGACCAAGGGAAAGTTTCTGTCCTTAAGAAAATTATGGGACATTCCTAATGATCAGAGGACCACTTGGACCAATTTTGGTGATTTTTTGAATTATATTATTTTTATTATAATTATTTTAAGTTTTGGAGTATTAATTAATTTAAAAATAAAATAAAGGTTGAAAAATGAATTTTATATTTTTCAAAAATCTCTCTAATATCAAAGAAATCAGAGAATCAATTTTTGCAATTTTCTAATTTTCCCTTGATTTATTATAATTATTTTAGTGGAAATACTAGAAAATACATTTTTTTAATTTTAAAATTACCCTAGGGCTTTAAAATTTAATATCTCACCAAATAGACCTAAGAAAAATATGAAATTTGTTCCCAAGTGATTAAGAGTCAAAATGTGACATTTTGGTAAATTTTATTATTTTTATGATTTTTATTATTTTTTATTATTAAAATATTAAAATAATACAAAAAATTAAATTTTTTAGAAAATTGAAATTTTAATTTTTTTAAATTCCCCTGATATCAGAGAGGCTCCAAAACCAATTTGGTGAATTTTTGAAAAGTATTTTGAAAGTTATGAATTTTTAAAGTTCAAATTGACTAAATGACTTAATCAACCCATTTAGTAGGGCTAACCAAGTCCAATTGACTTCAAATTTTTATGGTGGGTTCCTCTGATCCTAAAGGTCAGTGGAGAATTAATTTCAAGTCAATTTGATGTATGGTTAGCTCCAATTAATTAGGGATCTATTTTGGGTGTTTAAGCCAATTAGGGTTATTTTAAATGAGTTAACTCAAAACCTATTTTTCCTAGGGTCCTCTGGTCATAAGAGACATCACCAAATTTTCCTAGAATTTATTTCACAACATGCTAATTATTGGAATTAAAATACTCAAAATAGTAACATGAATTTGAAAAATCGATAACTTCTCATAGGGATGGCCTCTGACTTTAGAAAATTCAGGGAATGTTCCCAAATTCAGAGGCTTCAAAAGCCCTATGGTATCATGCCATGGTGAATTTCCTATATGCATGGAGAATTAAAACAATGCAGAAGGTAAATAAATTATTAAAAATAAAATACTTGATGAAATTGAATAATTTCTTTTCCACATTATTCTCCTCTGTTCACTGAGCAAGAGGGTATTTTTATTTTATTTTTCTGATTTTCCTACACAAAGTTATGGATTTTTGAAGTTTAGGGAATTAAATAAATCAGAAAATCCCTAATTTTCTATTTACCCAAGTCGGCGCCGCGTCAACCTTAGCATCTCCGAAGTGCCGCGTGGCGCGCTCCCATTCGACGCCGCCGCTTGAGTCAGCAGCCCGGGTCCCGCCTTCCGCGTATCATCTGCCGATCCGACCTAATCTGAGTCGTCCGTCCGCGCGTGTATTAAATGGATGACCTTCGTTCATCGTCCCCAAGCGTCCTTACCCGAGAGCCGTCCACACTAAATCCCTAATATCTCACTCGATACTCAATGGATTTTCGTGTTCTTATGCTCTATGGATTCGTCTTGAAGAGAAGAATACATCTGTACGGTGATCATGCATTGAAATTAAAGCATTTGAAATGGAGACTCTCCAGAAGCTCGGGATGAAGAATTAGCTCATACCTTTGCTCAGAGAAGTGTGGCTTCAATCTGAGGGTTGTGTCACCTTCGATTGGATCCCAGCGAAGCTCCGGATGAAGTCTCCCGGTCCAGTGAATTGCTCAGGTAGGATTTCGACCACAGCCGATCACAAAGCTTGGAGGCTGGAGCAACTGGGTGGCCTGGAGATGGGGCTTTTGTTGGTGGACACCTTCTCTTGGTCTGGTGAAGGTGTAGGACCAATCAATTTGAGGATTGATCCACTATGGAGAAGTGTCCTTGTTTTGGGTGGAATTTCAGTTGAGAAATTGGATTTTGTTAGTGGGGATTAGGGCAAATTGACACTGGGGATCAACTGCTCTAAGGGTGGAGAAGGGTTTGGAACAATTTTGGCAGAGTTTCGGCAAGGTTTGTGCAACTCTCTTCTCATGGCCGTGAGGGGGTGGTGTTTAAATAGGAGAGGGTGGAGGGCCTCCCAGGGAGAGTTAGGGCTTGGGATCAGCTGCTCTGGGCTTGGGAAGAACAACTACAATGGCCACTGGGGATGGGGCAGCTCAGCAGGTGAGAATTTCAAGTTTAGGCTCACATGTGAGTTCTCGGCCATGGTGTTTTCCGGCGACCCGGTGGCTGGCCGGCCGTGCATTGGTCACCATCTTGTTCGGGTGGGTCGGGGTCGGGGTTTAGTGTAGGCAATTAGCAAATGCCATGTGTAAAGAGCTTGGATTGAAATGGAATGGGGGAAGGCCATTTTGGGTTCAAATGAGTCAACCCATGATTTTGGGCTAGGTTCACCACCCAAGGCCTGGTTTAGGCTGAATAGAAAGTGATTTAGGTCAGCTTAATCAGTGGGGAGTGGTCACCATCCAAGTACAATTAAGCTTAAGCAAGATTTAGTGGAATCATGGGAGTGGTTAATCACCTTTAGGAATTAGGGAAAGGGTCTCCTCCTTTTGCCCAAAATGGCATGGTGACATGTAAAGAGGCTCTCATGGCTTCCATGTGGCTCATGCATGGCTTCATGGCTCATCTTTGGCTTGGGAAAAGTTAAGTCAATTTCATGGAAATGGATTTAAGAAAGTTTTGATATTTAGGGGTGATTTGGCATGAGGCTTGATTTTGAATTATTTGATGATGGGATTATAACTTAGGGAATGGCTTTGATTAAATGGATGGGAAATGGAAATGTCATGTGGGCTTTAGGGCCAATTTTGGGCTTTTGTATTTGGTGGAAATGGGCTTTTAAAAAGGTTTAGGGAAGTGGGCTTTTGGATTTTAAAATGGATTTTAGGATGGAATTTTGGCAAAGGCTTGGGCCAAATAATTGTTGGGTTTAGCTCATAGATGTGTCATGAGTGACTTGGAGCAAAATTGGGAGTGATTTGGGTTTGAATTGGGTTGAATTTGGGCTCTTTTGGTGAATGGGCCAATATAGGTCAAATTGGGCTAAGTTGGGCCAATGTTGGGCTAGGGTTGAAATTGGTGTAAAATAAATGTTGGGAAATGTTTATGGGGGTGTTTCAAAGAGGTTTTGACTTTGGTTGGGCTTTGCTTTTGGGATTTGGGCTCATTTGGGTTAGGTTTGGGTTTAGGTCAAAATTGGGCTTTTTAGCTTTGAGTTGAATTTGAGTGGGGTTTGGGTCTAAATGTTGGGCAAATCATGTTAGTGTTTTGTTTTTAGGGATGTTAAGGAGGGTTTAGAAAAGATTTGGGGTTAATTGGAGTTGAATTGGGTGAGTTTGGGTTAGGTTTGGGTTATGGGTCCAATTTGGGCTTTAAGGCCAAAAGTGAAATTGGATCCAAATGTCAATCAAATGGGACTTGCATTTGGTCTAGATTGGTGTTGGGAATGTTGAATGGAAGTTTAGAATTGAATTGGACCAGAATTTAGGTCAATTGGGTAAGTTTGGTTTGACATTGGGTTCACTTAGGGTTAAAATGGGTCAAATTGGGGGTTTTGACAAAAGTGGGGTAAATTGACAAAATTGGCCCTTGATGTAGTTGAACAAAATGAAATTGGGAATATTTGGGATTTTCTGGAATTTTCTGGGAATTTTCAAAATTTTTGGGTTTTTGGGTCAAGAGGGGTATTTTGGGTATTTGGAGGGTATTGGGAGGTATTTTTGGTATTTTTGGTATTTTTGGGTATGGATGATCAATTTGAGTAATGTGGAAATGTTTGGGATTGATTTTGGGGAATTTTGGGTGATTTAGGTGATTTTGGAAATTTTGGGTAGTTTCAAGGGCATTTGGTAGGTTAGGCGGGTGTAGGGTCCCGGGGGTCAAAAAATTGAAAATTTGGAAAAATGAAGATTGGGTGAATATAAATGGAATGAAATCATTCTGGTTGAGCCATGAAGCCATACCAAGCCCACATGAGCCATGAAGGGATTCATTTGAGGCATCCACTATGTTGTTCCTAACCCTCTTAGCCAAGGGCTTAGGGGTTAAGGACCATCCATGTGAATCACCTACATGAGTCAGGAGGTCAAGTTGGGTATAAGTGTGTGAAAGTTTAGTGTATAGGTGTAGTGTGTGTGTAAGTCAGCCCTTCACTGCACCAGTGCCACCTGTGGCGGTCCTAAGGCCAAAGAGTCCTATAGGAACTCATCCTTTAAACTTCCACATTTGATTTCAACCCTCTAGGTGATTAGGGGTCTAGAGTCAAGCTTGTGGAGTTTGCAGGGAGTTAAGAAGTGGTTTGAATTTCTAAGTGGTGGGTCCCAACTCTAGTCCTCTAAGATAGTCAAAGGAAAAGCCTAAGGCTAGATCCTAAGTACTAAAAAGAAGAAGAGAAGACCTCATCAAAATTGAGGTTAACAGGCTTGAATAATTTTTAAGCATATTTTATTTTTAATAATTTAAATACTGAATTTAGTCTTTTAATTTTCCATTCACATACATAATTCACCATGACATGAGACTATAGGGCTTTTGTAGCCTTTGATCTTGGGAAGATTCTCAGATTTTTCCAATGTCAAAGGTTATGTCTAGAGGAATTTATCTATTTTCTATGTTCAGGGCCATTTTCTTGAAAATTAGTAATAAAAATTAACATGTTGTTCATAGAAATCTAGAAAAATTAGGAGAAGTGTCTTTGGACCAAAGGAACCCTAGGAAAATTATGGTTTGATTTAATTCACTAAAAATAACCTTAATTTGACCAAACACTAAAAAATGAACTTAAATTAATTGTGAAAACCACACATCAAAATGACATGAAATCAATTCTTTACTGTGCTTTAGGATTAGGAGAACCCCACGTAAAAATTTCAAATTAATTGGAGTTAATTTAACCCACTAAATAAATTACCTAAATGACATAACCATATTTGAACTTAAAAAATTCATAAAACCGAAAATGTAACTAAAAAAATTCACCAAATTAATTTTGGGAGTTCTCTGAGATTAGAGGAGTCCAGAATAAAGTAAATTAGAATTTTCATAAAATTTTTATTTTTAAGTTATTTTTAAATATTTAAATAATTAAAAAATCATGAAAATTATAAAAATATTTAAATTCACTAAAATGCCATATCTGACCTCCTAATCACTTGGGAACTAAAAAAATATTTTTCCTAAGTAAAGATATTAAATTTTAAAGTCTTAGGGTAATTTTTAATATTAAAAAATTGATTTTTCAAGCCTTTCACTAAAATAATTCTAATAATTTAAAAAAAATTTTAAAAAATACGAAGCTTGTTTCTCTGAGTTCCTTGAGTTTAGAGAGATTTAAGAAAAATATAAAACCTAATTTTTCACTTCAATTTTATTTTATAATTAATTAATACTCCAAAAATTAAAATAATACTAATAAATAAATTAAAATTTAAAAAATCATCAAAATTTGTCTAGGTGGTCCTCCAGTCAGTAGGATCCTCCAATAATTTTCCTAAGAGCAGAAGTTTCACCTTGGTTTTATTGTTGAATTTTCATTAAAAATTCCTATTTTCCACTAAAATAACTGTATAAATTAAAATAAAAATAGGAAAATCACATTTTCTCCTCTGATGTCTTAATTGACATGTGAGTAAGTTAAAATAAAAATTACAAATTTATTTGAGTTTAATTTAATGAATTATGAGATGAACAAACTTTAGAAGGCATAAAGGTAATTAAAGAACTTTAGCCTTAACTAATATTTAGGCTTAACCAAAGAGGAAGGGTTAATATTTGATCTTGATTTTTATATTGGATGATTGAAACATAGCAAACTAACAGGTAGAAGCCCATTAATCACTTTTAACATTAAAGAAGAAAACCCAATTAATTAAGTCATCAAACTTTGGAAGTTAATTAAAGCATAAATTGTTAAGGTTAAGGGATGTGATATGGGAGGATTCTAATTCTTTGAAATTGAATCCCTAACCAATGAATTGATCAAACACCACCTAACTTTTATTAATGAAACCATAAAATTATAATTGAAATTAAAAGGAATAATTAAAAAAAACCTTAAGATTAAATTAAAACAAATTTAAAATATTAAGATAATCTATAATTCAAAACATCACAATTAAATTAAAACAATTTAAAATGCTAAAATTAATTTGAAATAATTTAAAAGCAAGTTTAAAATATTAAGATTAATTTTGAAATAATTTATAATTCATAATTAAACAAAATCAATTGAAAATATTAAAATTAATGTGAAATATTATAATTTAAAATATTGAAACTTAACTGAATCAAATGATTTAAACACTTTTCCAATTTAAAATAATTTGAAGTATTTAAAAATCAACTGAAACTTCATAACTAAATTGAATTAGTTTAAATCACTAATTCAACTTCAATTAATAATGTTTATGTTCTTTAATGGACTTATTTTCCCCTAAAGGCTTTCATCCGTATAACTCCTAAATGAAGTGTCAAATGAAATGTCACCTTATTCATAAGTTAAACAAATATCCGAGTTCACTGAGCAAGAACCAAAACTCAGCTAAACCCTGGATGATCAATTCATCCGCATACTAAAATTCATTTGGACTAAAAATGATTCCATAAGCATTGAAAAGATGTTCAGGATTCGTCCTAAACACTTTATCAATCCAATGGGATGATTTAGAAGAACAGTTGAACTTCATTGTCCTTTGATGAAGAAAATCATCCTCAAACACACCTTAGGAATTGACTAGTGATAGGATTAGGATTTGGTAGACAAACATGACCTTCCCTTAGCTTTACCTAGGTGTTTTCTTTCAAATATTTAAATGCCCTAACATGTGTTTTAAGTGCAGTTGGAAATGACGGGAAGACTCGCCAGGTACAATTTTATTTTATTACAGTTTACTTACCTGCGCTGTACTATACTTTCTTTTCTTGCAACTTGCATGATAAACAACATTGTCACCCTACATGAAAATCTAAACCTTTAAGATAGCCACAAAACTGAGACGAAAACTAAATTAAAAATCACAACAAGATAAAATCTACCGTGAAAACATTAAAAAATATAAAATAACTCAAAATTTAATCACAAACAGAACAAAAACTACAAGTGGAACTAAATTAAAACGTCTTGTTGGATGATTGGGAATTCCTTGGAGGAAGTAACCAACATGTTGCTAACAGGATTTTCCTATAGTTTGAATGAAAGTATGGAACCCATTAAGTTGTGATTAGTAAGTCCATTTAGACTAAGTGTATTCGATGAACATAGCAGTGCTGGGATGATGGAACCGTGGGATCTTAACCGTTGTTTCTATAATCAACTTTAATGTTCCACTAATAAAATATTAAGACATCTTAATTTTCAAATATTTTTAAAACATGACACTTCTCTCTTGTCCTCAATTGACACGTCTTTAAACTAAAACTGCTACGACGAGGAGCTTGAAGCATGCATAGTGGGCAGCACGACCATCTTCATCAGCAAAACTTGTCTAAACCAACAAAACCTTTCCTTAGTTTAAACAACAAGCCATACGACTTCGAGATAGCCTGCTCAGTGCAGCATAAATCCTCACCTTTTCTTTAGGCCTTTGCACAGCCCTGTTATACAATATAAGCTCTAATTTGCTTTAGGATTTTGAGGTTGTCGTTAGATATGACATAAAACCTCCCATCTTCCTGTTTATTTTCATAATTAGATATTATGCAAATGTAATCCCTATAATTAATTGACAGGAATGAAACTTAAATAACTTCATTTAAAAGATTTAAAGCTAGACTATAGGATAGTTCGAGAGTAAATCAAGGTTTCACTTGAATCTGTTTTATTCCCCTAGCCTTCTGTCCTTTAGATTTCAATAAAATAAAATGATCCAAAATTTGAACCATTTACCTATTGAATTCCCGACTATCACATTTTCTTGGAAAACCATACCTTTGGAAGTCAAGAATATAAATATTTTCTGATCTAAATCAAGAGTTTTCTTAGGTAAGTTCGATTATCTAGGATGTCATTAACTATAGGGGCTTGCCCTTTTAGGAAACATAAAGACCACAGATTAATATAAACCTTGTCTAGTTCCTTCATATTAGGTAGGGAAAATTGTCGTTCAAAAATTGTTCCTAGTTCAAACGGATGTCATAAACTCTTTAGTTTATTTGATTAAACTTGACCTCAAGCCTTGTACTCATTCTTCTGGATAAATACATATCTTGTGGCGAAATGCTTGATTATTTAAACTATTATTTATATGAGATCGGTTTGAATTCATATTTTTTCAAAAATAAAAATATTAATTTCAAAATCCATATATATATATATATATATATATATTAAATCAATTTTTTATTTTATGAAAATAAAAACCCTATTTTATAAAACTATATTTTAAACTCTTCAAAGAAAATTTAACGGCAGACATTTTTCTAGCGACTCTGCTGGGGATTTGTTTCTCTCTTCATTAAGATCAGGAAATATTATATTTATATATCTGTAATGTGCTCGTGTCCCTAATGAGCTAGATTTCCATTCTTTTGTTGACATACTTTACCCATTTCTTTCTTGGAAAAGTGTGATCAACTCCTCTGGATATCAGGACCGTCTGTTTAATCAGTCCTAAATAGAAGGGTTCAAGAGTCCCTAGGTTTTCCTTTTGATCTTGTGGGGTCGAACACCCAAAAAGCGTGTCAGTGAGCAAATCTTACTAGGGCAATCTTCGCTGTGAAGGGGACCTCCGATAGGATCCCATACTTCACCTCCTTTCTGTACCTCTCGAGTTCAATTCTGTCTTCGGCAGATTAACCAACTCTTTTTTAAAACTTAAAGCTCCTTCTAACAAACATGTTAAAACATAAAAATAAAATAAAAAGATAAGAAAATAAAATGAATTTTTTCCCAGTCTACAGAACAACCTTTTTCGTAGTGTTTGCACTACGATGACAAGGTTTTTGGCCCTCAATAAATTTCAAAATGCTTCACCTGACAGTTAAAGATGTTAGCCCCTACATTGACTTTCTCATGCAACTTGCCTTCCTCCTGCGTGGCCCTTCTTGCAGCATTGATAATTCAATTCGGGACCGGCTTTAGTGAGTTTGAAGTCGTACATGGAAAGGCTTCGTTTATGGTCATGAAAGATGCCACTCCTGAAATTTAGTGAGTTTGAAGTCGTATCACTGAGTTTGAACTAAACTCCCATGAAGATTTCCCTTCTGTTAAGAAGGTGAAGATAAACACTACGCCTGTCAAGTCAACTGTCTCTGTGCCAAGGAGAGTTGTCACCTCTACTGCCACAGGCTTCGCCGTCACTGCACCTGCTTTCCCGTCTGCCAAAGGGAAAGAGATTCTGCATGAAGATGATTATTAAGATACCCTCGCAGCTCCGCCACCAGTCTTTGAAGTTGGCTCAAGTTCTAGACCTCCCCTGCTAACCAAGTCTCAAATAAGAAACCACAATCGCAGGATGCATAGGGCAGCCAGAACACAAGTCATAGATATGCCAATAATTGATGAGATTCCTCAAAAGGAGGAACTCGGTTTAGAGGACACCTCTCCTCTTCTTCGAGGTAGCAGGTTCCACGTGTTAGTTGACACTACTAGAGATGAAAGCCTCCATAAGATTGCCGCTACGCTTCCAACACCACACGGTCGTGATAAAGTGAGGGGAAGGCCCACACCTATTACCCGTGCTCACACCCTTCTATGAAGATTGTCTAAAGTAGAGAGTTGTTCTATTACCAAGCATCTCTAGAGGATGAGATGTGAAATATCCCCCAAAATCAAGGATAAAATTCTGGAAATGGAAAGACCCATCCGAGTTTTCATCAAAGATTGTTTGGGAAAACGTGTTGATATAGCTGCTACAGAGGATACTACTACAAGCAAGTCAGTCAAGTCCCGGCTGGGTCTGAGAGTACGAACTACTGATAATCATAAGGAATCCCAGAAGAGAAAGTGTAGGAGAAGAGTATCCTCCTCTGTACATGTTCTACACACTAGGGAGCACACTTCCCCTCATCACCCCGATGTCTCCGCTAAGACACCTTATCCTGGGACGTCGACTTTTAAGAATAAAGTGTGGTTACCGAGAGGTGTGTACTTGTACATTCTGGAGGGTCTGCTGACCACAAAAAGGATCATGAGTCTAATGTCCAGAAATTGATTTGGCTTTCACCCACATCCCAAATGAAAAAAGTTTCAGCACTGTCTTTAACTTGAAGAAGAGCTTTCCAATTTCTGGAGTCTCCCAATTTAGGTGTCACAAGAGAAGGGTGAGAATTGGGACATTATTTTCCTTTCATAAACCTTGCTTATAAAGAACTTTGTTGCCTGAATCTAACCCATTGATTATAATAGAAGATAAAGCTCATGTGTGATAAATTTTTGAATCCCAATCCCCCAGAGGCAGTAAGATGACATATCTTATTCCAAGAAGTCCAGTGATGTTGTTTATGTTGACCAGCCCATAAGAACTTGTTGAATGATACTTCCAGCATTCTTTGGGTGCTCTTCTTTAACTTGATCATTTGAAGGATATACAGGGGGTAGGTAGAGAGAATCAATTTGAGGAGGGTCAATTTACCCCCATTAGACAGAAATGAGGTGGTCCAACATTGGATCTTGGAGGTCACTTTCTTCACCACCTCATCATAGTGGGCTTGCTTTCTCCTGCCCTTGATCAATGGGAATCCTAAATATTTGAGAGTGTAGGTTGAAATGGAGAATCGAGTGAGATCTTTGATCCAGTTAACCTGATTAGGTGGCATCTTATTGCTGGGGAGGAATTGACATTTAGAATTGTTGAATGAATGTCCAGAAGCATTCTGGAAATACTACAACATAGCCATGACCTTCCTAATAGCTTCTTTTCTCTCATTAGTAAACAATATGACATAATCTGCATATGCAAGGTGAGAGACAATGCAGTTGGATCTGTGCAGGTATCTCAAATATGGTAGCTGCTGTTGTGAATGGCTAACCAACCTTGACAGATAATCAAAAGCTAGTATGAAAATGTAAGGGGAAAGAGGATCACCTTGCTTAATACCCCTGGAAGCAGTAAAGAAACCATGACAATCTCCATTGATTAAAATGCTGTAGTGAGAATTGTGGAGCCACCTTTTTATAAGAAAGCAGAAATCATTAGGGAAATTCCTAGCTTTAAGGATCTACAGAATAAAGTCCTAATTTATGGTATCATATGCTTTAGCAATGTCCAGTTTTATGATAAGATTAGAACCTCTACAAGGCCTATCAATCTCCAACAATAATTCCTGTGCCAATAGAACATTATCAGTAATGCTTCTCCCTTGGACAAATGCAGACTGGTTAATTGAAATTAAGTCATCCGGCAAAGGTTGCATTCTGGAAACAATAATTTTGTTGATGATCTTAGAAAAGACTGTAGTTAGACTAATTGGACTGAAGACCTTCCAAGTTGATTTGGTATTATCCTTTGGAATAAGTAGAATTGTGGTAGCAGTGAAGTATTGGGTAATTCAGTACTAAGGAAGAAGCTCTGAATAGCCAAGGAGAGGTCTAGCTTGATAAACTCCCATGCCTTCTGATAGAAGCCAGTAGTATAGCCATATGGTCTTGCAGTTTTAGCTTGATCCAATGAGAAAAGAGCCTTCTTGATTTCTTCCTCCTCAGGTGGAGCAGATAGACTAGAGCTATCAAAATTGGCATTCAATGTGGGTAAGATCTCAGTTTGTTGTAATTGATAGATTGGAGGGCCATGGTTAAACAGCTGGAGGAAAAACTGTACAATAGAATTGGCAATTGCTTGGGTATCAGTCAACCATTCTCCCCCATCTCCTTTAATTTTGGTTATTGCATTTAGCTTTCTCTTATAATTTATGATTGCATGATAATACTTTGAGTTTCTGTCCCCCTTTGTAAACCACTGCAAGCAACTTTTTGTTTCAGGAATTGTTCTTTAGTTTCAATTGATGTCAAGAGCTGTTGGTTAGCCTCCACTAATTCACTATCATTAATACTTCCCACCAAATTTGCCTGGTCTAACTGGTTCACTAGCTCCTCAGCAGTAAAAACTTGTGAATGAAGGTAGCTAAACACCTGCCAATTCCATTCCTATAGCTTCTTAGCTAATATTTTTTGTACCATCTTTAATTTTGAAAAAAGGATTGTTAACTAGGTAGGGGAAAGTTTCCATCCAAGAAGATTGAGCAAATTGATGGAAGGTAGAGTGAGAAGCCCATACATTCATATATATAAATTTAGCTTTACTATGAATACCATGGAGAGTCAACTTAACCAGTAGGGCAGAGTGATTTGAACAAGCTCTGGGAAGATGGGTCACAGTGGTGGAAGTAAAGAAATTAATCCATGCTTAGTTAGCTAGGAATCTATCAAGTCTTTCCCAGATCTTGCCTCTCTTCTAAGTGTAAACTGATTCTTCATAACCCAAATCAAAAAGTCTAGCATCAGAAATATTATTGCAAAAATAGTCATTTTACTAATGTCAGGTTCCCTTCCTCCTTTCTTTTCACTGGGGTTAGCTATACTGTTGAAGTCCCCTCATGCAATCCACATTTCTGTCATGTTACTACTGATATGATGTAATTAATTGCAGAGATCTTGTATATCAACTTGGTTGCACCCAACATATATTAAAGTGGCTAAACCAGTCACCTGCTCAATGTGAAAATGGATGTGAAGGAATTGGGGGTGGTCTAATAAAATAGTCACTTTCATTTCATTATATATATTAAATTAAATCAATTTTCTATTTTATGAAAATAAAACCTTATTTTAAAAAACTATATTTTAAACTCTTTGAATATATTTTAACGGCCGACACACTTCACCACATCTCATTTCAAGGAGAAAGACAAAGAAATCTACTCAGCATGAGGAAGATACAACAAAAAATAGATTATATATATATAAGTAAAGTCAAACAAACTGCAATAAGTAAATACAACTTATCTCAATTTTTTTCCCAAGCAAATCCCTTGAAGTTCCTTTGAATTATTTCGCTCTTAATAATAACACTCAATTCCCTATTTATAATGGTAAGGATGAGCAAACACTCACCTTCCTCCTTCTCCTACACTCTTTAGAGAAGAATCCCTTACAAGAGAAGACTTCCACACACCTTAACACACTTACACACTCATTCTCCAGGACCCTAACACACTTTACTCACGCCAAAATGACTTCTCTCCCTTTCCTCTCTCTGATTATTGGCGTCTAAATCTGTCTCAAATAGTTTAGAAATGAATTCCTCAACAGTTTCCTCAAACTCTTCAAAAATCATCAAAATATATTAAATTTGGCCTCCACCGACATAGGGCACCAACAGCGCTGGATAAATTGCCGTTGGCGTTGCTCCACCATAATATGTTCTGAACTCTCTTGAATTAAGCACCAACAGCGGCCATTCAGGAACCATCTGTGCTAGGAGGCAGATTTTTCCATTTTGCCTCTTTTTGCTCTAAATTATTTCCTTCTTGCTTCCTTTTGCTCCAAAAACATGAATTTATCATACCTGCAACAAAACTTGAAAAATACCTTCCTTTGAAGTGCAATGTCACAAAAAATGAGTAAAATTAATATATATGAAAATCTAACATAATTTTGGTACATCAAAATCCCCCAAACTTAACCATTACTTGTCCTCAAGTAATCCTTTTACTACATAGAAATATAACTCATAGTAATGAAATTTAACTTAAAGAAAAATATAATTTTTTATTTGAATGAATGTAATAGTAAGACTCTTAGAAAGATGTTTAATAACTCATGTTAAAAATACAGGTGTAAGAATATTTAGTAGTCAAGTTTAAGAGTTCTAGTTTTCTATTCATTTCAAGAATAACCATAACTTGTCACATTAAGGGTGCTTTGAAAGATTTTGTGAAAAAGAAGCTACTGCAAACTGTATGAGAAAGTAGGCTAATACGTTAAATGTAAATTCAGGAATGTAACTAAGCTCTTCCCTTAAGTTGATTCAAGCAAAGCCAATTTTTGATTAGGCATCTCCTCAAGTTCTCTACACATATATTTTTTCTCATTTTCTTTTTCTCTTTTTCTCTTTTTCTCTTTTTCTCTTTTTCTCACTTTTTTTTTCTTCTTTCTTTTTCTTTTTCTTGTGAGGATTACTATATCTAGATAGCCTTTAATAATCTTGAACTTTACTCTCCTCTTCCTAAGGTTGGAACTTGACACATCTCTTTACTTTATAGATATAAATTAGCTTTATGATTCATCATAGAGTCACAATCCTTTCTTCTCACATAAATCTTTAAGTCCCATAACATTTTGAAAATACAGTTTCTTTTGCTTTAAATAGTCAACTATAGTTTGATCCTCTTATACTAAATATCTTAACCCCATAAAGATAACCTTAATTACTAAAAACTTTTATTCAAATCTACTATGATATTTAAATGAAATAAAAAATTTAGTTATCTAAAGTTAGGTTCAACTACTAGAAGTTATCTTAGTAATTTTTGAAAGTATGTCAAATGAGAAGAAATAAGAGTTAATATTCTACCCTTTCCCAACTTAAGTTTTTCATTAATATAAATTTGTAAAGGTAGAGAGTAAAAGAGAAAGAAAACTAATCTTTTTGTGCTAGGACTATGAAATCTTCTAAAGCTATGCTGGAATTAATAAAAAATTTATGATAGCATGCATGAAACAGTTAGAAATAGTGTTATATATATTGTTAAAAATTTGCAGGGTGAAGAAATATTAAAGACTTAAATTTTAAACTTTAAACATAAGCATCATAGTCTCAATCCAAATCACTAAACAAACAGCATAGAGTTCATTACATTCTCATTACTGACAAAATGCAATCACAGAGAAATGAATAACTAACACATATATGTACTACTTAACACAAATGAAAATAGAAATTAAATAACTACCAATCATCATCAATAGTTTCTTCAGCCTCTTCTGCATAATCAGGTCGAGAAGGAACATAGCTGGGGCAAGTAGGAAATATCACTCCAGTGTCTCCCCTCAAGAATCTTACCTGAGCATCATGGTAAGCAATGTCGTAATCAACTCTCTTCCTCTGATAGTCATCATTAGCATTATTCCGGGATTCAAATCTATCAACTATGCTATGGATTCTCTCAATACTAACATTATGAATTCTCAACTGCTCCATAACATTAGAAAAATTAGGGGCCTCAAAAGTAGAAGGTATGTCCTGGCTAGTAGAAGAAATATCAGTTCTTCTACTTTCTCCTCTCCATCCTACATGAGGCTCATAAGTATGAATATTAACCTTGGTAATATGCCTCAATGGATGGACTAGCTCCTCATTGCTACAAAATTCTACTCCAGATTGTACACATGATGTATGAATTAGGGCAAAATGTCTTAATCTACCAGTGGTTTTCCCTTTTGAAATAGTCTGGATACTCTTATAGAGAATAGCCCCAATATCTATCTTTTTCATGTTCTGAATACAATAGTTAAGAATAGCTCTGTCTCTAGTAACTTTGCTGATAAGAAGGTAATAACCTCGTTGAGATGAAATAATGTCTAGCCTTATATGCTACATTCAACATTGAAGCAGAGAAGTTAATCTTTTACCTTTGCTTTATCTTCCATTCCCCTTTTCCATCAGTAAGAAAAGAAATAACTTCATTTTCAGAAAGTTGCAATGGAATCCCAAAATTTACTCTTTTCTTATTGTCGAAGTCTCAATACAATGATCGATGAAGACGTTTACCTTTCTTATAATCATTTTGGATTATTTGATGAAACTGAATTTGCATTGGAAAAATCCATATCAAACTAATACACAATCCTTCAAGGAATTCAATCTAGAACCTTATGAAGATTTACTTAACTTTACAGAAGATTTACCTCAATACATTCCTGTAGAACAATATACTTTTGATGAAATGGAAGAATAACTTGACAGAAAAGGAAAGAAAATTTGTGTTGAACAAGAAAATGACATTCCCCCTCCATCCAAGTATGAAGTTGGATCTTGCTCCAAGAATGTTTAAAAAACTCAACGAAGAAATAAAACTTGTTCTCTTCAAAGAAAGAAAAAAATGGAAAGAAGATGACAATTTTGAAACATTTGAATTTGAATAAAGTATTTTTAGGAACTCTTCCTTCTCCAAAGAAAACCAATATATTCTAATACTTGTTGAATATGAGGAAAATAGTTTCCAACCTAGAAATTCTCCATCAATTCATGTTGTATACTCTATTTTTAAAAGATTAGCACGGAAAGACAGGTGTTCAAATTCCCGACTATTTGGTAAAATGGAAAGTGTGGTCTGTACAAAAATTAAAAGAAGGATTCTCTTGATTGAAGATCCTACTTACGTGAAAAGGGATTAACTATTCCCATTAGACAGTTAGTGCACTCGGGTACCAGTAAAAGTTCATCTAGGGCCAAGAGTAAAAGATGTGATTGTCACGAGAAATAGAACTAAATATAACAAATTAATATCATAAGCAGAAGACACATATGCTAAAATGACTGCTTTGGTCCAAATGTTAAAACATGGAGACCCTTCTTATTCGCAAAATGATGAAACACTTCCCACGATATCTTGTCCTATACTAAAAAATAATGTATGTAGATGAGAATCATCAAGAGGAATCTCAGATACCATGAGTACCACTGCACACAGTTCTCAGGAACAAACTTGTGAAAAACATCCTATAAAATCATTCGAGGAAAGATTGAAGAAGTTAAAAAATGACATCAAACAAATTTCAATACGAAGGAAGGATAATTCTTCAAACAGATTAATTGGCGAGGTCGTCAAGATAAACAAGGTGGAAACACGATTTACCTTCTTAGCACTATAATTAAGTGAAGAAGATATGACAAAAGAGTAAAGAGCGGTTATTCATCAATGAGATGAAAAATCAACCGTCTTGAACAAAAAATGGAAGAATTAATGGTAGCTCTACAAATTCCACCAACAAATCCATTGCGTGCCATTAAAATCATTTTTCCGGAGGCAATACACATTATAGAAGACAAAAGAGAGTCAATAGAAATTTAAGAAAGCACTTAAAAAAAAGAGATTCCCTCTAAGGTGGAATTCCAGAAAAAGAATTTACACAATTGGCAAAACAAAAGATAAAAGAAAAAAAATGGCTTAGGTAAAGACCGGATCATAAATTCTAAAGGATAGATCTTATCTAGAGGAGTTTGATTTCATCCAATACCCTAAAGGGTTTGTTTGTCCTCTCTTTAAAATGTTTGATGGGACCGGTAATCTTTGTCAGCATCTTGCACACTTCAGAGCGAGTTGTTGCGATGCAGGAGGAAGTGACGCCCTCTTATTCAATCAATTTGTAATAGTCTCATAGAAGTTGGCTTTGATTGGTATGTGGAACTTCTTAACAGGTCTGTTAAAAATTTTGTAGAGCTTGAATGCCTATTCATTCAATGTTTCGCTGGAGCACAACACCATACTACAATTGGTGACCAGGTAGTCGTAAAATAAAAATCAGGAGAGAGTTTGGTGGAATACATTTTGCACTGGAGAAATCTTAGCATGAAATGTGAGCCATAACTCCAGGAACAACATGCTGTCGAAATCCTGCTAAAAAATTTCCATGGTCCTATAGCATTCAGGTTAAAAGGATTTACAATAAAGACATTTGAAAAACTACTCACTAAAGCTGCCAACCTTCAAGAACAAGCCAAGCATATGAGTGTAACAGACAAAGAAGAAATGACAAAGTCTGTCAAAACATTTGAGAAAAAACTAGAAAATATTTTTGAAGAGGGAAAACAAGTGATGCTAGTCCATCAAGAACAAAACAAACAATGACAGAATATAAATTAACCGCCACAATAGGCATCTTCTCAATTACAATTCCAACAACTAGTCCAATATCAACAGACAAGCGGACAGTGATTGGAAGAATGAATAAGGAATGTTCGTTCAAAATGGAAGCCATCAGTAAAATAATCCGTAGCCTGCTAAAATGTAAGAGTTCAGGCTGCCTAAGGCTAAATTGCCGAGAGAGGTAGATATTAAAAACAATCTTAATTATTGTCCTTATCATAGGATGCTCAGTCATCAAATTGAAGAATGGTTTGTCTTCAAAGACTGGTTAGAGCGTAGTATTAAGGAAGGGAAAATGGTATTCCTAAAAGAGTATTTGAAAGAACATGAAAAATGTTCAGTTAATATGATTTTGGCTGATAAACTTATTCATATTTCTATCGACAAAGACAGAAGCAACATTGTTTAAGTAAATATTTTGAGGAGATCCTTTCAGACATTCAAATTACAAAATATTTTATAAAAGGAATGAAAAAGAAAAATGAAGAACCAAAAAATATTAGAGGTCTTTTAAAACCAGGAACTTTTATTCCTTTTGTACCTTCTAGTTATCATCCTTCTTTATCTTCCACTAGGATAGTTGTCTCGGATGAAGGGAGAAAATTGCTCAAGTCGCTGACCTTGTATGACCTCTTTTTTAACACTACTGTGAATAATAATACTTCTAGTTCTGCTTACATTTTGTCTATTTTGGATAATGCTTCTGAAAATGATAGTATTTAATCTTGTAGACAATACTCAAATCATACACAATATCGACCAATCTAGCAACAACCTAAATGACAATAACATTAATGAAAAATTTGACAACGACAAAGACACTGTCACACTCCAGTTAGGAACACTAATTTTTATAGAATTGGAATCTTCAGACTCAGAAATAAAAGAGTCGGACAGTAAACTAGAAGAAATAGTTGAAATTAATTTGCGAAGTGGAAAAGTTCTACCTCCTAGAATGGCTCCCCAAGTAAAAGAAAAACAAATTGTCACATCAAAAAAGATTGCCCCTCTGATACATACACAATTATCTGAACATGCAGATAGTCCTTACAAGGTGGATTATAATGTATTAGCTCATATATGGAAATTACCAGCAAAATTAAGCATTTATGATGCCCGTATGCTTTCTGAACAAATAAGGGAATCATTAGAAAAACCTCTTTTAGACCCAGATATTTGCTTATCTCAACTTGCTAGCATTACCCAGAATGAAGCTTACTCTTTAGAAGTACATAAGAAAATCACTTTTTCTGACAATTACTTGTTACTTGGGACGACTGATCATAATCGTCCGGTATACATCACAGAAAATATAAATGACATGACACTTTAAAGGGTACTTTTTGATCTAGGTGATTCAATTAACATAATGAATTTAAGGACTCTTGCATATTTGGATATTAATGCGTCCCAATTATCAAAAGATACAATGATGTTATGAGGGATTAACCAACAAGTAGAATGAGCACTAGGATCAATAACATTACTCTTAAATATAGATGACTTGGTAATAATGGCAAATTCCATATCATCGATTCTGATACCTCTTTTAATGCTCTACCTGACAGACCATGGCATCATGAATATAAAATGGTTCTTCATCACTGCATCAATGCATAAAATATTTACAAAAAGGACAAGAATGTTGTATCGTAGGAGATCTGCAACCATTTTCAGTCAATGAAATTGGAATACATGAAGATGTTGTATATTATACTCTAATAAAACAGACAGTACTCTCTAGAGAAGCAGTGGAGAATACAAAAAGGAAAGACAAAGAAAAGAAAATAAATGAAAAGCACTATACTTCTTCAACGTTGATAAAAGGTAATAATTCTCATCAGACTTGCACTCAAGGTCAAGGCCGGGGATGAGGAAGAGGGACACAATTGTCAAAATGAAGAAACCAATGACGTTCAAAGTTCACCTGGACTCTAAAGAAGATGTAAAAGAAGAAAAGATAACATTGATAATACTAACAGAACATCACTTCAAGATACCTCTTGAAGAAGAAAACAGAGAAAAACAATTTGAATCTATGTATAAAAGGATTAATCATTATATACACGTTATAACCCTAACCCCAATCTCTACTTCTAAGATTGAGAATTTAGTGGTCAAAGAAGTTTATCGTGATGATAAAAAGCCGATTAAGATTAGACTTGGCTCTACTTCTTCTAGTAATAAAACTAACCTAAAATTAGTTGATAAAAATATCCCAGAGTCAATGAAAATCCCTTTTGAGTTGTATTCCCCTCAGGCACAAAAATTTATTCAAAATAATTTAATGCTCTAACAATAGTCTTTAAAACAACCACACTTTATCGAACAAATGTGGGACAACACTAAGAAAAAACCTAACTCTAAAGAGGGAAGTGGATTTGGTACACTACAACCTCTAGATGATATGGAATTTTGTCTAGTCATCACCGAAGAGCTTGATTCTGAATAAATATCTGATCTTCTAAGATGCCCCTCAGGAATAGGAAGAAGAATCTAAATCAACGGTTCATGAATTAAAGGAATTAAAACTAGGGACTGATGAAAACCCAAAATAAACTTTCATTAAGTCATTCCTTAATGACATGGAAGCAAAAGAAATAATTCAACTATTAAAAGAATACAAAGACTGTTTTGCCTGGACTTATGATGAATTGCCTGGACTAGCTGTAGAAGTTGCAGTACACAAACTTGGGATAAATCAAATTGCAATCTCTGTTAAACATGCTCCTAGAAGGACACGTGCCGAGATAGAAAAACAAGTCATTGTCGAAGTTAAAAAATTAATTGAGGCTAGTTTCATAAGAGAAGAAAATTATCCAACATGAATGGCTAATGTAGTGCCCGTTAAAAAGAAAAATGGTCAAATAAGAGTTTGTATAGACTTCAAGGATTTGAACAAAGCATGTCAAAAAGATGAATTTTCTTTACCAATCTCAGAATTGATGGTCGATATATCATCCATACATCCAATATTTTCCTTTATGGATGGGTCACTAAGATATAATCAAATAAAAATGATTTCAGAAGATGAAACAAAAACAGGCTTCAGGACACCCATAGGGATATACTGCTACAAAGTTATGCCATTTAGATTGAAAAATCTTGGTGCAACCTATCAAAGAGCCATGACACAGAATTTTGATGAACTCATACACAGACAAGTCGAATGTTATATAGAAAATTTGGTTGTTAATAGTATACAAAAAGATGATCACGTGTACAATTTGAGAATTTTCTTCGAACGATTACGTCAATATAATCTCAAAATGAATCCCTTAAATTGTGCTTTCGGTGTTATGACTTGAGGTCCGCCCCGCGCGTTTGTATATACTTAAAAGTATAAGAATTCAACATCACTACTAGAAGATCTAAGTAAAAGATTATCACAACTTATTTAAATCTTTTATGGCACATTAATTCTATTTATCATATCACAAAAATATCAAAACAAGGAGAAAAATAGAACAACTACACATAATTCTTGGAGAGGATGCCATAAAACTTGGATTTCATATATAAAAGTAAAGTACTACAAACTAAGGTACATAAACACAACTTATCTTAAATTCATCCCTAAGCAAACACCTTGAAGTTCCTCTGAATCTCTTCCTTCTTTACAGTACACGAAATTCTCCTTCGAAATGGCAATGCAGAAGAGATCTCTCACTTCCCATCCACTTTTACTATCCTTCAAAGAATTCCTCACAATCTCTATTTGAACTCACTAATTAACACTCACTAATAACAATGGACATTAGTGGATTCTCTATAGGACACTAAGTAACTATTAGAAATATCTAATAGTACTTTTTATAGACTATTAGTGACTTTTAGAGGACTGCAAAAGGACAATTTTTTGGCCTAAAATTGTTGTTTTTAAAGTTGTTGAAGAGTCTCGAAGGTTTTCCATGCATCCCTTTGAAAAATATCTAGATTCGATGAATATTGTGAAAGAACCACCGATCCCGCTGTCAGCGGCCTTCTAGAAACTGTGCCTTGAACTGACCTCACTGTTGGCGGCCTCGACCTCCACCGTCGGAGGCCTCCCTTGCAATTAATTTTGAACTTTTGGGAAAATCACGCCATAGGCGCCATTGACCTCGCCGTTGGCGCCCAAGGTCAAATTTGCATATTTTTGCTCTTTTTGCTCCAAATTCGCTCCTTTTTGCAGATTTTTGCTCCTTTGTCCTTAAATCTTTATACCTGCAGAAAAACCCTAAAAATACCCTTCTTTAAAGTGCAATATCATAAAATCAGTATAAAATAGGCATAAAAATCTTTACCTATTTTCCTTGGGTCAAAGTCCCCCAAACATTAACTATTACTTGTCCTCAAGTAATCTTTAGTACTGCATAAATGTTATGATTCATTGTGGTAAAGTTTTAATTCAGAAATACTATAATTTTGATTTAAATAAATATTATAGCAAAAATTCATAGAAAATTTTTCAAGTAATTAGATTAACACTGCATGTATAAGGCTATCTAGTCATCAAGTCTAAGAGTTCTAGTCGTCTATTAATTTCAAGAATGACTATATGTTGCAATATCAAATCACTTAGAATATTCAGAAGATAGGAACTAGTCATAAATATAAGTTCAAAAATGCTTTTATTTTTCCCTTTAAGTTAATCCAAGTGAAGCTAATTTTTGATAGGGCATTTCCACAAGCTTCTCCTCACTTATTTTTTCTCTTTTGGATTGTTTTTCAATCCTATATATTTTTCTTTTCTTTTCAGGGATTGTTTTTCAATCCTTTTCTTTTCCTTTCTTTTTCTTTTTCAAGTGAGGATTACTATATCTGAAAAATCTACTAATAATTTTGAACTTCACTCTTCTTTTCCTAAATTTGAAACTTTCAAACATTCTTTACCTTATATGTACTTCATAGTTTTTACATCATTGAATCCCAATATTTTCTTTCTCAACTAAATTCCTAAGGTTCTTAATATTTCAAAATATAGTTTTCTTTACCCTAAATAGTTAACTATATTCTTATCCTCTTATATTAAATATCTTAACATACAAAATTAATTTTCATTACTAAAAATATTATCTTGAATTTTCTATAATATTTAGATAACATCTTAACATAGTTATCTGAATTAAATTTTTTCACATACATCATATTATAATTTTTGAAAATATGTTATTTGAGAACATATAAAAGTTAAGATTTTTCTTCCCTCCCCGAAACTTTAATAGAAATAATACAGGGTAGAAAGAAAAAAGAATTCTAAATATAAAATATTCATACATTTACATTTTAGGCATTTTTGACTTTTTGAAATTTGTAGGTTCTTCTCAAAATTTTTAACTTCAACTGACCTATAATATTTAAAAGCCTTTCTACACACATAACAGTTTAGAAAATTTGCTGGGATAATGAAATTTTAAATCAAGTATATAAAACTAAACATCAACAACTAACTACACAGAACATATGCATTTCACAATACATAACAAACATTTTACTATTTTAAACTAAAAAGTTCATAGTTACAATTACCATCGCAAATATCACAAATATCCAGGAATGAAAATGCAAACTGCCAAACCAACACATATCTCAGAAACAAGCATAATCCATAGAATACAATAAAAAGCAAAGTACAACAACAAAAACTAAAACAAACAAATACATCACATAACTATCATAAAGATCAATCAAAATCCCATTCAACGTCCTCATCATCCTGGTCAGCAGAAGGATTAGGCTGGTCCTGAGTATACCGGGGCCAGTCTGGAAAAGTGACATCAGGCTGTCCTCTGTAGTATCTGGCCTGAGCATCATAATATGTCAACTCAAAGTCAGAGTGCCTCTGAAGATCCTCACAATCATGGTCTTGTCTTCTCTCTAACCCTTCAATATTGTGATCAACTCTTTCTAATATTTCATCCAACTGCTCAAAACTTTTCCTCTGCAGGGTCATGACATTCATCAGATCATAGAAGGTGGGGGGACTAGAGGCAGGAGGGTCATAGCTAATATAAGGAATGTCTTTACTAGTAGAAGGTGCCTTGCTCCTACTCCATGTTCTCCATTCCTCATGGGAATCATAAGTCTTTATATTTAATTTACTAATGGGTTTCATCAGATACACTCATTCCTCATCATCTCTCACTTCAACTCCAGATAATTGACAAAGTGCATAAATTAGGCCAGGATGCCCTAAATATCCACTTATCTCACTCTTTGTAGTGGCCATAATATTCTTGTAGATTATTCTTTCCACATTAATGCTTCTGTTTTTCTGAATATAGAAATTTAGAATCGCTCTATCTTTCAAGATTTCACTATGATGGTAGGTGGGTAGCAGGTCGAACAAATGAAATAATGTCATGACTTAGCAGTGACATTCGTCATGGACAATGGAAAATTAATCCGTTCACGATTTTTTATTTTTCAAACTCCTTTCCCATCAGTGAGAAAGTCAATAACAACATTCAACAGACCTTCCATTGTTCCAAATGTTTTATACTCACTAGAAAAATAATCTTGAAGCTTGTAAAAAGTGTCATTGCTGTTAGCATTAAAGTCGACAGAGAATCCTCTTACCTGGTTCATCCACAAGTTGAGTAAGATTGGGGTAAAACTCCCTCACAACTTTCATAGCAGCTCTGTTGGTTGTGTAGCAGAAGTTCTCCCATCCTCTCTCCTTGACAACTCGTTCCACTTCTCCTCCAAGATTTTCAAAAACTCGATCTTGGATGCACTTCTTACTTTGAAAGAGTGAAGTATATCTTTCTTGTGCTTTCACATTTATGAATCAAGTCTCGTCATGTTTGAGTCTTATCTTTTGTCGTGGAGCCATTGTTCGATCTATCAAAATCACAAAAATCTAAACTAATCACCAAAATATTAATACAATGGCTTCTAAAGGGGGTTTAAAGCAATCTAAATCAAGTTCCATGAATTCCTTCCAAGTGTTTTCTCCACATTTTCAAATTTCCCAAAATTTCTTAATGTGGAAGAAATTCATGGTGGAAATAAAAAATTTTTACATATGATTGAAGATCTTACCAAGGAAAGATGAAATTTGGTGTTAGATTTTGTTGAAATCGCTCCAAATCCGAGATCTATCAAGCTTTAGGTCAACTTTTTGTGTAAAACGGGGAAGAAGACTATGAATAGTGGCATTTGACTGGTCAAAATTGTGGTAAATAGGTAATTTTCGCGATCGCACCATCGGTGGCCTCAAGCTTGCCGTCGGCGGGCTCTATTGAATTAAATTCAATTCTTTTCGGGAAAATCATACCGGCGGCGGCCTCGAGCGTGTCGTCGGCGAGATTCTCTAAAATTGATCATTTTTGAATTTTTTGCGATTTCGATCAATTTTAAGCCTAATCATCATCTGTTCGATCATTATAATCATATATTTTAAGTGATTAAGCAATGTATTAACACAAATTAACATACACACAACAAAACTTCACATTTATATATTGAATCCAAGTGTTTACAACACACAATACATAACACTCATAAACAGGTATTTTCTCAACCTAAATCCCTTTAATCAGCGTCACAGTACAAACCACAACACTCAAAACACTGAGAACAAACATTTCAATCATTATCTCATCTATATTGAGATTAAAAAGCAAACTACGAAAGAAAAAACAATAAATAAAGTTCAAATCAAACACAACATAATGAAATAAGCAAATCAAATCTACTACTCTTCAGAATCTGTATTGGTTTATCCTTTGATATTACCCATTGCTTGAACATGAACAAACAGGTTGTAAAAATGTCTGAATGGGAATTCTTCAGTTTAATCTTCATCAATTCAACCTATCTTTTTCATCAAGAGTATCAAACTCGTTTCAAATTGCCCAGTATGATTAAATGCTCCTTCATTCTTTAATCAATATGATCAAAGAAGTCAGACATATTGTTAGCTGTACTCATCAAATTTTTTACCTGCTTTTCCAGATTCTTAATTTTGTGTAAGATCATCAGTGTCTTGTCAGCTACAAGAGGTTGAATGGGAACAAAATTCTGAGATGCTTGATCCATGATCACGCCCGTGTCATTCTCCTCGTCATTGGCTGGGAACATACGAGTTGGGTTTAAATGTTTCCAGGGTAGCAGAAGTTTCTCCCAAATCTCGTACGAAACTTGAAATAAACTGCATATTGAAAATATTGCGAAAGATGTCCAAGCCCTTGAGATGATTTTTGAACGATCAGGCCAAACACAGACTTCATAATTATTAATCCAATATCAATGGGCCATCCCATTTTAATGCAGTAGTTGAAAATTGCACTTTTTTCGTGACTTCACCAATTTTCATCTTCGGCAATAACTTAACAGACATGAAAAAGTGTTAAGTTTTTGAAATAGGATTTAAAAGTGTTGCGGAAAAATTAACGTACTCATTTTCTCTAACTTTACAGTCATCGGTTTCGTCCGTCAGATACTGGTATATTTCATTCTTATTGTCTCTTATCGGCGTGAAATTGAAATAGTGGCAGACAGGAACATTCTCAAGCATATATAAATCATTAATTCTTCTAGAATTGAATGTTATCCACCTAACTTGCACGTAGACGCTTCCTTGGTTGATTCCATGTAAATTTGCATAGAATTCCTTAACCTCTGGAACGACTACTGCGGAAATAGTATAACAGAACACTTTCCATCTTGGTCGCACAATCATTTCTTCAAATTGATGATGAAGAATTGCATAATCCTCTGTTGACGAATCCTTTTTCCTTAATAAGCCTTCTCTTGGACATCACCTTATTGAAAAGTCGCTGCGCCTCGGCACTGACAAACTTTCTCCGATTGAAAACTTGAAATCTAGGGTAATCTACTGAATTGGAGGCCATTAGAGAGGAATTAAAAGGGGCTTGGAACAATCCATAGGAGTTTGTAAAGGTTAAATTCACTAAAAACCGCCAAAATCTGCCATTTCGAACATGAAAAACTGCCCGCTCACTGATCCTGCTGTCGGCAACCTCGAAGGCGCCGTCGGCGAGCCTTATGTAAAAAATTCTAGGGCTCTTGGGAAAAACCTACTGTTGGAGGCGTCGAGTGCGCCGTCGGCGCCCTAGAAAAAAATTTATACTTTGCGTCGTGGTCTTTCACGTTCTTTATGGATCCAATTCCTTGATAATCAACGGTTAAATTTAAGTAGTAGAATTTAATATTACAAAAAACTATCGATAAATTAAAACAAACACACAACAAATAAAGATAACTATGGGTTGCCTCCCATAAAGCGCTTGGTTTAACGTCGTCAGCTCGACCTATTCAGGTGTTATTCAGGTTGACTGAGCATTAAAACCTCTTTATAATTTGGTCTTTTACCCTCAAAATATGGTTTTAATCTATGTTCATTCACTTTAAATCTATTCCCAGTCTTCTGATCTTCAATTTCAACAGCTCCATAAGTGTAAACCTGAGTCACAGTAAAGGGTCCTAACCAACGAGACTTCAATTTCCCAGGAAATAATTTTAACCTTTATTATAAAGCAGAACTTCTTGCCCAGTGTGCGGCTTATTTTTAGGTCGTGTTTTATTTTGAAGAGGGGTCGCCTAACAGAAATCTGTCGGCGAATTTTTAATTTAATTAAAATAAATAATTTGAAAAGTAGTATTTGATTTTGAAAATAATTTTTAAACTTGAAGGTTTTAAGATATGAGATTAAACCGACCTCACATCCCAAATAGTTTATATAAACGAGCACCGCACCACAAGCCGTGTATCTATCCCTAAGGATAGACACATCGCTTGATGGTGGGGCTTGATTAAATAAACTAGAAGATTAGTGACATCCGTTTGGTCTGCGAACCAATTTTATAAGCCGACAAGTTTCCACCGCTTAATATGAAAACATTAAACGGGGTTTATATTACTCGGGTTCTTTAAAATTCCCTATAAGGGCAAGCCCCTATAGTTAATTACATCTTAAGTGACGGGAATCACCTAAGAAAACTCTCGATAATAATCAATGATTCTGCTCTCAAGAATTTCAAAGTTTAAGGTTTTCGAAGATTGAATTTTGAAGTTTCAATAGGGAATGGATCAAATTTTTGGAACATTTTGTTTTGTGAATCCAAAGGAAGAAAGGTAGGAGAAATCACTGATTCGAAGTGAACTTCGATAATTTCCCGACTATCCTATCGTTTGGCTTGAATTTAGGAAAGTCCTAATGTTTATTTAGTATTTCAATCTTGCCAATTTCAATTAATTAGGGCTTATATTTGTATGATAAAATCAAACAAATAGCCTAGAAGATGTGAGGGTTTATTGTCGTATCGGACGACTACCTCGGAATCCTAAGACCGGTTAGGGCTTAATTTGCAATGCAAATGCCTAACGAAGAGTTGAGGATTTATGTTGCACTAGGCAAGCTACCTCGAAGTCCTATGGCTCGGTTGTTTTAATTCTAGGAAAGTTTCTTTGAAGTAGACTCGGAGTTTTGTCGATGACGATGGTCGTGCTTGCCCACCATGCTCCGAGCTCCTTGTTGTTGCGGAGGTTTAGTTTTAGAAATCATAAATCGGGAGTTGAGAAAAGTGTTTTGGTTTAGAGAAAATCTTAATTTCCAAGTGTTTTTTATGTTTTATTTAAAACAAATCTTAAAGTTGATTATAACGACACCGGTTAAGATCCCACGGTTCCATCCTTCCGGCATCATTATTTTTATCGGATTCACTTAGTCCGGATGAATTTGCTAAACTCAATTGAATGAGTTCCACACTTTCATTTAGGCCAGTGGGAAATCCCGTTAGCAACACGTAGGTTACATCATCCGAGGTATTCCCGATCATCCAACAGGACGTTTTAATTTAGGCTGCAATTGTAGTTTTGTGTTCGTTTGTGATTAAATTTTGAGTTGTTTTATATTTTGAAATGTTGTGGCGGTGAATTTTATCTTGCAATGACTTTTAACTTAGTTTTGGTTTTAGTTTTAGGGGGCTATCCTAAAGGTGTGGGTTTTCATGCAACAGTTGTTTTATCATGCAGAAAAGTAAGCTGCATTTGCGATAAAGTAAATTGCAAGAAAGTAAATTGCAATAAAATAAAAGCGTACTCGGAGGGTCTTCCAGTCATCCAAGCTGCACTTAAAACACAATTAGAATATTTAAGCAAGTTCCTAGAGTAAAGCTAAGGAAAGGTTATGGTTTTCTACCAAATTCCTAATCCTATAGTTGAGTCATTTCTATGACGTCTAGGTTCTTTGTGTTTTGGTTTAAGGACGATTTTTTTCATCAAAGAATAATCGAATTCGATTGTTCTTAAAAATATCCTATCATATTGAGGAAGTGCTTAAGAAGGATCTTAAACATCTTTTCAATATTTCTAGGATTGTTTTAAGTCCAAATGAATTTAATTATATAAATGAATCGATCGTCCGAGGTTTTCAAGTCTTGTTAACTTGCTCAGTGAACTAGGACATTTGAATATCCTATGAGTGAGATAACATTTCACTTGATGTTCTATTTAGGAGTTATAATAATCAAAGCTTTCGAGGGTAAATTAGTATTCAGTGATTTGATTTAATTTAAAGGGTTTAAATTTGGAATAGTGTTGAAGTTGTTTTATATTTAGTTTAATTTAATTTAATTTGATTTGATGTTTAATTAATTTGATTTAATTTAATTTAATTTAATTATTTAATTTAATTTAATTTAATTTAATTTAATTTAATTATTTAATTTAATTTAATTATTTAATTTAATTTAATTTAATTATTTAATTTAATTTAATTTAATTATTTAATTTAATTTAATTTAATTATTTAATTTAATTTAATTTAATTGTTTAATTTAATTTAATTTAATTTTAATTAATTTAATTTAATTGTTTAATTTAATTTAATTTAATTATTTAATTTAATTTAATTTTAATTAATTTAATTTAATTGTTTAATTTAATTTAATTTAATTATTAAATTTAATTTAATCTTAATTTAATTTATCTTTAATTTACTTTATTTTTAATTTTAATTGAAATTAAGTCTTTTAATATTTTAAATTTGAGTTATCATTTTAATTAAAAAATTGAGTATTAGTTGATATAATTAATTTAGGGATTTTTTTAAATTAAAGAATAAATCTCTTCCTAATAAAGATCCCTTATTTTAATAATTCCAATTTTATTATTCTTCCAAATTTAATCTATTATTTAATTAAAGTTTAATCATTTTAAAATTATTTAATGGGTTCCTACCCTTTAATTATTTAAATTTCAGTCATCCAAATCAGATTAGGATCAAATATTTTACTTGTTGATTTTTTATTAAACCTAAAGTTTTAATTAAGGATTAAAGATTTTAATTACCATTTTACCCTTTAAGCTTAATAATTTCATAACTCACTAAATTGAACTCAAATGAACTTGAAATTTTTATGTGACTTTACTCATATGTCAATAAAGACATGAGAGGAGAAAATGTGATTTTTCTGTATTTAATTTATTTATATAATTATTTTTGGTGGAAAATAGAGATTTTCAAGGAAAATTTGATAACATGACCAAGGGAAAAGTTTCTGTCCTTAAGAAAATTAGGGGACATTCCTAATGACCAGAGAAGCACTTGGACCAATTTTGGTGATTTTTTGAATTATATTATTTTTATTATAATTATTTTGAGTTTTGGAGTGTTAATTAATTTAAAAATAAGATAAATGTTGAAAAATGGATTTTATATTTTTCAAAAATCTCTCTGATATCAAGGAAACCAGAGAAACAAATTTTGCAATTTTCTGATTTTTCTATGATTTATAATAATTATTTTAGTGAAAATGCTAGAAAATACATTTTTTTTTAATTTTAAAATTACCCTAGGGCTTTAAAATTTACTATCTCACTAAATAGACTTAGGAAAAATGTGGGATTTGTTCCTAAGTGATTAAAATTCAAAATGTGACATTTTGGTGAATTTTATTATTTTTGTGATTTTTATTATTTTTTAATTATTAAAAATATTAAAATATTATTAAAAATCAACTTTTTTAGAAAATTGAAATTTTAATTTTCTTGGGTTCCCCTGATATCAGAGAGGCTCCAAAACCAATTTGGTGAATTTTAAAAAAATATTTTAAAAGTTATGAATTTTTAAAGTTTAAAATGGCTAAGTGGCTTAATCGACCCAATTAGTGGGGCTAACCAAGTCAATTGACTTCAAATTTTTATGGTGGATTCCTCTGATCCTAAAGGTCAGTGGAGAATTGATTTCAAGTCAATTTGATGCCTGGTTAACTCTAATTAATTAAAGACCTATTTTAGGTGTTTAAGCCGATTAGGGTTAATGCGAGTGAATTAACTCAAGTCCTATTTTTCCTAGAGTTCTCTGGTCATAAGGAACATCACCAAATATTTCTAGAATTTATTTCACAACATGCTAATTTTTGGAATTAAAATACTCAAAACGAGCAACATGCATTTGAAAAATAAATAACTTTTCACGGAGATGGCCTCGACCTTGGAAAATTCGGGAATGTTCCCAAGTTCAGAGGCTTCAAAGCTCCTATGGTCTCATGCCATGGTGAATTGTATACATGCATGGAGAATTAAATGTATGCAGAGAGTAAATAAATCATAAAAAATAAAATACTTAATTAAATTAAATGATTTCTTTTCCACATTATTCTCCTCCGTTCACCGAGCAAGAGGGTATTTTTATTTTATTTTTGTGATTTTTCTACACAAAGATATGGATTTTTGAAGTTTAGGGAATTAAATAAATAAGAAAATACCCTAATTTTCTATTTATCCACGCGGCGCCGCGTCAACCTCGGCGAGCTCCGAAACGCCGCGTGTCGCGCTCCCATTCGACGCCGCCATCTGACTCAGCAGCCCGGGCCCCGCGGTTCTCGTACCGTCTCACGGTCCGACGCAATCCTGGCCGCCCGTGCGCGCGTGTATCGAATGGACGGCATCCGTTCATCGTCCCCAAGTGTTCTCACCCGAGAGCGCGTCCACACTAAATCCACAAGATCTCACTCGATTCTCAATGGATTTTCATGTTCTTATGCTCTATGGATTCGTCTTGAAGAGACGAACACATCTATACGGCTAACATGCATTGGAACTAAGGCATTTGAAATAGAGAATCTTCAAAAGCTCGGGATGAAGAGTTAGCTCATACCTTGGCTCAGAGAAGTGTGGCTTCGATCCGAGAGTTGTTGCACCTTCGATTGGGTCTCAGCAAACTCCGGATGAAGTCTCTGAGTGCAGTGAATTGTCTAGCTATGAAAGTGACCACAGCCGATCACAAAGCTTGGAGGCTGGAGCAAGCTGGGTGGCTCTGGAGATGGGGCTTTCGAGTGGTAAACTTCTCCTCTTGGTCCGAGTGAAGGTGTAGGACCGGTCGATTTGAGGATTGGCTCATCGTGGCAAAGTGTCCTGGTTTTGGGTGGAATTTCAGTTGAGAAATTGGGCTCTGTTGGTGGGGATTAGGGCAAATTGACACTGGGGATCAACTGCTCTCAGGATGGTGAAGGGTTTGAAACAATTTTGGCAGAGTTTCGGCAAGGTTTGTGCTTGGCTCCCCTCATGGCCGAGAGGGTGAGGGGTTTAAATAGGAGAGGGTGGAAGGCCTCCCGGGGGAGTTAGGGCTTGGGATCGATCTGCTCCGGTGAGGAGAAGATCAGCCATGGTGACCACTAGGGATGGGGCGACTCGGCAAGTGAGAATTTCAATGTTGGCTCACATGTGAGCTCTCGGCCATGGTGTTTTCCGGCGGCATGGTGGCGGCCGGCCGAGCATGGGTCACCCTCGAGGTCGGGTGGGTCGGGGCTGGAGGTTTGTGCAATCAATTAGCCATGGACATGTGTAAAGGCTTTGATCCAAAGTGGAATGGGGCATGGCTAGATTTGAACCTAAATGGGTCAACCCACCCATTTGGGCTAGGTGCACCACCCGAGGCCTGGTTTTGGCTGAGGGAAAAGTGATTTGGCTCGGCATAATCGGTAGGGTCAAGTCACCATCCAAGCACGATTAGGCTTAAGCATGGTTTAGTGGAAACATGGAAGTGGTTAATCACCTTTAGGAATTAAGGAAAGAGCCTCCTCCTTTTGCCCAAAATGGCATGGTGACATGTAAAGAGGCTCTCATGGCTTGCATATGGCTTATGCATGGCTCCATGGCTCCATTTGGCTTGGGAAAAGTAAAGTCGATTTCATGGAAATGGATTTAAGGAAAATTTTGGTATTTAGGGGTGATTTGGCATGAGGCTTGATTTGGAATTATTTGATGATGAATTTAGGACTTAGGGATGATTTTAATTGAAAGTATGATGAGGGGAAATGTCATATGGGCCTTGGAAGAATTTTGGGCTTTTTTGAAAGGGTTTTAGATGGGCTTTTAAGATGGATTAGGAAAGTGGGCTCTTGAATTTTAAAATGGATTTTGGGATGAAATTTTGTAAAGAGGTTGGGCCAAATAATTATTGGGTTTAGCTCATGGATGTGTCATGAGTGACTTGAAGCAAATTTGGGCTAGTTTGGACTTGAATTGGGTTGGATTTGAATTCTTTTGGTGAATGGGCCAATGTAGGTCGAATTGGGCTAACTTGGGCCAATGTTGGGCTAGGGTTGAAATTGATGTAAAATAAATATTAAGAAATGTTTATGGGAGTGTTTCAAAGAGGTTTTGGCTCTGGTTGGGTTTTAATTTTGAGGTTTGGGCCTATTTGGGTTAGATTTGGGTTTAGGTCGAAATTGGGCTTTTTGATTTTGGGTTGAATTTGAGTGGGGTTTGGGTCAAAATCTTGGGCAAATCATGTTAGTGTTTTGTTTATGAGGATGTTAAGGAAGGTTTAGAAAAGATTTGGGGTTAATTGGAGTTGAATTGGGTTAGTTTGGGCTGAGTTTGGGTCATGGGTCCAAATTTGGGCTTTAAGGCCCAAAGTGAAATTGGATCCAAATGTCAATCAAATTGGACTTGGATTTGGTCTAAATTGGTATTGGGAATGTTGAATTGAAGTTTAGAATTGAATTGGACCAAAATTGGGGTCAATTGGGTATGTTTGGTTTGACATTGGGTCCACTTTGGGTTAAAATGGGTCGATTTGGGGGTTTTGACAAAAGTAGGGTAAATTGACAAAATTGGCCCATGGTGTAGTTGGACAAAATGAAATTGGGAATATTTGGGATTTTCTGGAATTTTCTGGGAATTTTCTGAATTTTTGGATTTTTAGGCCAAGAAGGGTATTTTGGGTATTTGGAGGGTATTGGGAGGTTTTCTTGGAATTTTTGGTATTTTTGGATATAGATGGTCAATTTGAGTGGTGTAGAAATGTTTGGGAATAATTTTGAAGAATTTTAGGTAATTTGAAAATTTTGCAAAAATTTGGGTAATTTCGAGGTTTTGGGTAGGTTTAGTAGGTGTAGGGTCCGGGGGTCAAAAATTGAAAATTTGGGAAATTGAAGATTGGGTGAATTTGGGTGGGGTGAAATCATTTTGGTTGAGCCATGAAGCCATTTCAAGCCCATATGAGCCATGAAAGGACTCATTTGAGGCATTCATTATGTTGTTCCTAACCCTCTTGCCGAGGGCTTAGGGGTTAAGGACCATCCATGTGAATCACCTACATGAGTCGGGAGGTCAAGTTGGGTATGGGTGTGGTTTTAGGAAGTGTGTGGAAATGTAGTGTGTAAGTGTAGTGTATAAGTGTAATGTGTGTGTAAGTCGGCCCTTCACCGGACCAGGGCCACCAGGGCGGTCCTAAGGCCAAAGAGTCCCATAGGAACTCATCCTTTAAACTTCCATATTTGATTTCAACCCTCTAGGTGATTAGGGGTCTATAGTCGAGTTTGTGGAGTTTGCGGGGAGTTTAGAAGTGGTTTGAATTTCTAAAAGGCGGGTCCCGATTCTAGTCCTCTAAGATAGTCGAAGGAAAAGCCTGAAGGCTAGATCCTAAGCACTAAAAGAAGAAGGGAAGACCTCATCGAAAATGAGGTCAACAAATGGACTCCAATAGGTGTGGTGAGTCGACGGAGCACACCGCGCGTATTGGTGTTGACCGAAGCGATCAACAAAACCAACACGGATGTCCAAGTGACGAACTTAGGACGAAGTAGAAGAGTTTCGGCGGGGAGTGTCAAGTATATCTCGGAACCGGAGATTTCTTGAACTCTCGGCTGGGGAAAGGAAAAGGAGGTAAATCCCAAATCACATGATGCGAGGAATTTCGATTTAGATTTTATTTTGCTTCAATTTATGTTTTGATGTGTGAGTTTAAATTTTAGTTTGGAGTTTCGATTTAGATTGAAGTTTTGTCGAAATTAATTTGAGGGATTTGATTTGAAATGAAAATTAGGATTTTGAGGTTTTAGATGTAACATCTCCAACCTCGAAAGAAAATTGAATTGATTAGATTGAACCGTTGCAACGAGAAGATATCTCAGAGCAAAGTGGTGTTGGATGTAAAATCCTTAACCTCAAGAGTTTGATTTCGATTTGATGTATTTCATTGCGATAGGGAAAAGATCCTAAAGCAATGCGATCTTGGATGTAAAATCCTTGACCCAAAAGTTGAATTTTGATGTATTTCGGTGCAATAGGAAGAGAATCCTAAAGCGGTGCGGTCTTGGATGTAAAATCCTCGACCCAAAAGTTTTGAATTTTTGATGTATTTCAGTGCAATAGGAAGAGAATCCTAAAGCAGTGCAGTCTTGGATATAAAATCCTCGACCCAAAAGTTATGAATTTTGATGTATTTCGGTGCAATAGGAAGAGAATCCTAAAGCGGTGCGGTCTTGGATGTAAAATCCTCGACCCAAAAGTTTGAATTTGATGTATTTCGGTGCGATAGGGAAGAATCCTAAAGCGGTGCGGTCTTGGATGTAAATCCTCGACCCAAAAGTTTGAATTTGATGTATTTCGGTGCAATAGGGAAGAATCCTAAAGCGATGCGGTCTTGGATGTAAATCCTCGACCCAAAAGTTTGAATTTGATGTATTTCGGTGCAATAGGGAAGAATCCTAAAGCGGTGCGGTCTTGGATGTAAAATCCTCGACCCAAAAGTTTGAATTTGATGTATTTCGGTGCAATAGGAAGAGAATCCTAAAGCGGTGCGAGTCTTGGATGTAAAATCCTCGACCCAAAAGTTTGAATTTGATGTATTTCGGTGCTGATAGGAAGAGAATCCTAAAGCGAGTGCGGTCTTGGATGTAAAATCCTCGACCCGAAAAGTTTTGAATTTTGATGTATTTCGGTGCGATAGGAAGAGAATCCTAAAGCGAGTGCGGTCTTGGATGTAAAATCCTCGACCCAAAAGTTTTGAATTTTGATGTATTTCGGTGCGATAGGAAGAGAATCCTAAAGCAGTGCAGTCTTGGATGTAAAATCCTCGACCCAAAAGGTTTGAATTTTGATGTATTTCAGTGCAATAGGGAAGAATCCTAAAGCAGTGCGTCTTGGATGTAAAATCCTCGACCCAAAAGGTTTGAATTTGATGTATTTCAGTGCAATAGGGAAGAATCCTAAAGCGGTACGATCTTGGATGTAAAATCCTCGACCCAAAAGTTTGAATTTGATGTATTTCGGTGCGATAGGAAGAGAATCCTAAAGCGAGTGCGATCTTGGATGTAAAATCCTCGACCCAAAAGTTTTGAATTTTGATGTATTTCGGTGCGATAGGAAAAGGATCCTAAAGCGGTGCGGTCTTGGATGTAAAATCCTCGACCTCGAGAGTTTTGAGTTTTGATGTATTTCGAGTGCGATAGGAAGAGAATCCTAAAGCGGTGCGGTCTTGGATGTAAAATCCTCGACCTCGAGAGTTTTGAGTTTTGATGTATTTCGGTGCGATAGGAAAAGGATCCTAAAGCGATGCGGTCTTGGATGTAAAATCCTCGACCTCAAGAGTTTTGAGTTTTGATGTATTTCGAGTGCAATAGGAAAAGGATCCTAAAGCAGTGCAGTCTTGGATGTAAAATCCTTGACTCAAAAGGTTTGATTTTGATGTATTTCAGTGCAATAGGAAAAGGATCCTAAAGCAGTGCAGTCTTGGATGTAAAATCCTCGACCCAAAAGAGTTGAATTTGAATTTTTTGAATGAGATTTGATTTGAGATCTAGAAGATCGGATTTGAGATTTGATAGAGATTTAGAATCTGGAAAGATTGAATTTGAATTTGGAAGGATGAGTTTGAACTCGATTGAAATTTGATTTAAGATTTGATTTGAAATTTGGAAGATCAAGTTTGAAACTTGACCGAGATTGGATTTGGAATTTGATTGAGGATTTGATTTGGAATTTGTAAAGATGAAATTTGATTTGGAATTTGGAAGGATGGAATTTGAGATTTGTGTTGATTTCGTTTATCTTTTAATGGTTCAAATTTTATTTTGTTGTTTATTTAATGTTCATGTGAACTTGGTGTTTGTCATTTTTCGGATTTTTTTTAGAAAGTTTTCTTTTATTCTCTTTTTTCTTTTACGTTCTTTGTTCAAAGTTCATTTAACTTTAATGGCGTTTCCCAATCAATTTGCACAAAAGAGGTGAAGGCCAAAAACGTGACATGGTCACTTTCATTCCAATCATGTTGAAAATACGTCGTACGACTCGATACGGAATATATTTCATACAATCCATGTAGACTCAAAACGGATCGTGTATGATCTTTGTTGATCCATCAAAAGAATCATCTCGTCGAAAATCCATGTACGAATAGTGAGGTACATGGTCGATAACATCACCTTCCAAGCCATCCTTGGCAAGGATGCCTGCTGGATGTACATTGGAGGTGTGATATTTCCCATGTAACTCGCGGCTCGTAAGGCGGAGGTTCTCTAGCTCCGGATGCGGTTGGAAATGGTAAGGTATTTTGCTTGTCGTCCATCCTCCCGAAAGTAGCCGAGATTCGCTCCACTGGCACCCCTGGTATGCAATGCTTTGCGATATACGCTCCGTTACCTTGCGGTATCATGACGGAACCCACGGTAAAGGTATCTTTGCGGCCCTCGGAACTCACCGGGCCTGTTATCCGGAGGTCGGATCCGAACATGATGTTACACTCATTCAAGAAAGAGGCCGTGCGAAGGTCGACGAAGTCGTGATGATCAATATGTGGGGGTATGCGGTCCCCTGTTTGTAGATGTTGATAATGCGGTATTGGGTATGCAATCTGCGGCGGTACCCTCCATGTTATCAATCTTTTCACCATTCTCTTGATAACTAATGGCATCGGATCTACTTGCCCATGACGAAGTATCCCCGGTGGGTTTCCCTTCTGTCTTCGGCAAAGTTGTAGCGGCATCCGCATTGTATTGTGATTCTTCCTTTCCACGGCATCCATCTCGGGGTTACGAGTATGTGTTTTCCCTCGGGCGGCTGCTCGGCCCATTCTTTTCGGATCCGGATACGATCCACGATTTGCTTCGTTGTTCATACTGCGAGAATACGTCGGTGTGTAGCTCGAGGCCTTCTAGTATGTTGATTCTTCTTCCTTTAATTCTCTCGAAGTATTCGAAAGTTTTCTTTTCAACGTTCCGCATCCTCTCCGGCTCGTATTCGGAATGATCTGCGGATGGCGAGGCCTTGTGACGTATTGTGGGATATATGGTTCAATCCCTTCACGTTCCCCCGCATACCTCGGCTCCTCGGGGATGATGCACGTCGGGACATCCCCGGGGTTGCTTCTGCAACAAGGTCATGCACTGCTTGCGGTGGTTCTATCCGATGGCGTGGTAGCCTTCTCTCTTAATCTTACGGAGATTTCCACAGTTCTTCTCGTTATTCTAGGAGCTGGCCTCCTTTTTTCGAATTCTCGGTGAACCGGTGTCCTTGAAATGTGAGTGCTTGGCATTAGCGAGTGTCTCATCGCAGTCGGTCCGCGACTAGTTTTGTTAACATTTTACGGATGCGGCGATTCTTATTTCTTCGTTGCGTGGTCGTGAGAGTAGCCCTCCGAACTTCTTGAATCTCTGCGGGCGCGGCGGCGACAAGCACGCCCTCCGCTTGTAGTGACTACGGACTTCATTTTCTTGTCTTCTTCGGTGTTTGCTTTTCTTTTCTTGTTGTTGGATTGGTGGCTTGGGCCACCCACTTTCATCACTTGTCTGCCCGGGTAGTTCTTCTCGGTTAACTGGGACCCAGTCACTTTCCTCGTACTGTAGGCCTGCTGGTGCGAAATCCGAGTCGATCTCGATTATCGCTCCATCTTTCACCCTCTTTTCATCGAGTGCGAGGCTTACGCCATTCTTAAAGTTCAAGACCCAACCGCCGTTCGACATTTCCTGCGAAAAGACAAGGAAAAGGATCGGGGGCGTACTAAGAACAAGAACATTAAGAAAATGTTTATTAAAGATACATTTTTTCATTATTCTTATATTTTGAAATTTAACAGGAATGAAGTAGGATAAGATGAGGGAAGAGATTTTGATTTGAAAAAGGAAACAAGGAAAACTTAATTATCATGATTTTATTTATCTTAGCACATTTTATTATTTTTGGGTTCGGACCCAATCACGAGTAATTACTTCACCCGTGTTTCTTAGGGATGAAGAATTCATTCCTTCGAAACATCGGGTAGCGTAATATTTTTTCAAGTATCGTCCGTTGATCGGAAGCATATGTCGTTCTCCCCGGCAATTCACTAGCCGGTAGGAACCTCCCGAGTATACTTGCTTCGACCACAAACGGTCCTTCCCAAGTGGGTTCAAATTTTCCTCCTATCTTGCGGTGTGCGAGAATAGGTCTCTTGAGAACGAGAACTAAGTCACCAACTTTGAAGGTTCTTGGGCGGACCGGTTTGTCATGGGCTTGAACCATCTTAGCTTGGTATAGTTCTAAATTGCGTTGCGCTGCAAGTCTTTTCCCTTCCAAGCTTTCTAATTCTTCGAGTCGTAGTCCGGCGTTTTCTTCGTCGTGATCTTGTTTGCAATTGCAATTCGAGTGAAGGAAGCTGAACCTCTAAAGGTAACACTTGCCTCGGACCCATACACCGGAGCGTAAGGTGTAGCTTGAGTAGGAGTTCGAAGGTTGTCCGGTAGGCCGCAAGGCTTCTAACAATTTCTCGTGCCAATTTCTCTTATTATCGTCCGAGGTTTTCTTTAAGATTTGAACGAGAGTTTTATTAAAAGCCTCGGCGAGGCCGTTTGCTCTTGGGTAGTAAATTGTCGAGTATCGCCGGTCGATTCCGTGTCTCACGACAAAATTGTTGATTTGTGTGCTTCGAATGTCGACCCATTATCCGAGATGATCTGCGCGGCACTCCGAAACGGTAGACAACTTGGTTCTTGAAAAGCGTAGCACGTGGTGTGCTTTCACTTCTCTAAGTGGAGCTACGCCCACTTGGAAAAGTAATCCGTAGCCGCAAGAATGAAACGATGTCCTTTTGAAGATGGTGGTTCTATCGGACCCACTATATACGTGCCCTGACATTCAAATGGCCGCGACGCAATTGTCGGGTGTAGCACATTTGGAGGTTGATGTAGAACCACTCCGTGCACTTGGCATTGGTGACGGCTCTTGGCGATTTTCATGCGGTCGGTCATCATCGAGGGCCGGTAGTACCCTAGTCTTTTAATTTTCATTTTCATCTTTGGACCCGACCGGTGAGCGCCACGGAGTCTCGAATGCACCTCTTTAACAATTTCACGGGCCTCGGACCCGCTTAGGCACCTTAGCCGCATTTGATCAAAAGACCTTCGTATAATGTGTTGTTTATTAATGCGTAGGACGAGTTCTTTTCTTGATCGATGGGCCGGCGACTATCGTCCGGTAGCTTTCTGTTTGCGGGTAGTTCATCAATGGTTGTCGCCATGATCTTCGTGTTTTTCGTCACTACTGCATGCTGATTCTTTTTCTTTTGCTCGATTTGTGTCTTGTGTCTATGTCGAGCTGTGATAGGACTGACGTCCAGTAAGCCGACACTTCCAGCGATTCATCTTGCAAACAGGCAAATTCTTTTGCGAGACGGGCTAAAGCATCTGCTAAAGCATTCTCTTTTCTAGGAATTTTGTAGATTGTCACATTTGGAATCATTCCAACAATTTGTATGGCATACTTGGAAGTACTTGTTCGAGTCTTGGTTTAAAAATTCGTATTGTCCGTGATCCGTTGAATGATTAACTCGTGAATCCCCGTAGATGTTGATGTCCGTTATCCCCATTTGAATGGTTAATTCCAATCCCGTTATGAGGGCTTCGTATTCGCTTCGTTGTTTGTACACGGTTCGTCAAGTGGTAGGAGTATCTTAACATCCCCCGCTCCGGTGTTATAAAGATTAGCCCGATTCCTGCCTTACAGGGCACTTATCACTTGCGATTCTTCGTCTTTGTGTGCTTGAAGATGCTCCGTCGAAATACAATTCCCAACGTCGATCATCGGGGTCTTCTAGGCTCATTATTTGTTCATACGGCGGATCGTCATTGAGAGGAGATTCGGCCGGCAAAGGGTGTCTTTGCGAGGAAGTCTGCTAAGACTTGTCCCTTTACGGCACGCGAGAGGCACGAAAGTTATATCGAATTGCGATAATATCATTGACCATCCGGCAAGTCTGCAGGAAAGTGTTGGACGGGTCATCGAGTATTGCGATGGATTAAACTTCGAGATCGGGTTGACCTTATGAGAAAGCATGTAATGCACGAGCTTTTGAGCGGCGAAGATCGGGGCCAAACAATGCTTTTCAATTGCGGGATACCTTACCTCCGTCGGAAGTAAACGACGGCTTAAGTAGTAAAGAGCATTTTCTTTACCCTCATCATTGACACAGGCTAACGAGGCTCCGAGGAGTCGTCTAGAGCCGCGGTGTAAAGTATCAGCGATCTACACTGAGGCCCGGGTTGCTAAGACGGGAGGTGTCATTAAATATTGTTTAATGTCTTCGAAGGCCTTCGGCATTTCTCTTCCCAAATAAATTTGGCGTCCTTTTTAACTAGTGCGAGAAAGGTGACACCTACTGACGGGTTTGAGATAAAGCGTCGAAGATATGCCGGCTTCCCTTGAAAAGATCGTAGTTGTTTTAAGGTTTTGGGAGGCGGCATTTCTAAGATGGCTTTAATCTTCTCCGGGTCGATTTCAATTCCACGATGTCGGACAACGAATCCTAAGAATTTCCGGAGGTGACGCCGAAGGCGCATTTTAAGGGATTCATCTTAAGGTTAAATTGTCTTAATCGTTCGAAAACAATTCTCAAATCATACGAGTGGTTTTCCTTTACTTTGCTTTTGATGACGACATCGTCCACGTAGCACTCGACTTGATTGTGGATGAGATCATCAAAAATTCTTGTCATTGCTCTTTGGTAGGTTGCTCCTGCGTTCTTCGATCAAATGGCATCACGGTGTAGCAAAATACTCCGATCGGCGTTACGAATGCTCGTAAGCTTTTCATCTTCCGGAGCCATTTTTATCCGGTTGTATCACGAAGATCCATCCATGAATGAGAATATTTCATGTGTCGAAGCAATATCGATCATCGGTTCCGGAATCGGTAGAGGAATTCATCTTTTGGACATGCCTTGTTTAAATCTGCGAAGTCCACACAAATTCGATCGACCATTCTTCTTTCGATCGGCACCACATTGGCTAACCGGGTCGGGTATTGTTCTTCACGGACAAATTTAGCGTCTATTAGCTTTTTAACTTCGGCTATGACTTGTTGTTCGATTTCCGGACGCATTCTTACGGGACCTTGTACGGCAGGAGCAGTAGGATCCACTCCTAGCTTATGGACTGCAACCTGCGGGGCTAATCCCGGCATTTCATCGTAGCTCCAAGCAAAACAGTCTTTAAATTCCATTAACAATTTGATTATTTCTCCGGAGTCTTCTTTGTTGAGTAAGGAGCTAACAAAGGTAGGTCTAGGCTCTTCGCTAGTACCCAAGTTAACTTCCGTTAACTCATCTATTGTAGATTTGATTTCTTCTTCGAATTCTGGTGGAGCGTCTCCGATTTGTAAATCTTCGAGTTCATCCGTAGTTTCCATGCGGTTTTCATTGGACTTGCAAGTGACAACCAAGCAAAATTCAGCATCGTCAGCCGACCCTACTTGTGCCGAATCCGAGTCCATACTTTGAATTGGGAGGACGGCGGAGTTATTCCATAACTTTTCAAAATGTTGTGATTGGCCTTTTGTCCATTGTCGAGGTAAGAAACCACGTTGAATTAAATTTTGAACACGGGGAGAGTACCACTCAAAAGGTAATTCCATTAATTCGATGAAGTGACATCTTCGAATTGTACATTATTTTCGGTTACGGAGGAAGAAGCACCACGGTAGAATTTGATCGGCTTTGCACCGATCACTACGTACCTCTTTGACCTCCATACCCTCGATCTTATTAGAATGGATCGGAGTTAGGGTCATAGTATGTACGTAGTGGTTAATCTTCTCGTACATTGATTTGTATTCTTCGTTCTTTTCATCTTCGAGGGAGATCTTGAATTGCGGCTTCTTCTGACTTATTGTCGCTGCTTCTTGCTTGATTTCTTTTTCTTCTTCAGAACTATCATCCCAATCAACATTGATGGCTGGTTTCTTCTGTCCAATTGTCCTAGTGTCTCTACCACGGCCTCGTCCCCGGCCTCGACCTCGGATGCGAGTTGTGGAGAAACCTTCACCATCTCGCCGGAAGGGAGTGGTGAGTGAGCTGTTGGACTAGAACTTCGGGTTCTTCGTTGTCACGAACTTTCTTTGCTTTATTTGTTACGGTGTCTCGGAGAAGATTGTTTTCTTTGGCGGTGCATAATAAGCCGCATCTTCATGGATTCCAATTTCATGTACGGAGAATGGTTGTAAGTCTCCTTTGATGCCTTTGTTCCCCTCCATCGTAATATTTGATGCAACGATGCGAGAGATGATGGTACCATCCGTTTTCATGTATCCATGGTCGGCCCAGAGTAGAGCGTTGAACGACGTTTCGAATCGATTATATGAAATTTTGCGGTTGTCTTTGCTAAATCACCGGTCTTCATCGGTAGCGTTATTGACTCGAGGGCTCTTTCTCCTTTACGGTTGAATCCTCTTAATAACATTTTGTCGGCCTCGAGCTCACGAGCATCGATTTCCAAGTATGCTAGTGTTCGAAGACTCATTATATTGATTGATGCTCCTGGATCCACCAATACTGCGGAGAGCGTAAACTTCCCGATTGTAGCTGAAATGTACAACGGTCGGTTGTGATCTGCGCATCCCAAGTAGTAGGTCATTGTACGTGAAGGTGACACCTCGTTGTTCCTTTAACGAGCAAACCTCATCCAAGGAATCTCCGGCCATTTGAGCTAAGCAAATTTCCGGATCGAAGTAAGGCCTTGATCGAGCTTCTCTCATCTCCTTTGATAAGATGAGAGCATCGTAGATGCTCAGTTTGGCCGGTAGTTTCCTAAGATGGGCTAGCACGTTGTAGTCCACTTTGTTCTCCTGCGTCTCGGCTTCTTCTCGAATGGGTATATCTTCCGTTGGGGTTGGTTCTTCTTGAACAACCACCTGCTTTCCTTTGTCTTTTGGACCCATTCTTGGAGGTAGGACTTTTCCACTTCTTAGGTTGACTTCTGTAATTTCTTCTGAATCTAGTATTGAGTTTGTCGGTGTCTCCTCCTGAATCGGAATGACTGGCTCTTCTGGATTATCTTCCAAATCTGAAGGCTCTAACTCTATTATAACTGGAGCTCCTCGAAACTCACAGATAGATCCGTTGCTTGTTGAACTCTCGTAGCCTCCTTGATGGATGCCTTCTTCGTCATTTTGATCGTCGAGATCTTGTATGATTTGAGAATTGTTGTTGGTATCGAAATTGACGCCCGGATTGTCGCTAGTTACGTAATCGTTAGAAACGATCAAAACGTAGCCAACGCCATCACCCTTATCATTATATGATCCCACCGAAGTGAACGAGATAATCATACAAAATCGGAGGTTCGAGGGATTTCTCCCCGAATCGGAAACAACTATCCTAGGATAAGCGGCCCCTAGTCTAGCCTTAGGAATCTCGGTCCCCTCTTCTTCGTCGATTTTCTTCTTCTCTTCGATTGTCTCTGTTGAGGTGGTTCTTCTATCGCAAGTGATAGTACCGGCTTAACGGGTCTCGAACTCGAATTGAAGCTCGCACCGAAGCGGTTCGGATGTTGTCTAAAATCTTCTTCGAAGATCTCGTCCGAGGCGGTAGTCCATCCATCGTCGGTTGCATAGGGATCTATCGGAATGACGGGATCGGTTGAGATAACATTGACGGAACCTCCTTTCCGGGGTTCCTTCATGTACTCCTTCGGGATTGTTATATTTCCTTTCCGAAGGTTGTCGTTGAGCCAACTTTTGAAGGTAATGCGGTCTTCTATCTTGTGCCCAAGCATCCAGATGGTAGGGGCAAAAGTTGGGATCACCTTTCTTGTTGACTTCCTCTGGTCTTTTGGGCTACAGCGGTGGAAATGCTGGAGTTTTCATTAAGCTACGGAACATCTTTAGTGCTTGCTTCATTCTTGAACGGATATTCCACTGCTCGAAGCTCCTTCGATGTACGTTGCGGACGAGACGGTTGTTCATCTTGCGGAGACGATCGATAGTTGGACCGGGGTTCTTGGTAATTTTGTTGTGGTTCTTTGCGGCCGTTACGGTGGTATTTGCATCGGTTGTTTGCCTTTGTCAGCTGCTGCAACGACCCAGATTTCTTTTCGAAAGTCTTCACCGGCTTACGCTTGTCCGTCTTGTCGGCAAAACTTAATTGCTTCGCCTCTTCTTGCAAGCTTCCGGCCTTGCTTAACAACTTCTCAAAAGTCTTAATAGTGAATCCCTTGAGGAGAAGTGCTATCGGGCCGTGAATGCTTTTAAGCAAGATGCTGATCGCATGTTGTTCTTGCGGTTGTGGTTCACACTTCATACTTAAATTTCTCCATCGAAGTATGTAATCCACTAGAGTTTCATTCGGCCTTTGTTTCTCTACCACTAAATCACCTATAGTGATGTGGTGCTGAGCTCCGACAAATCGCTTAATGAAGAGGCTCTCTAGCTACGAGAATGTCTTTACGGATCCGTTGGGTAGTTCGCATACCGGTCGAAGGCGATCCACGACGGTCGCTAACAAGCTCGTCGGAAGAGTAGCGCATCGCTCCCGCCGGCATTGCAACAAGCTGGCACGAAAGTGTGCAACATCTTTGTCGGGGGTTCCGGTTCCGTCGAAGGTCTTAAACGAGAGGTGGTACGAAGCCCTTTGGGTATTGGACAGCGTCGAATTCTTCGGGTAAGGTCTGCCCGTCCGAATAGATGTCCCGTTCTTCGATTGTGCTAGGGCTTCTCGCACTTGCTGTTCTACCGAGTTCTTGATATCCTTTTCGGGGATCATACTTTGTGTTGTATCCTTTTTCGATTGGTCATCCCCATTGACGGATGTAATTTCCTTCCCTCCGTCTACGATGTGAATGACTTACGGGGGTGTCTCTCTATGTGGTTGTACTTGACTTTGGAGAGTGGCTAGAGCTATGGCCATCTCTTCCATCCTCTTCGCCATTTGAGCGATCGTGTCGTCCTTTTCCTGAAGCTGTCTCTTCATCAGTTCTGGCTCCTCTCTTTCTGCAGCTGCAGGAGCACCTTGAGAAGATGATGAAGCTCGTGTCTCAACCATGTTGATTTCTGCATATTCGTTGTCCATGAATTCCGATGAGTCGATCTCATCTCCGAACTTTTCTTCTCTTTCTTTTGCCAACCGTCGGATGTCGGTTCTCAACTTTTCCATGGCATCTTCTAGTGGAGCTTTACGTGTATCTTTGTGGTTGTCATGCGATGGTTGTCGGGTCCTTTTTCACGAGTCCCCTTCATCGCGGTAGCACTTTCTTCGATTCCGGCCTCTGGCGAGACTTTCTTTCTCGGAGCTGCTGTTTCGGTCTCGATCGCCCCGTAGTGGGACGCCACACCATCCTTCTAGCGGCGGAAGGTCTGCGACCGGATGGTCCATCGGCCAAATGCTTTGGAAGGTGGTATCCTCCCTAATCTGTAATCCCGATACTACGACGGGCGGGCTAGCCTTCATTCTCTTGCTTGGCTTTTCTATCATGACGGCGGGTTCTACTCGAGGCCCGAGACGGGATTTGGGCGGCACCCGTCCTATCCTTCGTAGAATTTCCGACACGGGGCGGTTTTCCTTCCTTGCTAGCTTTTCTACCAAAGTTTGCGGTCGAGCAAACGGCGTAGTTACGGTTCTTTTCTTGCGGCTATCGTTGTAGTATGCGGGTCGTGGTAATGTGGCGGCAATCTTTCGAACATTCTCTTCATCCTCTGCGGCGGAGAGGGGATGGAACACTGCTTCCTCCCAAAAGTGGTATGTAGTCGGGCGGTGGTGTATATTACGGTAGCGGTGTATATTACGGTAACTGCGGAATTTCCTCCGGAAGGCAATCTCGGCGGCTACGGCTTCCACGGCGATCCTTCTATTTCTATTTCTTCTTTGGGTCTTTGTCGGCGACGGAATCTTCGAGCTCGGACCCGATTTCGAAGACGGAAGGTCTTACGGGAAGATCCGTACCCTCCACGGTAACGGGTTTACCATAGTTCCGGATTTCTTTCCCCTTTGATTTGGCGAAGTCGGGGTAGGTGCGAAACAACTAGACCGGTGGGGGTAGTGAGAACGGTCCTCCTGCGGACGGCGGTACTCCTCCCAGTCGGGACCCTTTGCGGGGAGGAAACTCTTGGGTCGACCTAAGGTTGAACTCGAGCGAGAGGCTCCTCGGCTTCGGATACCTTGTTTGTCGGTGCAAAGAGGGAGACGTCGGTGACTTTGACGTTCGTGTTTTCGAATCCTATCCCGAATCGGATGACCCCATTGTCGGGCGGCTCATCCTTATAGACGGCGAAGTCCGAGTCCGTTGGTGAAGGAGAAAATCGGTTTCGGGGCTTCCATTTCGCGGGGTAGATTCGGTTGTCGGTCTCGAGTTATGCTTCTTTTCTTCGGGACGAAAAGAAAGGAATTGAAAAGAGTCCGAACTCATTTTTTGTTCATGTATTTATAAGAAGGAATTATTTGTTAAAAGAATCATTTATTAGAGGGTTTGTTTATTTAGAACGGAACGTTCGAAGGTGTAGAGAAGGTAAGGAAGCCGATTCGAAAGGAAAAGAAAGTCTTAAGCAAGACTTCCCGAGCTCGAAGGATCACTCCTAAACTAACTTTTATTGGGGGTCCACCCCACCTCGGAAATGAGGTAAAAGGATCTCGGAACCTCTCTGTTTAGGGGTGTCTAAACGGTGGCTCCTAAATCCGAGAGAATGTTGGCTATACTTGTTCAAGATAGAAATGAACATAGTATTCCAACGGAAAGAAGGGTAGTTTGATCCATTAGGGACATGGATATACTACCGATTTTTGAAAACGGAATTATTTGATTATAATGGAGAGAGGAATATTCCCAGGCGGAGTCGCCGGAAATCTGTGCGGCTTATTTTTAGGTCGTGTTTTATTTTGAAGAGGGGTCGCCAACGAAATCCTGTCGGCGAATTTTTAATTTAATTAAAATAAATAATTTGAAAAGTAGTATTTGATTTTGAAAATAATTTTTAAACTTGAAGGTTTTAAGATATGAGATTAAACCGACCTCGCATCCCAAATAGTTTATATAAACGAGCACCGCACCACAAGCCGTGTATCTATCCCTAAGGATAGACACACCTGCTTGATGGTGGGGCTTGATTAAATAAACTAGAAGATTAGTGACATCCGTTTGGTCCGCGAACCAATTTTATAAGCCGACAAGTTTCCCACAGCTTAATATGAAAACATTAAACGGGGTTTATATTACTCAGGTTCTTTAAAATTCCCTATAAGGGCAAGCCCTATAGTTAATTACATCTTAAGTGACGGGAATCACCTAAGAAAACTCTCGATAATAATCGATGATTCTGCTCTCGAGAATTTCAAAGTTTAAGGTTTTCAAAGATTGAATTTTGAAGTTTCGATAGGGAATGGATCAAATTTTTGGAACATTTTGTTTTGTGAATCCAAAGGAAGAAAGGTAGGAGAAATCAACGATTCGAAGTGAACTTCGATAATTTCCCGACTATCCTATCGTTTGGCTTGAATTTAGGAAAGTCCTAATGTTTATTTAGTATTTCAATCTTGCCAATTTCAATTAATTAGGGCTTATATTTGTATGATAAAATCAAACGAAATAGCACTAGAAGATGTGAGGGTTTATTGTCGTATCGGACGACTACCTCGGAATCCTAAGACCGGTTAGGGCTTAATTTGCAATGCAAATGCCTAACGAAGAGTTGAGGATTTATGTTGCACTAGGCAAGCTACCTCGAAGTCCTATGGCTCGGTTGTTTTAATTCTAGGAAAGTTTCTGTTGAAGTAGACTCGGGTTTTCGTCGATGACGATGGTCGTCTTGCCCACCATGCTCCGAGCTCCTTGTTGTTGCAGAGGTTTAGTTTTAGAAATCATAAATCGGGAGTTGAGAAAAGTGTTTTGGTTTAGAGAAAATCTTAATTTCCAAGTGTTTTTTATGTTTTATTTAAAACAAATCTTAAAGTTGATTATAACGACACCGGTTAAGATCCCACGGTTCCATCCTTCGGCATCATTATTTTTATCGGATTCACTTAGTCCGGATGAATTTGCTAAACTCAACTGAATGAGTTCCACACTTTCATTTAGACCGTGGGAAATCCCGTTAGCAACACGTAGGTTACATCATCCGAGGTATTCCCGATCATCCAACAGGACGTTTTAATTTAAGTTCGCAATTGTAGTTTTGTGTTCTGTTTGTGATTAAATTTTGAGTTGTTTTATATTTTGAAATGTTGTGGCGGTGAATTTTATCTTGCAATGACTTTTAACTTAGTTTTGGTTTTAGTTTTAGGGGGCTATCCTAAAGGTGTGGGTTTTCATGCAACAGTTGTTTTATCATGCAAGAAAAGTAAACTGCATTTGCAATAAAGTAAATTGCAAGAAAGTAAATTGCAATAAAATAAAAGCGTACCTGGAGGGTCTTCCCGTCATCCCAAGCTGCACTTAAAACACAATTAGAATATTTAAGCAAGTTCCTAGGTAAAGCTAAGGGAAAGGTTATGGTTTTCTACCAAATTCTAATCCTATAGCTAGTCATTTCCTATGACGTCTAGGTTCTTTGTGTTTTGGTTTAAGGACGATTTTTTTCATCAAAGAATAATCAAATTCAATTGTTCTTAAAAATATCCTATCATATTGAGGAAGTGCTTAAGAAGGATCTTAAACATCTTTTCAATATTTCTAGGATTGTTTTAAGTCCAAATGAATTTAATTATATAAATGAATCGATCGTCCGAGGTTTTCAAGTCTTGTTAACTTGCTCAGTGAACTAGGACATTTGAATATCCTATGAGTGAGATAACATTTCACTTGATGTTCTATTTAGGAGTTATAATAATCAAAGCTTTCAAGGGTAAATTAGTATTCAAGTGATTTGATTTAATTTAAAGGGTTTAAATTTGGAATAGTGTTCAAGTTGTTTTATATTTAGTTTAATTTAATTTAATTTGATTTGATGTTTAATTAATTTGATTTGATTTAATTTAATTTAATTATTTAATTTAATTTAATTTAATTTAATTTAATTTAATTATTTAATTTAATTTAATTATTTAATTTAATTTAATTTAATTATTTAATTTAATTTAATTTAATTATTTAATTTAATTTAATTTAATTATTTAATTTAATTTAATTTAATTGTTTAATTTAATTTAATTTAATTTTAATTAATTTAATTTAATTGTTTAATTTAATTTAATTTAATTATTTAATTTAATTTAATTTTAATTAATTTAATTTAATTGTTTAATTTAATTTAATTTAATTATTAAATTTAATTTAATCTTAATTTAATTTATCTTTAATTTACTTTATTTTTAATTTTAATTGAAATTAAGTCTTTTAATATTTTAAATTTGAGTTATCATTTTAATTAAAAAATTGAGTATTAGTTGATATAATTAATTTAGGGATTTTTTTAAATTAAAGAATAAATCTCTTCCTAATAAAGATCCCTTATTTTAATAATTCCAATTTTATTATTCTTCCAAATTTAATCTATTATTTAATTAAAGTTTAATCATTTTAAAATTATTTAATGGGTTCCTACCCTTTAATTATTTAAATTTCAGTCATCCAAATCAGATTAGGATCAAATATTTTACTTGTTGATTTTTTATTAAACCTAAAGTTTTAATTAAGGATTAAAGATTTTAATTACCATTTTACCCTTTAAGCTTAATAATTTCATAACTCACTAAATTGAACTCAAATGAACTTGAAATTTTTATGTGACTTTACTCATATGTCAATAAAGACATGAGAGGAGAAAATGTGATTTTTCTGTATTTAATTTATTTATATAATTATTTTTGGTGGAAAATAGAGATTTTCAAGGAAAATTTGATAACATGACCAAGGGAAAAGTTTCTGTCCTTAAGAAAATTAGGGGACATTCCTAATGACCAGAGAAGCACTTGGACCAATTTTGGTGATTTTTTGAATTATATTATTTTTATTATAATTATTTTGAGTTTTGGAGTGTTAATTAATTTAAAAATAAGATAAATGTTGAAAAATGGATTTTATATTTTTCAAAAATCTCTCTGATATCAAGGAAACCAGAGAAACAAATTTTGCAATTTTCTGATTTTTCTATGATTTATAATAATTATTTTAGTGAAAATGCTAGAAAATACATTTTTTTTTTAATTTTAAAATTACCCTAGGGCTTTAAAATTTACTATCTCACTAAATAGACTTAGGAAAAATGTGGGATTTGTTCCTAAGTGATTAAAATTCAAAATGTGACATTTTGGTGAATTTTATTATTTTTGTGATTTTTATTATTTTTTAATTATTAAAAATATTAAAATATTATTAAAAATCAACTTTTTTAGAAAATTGAAATTTTAATTTTCTTGGGTTCCCCTGATATCAGAGAGGCTCCAAAACCAATTTGGTGAATTTTAAAAAAATATTTTAAAAGTTATGAATTTTTAAAGTTTAAAATGGCTAAGTGGCTTAATCAACCCAATTAGTGGGGCTAACCAAGTCCAATTGACTTCAAATTTTTATGGTGGATTCCTCTGATCCTAAAGGTCAGTGGAGAATTGATTTCAAGTCAATTTGATGCCTGGTTAACTCTAATTAATTAAAGACCTATTTTAGGTGTTTAAGCCAATTAGGGTTAATCCGAGTGAATTAACTCAAGTCCTATTTTTCCTAGAGTTCTCTGGTCATAAGGAACATCACCAAATATTTCTAGAATTTATTTCACAACATGCTAATTTTTGGAATTAAAATACTCAAAACGAGCAACATGCATTTGAAAAATAAATAACTTTTCACGAGAGATGGCCTCGACCTTGGAAAATTCAGGGAATGTTCCCAAGTTCGGAGGCTTCAAAAGCCCTATGGTCTCATGCCATGGTGAATTGTATACATGCATGGAGAATTAAATGTATGCAGAGAGTAAATAAATCATAAAAAATAAAATACTTAATTAAATTAAATGATTTCTTTTCCACATTATTCTCCTCTCGTTCACTGAGCAAGAGGGTATTTTTATTTTATTTTTGTGATTTTTCTACACAAAGATATGGATTTTTGAAGTTTAGGGAATTAAATAAATAAGAAAATACCCTAATTTTCTATTTATCCACGCGGCGCCGCGTCGACCTCGGCGACTCCGAAACGCCGCGTGTCGCGCTCCCATTCGACGCCGCCATCCGAGTCGGCGGCCGGGCCCCGCGGGTCTCGTACCGTCTCCTGGTCCGACGCAATCCTGGCCGCCCGTGCGCGCGTGTATCGAATGGACGGCATCCGTTCATCGTCCCCAAGTGTTCTCACCCGAGAGCCGTCCACACTAAATCCCTAAGATCTCACTCGATTCTCAATGGATTTTCATGTTCTTATGCTCTATGGATTCGTCTTGAAGAGACGAACACATCTATACGGCTAACATGCATTGGAACTAAGGCATTTGAAATAGAGAATCTTCAAAAGCTCGGGATGAAGAGTTAGCTCATACCTTGGCTCAGAGAAGTGTGGCTTCAATCTGAGAGTTATTGCACCTTCGATTGGGTCCTAGCAAACTCCAGATGAAGTCTCCTGGTCTGATGAATTGTCTAGCTATGAAAGTGACCACAGCCGATCACAAAGCTTGGAGGCTGGAGCAACTGGGTGGCCTGGAGATGGGGCTTTCAGTGGTAAACTTCTCCTCTTGGTCCGGTGAAGGTGTAGGACCGATCGATTTGAGGATTGGCTCACCGTGGCAAAGTGTCCTGGTTTTGGGTGGAATTTCGGTTGAGAAATTGGGCTCGTTGGTGGGGATTAGTGGCAAATTGACACTGGGGATCAACTGCTCTCAGGATGGTGAAGGGTTTGAAACAATTTTGGCAGAGTTTCGGCAAGGTTTGTGCTTGGCTCCCCTCATGGCCGAGAGGGTGAGGGGTTTAAATAGGAGAGGGTGGAAGGCCTCCCAGGGGGAGTTAGGGCTTGGGATCAGCTGCTCTGGTGAGGAGAAGATCAGCCATGGTGACCACTAGGGATGGGGCAGCTCAGCAAGTGAGAATTTCAATGTTGGCTCACATGTGAGCTCTCGGCCATGGTGTTTTCCGGCGGCTCGGTGGCCGGCCGGCCGGGCATGGGTCACCCTCGAGGTCGGGTGGGTCGAGGCTGGAGGTTTGTGCAATCAATTAGCCATGGACATGTGTAAAGGCTTTGATCCAAAGTGGAATGGGGCATGGCTAGATTTGAACCTAAATGGGTCAACCCACCCATTTGGGCTAGGTGCACCACCCAAGGCCTGGTTTTGGTCGAGGGAAAAGTGATTTGGCTCGGCATAATCGGTAGGGTCAAGTCACCATCCAAGCACGATTAGGCTTAAGCATGGTTTAGTGGAAACATGGAAGTGGTTAATCACCTTTAGGAATTAAGGAAAGAGCCTCCTCCTTTTGCCCAAAATGGCATGGTGACATGTAAAGAGGCTCTCATGGCTTGCATATGGCTTATGCATGGCTCCATGGCTCCATTTGGCTTGGGAAAAGTAAAGTCGATTTCATGGAAATGGATTTAAGGAAAATTTTGGTATTTAGGGGTGATTTGGCATGAGGCTTGATTTGGAATTATTTGATGATGAATTTAGGACTTAGGGATGATTTTAATTGAAAGTATGATGAGGGGAAATGTCATATGGGCCTTGGAAGAATTTTGGGCTTTTTTGAAAGGGTTTTAGATGGGCTTTTAAGATGGATTAGGAAAGTGGGCTCTTGAATTTTAAAATGGATTTTGGGATGAAATTTTGTAAAGAGGTTGGGCCAAATAATTATTGGGTTTAGCTCATGGATGTGTCATGAGTGACTTGAAGCAAATTTGGGCTAGTTTGGACTTGAATTGGGTTGGATTTGAATTCTTTTGGTGAATGGGCCAATGTAGGTCAAATTGGGCTAACTTGGGCCAATGTTGGGCTAGGGTTGAAATTGATGTAAAATAAATATTAAGAAATGTTTATGGGAGTGTTTCAAAGAGGTTTTGGCTCTGGTTGGGTTTTAATTTTGAGGTTTGGGCCTATTTGGGTTAGATTTGGGTTTAGGTCGAAATTGGGCTTTTTGATTTTGGGTTGAATTTGAGTGGGGTTTGGGTCAAAATCTTGGGCAAATCATGTTAGTGTTTTGTTTATGAGGATGTTAAGGAAGGTTTAGAAAAGATTTGGGGTTAATTGGAGTTGAATTGGGTTAGTTTGGGCTGAGTTTGGGTCATGGGTCCAAATTTGGGCTTTAAGGCCCAAAGTGAAATTGGATCCAAATGTCAATCAAATTGGACTTGGATTTGGTCTAAATTGGTATTGGGAATGTTGAATTGAAGTTTAGAATTGAATTGGACCAAAATTGGGGTCAATTGGGTATGTTTGGTTTGACATTGGGTCCACTTTGGGTTAAAATGGGTCAATTTGGGGGTTTTGACAAAAGTAGGGTAAATTGACAAAATTGGCCCATGGTGTAGTTGGACAAAATGAAATTGGGAATATTTGGGATTTTCTGGAATTTTCTGGGAATTTTCTGAATTTTTGGATTTTTAGGCCAAGAAGGGTATTTTGGGTATTTGGAGGGTATTGGGAGGTTTTCTTGGAATTTTTGGTATTTTTGGATATAGATGGTCAATTTGAGTGGTGTAGAAATGTTTGGGAATAATTTTGAAGAATTTTAGGTAATTTGAAAATTTTGCAAAAATTTGGGTAATTTCAAGGGTTTTGGGTAGGTTTAGTAGGTGTAGGGTCCCGGGGGTCAAAAATTGAAAATTTGGGAAATTGAAGATTGGGTGAATTTGGGTGGGGTGAAATCATTTTGGTTGAGCCATGAAGCCATTTCAAGCCCATATGAGCCATGAAAGGACTCATTTGAGGCATTCATTATGTTGTTCCTAACCCTCTTAGCCGAGGGCTTAGGGGTTAAGGACCATCCATGTGAATCACCTACATGAGTCGGGAGGTCAAGTTGGGTATGGGTGTGGTTTTAGGAAGTGTGTGGAAATGTAGTGTGTAAGTGTAGTGTATAAGTGTAATGTGTGTGTAAGTCGGCCCCTTCACTGGACCAGGGCCACCTGAGGGCGATCTAAGGCCAAAGAGTCCTATAGGAACTCATCCTTTAAACTTCCATATTTGATTTCAACCCTCTAGGTGATTAGGGGTCTATAGTCAAGTTTGTGGAGTTTGCGGGGAGTTTAGAAGTGGTTTGAATTTCTAAAGGCGGGTCCCAATTCTAGTCCTCTAAGATAGTCAAAGGAAAAGCCTAAGGCTAGATCCTAAGCACTAAAAAGAAGAAGGGAAGACCTCATCAAAAATGAGGTCAACACCCAGGTTCAAAGTTCTTCTAGTTAATCTTCTGATCATGCATTGACTTCAGTTTTTCCTTTTAAATTCTATCATTATCGTAAGATTCATTTCTTAATTCTTCTAAATCATTCAATTACAACAATCTCTTCTCACCAGCATATTTTAGATTATAGTTGAATTATTTAATCGCCCAATATGCTTTATGCTCCAATTCTACTGGTAAGAGACAAGTTTTTCCATATATAAGCCTGTAAGGAGTCATACCAATAGGAGTTTTATAAGCAGTCCTATATGCCCATAATGTAGTATCCAGTCTCGCAGACCAATCTACTCTACTAGGATTTATAGTCCTTTCTAAAATTTGTTTGATCTCACGATTAGAAACTTCAACTAAACCACTAGTTTGTGGATGATAGGCAGAAAAGAATCTATGAACAATATTAAATATTTCAGCCAATCTTTGAATGTATTTATGACTAAAATGGGATCCTCTGTTCGTGATAATCACTCTCAGCATTCCGTATCTTGTGAAAATGTTTTTCATTAAGAATCTTGAAACACTTTTAGCATCACAACGAGGTAAAGCTTGTGCTTCAATTCACTTTGATACATAATCAAGTGTAATTAAAATATATAAGTTCCCAAATGAAGGAATAATTGGTCCCATGAAATCTAATCCCCAAACATAAAAAATTTCCACTTCTAACATAAAATTCAGAGTCATTTCATTTCTTCTAAATATACTACCTACCCGTTGGCATCTATCACAAGTTTTGATATATCTATAAACATCTCTAAAAAGGGCAGGCCAATAAAATCCAGCTTTAAAATTTTATGCGTAGTTTCGTCAATGCCAAAATGTCTTCCAAATTTAGAATCGTGGCATTTTTGAATAATTTGTTTAGTTTCTTCATAATGCACACATCTCCTAATAATAAGATCATTTCATTACTTATATAAATATGGTTCATCCCAAAAATATGCCTTTACATCATGAATGAATTTTTTCTATTGCTACAGAGTTAGCATAGGTGGCAAAATATCACTTACTATATAGTTAACAATATCAGTATACCAAGGTATTTTCCACTCATTTATATTTTAAAGTTTTTCATCAAGAAAACTGTCTGTAATTTCATTGTCGGTATCATATGATTCATGATATTCCTGTCTCGACAAATGATCATCAATTTGATTATCATTTCCTTTTCTATCAATCACCACAAAATCGAATTCTTGCATTAAAAGTACCCATCTATTTAATCTTTGTTTAGTATCCTTCTTTTGCATCAGATATTTAATAGCAAAGTGATCAGTATGCACAATACATTTAGTTTCAATTAAATATGATCTAAAATTATCAAAAACATACATAATAGCTAGAAACTCTTTTTCAGTAACTTGTAGTTAATTTGAACATCGTTAAGAGTTCTACTAGTATAGTATATAACTTTAAAAATTTTATCATATAATTGACCAAGAAAAGCTCCAATAGCATAATTACAAGCATCGCACATTAATTCAAATAGTTTCTCCCAATCAGGTGAAAATATTACAAGTGCTGTGATTAGTTTTTCCTTTAATAATTCAAAGGCAATCAAGCAGTCTTTGGTAATCAAGCAGTCTTTGGTAAATTCAAATTTCTTCCCTTTTTTTAAAAGTTGGCATAGAGGTTTGGTAATTTTTGAAAAATTTTTAATATAGCGCCTATAGAAACCATCATGTCCAAGAAAACTTCTTACCCCTATCACTGTAGTAGGAGGTGAAAATTTAAATATTACTTAAATTTTTTGTCGGTTCTACTTCCATGCCATTTTTTGAAATTTTAAGCCCTAATACAATTCCTCTTGCAACCATAAATTGACATTTTTCCCAATTTAGAACTAAGTTAGTTCTTTCGCATAGCTCCAAAACTTTTTCAAGATGATTTAATCATGTGTCAAATGATGTTCCAAACACAAAGAAATCATCCATAAATACTTCTATTCCATAATCTATTAACTTACTAAAGATAGATATCATACATCTCTGGAATGTTGCAGGTGCATTACATAGTCCAAAAGGCATTTTTTGAAAAGTAAAAGTTCCATAAGGATTAGTAAAAGTTGTTTTATCTTGATCCTCAAGAGGAATAAGTATTAGATGGTAACTGGTATATCCTTCCAGAAAGCAATAGTACTTGTGTCCCGCAAGTCTATCCAACATTTGGTCTAGAAAAGGAAGAGGAAAGTGATCTTTTTTGTGGCAGAATTTAATTTTCAATAGTCAATACAAATACGCCAACCAGAAACTTGTCTGATAGGTATTAATTTATTATTTTCATTTGCTTTGACAGTCACTCTTCCTTTCTTAGGAACACAATGAATTGGACTTACCCAAGTACTATTCGAAATGGGATATATAATTTCAGCATCTAACCATTTTAAAATCTCTTTTTTAACAACATCATTCATTATAGGGTTCAGTCTCCTTTGAGGGTCAATTCTTGGTTTATATTCTTCATTTAATAAAATTCTATGCATACAAATCGAAGGACTAATTCCTTTAATATCAACTAAAGTCCAACCAAAAGCATTTTTGTATTTTTTAATGTATCCATTAATTTTTGTTCTTGAATTTCATTTATGTCTGAGTATACAATTACTGGTAATGTTGAAAACTCTCCTAAAAATACATACTTCAAATGATTTGGAAGATTTTTAAATTCAAGATCAGGGAGTTATACAACAGATGAAATAGATGTTTCATTTTCTGGTGCTGTTGAATTAAGCGTTTCAAATTTCTCCTGAATATAATCAGCTTCTTCACTATCAATTTCATGATAATTATATTTTTCTACATCTCCTTTTTCTTCATAATTTCCATTGAAATATTCTCTTTTTAGATAATCACATATATCCATTTTGAAACATTCATCACCTTTTTCTATTGAAGGATATTTCATTGACTTTGAGATGTTAAAGATTACTTCTTGATCATTTACTCTCATTGTCAATTCTCCTTTTTGAACACCTATCATGGCTCTTCCTGTAGCTAGGAATGGTCTTCCTAAAATGATTCGAATTTCTTTACTTCTTCCATATCTAAAATGATAAAGTTCACAGAAAATATAAACTTATCAACCTTAACTAGAACATCTTCTACAACTCCTTTAGGCTGTGTTATAGATCGATCGGCTAATTATAGAGTTATAGAAGTTGGTGATATTTCTCCAATTCCAAACCTTTTAAAATTTGATAAAGGCATCAAATTTATGCTAGCTCCCAAATCACATAATGCTTGCCCATAAAATGTTTCACCAATAGCACACAGGATAGTGAAACTACCAGGATCCTTAAGTGTTTCAGGAAGCTTTCTTTGAATTATTGCACTACACTCTTCACTGAGTGCAATAGTCTCATGATCTAGTAACTTCCTCTTTTTGTTTAGTATATCCTTCATAAATTTAACATAATCAGGCATTTGTTCCAAAGCTTCAACAAAAGGAATATTTATTAACAATTTTTTTCAAAATGTCTAAGAATTTAGTAAATCATTTTCCTTTATTTTGTTTCTTTAGTCTTTGACGAGATGGTGGTGGTGCTTTCTCAACAGGAATTTTCATAGGTTTCAGAGAAAAATTAGGATATAAACTTTTGTTTTCTCCTTCAATTTCTTCTTTCTCCTTTTCAACTACAGTTTATTTTTGAACTCTAGTTCCAATTCTTTTCCACATCTCAATTGAATAGCGTTAATTTATTCTTTTCCTTGATCTTTAGGATTTACTTTAACATTGCTCGGTAAAGTTCCAACGGGTCTATTTCTTAGTGCAGAAGCAATTTGCCCCAATTGGTTTTCTATGTTTGTAATAAAAACTCCTTAATTTTGTAAATGATTACCCATATTCAAAACTAATTCTTCCATAAACAACTTCTTCTCTTTAAGTTATGAATTATTATAAAAATCGGTGGATTAGAAGGTCTATAATTAGAATTACCCTGGTTGTTTATATTTCCTAATGAATTTACAGGATTGTTACCCCACTGAGGATTAACAGGATTAACATTACCTTGGTTATTCCAATTAAAGTTTGGATGATTTTTCCAACCTGGATTATAATAGTTTGAATAAGGGTTATTTTGTGTATTATTTATTAAATTCATAGTTTCATATGAAGATTGAACATCTACAATTTTTTCTAATGAATTTTCTTATAACACTTGAGGTGTTTGAGAATGATTTATTCTGTATCGATCTATTTTCTTTAAAATAGCAGCAATTTGAGAAACTGTCATAGTTAAAGCACAGAATCTTGAATACTAGCTACTCTCTTAGGATTTACCCTTTCAGCAGGCCATTGAAAATTATTGGTAGCCATTTCTTCTATTAACACATAGGCTTCTTCAAAAGGTTTAGACATTAGTGATCAACCAGTAGTAGCATCAATTATAGATCTAAGAGATCCTACTAATCCATTATAAAATGTTTGATTAATTAACCAATTTGGTAAAGCATGATGTGGTCATTTCCTAAGAAGTTCTTTAAATCTTTCCCAAGATTCGTATATCGATTCTCCCTCATACTAATTGAAATATGTGATATCGTTTCTAAGTTTAGTAGTCGTAGATGGTGGAAAGTATTTTGATAAGAATTATTGCGAAATTTCTCCCCAAGTTCTAATAGATCCAGGTGCTAATGAATTTAACCTTGCCTTAGCCTTAAACCCTAAACCCTAAACCCTAAACTCTAATTCTATTAAAAAGTTTTCTAACAGTCCTAAATTGTCTGTTACTCTAATTATAATCCCCGCAACGGCGCCAATTGACTTGGGGTTTGCCCCACGCATTTGTATATACTGAAAAATATAAGAATTCAGCACCACTACTAGAAAATCTAGGTTAAAGATTATCACAACTTATTTAAATCTTGTATAGTACATTAATTCTATTTATCATATCACAAAAATATCAAAACAAAGAGAAAGATAGAACAACTACTCAGAATTCATGGAGAGGATTCAATAAAAATTGCATTTCATTTTGAAAAGTAAAGTACTACAAACTAAAAAAAATAAACACAACTTATCTTAAATTTCTCCCCAAGTAAACTCCTTGAAGTTCCTCTGAATCCCTTCCTTCTTTACAGTACACGAAATTCTACTTCGAAATGACAATGCAGAAGAGATCTCACACTTCCCTTCCACTCTTACTATCATTCGAAGAATTCCTCATAATTACTATTTGACCTCACTAATAACAATGGACACTAGTGGACTCTCTATAGGACACTAAGTAACTATTAGAAATCTCTAATAGTACTTTTTACAGACTATTAGTGACTTTTAGAGGACTCCAAATGGACAATTTTTTGGCCTTAAAAAGTTCTTTCAAAGGTTGTTGAAGAGTCTTGAAGGTTTTCCAGGCATCCCTTTTAAAATCGTCCAGATTCGATGAATATTGTGAAAGAACCGCCGATCCCACCGTTGGCGGGCTCGAGTTGCGCCGTCGGCGGCCTTCTAGAAACTGTGCCTTAAACTGACCTCACCGTTGGTGGCCTCGATCTCCACCATCGGCGGCCACCCTTGCAATTAATTTTGAAATCTCAGGAAAATCACGCCGTCGGTGCCATCGATCTCGCCGTTGGTGCCCTAGGTCAAATTTGCATATTTTAGCCCTTTTTGTTCCAAATTCGCTTTTTTTTGCATATTTTTTCTCATTTGTCCTAAAATCTTTATACCTTCAGAAAAACCTAAAAAAATACCCTTACATAAAGTGCAATATCATCAAAATCAGTATAAAATAGGCAAGAAAATCTTAACCTTTTTTCTTGGGTCATGTTCCTTCAAGGAAATTTTTAGTATTTGTTGTTCGACATCGTGGTATTGAATTTGATCCCCTTAAAATTGAAGCTATCCTAAATATGTCTCTTCTTAAAAATTTAACTCAATTGCGATCATTTTAAGGAATACTAGCATATATACATCATTTTATTTCCAATTTATCAGGTAGGTGTTAGCCTCTTAATGCCCTAACCAGAAAAGATACCAAATTCTTGTGGGATGAAAAATGCCAACACGCCTTTGAAAATTTCAAACAATATTTGATAACACCTCCTTTCTTAGTAGCCCTTGTGATAGGAAGACCTCTAATCCCTTACACTGTGGCATTAGATAATTCTTGCTCAAGTAAATGATGAGGGAAAAGAAAATACATTATTTTATTTAAGCCGCTGTTTTATTCCAACTAAAATAAAATATCCAACAATTGAGAAAAAATGTTTATCTTTAATTTACACAGTTTAAAAGCTAAGACATTATATGCTTTCTCATAAGGTAACTCTTTTTTCAAGAGTTAACCCATTACAATATTTGATAACATGACCAAAAATTTCTGGAAGATTGGCAAGATGAGAAATGATACTACTCCAATTTTACAAAACATTTGCGCCACTACGTGTCGTTAAAGGACAAATCTTGGCAGATTTCATAGTAGCACACCCAATTCTAACTGGCTCACCTCTTAATGATGATTTACCTGTTGAACAAATTTTAGAAATAAAAATTTCAAATACACAATAATTGGAATTGAATTTGATGGAGCATCATTTGCTCAAAAAGATAAAGACAAATTGACAATCATAGCATGCAAAATTGGAGTATGATTAATTTTCATCACTCCAGACAAAACAATGATGTTATTTTCCTATCATTTTACTGAGCCATGCAAAAATAATGATGTTGAAAATGAAGCGCTCATAACTGGTCTTGAATTGACAAAACTATTGGAAATAGAAAATAACGATATCTACGGAGACTCCCAATTGATCATTAATCAATTTACAGGCAAATACAAGACATTGAAACCTCAACTTGAACAATACTCCCCTTACACTCTAAAATTGCTTCAGCAGATTCACGATGTAACTTTCTTCCTAGTTCCAAGACAAGAAAATTCTTTAGCAGATGCTTTGGCAAAACTTGCAAAAGAATTCACTTGTCCAGAAGAAGATGATATTATGATCTCTATAAATGGACGAGAAGTTCTTTCCCAAATTGACATGGATAATCTACACAAAGTTGGTGAAAAAATGACAATAACAACAATTTACGATGAAAAGAATGATTGGCAACAACTAATTATTTAATATTTACAGGCCGGAAGGTTACCCTAAAATGAATGTATCACAACCCAAATCAAACGAAGAGCATTGTCCTATGCTCTAGTAAATGATATTCTTTATAAATAATCTTTTGACCAAATGTGGTTAAGATGTCTAAACCAATCTGAAGTGAAAGAGATTGATAAAGAAGTTAATTCTGGTCTATGCGGTGCACACCAATCTAGACCTAAAATGAAGATGAAAATATAAAGAATGGGATACTATTGACCGATAAGGATGATTAAGTGTCTTGAAACTGCAAAGAAATGTCACCAATGTTAGATACATGGAGTAGTTTTACATTAACCGCCAAATGTATTACCGTCAACTGTTGCATCTTGGCCATTTGAATGTTGGGGCATAGAAATAGTGGGCCTTATAGACCCTCCATCATCTAAAGGCCATCAATTTGTTTTTGTAGCAAGTGATTGCTTCTCAAAATTGGCAGAGCGATACCGCTCAGAGAAGTTAAAGTAGAACAAGTTCTCCATTTCTTTAAAACTCATATTTTCTATAGATTTGGAATATCTCAAAGAGTCATATCATACAATGGAGTAGCGTTTAAAAATACAAAAATGAACAATTTTATTCAAAGACATGGGTTGAACTGCAGATATTCGACAATCTATTATCCTAAAGCCAATGGTCTAGCTGAAGCCTTCAACAAACCATTGGTACAAATTTTGAAAAAGAAATTAATTGATAGTCTAAGACAATGGAATGAGCGATTGATATAAGCTCTTTGGGCCTATAGGACTACATACCGAACACCAACACAGTCAACTTTGTTTGCTTTGGTATATGGTTCTGAGGCTATTTTACCACTCGAAGCGTAAATTCCTTCCCTCAGAGTTGCAATCACAGACAAAATAACTAAAGAAGAAGATGGAAAATTATGACTTGAGAAACTTGAAAGTTTAGAAGGAAAATGCCTACAAGATCAGCAAAAACATGAATTGTCAAGCAAAAATGATATGGGCCTCTGACAAATTAATTCATTCTAGAACCATTCAAATCGATGAATCAGTTTTAGTTCTCTGAAGACCTATTCTATCTCATCGAAGAATAGGTGGAAAGTTTGAACCAATATGGGAGGGCCCGTATGTTATTGAAAAGACATATTTAGGAGGGTCTTACCAATTGATAGATTTTCAAGTAGAAAGATCTTGCCACCAATCTACGCGCGTTTCTTAAAAAAATATTATGCAACATAAAAATCATGACATGTTTGCAAACTGGGATAATAAAGAATAAAATTATAAATGAAAATTTGACTATCCATTTCTCTATTTGAACATTTTCTTTTGTTCACATAACATGTGTTTGTGAATATCAATTCTCGACAATAATAAATTTCATATTGATAAATTGAATTGAAACTTAGTATGATATAATGTTGAATAACAGACTCTTGTTCACTTATCAAAGTGGTGTGTGTTTGGCACTGGACTGACAATGTGTTGAAAAAGGATCAAGAATCCATTTTGATTTTGAATTATCTTAAGTTGAATTATTTTAGGATGGACCTTTTTATGTATTGCCAATCAAGTGGAAGCAAAAGGAAAACCATCTGTGTTAGAATTCAAACTTCAACAACAAAATAGTAGGATAGAAGAAATCATTTCTACAAAACAAGAACGAAAAGATGACATTTAAAAAAAATAATCAGTAGTGGTAAATATAATTCATGGAGCTGAAGAAACATCTGTTAGCGGAGTAAAGAAGTCAGCCTCTGGATTAACTAGAGCTTAAAGAAAAAATAAAAAAAAAACTAAAAGACTCGAAGAAAAAGAACAATAGAATATGAAATCTATGGAGGAGAATGATGATTTTAAATTTCCTGTTCTTGAAAATATTCCTAAAAAAACATATTTTGACTTAGGAGAAGAAAAACTGGATCAAGAAGAAGAAAGGATTGAAAGAACAACATTCACTCCTACTCCTTATGAACCAATGTTGGATCTCACATCACCAGAAATGTCTACAAATAAATGCATTGCTTCCGAAGAAGAATTAAGGCGTATCCACGCTATTAGACGATAGATATTTGAACAATTTAAATATATTAATGGTCAAACCATCAATATATTAGAAGGCATTTAGCTATTTACCAGAGTTTTTTATGAAGTTGAATAAGGTTTCATTGTCGAACATGTAATGGAAGCACGCAATCTCGGACAAGTTGGACGCTTAACAAGAATGACATATTCTGACCCCAACAAGTGGATACGTGGCAATGGTCGAATAACTATCCAATATCGGTGCTGTTACAATTATGTTGTTGACAAGGATGACAATCCTCCTACAATTTTATGACATAAACAAGTGGATCTGTTACCCACAATGATTATTCAAATTATCAGATGATTGATAAAATGGAATATAATGCCCACTAATTTTGTTCCAGACAGTTGCATCATAATTATATATGAGGAAGGAGATTGTATACCACCTCATATTGATAATCATGACTTTGACAGGCCCTTTTACAATCTGTCACTCATGAACAGATGTACTATTTTATTTGGGAGAGAAATACCAATTGTGGGATCGGGAGAATTTCATAGATCTTACCAGATTCTTCTACCGCGAGGATTAGTCCTCATTTTGTAAAATAATGGAGATGATGTTTCTAAGCATTGCATACCGAGTGTACGTCGGCAACGTATTTTGAAAACATTGCAAAAAAGGCATCCTGAAAAGTGTCCTGACTAATATCAGCCAATACTAGAACTTGAAGGACTACAGCCTTTGAAACTACCTTGACTCTATAAACATCCAAACACCTAAGACATATTTGACAGACAATGTCTTAATGTTAGATCTTTATAGTAGGTCTAGCAGTATCCAGGGTTATGATAATGACAGACAAATAATATGACAGCTTCTGATATAATAATGTAAATAGTTTACAGTGTATGTTGTATGATATACGATGTGTTATTGACTTCTACCATCTTCGTACATTATATTTGGGAATGAAATAAAATCTTGTAATATATTCCTCAGCTGTCAATAACACATTGACCGGTCCATAAATTCCAATACAAACACTATATATTAAAAGAATGACATGATAAACAACTTGTGATAATTAACGTAAAATTTATCCTTTGACTTGTAAAGATCAATTCCCCAGTGGCTACTCTTTTATTTATGTGTTCTTGATAAATAATTTCTAGCCATCGGATATAAATCCCTTCCTGACACAGAATATGGCATTCCTATAGCTCTTTTTGAGAAAGCATATAAGTTACATAATATTCCTTCTCAAAACTGACATATCGACATTTGACATTTATGAAAGATGATATGAAATCTTCTCTTTCTCCAACAATTGGATATAAGTCACTTTATGACACAGAAATATAGCATTCCTATAGCTCTTTCTTTGAGAAAGGATTTAAGTTGCATAACATTCCTTCTCAAAACTGACATATCGACATTTGACATTTCTGAGATATGAAATGAAAACTTCTCTCTCTCCAGCTATTGGATATAAGTCCCTTTTGACATTTGACATTTTTGAGAGATGATATGAAATCTTCTCTCTCTTCAACTATCAGATCTAAGTCCTTTTCTGACACAGAAATATGACATTCCTATAGCTTTTTCTTTGAGAAAGGATATAAGTCGTATATCAGTCCTTCTCAAAATCAAGAATACTGACATTCGATATTTTTGAAAAATGATATAAGACCTCATTTAATGGAATATGGCATCCATTTTTACTTTGAATATTGAAAATAAAATCTCTTCGACATTAAGACTATTTAAATTGACAATTCTATTGGGTCATTCAAACTGTTTCAATCAACGCTAATATGTGTGGTATACTTATACAATATTCCACACATAATGAGGGCCCATTTGTTGACCTCAATTTTGTGAGGATTATTTCAAAATCAGTTTGAGACAGGAAATATTTCAATATTGACTGATGGACACTAAAGCCTAATGTCTTGGGTAAGACTCTATAAATCCCTTTGAACCCAAATCTCAATGACTTTCTAAAATGATCTAATCAGAAGTGACATATTCTTATTTAGTCAACTTCTGACCCCATAGGTCACCCTTTAACCCAAATGGTCAACTTTGGTCAAATTGGTCAATTCTTAACTCAAAGACCACCACATTGACCCAATAGGTCAACCTTTGACCTAAAAGTCAACTTTGATCAAACTTGTCAGTTCTTGACCCAAAGACCACCACATTGACCCAATAGTTCAACCTTTGACCCAAATGGTCAACTTTGGTAAAAATAGTCAACACTTGGCCCAATGACCACCACATTGACCAAACAAGTCAACCTTTGACCCAAAAAGTCAACTTTAGTCAAACTGGTCAATCCTTGACGCAATGACCACCACATTGACTCAACAGGTCAACCTTTGACCCAAAAAGTCAACTTTTCCTTGACCCTATGAACACCACATTGACTAACCAAATACTAACCAATGTAAATATTGAATAATTACATTGACTAACCAAATACTAACCCTATGACCACCACAATCACACTAAACTCTAATGTATTCATATCCCAATATTTTTTTATTTAATTAAACATTTAAATAAAAAATGGAATTATAATTAAAAAGCCATGAAATAAATTTAGACATGTGACATCACACATGACACAATAAATGGCTGTCAATTTTAAAACCCTACAATGACATAACAAATGATATCATATGGGTTGCAAATGACCATGAGACACTTTACCCATAAATTAACACATTGAATGACTCATGACATATCTTCATAAACATGGTTAAAACCCCATCATGGAATCATCATAAAATGAATAATGTGGTGTCATTCCCTGATTAAATCTTGGAGAAACATTTGATGAATAATCAAGAAACCCCACTTTCGCCCAATCAATGGAATTAACCAAGGTAAACCAATGGTCAAGAGCCATCCTGACCAAAATACATAAAATTTATGTAAAGGAAAATATGTGTCACATTCCTCCCTACTCATGGAATGATTCATCCTTTTACATGAAGTGAGGTGGCCGAACATTTTAAATGCAATCTCACATGTTTCATGGACCTCTCAATAAGGAGAAAACACCACTTAAGCTTTCTCTTTTGCCATGATTAACAAAAATGAAAATTTATCATGAGGCCATGATGGGTAAGCATAGATGGTGTCAATTAACCAAGCCACCTTTGGGGAAGGGTTTGGGTGAGTCACTACTCACCTCTCCCCTCACCCAATCAAAGAGAAGCTTATCTTAGCCAATCCTTTCACCATAGGTTAACGATTGATTCATTAAAAAAATACCTATTTTTATGCCTTGATTTTTATCAAATTCTTAAGGATATTATGCTTAAATGAAAGGTATTTTTGTGTTTTGGATGTAGGTGATGAAAAAATGCTCAAGAAAGAAAAAAAGATGAAAAAGGTGCAAAAAGTAGTAAAAAAGGAGCCAAAATGCAAAATTGTCAAAATAATTGGCCTGGCGGCTTGGTGTCAGAATCCAACGCCTAAGCTCCAGTTCGATACAGAATTTTGTAAGATTTTTGATGACTTTTGGATGGTTATTTTGACGGTGTTAGTAGTTATTGGACCATCTAGAAGATTAGCAGTTATTCCTGGATTATAAGACATGTGATACATTGTATTTGGACGCTTGGAAATGATTAGGATTGTGAAGAGGTGCGATCCAAAGTGAAGAGGTGCGAAGAACTGGACACGGAGTCCGGCGCCTAGGCGCCAGCCACACCTTCTAGAAGATTCATTAAACTTGGACACATTTTGAAGAGATGCCTCAAGGTAACCCTTGAAGCCTATAAATAGAAGGCTACTCCTTCAGATAAAAACGCCCAAAAATTAGAGAGACACCCAACCTAGTCACCTAGTTCCATTGTTCCATTTAGAGAGAGAAATTAGAGAAATATTTTAAGGGCCATATTTATAGTTTCTTTTATTAATTAGTGAGTTTATATAGAGTTTGTATTGAGAGTATTTGAAGAGTCGGTGCTTTTGAAGTCTATTTACTTTGGAGTCAGAAGGATTCAGAGGTTCAGTTGGAGAAACACTTGAGGTAAGTATTTGTATTTTGATTCAAAGTTTTATTTATATGTTTTGTTGTTTAATTTCAATGTGTTCTGATTAGTTACTTTTCTTTCTCCTTTCAATTATGAAAAGATAAATAAGATAATATAACATTCGTTGGAGAATTAAAAACTATATATATATTTTAAACATTGTGATGATATTAATACTGAATCTTAATTTACTATTTAAATTAGCCATTTAAATTGCTAAAATTTGTTGAAGAGTTTTGAGACCTATAAGGAGATGAATTCTTAACTAGTAGATATCACATGAATCCTTGGGTAGTCGAAGGCCTTGCACGGGTTATTCAAGGTGAAGTGCAAATAAATAGGAAGATAATATTTAATGGGCATAGAATTGATAAGTTTTTAGAGTGACAGGCTAAATTCTTGTAATTTGGTTTATAGAGAAGGAAATGGTCACTAGTAGGGCCGACCATAGCCACCCTTGGACATCTAGTAGTGTGAGCCTAGATTAACCCATTCTACTAACAATACATCCAGACTTGATACATAGATTAGCCAATGTTCTTTGTACTATCGAGCAAAGGTAAAGAATAGGAATTCTTCTATTTGGCACAATACCATAAATTTATATTCTCTACGAATATTACATTATCTACAAAAGTCTTGGATTAATTGAAAGGAAGAAAGTTGTTTGCTTATTTTTATTTACATCAATCATTACTTTATTACTGTTTTATTTCTGCATCTAGTAAATTAAATATCAACTTTTTAACTTTAAAATAAATACATAAAAATAAAATCAAAATATTTAAAAACAAAATCTATAATTCTCCTCGTGGGATCGATACTGGGGCCTTTATTTAAAGCCCTATATTACTTGATACAATGCGTATACTTGCAATGTACCCCTAATGTATAAAATATTTTCCATAAAATTATATTTATATACACTAGATGATATTATTATTTAAGTCAAAGTATTGGCTATAACATATTTTTGATAGCATAAATTACTGCATTGTTTGGCGATTGCAAACCAAGTTTTTGGTGCATTACTGCAGATCGAGGGTCAAGTTTTTGGCGCTGTTGTCGGGGAGGCAAAATTTATAGATTTTAAATATTTTATTTTGTTTATTTCTTTTATTGTCAAAAATATAAAATACAAAAACATTAAAAAAAATAAATATTAAAATAAAAAAATAAATAATTTTATTTCTTGCTATTTTACTTTTTATTTACTTTTTATGCGTAGTTCTGGATCTGAAGGATTATTACCTTTAGATTCTGAATTAGAAAGAACTGTTAGAAGAATTAAAAAAGGAAAAAAAATTCAAAAAAATCAAGAGATGGCTAATTTACATAATAATTTACAAAATCCAATTGAAATTAATGAACAAAATGTTTACAAACCATTAAGGGATTAGGCTAACCCTACAGTTGATGAACTTCATAGTAGTATTCAAACACCTACTGTAGATGTTAATTATTTTAGCTTAAACCTTCTATTATTCAAATGATTCAAAATAATCAATTTGGGGGAACACCAAAAGAGGATCAAAATTTACACCTTGCTAGTTTTATAGAACTTTGTGCTACCTTTAAATATAACAATGTTTCTGATGATGCTATTAGACTTAGACTCTTTCCTTTTTCTTTAAGAGATAAAGCAAAGATGTAGTTGAACTCATTAGCAACAGGTTCTATTAAAACATGGGCTGAAATGGCATAAAAATTCCTTGCTAAATATTTTCCTCCTTCTAAAACTGCTAAATTAAGAAATGATATTACTTCATTTAGTCAAATTGACGGGGAGACAATTTATGAAACTTGGGAAAGATTTAAAGAACTATTAAGAAAGTGTCCTCAGCAAGCTTTACCTGATTGGTTAATTATTCAAACATTTTATAACGAACTTATTGAATCACTTAAATCCATTATTGATGCTGTTGTTGGAGGTTCTTTAATGGCTAAATCATTTGAAGAAGCTTATGCTTTAATTGAAGAAATGACTAACAATAATTTTCAATGGCCTTCTGAAAGGATTAATCCTAAAAGAATGGCAAGTATTCATGCTAACGAAACACTTTCTATCTTAGCTTCACAAGTAGCTGCAATATCTAAGAAATTATATAATTTTGCTATCAATATATCACATAACAACTCTACTAATAATTAAGATTCTCAAACTATTGAAACTTTACAAGCTACAAATTATTATAATCGTGGATGGAAAAAACACCCTAATTTTAACTGGAATAATTCACAACAACAATGGGGTAATAATCAATCCCATCCAACTGGAAATTGGAACAATCAAGTAAAATCAATATATAAACCACTTGAATTTAATAATCGACAGAAAAAGTTATCTATAGAAGAATTAATTTTACAAATGAGTAATCAATTACAAAATCAAAACACTGCTATTCGTAATATTGAGAATCAAATGAGAAAAATCGTTAATTTAATTAATTACAAACCTCCAAGAACACTTCCTATTAATGTTGAAATTAATCAAAAAGAAACTGGAGAAGAACATGAACATGTTAAAGCTGTGCAACTTAGAAGTGGAAATGAATTAAAAGATAGAATTCATAATGAAATTGAAAATGAGATTGAGGTTGAAGAGATTGAAAAACCAAAAGAAACTCCATCTCCTAGTCAAGATCAGACTGTTATTCCTATTAATGTGTAAGTTGAAAAACCACCACCACCTTTTCCTCAAGGACTAAAACAGCAGAAGCTTGATCATCAATTTTCTAAGTTCTTTGGAATTTTTAAGAAACTTACCATTAACATACCTAGCTGAAAACGTATCTCCAAACCATGATGGATCTGTTGCCACCTCCCTCAAGTGAAGCCTGAGCTCAGCCAAGGCCATCCATTACTATAAAAGAGGCCAAATCTGACAGGATCCAAAGGAGAGGGATGCCCAATTTCCCTAACCTTGAACATCAAAGTTCTCTCTTAGGACCTAAGCAGTTGATCCACCAAAAATTTGAGCCCAGAAATCCACTCAATCTCCACAATTCAGCAAACGCAAGAACCCAAAAGTAGGATAAAAATGGTGTTTGAAATGAAGTTATCTAAAACTTCAAATTAACCTTCCTAGAAGCTTCCTAGGACCCTACAAAGACAAGCCCAATAATAATTGACCATCCTTATAATTTTAATCTTCTTTCCAAACACGGCCTTTCAAGCTGAATCACCCTCTGAACGAACTCAAATCCAGGCCCAATTTAACTCCAAATTGAAGCCAGGACAAGCTTGTTGAGGTTGACACAAAGGTGTAGAGCCAATCAAAGTGAATTTTAACACTGAGGCTAAGGTATGGATGTTTTGACTTAAGCCGAGCTCATGTTTAACACTTTGTGAAACATACCATTTCACAACCTTATCGTCTCCATATAAATTGCTTCTCTACCTTCAAATGAAGCTTTAGGAATAAAGTCCATTCTATTCCATCAAGAATTGAGTGAGAAATTGTCCCTAGATTGTAGACAGTCTATGGGATCAGATGGGATGAGGGAGACGAACCAATGCAATCCGTTTTTATGTTTTAAAAATGGATGACCAATCTTAACTCCCATTTGATTCATTGTTTGGAATCCCATAGCAGATCAACAGTGTATTCGACGTGTTTAAGGACATGCGACGTTGCCCAGGAATTTAAGATTAATAAGGATTTAAATAAATTTTGATTAACCATACACTTCAAAAATTCATATTTTGATACACAAAAATAATAAAAATATGACAAAAATATTCTTGTATTCAGGACAGAGAGGACAACAATGTGGAAATGAAAATTTGAATTTAGGAGTTTTATTTAACTTTTAAACAATCAAATACTATATGGAGTAATTTAATTATTAAAAATGATTTATAAATCAGAAAAATATGAAATTAGGGATTTATTCCTAGGTCCTTAGGAACCTTCCCTGATTATTCCATGGCTAGGATAATTCTCTAAGACATAGTTTCCTAATTTTCATGAGGCTTTGTAATTATTTTTAAAAATAGTTTCCTAATTTTCATGAGGCTTTGTAATTATTTTTAAAATTAATTATAAACATTCAAAAATTAATAAATTAAATTAGAAAATGGTTAAGTAATTTACGGACACAGATCTTAACCTTAAAGTGACAATTCTTAGCCTTTAGAAAATTTAAAATGACAACTTCATTTTGGGGTTAAAATTTATTAATTATAAATTAATATTTTAAAACCCTAAAATCCTTCTCCTCAACATACTTAGTCCATTTCACAATTGACTAGGCCAATGTTGAGTCTAACTCCAAATAGACTCAAGACAAACCCCTAATTTGGTCCAAGACATCATTAGGCTTAATTAAACATCTTTAAACCTTAACAACATTAGATTTAATATAAATCAAACCCTAATTAGGTTTAATCCGTAGTAAACCTAATTAATCAACTTAAACCTTACTTACATTAGGTTTAAAGTAACTACTAAACCCTAAATAGGTTTAACCCATATTAAAGCAAATTAATCAACTAAAACCATACTACATTAGGTTTAAGCAACTATTAAATCCTTAATTAGGTTTAACCCTTATTAAACCTAACTAATCAACTTAAACCTTACATACATTAGGTTTAAGTAACTATTAAATCCTAATTAGGTTTAATCCATACTAAATCTAATTAATCAGCTTAAACATTACTTACACATTAGGTTTAAGTAACAATTAAATCCTAATTAGGTTTAATCCATATTGAACCTAATAATCAACTTAAACCTTACTGACATTAGGTTTAAGAAACTAATAAATCCTAATTTGGTTTAACACATATAATTAATGAACTTAAACCTTGCTTACATTATATTTAAGTAGCTATTAAACCCTAATTAGGTTTAACAAATATTAAACCAAATTAACTAACTTAAACCTTACTTACAATAGGTTTAAGTAAAAACCCTAATTAGGTTTAACCCATATTAAACCTAAATAAACATTTAAACCTTAGTTACATTAGGTTTAAGTAAATATTAAATCCTAATTAGGTTTAATCCATATTTAACTTAATTAATTAACTTGAGCCTTACTTACATTACGTTTAAGTAACAATTAAATCCCAATTAGAACTTACCCATATTAAACCTAATTAATCAACTTAAATCGTACTTAAATTAGGTTTAAGTAACCACTAAACACTTATTAAGTCTAACCCATTAGACCTAATTAAATCATTAAACCTTAACTAAGGTTTAATCATACTTAAACCCTAATTAGGTCTCCCATCAAACCTAATTAAATCATTAAACCTTAACTAATTATGGCTTAAGAATACCTTAACCCTAATTAGCTCTAACCCATTAGACCTAATTAAATCATTAAACCTTAAATAACTAAGGATTATGATCCCCGATTACAATATACTTGAGTTTAATCCTTTTAATTTTCTTTTTTAAATTTATTCTTTTACAACGGTGCCAAAAACTTGACTCCAAAGCAAAGTAAGATTTCGATTATGTCTTTCAATAGTAGGGATTTTACGCAAGTATATGTATCATTATCAAGTAATATAGTGCTTTCTAATTAAGCCTTGAATATCGATACCACAGAGATGAGGGTTAATCACGGCAGCTTTCTAGAGAAATTCTAGTGTTTAAGAACACGCCCTTTCTTGGAAGGTCGATAAAGTTTTAGTTTTGATTATATCCTATAATTATCACTATAATACTACATCTAAACTAAAATACTTAGTGAAAATCAGAAAGTGAAGTTTAATATATTAAAAGCTCATGCAGTGAAACTAGTGCATGTGTAAAAGTAAAACAAGTAGGAGAGATATTGTGACAAATTGGACCAATTATATTCTTTACCCTTAATTGGCTCTATAAAGAACATAGGTTAATCTGATGCTTTGAAATCTTGAAGATGAATTAGGAAGGGAAGATACTAGCTCTCTCTCTAGAGTTCCCTATTCTCCCTCCACCTGGGGGCTAACTTCTCATATCAAAACTTAAAACATCAAACCAAATTGGGGGATTTAGCTTGTCACTCTAAAGTCCTCTAATTTTACACCCATTAAAATTTATCTCCTTATTTATTTGCACTCAATTATATGGACAACATTCTCACCCATATAATCTCATGTGATACTTACCAATAGTTAATTGAGATAATATCGCATTGGTTCTTACATGTTCACAACAAATTTTAACATGGAAGTTAATCAATTTTACTTATAAAAGAAGAGAAAAGTAAAATCATCACAATATATTCTCACTCAACTTAATTCTAGACCTTACAGATGCATATTAATTCCTTATAAGAGGGAAGAGTAAAGAAAACTACTCACTACACATGAAGAAATAATAAGAACTTTTCATTGAACAAGTCTTTGAAACCACACATACAAAGTACTAGACTCAAATAAAAATACAATGAAAATACTTATCTTTGATGGAAATCAAACTATCCTTGTATATAAAAAGATATCTCCTTACAATCCTCTCCAAGAACAAAGTGAAAAGAAAAGAAGAAATTTCTCTCTCTCTCTTTCTCTCTCACCTTGTCGCCCCACTTGGGGCTCACACACAAGTGATTTTCTTCTTCTCCAGGCCTTCTTCTCCTCTTCTAATAGTTCCTCTCCCATCTCTAAAATCTTTTTCTTCAAGAGTTTCCAAGTCCTAATTATAATTTCCTAAGAGATGCTTAAGTGTCTCTTCAAAAAAAGTCCACTTTTAATGAATCTTCCAAAGGGTGCCTTAAGTGCCTCTTCACTCTAAGACAACATCTGTTCAATAAAAAATTCTTCTAAATGACCCAAACTTTTCTAGAAAGCCTATGTTATCATTCCCAACGAATTCCCCAAGAGAAACACCTTGCAATGCTTTGAAATTTGTCTAAATCCGACGTTTCTTCTAGATGTTATGCAAAAAACCGTCACCACTAGTTTTATGGCACCTAAGCACCAGTTTGGTGGCACCTAGGCGCCACCTTACGCACTGCTCCACCATTTTGCTCTGTTTGGCTCCGTCAGCTCCGTTTTGCCCCATTTAAGTTATGTTTTTCCCCTAACAGATATACCTAAAAGATATATGTAAAAGTAAAGTGTAATTTCATTGAAATATATAGGATAAATATAAATCATCTTAAGCATATAAAGACATATCAAAATGTGTCAGGTCATAATTTTCTTCCTTTCTCATTTTGATTCCAAATTACACCGTTTTTACCTCATTTTTGTTCCTTTTGCTCCAATCACTCCAAATTTATCAATTTGATGTACCTACAAAAAAAATATATACCTTTAAATTATAATATCATTATAAAATTTAGCATAAAAAGTAGTACATTTTTAGGGGGATCAAAATCACCCAAACCTAAACATTACTTATCCTCAAGTAATACTACACTTTTAAAATAATTTATGTAGATTAGAGTTAATGGGTCATATTTTAGAATTGCTAAAATTTTATTCTAAAAATCTGATAGTTCAACCTAGAAGAACTTCTAGTGAATCAGACTAGCCCAACGTCTAAAATATTTATCATCAAACTTGAGAATTTGTTTTCCTATCTAATTTAGAAATATGTGTAAATTTCTCAAACTTCTAATCCATTTAACTTTACTTTCTAGACTTAAGAACTCTCTTAAAAATAATTTTACTGATATAAGTACAAAAAGCAAGCTTAGGATTGTTCTAAGTTCTTTACTTTAGAAAGACTCAAGTGAAACTAATTTTGATTAGGACCTCTCCTCAAGCTTCTCCTCACAATTCTTTTTTCAGGATCTTTTTGATCCATTTTTTTCTTTTCTGGTCTTTTTTTTATATATGTGAGGATTACTATATCTGGCTTAAATAAATTTGAATTCCAATATCCTCTTCTAAAGTTAAAATTTATTACTTTCCTTACTCAAAGAGATGTATAATTTTTTTAAATACTTTTTAAAAGAGCCTTAAATGTTTGAAAAAATATATTCTAAAAATTCACAATTTTTCAAAAATACATTTCTTCCTATTAAAGATAGTGATTCATTTTCCCATGTTCTCCACTAAATATATTTTACTCTAGGTTCATCCTTTTCACTAAAAATATCAACTAAGTTTTTCTACTCAATTTATATACTTAAAATTCTAACATTCTTAAGATGACTCCACATAACAATAATCATTAAAAATAGGATAAAAATTTATTTGTAGTAGTTTTGAAAACAAGTAAGGTTTAAATTTGAAACATTTTTCTTTCCACCCCCAAACATATGCTCAAACATGTGTAACAATGGAGTACAACAATATGCGGCAGGGAAAGATCACTTTTACAATTTACTGCACATCCTACAAAAATATCAACAAGTAGCACTTAGTAGAATATTGCAGTAGAAAGTAAATCTAGCATAAAAATACATGACATAACACTACAAATGAATTGTAATTTGTAGAATAAGTGCAAACTGAAGATTAAACATGAACACATTTTAAACTTTATAAAGTAATGTTGGATGCTAGCAAGTTTAAAATATTAAGATAAGTTTTTTTGTCTCCAATGACTCATTCAACCTGACTCACAAACATAGACACACAAACTCCAATACACAGACTCACAGATTTCATAAACAAACAACAATTGAGGTTAATTTGATCTTTCTTCTACTCACATTTCCCCTCCTTACTTTCAATTTCTAACGGAAGAAACGACACTAATAACCTAGGTGTATTATAAAATTTTTTATATGGTTATCATTCTTATACCAGAATTCCCCTATTATAAAAACTCATGTGTTTACAATTTCAGGTTTACTCTAAGTCTAAGGTATAAACAATCTGGTAAATAAAAGTAGTGCAATTTATCCAGATGTTGCTCACAATGTAAGTTCATGACCTTACTCAGTAAAGAAAAAGTCAAATAAAGGAAGTAATAGAGTTGACATGGAGTGGTCCAATTCCAAACTCTAAATGCTTCAAGGTAATGCTCAGCTCTAGTTTAGAACTAAGTCGTAACAGATTTGTCAGCCTGCTACTACCAGAAGTCATATACAAATTTAATTAAGACCAAGGCATAACCTCACAACAATAACCCAAAACACTCTTACACATTAAACAAGGGTCAAAGTCCAACATCTCACTATTATCCAATCCAACATAACAACAATCACACTGAATAGATAACAAAGATAACCATGGGATGACTCCCATGAAGGGCTTGGTCTAACATAGAAGACTCAATGTATCCAATGTTTACTCTGATTTCCTCAGTATCATAATCTCATTCATTTTTTATGTATACCACAAAATATGACATTCAGTGATTTTGAATAACTCTTTCTTAGGAAATCTTTTACTGATTTCATCATTAAATTTAGGTTCTTCTTTTAATTGAGTAGAATCCTATGATATAAAGACTATTGGTGCAGATAAATTCCCTAAATAGGTAGGCTTTAAAATTGTATGGGGCACATTAATCTTAAGTTAATTAGATTTTTCAATAGATAGAATTTAAAGTTTACTATTTTCGGTAACGACCATTATTTTATACCTCTCCGAAACATACATACAGTCTTCTTTAAATAACGTTTTCAACTCGTCATGAAAGTCCATTTCAATCTCATAAGTTAACTTACTCTGAAAACTTTCTTGGAAATGCTTTTTACTTAGATAATCAATTTCATCCATCCAATAAAAATCATCATCTTTTCCCTCGATTAGAAATTTCATAGTCTTTAATACATCAAAAATTACTTCCTGGTCATTAATATTCATAATAAACTCTCCTTTTAGCACATCTATCATAGTCTGTTCTGTAACAAAGAAAGATCTCCCCAAAATAATTAGATTATATTTATCTTCTTCCATATCTAATATAATAAAGTCCAAAGGAAAGATAAATTATCTACTTTAACAAGCACATCTTCTATAACCCCTTTTGGAAAAATGATAGATCGATCAGCTAACAGAAGAGTTACGATAGTGGAAGAAATATCAGTTAAACCTAACCTTTAAAATATAGATAGAGGCATCACTTTAATGCTCAGTCCTAAATCACATAAAGCTTTTCCACATAATTTTTCTCCAATTGCACAAGGAATTGTAAAGCTATAAGGATCTTTAATTTTCTGAGGAAACTTTTTCTGAAGTATAACGCTACACTCCTCACATAGTGCAACTGTCTTGTAATCCCCAAGTTTCCTTTTCTTGTTTAAGATCTCCTTCATAAACTTTTCATAACTTGGAATATGTTCCAAAGCTTTAACAAAAGAAATATTTATAGTTAACTTTTTAAGTACTTTCATGAATTTTGAAAATAATTTATTCAACTCATGATGTCTAAGTCTTTGAGGAAATGGAGGTGGTGGTCTTTCTAAATTGATTTTCGTTGGAGATATTAAATTTTTCAGATCCTTAGATAGATGTTCTTCAAATCTTTTAGTTTCTTCTTTTGTTTCTCTCACAACTGCTTCTCTTTTATAACCACATCATCTATCTCTATTCCACTTCTTACTCGGACAACTTCTACTTGCTCATTAGTGTTCTCTTTAGGTTTGATGTCATTATTGCTCGGAAGTGTTCCTTGGGGTCTATTGCTAAGTGAGTTAGCAATTTATCCCAGTTGATTCTCTATGTTTATAATCATAGCATTTTGACTTTGCAACTGGTTTCCAATTAGCCCACTTCTTTTATAGACATCTTTTTATCCTCAAATTGTTGATCATTGTTAGAGTTCAGTGGATATGAAGGTCTATAGTTTATGTTCCCCAGATTATTCCAACATCCATTAGAATTTGCATGATTATTTTTCCATTGTTGATTTCTATCCCCAGTAGTATGATTCCAGTTAAAATTAGGATGGTTCTTCCAACCTGGGTTGTAAAAGTTAGAATACAATTTATTTATGGTATTTAAAATCTCATATAATAAGTTAGAATCAATCATATGCCCTAATGAACATTCCTCACTTAATGGAGTAAATTGAGGCTATTTCATTCCAAAATGGTCTAACTTACTTGATATTGTAGCAACCTGAGATGTAAGAATTGCAATCACATCTGTATCGTGAACACAGGCTACCACTCTAAGATTTATCCTTGCAGATGGCCAATCAAATTCATTTGTTGCCATTATTTCAATTAAAGCATACGCTTCATCATAAGGTTTAACATTAATGAACCACCATTAGCAGCATCAATTATAGACTTAAGAAATCCTACTAACCAATTGTAAAAAGTTTAAATGATTAACCAATTGGGCATAGCATGGTGTGGACACTTTCTTAGGAATTTCTTAAATCTTTCCTAGGCTTCGTATATTGATTCCCCTTCATACTGACAAAATATGATAATATTGTTTCTATGTTTAGTAGTCCTTGAAGGTGGAAAATACCTAGTTAGGAATTTCTGAGTTAACTCCTCCCAATTTTTAAGAGAGGTGCTAATCAGTATAACCACATTTTAGCTTTATCCCTTAGTGAGAAAGGAAAAAAGCCTTAGTCTAACAACATCGTCTGACTTGTGGTTATAATCAAATGTAGCACAAAGTTCTAGAAAACTTGATAAGTGTAAATTGGGATCCTCCGACGGAGTTCCCCCAAACTGGTTATTCTGCACTATTTGGATCATCTCTGGATTTAGTTCAAACGAGTTAGCCTCTATGACAGGTATTTGTATACTTAAGCGAATTTCACTTATCATAGGATTTACATAATACCTCAATGATTTATGATGATTTTGCAAGTTATTATTTTGAATATTTTTCAATTCTAGTTTTTAAAGTCCCTTTTGTTTTTTGATTTTTTCTTTTTTTCTAACTCAGGATCATAAAGCACAAGTCATGCATATATTTTAGTTCACATACATAACATAACATACAATATATTAACAATTAAACAAAAAATATTTTTTACACAAGAAAACATTTTCACGAACACCTTGTTTTTCACACAAACAGTTTCTTCACAATACTTTTTCATTCAAAAAATACTTTCACATTAAACATTTTTACGATACTACAATTTTCCATGTCTATGACTATATAATTCAACTAAAATCCTCCTAAAAGTCAAGATCAACCATTTTGATCGCGAACAACGACACCAAAAACTTGATCCCTGATAAAAATATACATGAGTTTAATCCTTTTATTTTCTTTTTTAAATTTCTTCCTTTACAATGATGCCAAAAATTTGACTCTAAAGCAAAGTATTATTTCAATTATGTCTTTAAATAATAGAGATTTTATGCAAGTATATGTATCGTTATAAAGTAATATAGAGCCTTATGATTAAGCCCCATATAGAGGTTAGTCACGGCGGCTTTCTAGAGAAGTTCTATTCTGCAAGAACACACCCTAGATTGGATGGTCGATAAAGGTTTGGATTTGATTATATCCTACAATTATCACTATAATACTACTTGTAAACTCAAATACTTAGTGAAAATTAGAAAATGGAGTTTAATATAAAGTACTAGATTCAAATCAAAATACAATGAAAATATTTATCTTTAATGGAAATGAAACTCTCCTTGTATAAAAAAGGCAATCTCCTTACGATCCTCTCTAACAAAAAAGTGAAAAGAAAAGAAGAAATCTCTCACTCTCTTTCTTTCTCTTTCACCTTGTCGCCCTACTTAGGGCTCACGCTCAAGAAATCATCTTATTCTCCAAGCTTTCTTCTCCTCTACTAATAGTTCCTCTCTGATCCCATAATATTTATGCTAACAATTTAGATATGAAATTATACTTTAATTATTTATAATATGGGATATTACGCAAGTATACATATCGTTTATCAAGTAATATAAGTCTTTTTGATTAAGCCCCGAGATATCGAACCCACAGGAAGATGTTTAAAATTTTAAAGAAATAAAAAAAATAACTTTTTACTTTTTAAAATGATTTTGTAAAGTATGTTTTAGGATATAAAGTTTTTTAAATTTATTTTTGGTAATTTCTAAATAAAAAGTAATGCAAACAACTAAAGCTAACACAACTATAAAATAGTATGATTGCAAATGAGAATAAAATATCTTTTTCCTCATTCAATTAATCAATAATAATTATGAAATTTATTTGTGAAAGTATCTAAATTTGTTGTGCCAAACAGAAGCAGTTATATTCTTTACCCTTACTTGGTTCTATAAAGAACATTGGTTAATTTGAAGTTTTGAAATAATGTAGATTGGTTAAACAGGGAAGATACTAGCTCTCACTCTAGAGTTCCCTCGATTCCCTCTACCCGGGGGCTACCATCACATAAAAAATTTTAAAACATCAAACCAAATTAGGGGCTTTAGCTTGTCACTCTAAACTCCGCTAATTTTACTCCCCATTAATAGTATATCTTTTTATTTATTTGCATCCAACCATATGGACTACAATTCTCACCCATACAATTACAAGTGATTCTATCCAATAGTTGATTGAGACAATACTGCATTGATTCTTTCTTGTTCTCACAACAAATTTTAACATCTTAGTTGTCCAAATCAAAAGATAAATGAAGTGCAAGGTAGTGAATCATCACAACTTCTTCCAACATTGAAATCTTATACTTCACACAACTTCTTTCCATAATTTAATTACTTCATCATTTAAAAGTAAAAATATAATGAAAACTACTCAAAAATCATGAAGAAAACACAATCACAACTTGATTTGAAAGTATAAATCATAGCGAAAACACAACATGTTTTAATTTAAAACCAAATGTAAAACAAAGATAAACACTTATCTAAAAATCCTCTCTACAAGACTCTTGAAGTTCCTTTCAAAGTTTGTTTTCCCTTTACAAGACACAATAGAGGTTGGCGACCAACTCCGTTGACTCCAAATCTCTATTCTACTCATAATAAAAACTAGATACAATTGATAATAAATGTGGATGAAGTGGAAAGGTGTACTCTCAATAACTCTCTAACAGAAACTTGACACTTAACACTAATCACACCCTCCAACATCAACCCTTTTTATGATCGTCAAGTGTTCTTTTTAAAATTTTCAAAAAGGTGCCATAGTGTCTCTTCAAGTCATGTCCAGATTCAATTTATCCACCGCTCAGAGAAGTGAAAGCACATCACGCGCTATAGTTCTTCAAGAATCAAGTCGTCTACCATTTTGGGGTACCTCGCAGAATTATCTCAGATAAAGGGTCCGCATTCAGAAGCACAAAGATCAACAATTTTGTCAAAAGACACGGGATCAACTGGCGCTATTCAACAATCTACTATCGAAGAGAGAACGGCTTAGCCGAGGCTTTTAATAAAACTCTCGTCCAAATCCTAAAGAAAACTTTGGACGACAATAAGAGAAATTGGCACGAGAAGTTGTTAGAAGCCTCATGGGCCTACAGGAAGACTCTCAAAACTCCCACCCAGTCTACGCCTTATGCTTTAGTGTACGGGTCTGAGGCCGTTCTACCCTTAGAGGTTCAGCTTCCGTCTCTCAGAATTGCAGTTGCAATCAAGATCACTACAGAAGAAAATGCCAAACTACGACAAGAAGAATTGGAAAGCTTGGAAGGGAAAAGACTTTCAACACAGCAGAATTTGGAACTGTATCAAGACAAGATGATCCAGGCCCATGATAAATTAGTCCGTCCAAGGACATTTAAAGTCGGTGACTTGGTTTTGGTTCTCAGAAGACCTATTCTTACATATCGCAAGATAGATGGTAAATTTGAACCGACTTGGGAAGGGCCATTCGTGGTCGAGATAGTCTACTCTGGAGGTTCATATCAACTATTATATTGCTGTGGAGAACGACCTATGCTTCCAATTAATGGACGATATCTAAAGAAGTATTACGCACCCTGATGTTTTGAAGGATGAATCCTCATTCCTAGAAGCATGGTCATAGTAATTACTTATGACTGGGTTCGAACCCAAAAAATATAGAAAAAAAGTGGATGATAAAGAAAATCGTTAAAAAAAAGGTGTTAAAAGAAAACATGTAAAATCATGATAATAAAGTTTTTATCCTTCCTTTCAAATCAAGTCTCACTCTTGATCATTCTTCATCTTTTCCTACTCTTGTTGAAATTTGAAAGAAACAAATAAAATTTTCCATTAATAATTTTTTCTATTGTTCTTGTTCTTAGTACATTCCCTGATCCTTTTCTTGTTTTTCGCAGGGAAATGTCGAACGGGAGGTTGGTTCTGAACATTAAGAATGGCGTGAGTCTAGCACTCGATAAAAAGAGGATGAATGATGGAGCCGTGATTGAGATCGACTCTGACATCACACCAGTCGGGCTATAGTACGAAGAAAATGATTGGACTCCGATTGATCAGGAAGAGCTCCGCAGTCATACAGTGATGAAATTGGGTGGCTCAAGTCAACCATATACCAGCAAGAAGAGAAAAGTAAATACCACTCATGAAATGGGAGAGGACAAGAAAGTTAACTCTGTGGTTGCTATAGCAGAAGGTAGGCTCATCAGCGCAATGCCCAAAGAAATTCAAGAGGTAAGGAGAGCTACTCTCACCCCCACTCAATGAAGAAATAAGAACCAACGCATCCGCAAGATGCTAACCCAGCTAGCAGCGGATCAACATAAAGAGATAGCTGCTACCGTCAGTGCAAGAACTTATAAGAAGCTAGTTCGTCAGGAACCAAAAAAGAGGAGACAAACTCCAAGGACAACAGAAAAGATAAAAGAAATCCCAAGGAAAGCAGAAACAGAATCTGTGCCACGACGCCAGATAAATGCACCAGTTTTAAAGAGTCTTGTTTCGAAAGCAACCACAGAGGATGTCCCGACAGAGATTATCACTGAGGAGCCGAGACATGCAGGAGAACGTGCTGGGGTTGAACCATACATCTCATAGTACATTACTAGACCTCGCCAGTTGTAGATAATTCTGGAATACAAGCTAGAAAAGATGTAGAATGTTGAAAAGAAAACTTTTGAATACTTTGAAAGAATCTGTGGCAAGAGGATTTACATCTTGGAAGGCCTTGAGCTGCATACAAATGTGTTTTCGGACTACGAACAACAGCAAATTGTAGACTGCGTCGTTGAACTTCAGAAAATGGGTCGAGCTCGTCGTCTGAGGGAGAAAACTTATTCAGAACCCTGAAGATGGATGTCAGGAAAATGAAGACTTATGATCCAATGCGAGTGTTGCTACAACTTCACGGTAGACAGAAAAGGAAATCCACCAGCGATACTCCGTTGCAGTGAGGTGGATCTGATGCTGAATATTATTAAACGAATGGTAAAGAGGATGGTGACATCATTAACATCTACAAGGAGGGCGACTGCATACCTCCACACATAGACCATCATGATTTTGTTAGACCTTTCTGTACAGTGTCTTTTGTCAACCAGTGCAATATCATGTTCGGATCTGACGTCCGGATAGCAGGCCCCGGAGAATTCCGAGAGCCGGTGGAGATACCACTACCGGTAGGTTCCGTCATGGTGCTAAAAGGGAATGGAGCAGACATCAGAAAGCATTACATTCCAGGAGTGCCTGTTGAGCGGATCTCTGTTACTTTTAGGAGAATGGATGACAGAAAGATTCATTTTCACTTCTAGCCAGATCCAGAGTTAGAGAGCCTCCGGCTTTATGAGTTGTGAGTTACATGGGAGATAGCACACCTCCAATGCACATCCTGTACGGCTTATTTTTAGGTTGTGTTGTATTTTGAAAAGGGGTCGCCTACAGAAATTATCAATGAATTTTTAATTTAATTTACATAAATAATTTGAAAAGTAGTATTTGATTTTGAAAATAACTTTAAATTTGAAAATTTTAAGATATGAAATCAAACTGATCCCACATCCTGAATAGTTTATATAAATGAGGGCCACATCACAAGTTGCGTATCTATCCCGAAGAATAGACTCACTACTTGATGATGGGGCTCGATTAAATAAACTAGAAGATTTGAGACATCCGTTTGGTCTACGAACCAATTTTATAAGCCGACAAGTTCCCCTACTTAATATAAAGGAATTAAGCAGGGTTTATATTACCTGAGTTCTTAAAGTTCCCTATAAGGGCAAGCCCTTATAGTTAATTACATCTTAAATGACAGGAATCACTTAAGAAAACTCTCGATAATAATCAGTAATTCTGATCTCAAGAATTTCAAAGTTTAAGTTTTCAAGGGATTGAATTTTAGAATTTCAATAGGGGATGGATCAAATTTGGAACATTTTATTTTGAGAATTCAAAGGAAGAAAGGTAGGAGAAATTACATATTCGAAGCGAACTTCGGTAATTTCCCGACTATCCTATTATTTGGCTTGAATTTAGGAAGGCCCTAATGTTTATTTAATGTTTTGATTTTGCTAATTTTAATTAACTAGGACTTATATTCGTATGATGTGATCACACAAATAGCCTCGAAGATGTGAGGGTTTATGTCGTATTGGACGATTACCTCGGAATCCTAAGACCGGTTAGGGCTTAATTTGCAATGCAAATGCCTAACAAAAGGTTGAGGATTTATGTTGCACTAGGCAAACTACCTCGAAGTCTTATGGCTTGGTTATTTAATTCTAAGAAAGTTTTCTTTGAAGTAGACTTAGGTTTTGCTGATGACGATGGCCGTGCTGCCCACCATGCTCCGAGCTCCTTGTTGTTGCAAAGGGTTTAGTTTTAGAAATCATAAATCAAAAGATGAGAGACGTGTTCTGGTTTAGAGAAGGTCTTAACTTCCAAGTGTTTTTTATGTTTTAATTAAAACAAATCTTAAAGTTGATTATAACAACACCAGTTAAGATCCCACGGTTCCATCCTTCCAGCATCGTTATTTTTATCGGATTCACTTAGTCCAGATGAATTTGCTAAACTCAACTAAATGAGTTCCACACTTTCATTTAGACCGTGGGAAATCCCGTTAGCAACACGTAGGTTACATCATCCGAGGTATTCCCGATCATCCAACAAGACGTTTTAATTTAGTTGTAGTTGTAGTTTTGTTGTTCTGTTTGTGATTAAATTTTGAGTTGTTTTATATTTTGAAATGTTGTGGCGGTGAATTTTATCTTGTAATGATTTTTAATTTAGTTTTGGTTTTAGTTTTAGGGACTATCCTAAAGGTGTGGGTTTTCATGCAACAGTTGTTTATCATGCAAGAAAAGTAAGTGTGATGCAATTAAGTAAATTGCAATAAAGTAAATAGCAATAAAATAAAAGCGTACCTGGAGGGTCTTCCCGTCATCCCAAGCTGCACTTAAAACACATATCAGAGCATTTAAGTATTCCAACAAGTACCTAGGTACAGCTAAGGGAAAGGTTTTGGTTTTCTACCAAGTTCCTAAAACTATAGCTAGCCACCACCTATGACGTCTAGGTTCTTGTGTTTTGGTTTAAGGACGATTTTCTTCATCAAAGAACAATTAAGTTCAATTGTTCTTATAAACATCCTATCATATTGAGGAAGTGCTTAAGACGAGTCTTAAGCATCTTTTCAATACTTCTAGGATTGTTTTAAGTCCAAGAGAATTTAATTATACAAGTGAATTAATCGTCCAGGAGTTCAAGTTTTGTTCTCTTGCTTAGTGAACTAGGACATTTGAATATCCTATAAGTGAAGTAACACTTCACTTAATACTCCGTTTAGGAGTTATGACAACAAGAGCTTTTGAGGGCAAATTGATGTTCAAGTGATTTGTGATTTTAATTTAATTTCAATTAATGGGTTTAAGTTTGGAATAGTGTTCAAGTTGTTTTAGATTTATTTTGAATTCTTTGTCTTAGGTGATGTTATATTTAATTCAATTTAATTAATTTTAATTTTAAGTTTAATTTAATTTGGTTTAGTTTTAATTTTAATTTAATTTTATTTTTTAATTTAATTTTAATTTAATTTTAATTTTATTTTAACTTTATTTTATTTTTTTATTTAATTTAGTTTAATTTAATATGTTTTAATTTAATTTAATTGAATTTAGTTTAATTTAATTTAATTTAATTTAATTTAAATTTAAATTTAAATTTAATTTAATTTAATTTAAATTTTAAATTAGTTTAATTTTAATTTTAATTTAATATTTTATTTTTTATGCTTTTTAGGATGATTTAATTTTAATTGTTAAAATATTAATTTAATTGAAATCTTAGAAGGATTTAATTCAAATGTTTTAACTTTAATTTAATTTAATTTAATGATTAAGTCTTTTAGTATTTTAAATCTTGAATTTCGATTTTTATTTTAATTAGGAATTAAATATTATTGAGGTGATTAATTTAGGGATTCTTAAATTAATGAACAAATCTCCTCCTAATAGTATCCCTATTTTAATAATTCTAATTTTTTATTATTCTTCCATGTTTAATCAATTATTTAATTAAGGTTTATCTTAATTATTTTCAAATTGTTTGGTAGGTTTCTACCCTTTAACTACCTAAGTTTCAAACATCCAAAATCAACTTAGTATCAAATATTTTACCCACCCTTTTAATTAAACCTAAAATTTTTAATTATAGGTTAAAATTTTAATTACCATTTTGCCCTTTAAACTTACTAATTCCATAACTCACTAAATTGAGCTCAAATGAACTTGAAATTTTTATGTGACTTCACTCATATATCAATCAAGATATTTGAGGAGAAAATATGATTTTTCTGTATTTAATTTATTTATGTAATTATTTTTGGTGGAAAATAGAGGTTTTCAAGGTAAATTCAATAACATGACCAAGGGAAAGTTTCTGTCCTTAAAAAATTATGGAACATTCCTAATGACCAGAGGACCACTTGGACCAATTTTGGTGATTTTTTGAATTATATTCTTTTTATAATAATTATTTTGAGTTTTGAAGTATTAATTAATTTAAAATAAAATAAAGGCTGAAAAATGAATTTAATATTTTTCAAAAATCTCTCTGATATCAAGGAAGCCAGAGAACAAATTTTTATAATTTTCTGATTTTCTTTGATTTATTAGAATTATTTTAGTGGAAATGCTAGAAAATACATTTTTTTTAATTTTAAAATTACCTTAGGGCTTTAAAATTTAATATCTCATCATAGAGACTTAAGAAAAATATGGGGTTTGTTCCTAAATAATTAAAATTCAAAATGTGACATTTTGGTAATTTTATTATTTTTGTGATTTTTATTATTTTTTAATTATTAAAAATATTAAAATAATGCAAAAAATCAACTTTTTTAGAAAATTGCAATTTTAATTTTCTTAAATTCCCCTGATATCAGAGAGGCTCCAAAACCAATTTGGTGAATTTTTGAAAAGTATTTTGAAAGTTATGAATTTTTAAATTTTAAGTTTGGTTAAATGGCTTAATCAACCCATTTGATAGGGCTAACCAAGTCCAATTAACTTCAAACTTTTATGGTGGGTTCCTCTGATCCTAAAGGTCGGTGGAGAATTGATTTCAAGTCAATTTGATGCATGATTAGCCCTAATTAATTAAAGTTCCATTTTGGGTATTTAAGCCAATTAGGGTTATTCCAAGTGAGTTAAGTCAAAACCTATTTTCCCTAGGGTCCTCTGGTCATAAGAAACATCTCCAAATTTTCCTAGAATTTATTTCACAACATGCTAATTATTGGAATTAAAATACTCAGAATAGTGACCTAGAGTTGAAAAATCAATAACTTCTCATAGGGATGGCCTCTGACTTTGGAAAATTCATGGAATGTCCCCAAATTCAGAGGCTTCAAAAGCCCTATGGTCTCATGCCATGATGAATTGTATACATGCATGGAGAATTGAAAATGTGCAGAGTAAATAAATCATTAAAAATCAAATATTCAATGAAATTAAATGATTTCTTTTCCACATTATTCTCCTCTGTTCACTGAGCAAGAGGGTATTTATATTTTATTTTTATGATTTTTCTACACAAAGTTATGAACTTTTAAAGTTGTGGGTATTTAATAAATAAGAAAAATCCTATTTTTCTTACTTAAGTGACGCGGCGCCAGCTCAACCTCGGCAGCTCCGAACGCACATGCGTCGTCTCCTGATTCGGCGCCGCCTTCTGACTCTGCGCCACGCAGCCCGGGGTCCACGTATCATCTCCTGCTCCGACGCCATCTTAGCCGTCCGTCCGCGCGTGTATTGAATGAACAACATCCGTTCATCGTCCCCAAGCCTCGTAGTCCGAGAACCGTCCATCTTCTAGGCTTAAGATCTCACTCGATACTTGACCAAATTAAACGTTCTTATGCTCTATGGGTTCGTCTCGAGAAGACGAACACATCCATATGGTTTATGTGGCATGAAATTGACTCAATAAAAATAGAGAATGTTCATAAGCTCGGGAAGAAGAGTGAGACCATACCTTTGCTCAGAGAAGTGAAGCTTTAATCTGAGAGGTGTGTCACATTCGATTGGGTCCAAGCAAGCTCCAGATGAAGTCCCTTGGCCTGGTGAATCGCCTAGAGTTGATTTCCACCAAAGCTGATCACAACCTTTGGAGTCCAGAACAGATGGGTGGCCTGAAGAGGGGGTTTTCACTGGGGAACTTCTCCTCTTGACCTTGTGCAGGTGTGGGTGAGTTTAATTTGAATTTGGTGGAGAATTGGGAGATGTCCTGGTTTTGGGTGGAATTTTGGCTGAGAAATTGGGCTCTGTTGATGGGGATTAGGGCACATTGTCACTGGGGATCAACTGCTCTAAGTGTGGAGAGTGGTCTGGAGCAATTTTGGCAGGGTTTCAGTAAGGTTTGTTCAGCACCTCCTTTGGTCGAGAGGTGGTGGTGTTTAAATAGGAGAAGCTGGAGGGCCTCCCAGGGAAAGTTAGGGACTGGCATCAGCTGCTCTTTGCAAGAGAAGAACAGCTGCAATGGCCACTGGACTTGGGGCAACTCAGCAAGGGGGAATTTCAGTGTTGGCTCACATGTGAGCTCTCGGGTGTGGTGTTTTCCAGCGATCCAGGTGGCTGGCCGGCAGGCATGGGTCACCCTCAGGTTCAGGTGGGTCAGGGCTTGATGTTTGTGAAGTCAATTGATGGCTGCCATGTGTAAAGGGGATGACTTGGAGTGGAATGGGGAAGTGGCCATTTTGGCTTGGTTTGGGTCAACCCTTGGTTTTAGGCTAGGTTCACCATCCAAGGCTTGACCTTGGGCTGAGGGAGAATCATTTGGGTCAGCTGAATTGGGGTAGTGAAGTCCCCATCCATGGTGAGGTGGCTAAGCATGGTTTAGTGTGTGACATGCTTAAGGTAAAAAAGGTTTAAGGGAGGTTTAATAAAGAACCCCCTCTTCTTGCCATAAGTGGACTAATGATAAGTCAAAGCCCTCATGGCTTCATGTGGCTTGAGAATGGCTTGTTCATGGCTCACATTTGGCTTGGGAAAAGTCATGTCAACTTTCATGGAAAAGGATTTATGAAATTTTGAAAATTGTAGGGTTATTTGATGGGATTTGGCATAATACCATCTTAATTTGATTTTCATGATGGATTTAGCACTTATGGAGTGATATTAACTGAGTGAAGATAAGATGAAATTGTAGTGTGGGCTTTAGATTGATTTGTGCTTTTAAAATTTGGTAAAGGTGGGCTTTTAGCATGATTTAAGGGGATGACCCCTTTAGGTTTAAGAATGAATTAATGGATGGGAATTTTGTAGAAGTTTGGGTCAAATAATTGTTAGGTTTGGTTTAGGGGTGTGTCATGAGTGATTTGAAATGAATTTGAGGTGTTTTGGGTTTGAATTAGGTTGAATTTGAGTTGATTTGGTAAATGAGCCAATGTAGGTCAAATTGGGCTAATTTGGGCCAATGTCAGACTAGGGTTGAAATTGATGTAAAATTAATGTTGGGAAATTTTTATGGGATTGTTTCAAAGAGGTTTCAACTTTGGTTGGGTTTTGGTTTTGGGATTTGGGCTTATTTGGGTTAGGTTTGGATTTAGGACAAAATTGGGCCTTTTGGTTTTGGGTTGAATTTGTGTGGGGTTTGGGTCCAAATTTTGGGCAAATCATGTTAGTGTTTTGTTTGTGGGGATGTTAGGGAAGGTTTATAAAAGGTTTGGGGTCAATTGGAGTTGAATTGGTTTGGTTTGGGTCATGGGTCTAAATTGGGCTTTAAGGTCAGAAGTGAAATTGGATTCAAATGACAATAAAATTTAGCTTTAATTTGGTCTAGATTGGTGTTGGGGATGTTGAATTGATGTTTAGAATTGAATTAGACCAGTTTGGGTCAATTGGGTAGGCTTGGTTTGACATTGGGTCACTTTGGGTTAAAATGGGTCAAATTGGGCATTTTGACAAAAGTGGGGTAAATTGACAAAATTGGCCCATGGTGTAGTTGTAAAAAATGAAATTGGGAATATTTGGGATTTTCTGGAATTTTTTGGGAATTTTCTAATTTTTTGGATTTTTGGGTCAAGAGGGGCATTTTGGTAATTTGGAGGGTATTGGGGGTATTTTTGGAATTTTGAGTATTTTGGGTAAAAATTGTCAATTTGAGTGGTGGGAGAATGTTTGAGATTGATTTTTAGGAGTTTGGGTGATTTTGGAGAAATTTGAAAATTTTGGGTAATTTCAACGGTTTTGGGTAGGCTAGGCGGGTCTGGGGTCCCGAGGGTCAAAAATTGAAAATTTAGAAAATTGAAGATTGGGTAAATGTAAGTGGAATGAAATCATTTTAGTTGAGCCATGAAGCCATATCAAGCCCACATGAGCCATGAAGGGACTCATTTGAAGCATTCACTATGTTGTTCCTAACCCTCTCAGCCAAGGGCTTAGGGGTTAAGGACCATCCATGTGAATCACCTTCAAGAGTCAGGAGGTCAAGTTGGGTATGGGTGTGGTTTTAGGAGGTGTGTGAAAGTGTAGTGTATAAGTGTAGTGTGTGTGTAAGTCAGCCCTCACCAGACCAGGCCACCCAGGGCAGTCCTAAGGCTAAAGAGTCCTATAGGAACTCATCCTTTAAACTTCCACATTTGATTTCAACCCTCTAGGTGATTAGGGGTCTACAATCAAGTTTGTGGAGTTTGCAGGGAGTCAAGAGGTGTTTGGATTTCTAAAGGGTGGGTTCCACTCCTAGTTTTCTAAGATAGTCAAAGGAAAAGCCTAAGGCTAGATCCTAAGTACTAAAGAGAGAAGAAAAGACCTCATCTAAATTGAGGTCAACAAATGGACCCCCAATAGGTGTGGAGTGCTATCCAAGCACTCCGCGCGTATTGGCATTGACCGAAAAGATCGACAAACCAACATAGATGTCCAAGTGACAAACTTTGGACAAAGTAGAAGAATTTCCGCTGGCGAGTGTCAAGTATATCTCTGAGACTGGAGATTCCTGAACTCTCGCTGGGGAAAGGAAAAGGAGGTGAATCCCTAATCACATGATCTGGGGGAATTTCGACTTAGATTTCATTTTGTTTCAGTTTAAGTCTTGATTTGTGAGCTCAGATTTTAGTTTGAGTTTCAATTTAGATTAAAGTTTTGTTAAAATTAATTTAAAGGGATTTGAACTTGAAATGAAAATTGGAATTTTGTGGTTTTAGATGTAACATCTTCAATCTCAAAAGAAAATTGAATTGATTGGATTGAACCATTACAATGAGGAAAGAACTCAGAAGAATGCGGTATTGGATGTAAAATCCTTGACCTCAAAAGTTTGATTTTGATGTATTTCATTGCGATAGGGAAAGAACCTAAAGCAATGCGGTATAGGATGTAAAATCCTTAACCTCAAGAAATTGATTTTCATGTATTTCATTGCGATAGGGAAAGAACCTAAAGCAATGCAGTATCGGATGTAAAATCCTTAAACTCAAGAATTTGATTTTGATGTATTTCATTGCGATAGGGAAAGAATCTAAAGCAATGCAGTATCAGATGTAAAATCCTCAACCCCAAAAGTTTAATTTTGATGTATTTCATTGTGATAGGGAAAGAACCTAAAGCAATGCAGTATTGGATGTAAAATCCTCAACCCCAAAAGTTTGATTTTGATGTATTTCATTGCGATAGGGAAAGAACCTAAAGCAATGCAGTATCGGATGTAAAATCCTCAACCCCAAGAATTTTATTTTAATGTATTTCATTGCGATAGGGAAATAACCTAAAGCAATGCAGTGTCGGATGTAAAATCCTCAACCCCAAGAATTTGATTTTGATGTATTTCATTGCGATAGGGAAAGAACCTAAAACAATGCAGTATCGGATGTAAAATCCTCAACCCCAAGAATTTGATTTTGATGTATTTCATTGCGATAGGGAAAAAACCTAAAGCAATGCAGTATAGGATGTAAAATCCTCAACCCCAAAAGTTTGATTTTGATTATTTCATTGCGATAGGGAAAGAACCTAAAGCAATGCAGTATCAGATGTAAAATCCTCAACCCCAAAAGTTTGATTTTGATGTATTTCATTGCGATGGGGAAAGAACCTAAAGCAATGCAGTATCGGATAAAAAATCCTCAACCCCAAAAGTTTGATTTTTGAATGATAATTGATTTTGCAAAGATTTGTAGTGTTGATTTGAAAAGTGTGGAATGTTGGTGTTTCGAGAATTTCATGATAGTTGTAAAAGATTTTTGTGGAAAGAAAAAGATTAGGAGGGAATACATAGATGCTACATATCCCATTCAAAAGAGTTGATCGAAAGTTGCTGGTTTGGATTGGATACAATTCTTCGCCATCAGATCCAAATCGAAAACCTCGTGGCTCCGTGTCAATGGAATAGACCGCTTCCATCCCAGACAAGGGAGAGAATAGAACGGATTGGATTTCTGATTTGGAATGGTGAGTTTGAATTTGATTGAGATTTGATTTGAGATCTGGAAGGTTGAATTTGAATTTGATTTAGATTTGATTTAAAATTTGTCTTCATTTTGTTTGTCCTTTAACGATTCAAATATGCTTTATCTTTCATTTAATGTTCATGTGAATTTGGCGTTCATCATTTTTTTTAGATTTTTAAGGAAAATTTTCTTTTATTCTTTTTGTTTCTTTACTGTTCTTCATTCGAAGTTCATTTAACTTTAATGGTGTTTCCCAGTCAACTTGCACAAAAGAGGTGAAGGCCAAAAATGTGACATGGTCACTTTCATTCCAATCATGTTGAAGATACATCATACAACTCAATCTGGAATACATCTCATACAATCCATGTAGACTCAAAACGGACTATGTATGATCTTTGTCGATCCATCCAAAAAAAGCATCTGTCAAAAATCCTTGTCTGAATAGTGAGGTACATGGTCAATAACATTACCTTCCAAGCCATCCTTAGCAAGGATGTCTTATGGATGTACGTTGGAGGTATGATATTTTCCATGTAACTCACAGCTCGTAAGGCCGGAGGCTCTCTAGCTACGGGTCCGGTCTGGAAGTGGTAAGGTGCTTTCCTGTCATCCATCCTTCTGAAAGTAACTGAGATCCGCCTCATTTGTACTCCCGGTATGCAATGTTTAGCGACATCTGCTTCGTTGCCCTTTAGTATCATGGCGGAACCTACCGGTAATGGTATCCTTACTGGCCCTCGGAACTCACCTGGGCCTGCTATCTGGAGGTCAGATCCGAACATGATATTACACTCGTTCAGAAAAGAAGGCATGTGCGAAGGTCCGACAAAGTCGTGGTGATCTATGTGCGGGGGTATGCAGTCACCCTTCTTGTAAATGTTAATGATGCAGCTGTTAGGTATGCAATCTGCTGGCAGTACCCTCCATGTTATCATTCTCTTTACCATCCTTTTGATGACTAATGGCATTAGATCTACTGTGGGATATATGGCTCAATCCCTTCGCGTTCTCCTGCATACCTCGGCTCCTCGGGGATGGTCTCCGTCGGGACATCCTCCGGGGTTGCTTCTGCAACAAGGTCATGTATTACTGGTGGCTTTATCTGGTGGCGTGGTAGCCTTCCTTCTTATGATCTTCTTGAGATTTCCCTGGTCTCTTCTGTTATCCTCGGAGATGGCCTCCTTTCTTCAGGTTCCTAGCGAACCGGTATCCTTGAAGTATATGCACTGGTAGTAGCGACTGCCTCGTCGCGCTGGTCCGCTGCTAATTTAGTTAACATCTTGGGGATACGGCGATTTTTATTTCTTCACTGAGTTGCTGTGAGAGTAGCTTTTCGTACTTCCTAAATCTTTGTGGGCGCGGCACTGACAAGCCTGCCCTCTGCTGTAGCGACTACAGACTTGATTCTCTTGTCCTCCTTAATGTTGGTTTTCCTTTTCTTGTGCTGGGTTGGTGGCTTGGGCCACCCACTTTCATTATCGTCGACTTGGCGGTTCCTCTTGGTCAGCCGGGACCCGGTCACCTTCCTCGTATTGCGGGTCCGCCGGTGCGAAGTCCGAGTCGATCTCTATTATCGCTCCATCTTTCACCCTCTTTTCATCGAGTGCAAGGCTTACGCCATTTCTAAAGTTCAGGACCAACCGCCCGTTCGACATTTCCCTGCGAAAAGACAAGGAAAAGGATCAGGGGTTGTACTAAGAACAAGAACATTAAGAAAATGTTTTTTGGAGACATAGTTTTCTTTTTTCTCTTTTTTTTTATTATTCCTTTAGTATTTTTAAATTCAATAGGAATGAAGCGGGAAAAGATCGCGAAAAATATTTTGATTTGGAAGAGAGAACAAGGAAAACTTTATTATCACGATTTATTTATTTTAGCACATTTTTTTATTATTTTTGGGTTCGGACCCAGTCCTAAGTAATTACTTCACCTGTGCTTCTAGGGATGAAGAATTCATTCCTTCGAAACATTAGGTAGCGTAATACTTCTTCAAGTATCGTCAATTGATCGGAAGCATATGTCGTTCTCCTTGGCAATTCACTAGCTGGTAGGAGCCTCCTGAGAAGACTGCCTCAACCACAAATGGCCCTTCCCAAGTGGGTTCAAATTTTCCTCCTATCTTACGGTGTGCAAGGATAGGTCTCGTGAGAACGAGAACTAAGTCACCAACTTTGAAGGTTCTTGGGCGGACCAGTCTGTCATGGGCTTGAATCATCTTAGCTTGATATGGTTCTAAATTCTGCTGCGCTGCAAGTCTTTTCCCTTCCAGGCTTTACAATTCCTCTAGACGTAATTTGGCATTCTCTTCTGTCATGATTTTGTTTGCAACTGCAATTCTGAATGATGGAAGCTGGACCTCTAAGGGTAACACTGCCTCGGACCCATACACTAAAGCATAAAGTGTAGCTTGGGTAGGAGTTCTAATGGTTGTCCGGTAGGCCCATAAGGCTTCTAATAACTTCTCATGCCAATTTCTCTTATTATTGTCCAAAGTTTTCTTTAAAATTTGAACGAGAGTTTTATTAAAAGCCTCAGACAGGTCGTTTGCTCTTGGATAGTAAATTGTTGAATATCGCCAGTCGATTCCGTGTCTCCCGACAAAATAGTTGATTTGCGTGCTTCGAATGCCGACCCATTATCCGAGATGATCTCGCGCGGCACTCCGAAATGGTAGACAACTTGGTTCTTGAAAAGCTGCAGCACATGGTGTGCTTTCACTTCTCCGAGTGGAGCCGCCTCTGCCCACTTGGAAAAGTAATTTGTAGCCTCAAGAATGAAGCGATGTCCTTTTGAAGATGGTGGTTCTATTGGACCCACTATATCTGTGCCCCAACATTCAAATGGCCACGACAGAATTGTTGGATGTAGCACATTTGGAGGTTGGTGTAGAACCACTTCGTGCACTTGGCATTGGTGACAGCTCTTGGCGATTTTCATGCAGTCGGTCATCATAGAGGGCCAGTAGTACCCTAGTCTTTTAATTTTCATTTTCATCTTCGGACCCGACTGGTGAGCGCCACGCATTCTCGAATGCACCTCTTTAACAATTTCACGGGCCTCGACCCGCTTAGGCACCTTAGCCGATTTGATCGAAAGACCTTACGTATAACGTGTTGTTTATTAATGCGTAGGACGGAGTTCTTTTCTTGATCCGATGGGCTAACGACCTATCGTCCGGTAGTTTTCCTGTTTGCGGTTAGTCTATTAATGGTTGTCGCCAATCATCTGTGTTTTCTGTCACTGCTGCAACTGATTCTTCTTCTTTTTCTGATTTGTGTATGGTGTCTATGTCGAGTTGTGATAGGACCTGACGTCCGTGAACTGACACTTCAACCGATTCGTCTTGCAAGCATGCAAATTCTTTTGAGAGGTGGGCTAACGCATCCGCCAAAGCGTTTTATTTTCTGGGAATTTTGTAGATTGTCACATTCGGAATCTGTTCCAACAACTGTATGGCATACCAGAAATATTGCTCGAGTCTTGAATGATTAACTGCGAATCCCTGTAAATGTTGATGTTTGTTATCCCCATTTGAATAGTTAATTCCAGTCTTCTTACGAGAGCTTCGTATTCTGCTTCGTTGTTTGTACACAGCTCTGTTAAGTGGTAGGAGTATCTTAACATCCCCCGCTCCGGTGTTATAAAGATTAGTCTGATTCCTACCTTATCGGGCACTATCACTTGCGATTCTTCGTCTTTGTGTACTGAAGATGCTTCGTCAAAATATAATGCCCAACGTCGATCATCAGGGTCTTCTAAGCTCATTATTTATTCATCTGGCAAGTCGTCATTGAGAGGAGATTTTGTCGGCAAAGGGTGTGCTACGAGGAAGTCTGCTAGGACTTGTCCCTTTACGGCACGAAGAGGCACGAAAGTTATATAGAATTGCAATAATATCATTGACCACCTGGCAAGTCTGCCAGAAAATGTTGGACGGGTCATCAAGTATTGCAATGGATTAAATTTCGAGATCAGGTTGACCTTATGAGAAAGAATGTAGTGCCTGAGCTTTTGAGAGGAGAAGATCAGGGCCAAATAGTGCTTTTCAATTGTGGGATACTTTATTTCCGTCGGAAGTAAACGACGGCTTAGGTAGTAAAGAGCATTTTCTTTACCCTCATCATTGACACTGGCTAACGAGGCTCCAGAGAGTCGTCTAAAGCCGCGGTATAAAGTATCGACGGTCTACCCGAGACCAGGGCAGCTAAGACAGGAGGTGTCATTAAATATTGTTTAATGTCCTCAAAGTCCCTCTGGCATTTCTCTTCCCAAATAAATTTGGCGTCCTTTTTAACTAATGTCGAGAAAGGCTGACACCTACCTGACAAGTTTGAGATAAAGCGTCGAAGATATGCCAACTTCCCTTGAAAAGATCGTAGTTGTTTTAAGGTTTTGGGAGGTGGCATTTCTAAGATAGCTTTAATCTTTTCCGGGTCGATTTCAATTCCACGATGTCGGACAACGAATCCTAAGAACTTCCCGGAGGTGACGCCGAAGGCGCATTTTAAGGGATTCATCTTAAGGTTAAATTGTCTTAATCGTTCGAAAATAATTCTCAAATCATACAGGTGGTTTTCCTTTACTTTGCTTTTAATGACCACATCATCCACGTAGCATTCGACTTGATTATGGATGAGATCATCAAAAATTCTTGTCATCGCTCTCTGGTAGGTTGCTCCTGCATTCTTCAGTCCGAATGCCATTACTGTGTAGCAATATACTCCGATCGGCGGTCTGAATGTTGTATGTTTTTCATCTTCTGGAGCCATTTTTATCTGGTTGTATCCTAAATATCCATCCATGAATGAGAATATTTCATGTGTTGAAGCAATGTCGATCATTAATTTTGGGATCGATAGAGGGAATTCATCTTTTGGACATGCCTTGTTTAAATCTCTGAAATCCACACAAATTCTGATCTGACCATTCTTCTTCCTGACTGGTACCACATTGGCTAACCAAGTCGGGTATTGTTCTTCACAGACAAATTTGGCGGCTATTAGCTTTTTAACTCCAGCTATAACTTGTTGTTCAATTTCTAGAGGCATTCTTCTGGAACTTTGTCTGACTGGAACAGAAGTAGGATCCACTCCTAACTTATGGACTGCGACGTCTGGAGCTAATCCTGGCATCTCATCGTAGCTCCAAGCAAAACAGTCTTTAAATTCCATTAATAACTTCATTATTTCTTCGGAGTCTTCTTTATTGAGTAAGGAGCTAACAAAGGTAGGTCTAGGCTCTTCGCTAGTACCTAAGTTAACTTCCGTTAACTCATGTATTATAGATTTGATCTCTTCTTCAAACTCTGGTGGAGCATTTCCAATTTGTAAATCTTCAAGTTCTTCTGTAGTTTCCATGCAATTTTGATTAGACTCGCAAGTGACAACCAAGCAAAATTCAGTATCGTCAACTGATCCTACTGTGTCGAATCCAAGACCATGCTTTGAAATGGGTGGACGACCGGTGTTATTCCATAATTTTTCAAAATGTTGTGATTGACCTTTTGTCCATTGTCGAGGTAAGAAACCACGCTGAATTAAATTTTGAACACAGGGAGAGTACCACTCAAAAGGCAATTCCATTAATTCGGAAGAGGTGACATCTTCAAATTGTACGTTGTTTTTCAGTTTTGGAGGAAGGAGCACCACGGTAGAATTTGATGGGCTTTGCACCGCCGCTACGTACCTCTTTGACCACCATACCCTCGATCTTATTAGAATGGATCGGGGTCAGGGTCATAGTATGTACATAGTGGTTAATCTTCTCGTACATCGATTTATATTCCTCGTTCTTTTCATCTTCTAGAGAGATTCTGAATTGCGGCTTCTTCCGACTTATTGTCGCTGCTTCTCAACATTGATGGTTGGTTTCCTCTGTCCAACTGTCCTAACGTCTCTGCCACGACCTCATACCCGGCCTCGACCTCGGATGCGAGTTGTGGAGAAACCTTTACCGTCTCGCTGTAAAGGAGCGGTGAGTCACTGTTGGACTAGAACTTCAAGTTCTTCGTCGTCCCGAACTTCCTTTGCTTCATTCGTTATGGTATCTCTGGAGAAGATTGTTTTCTTCAGAGGTGCGTAATAAGCTGCATCTTCATGGATTCCAATTTCATGTACGGAGAATGGTTGCAAGTCACCTTTGATGCATTGTTCCCCTCCATCGTAGTATTTGATGCACTGATGTAGGGATGATGGTACCATTCGATTTTCATGTATCCATGGTCGGCCCAGTAGACCATTGAATGACGTTTCTGAATCAATTATGTAAAATTTCGCGGTTGTCTTTGCTAAGTCACCGGTATTCATTAGCAGTGTTATTGATCCGAGGGATCTTTCTCCTTTCTGGTTGAATCCTCTTAATAACATTTTGTTCGCTTCGAGCTCGCGAGCATCAATTTCCAAGTATGCTAGCATTCGAAGATTCATTATATTGATTGATGCTCCTGGATCTACCAATACTCTGGAGAGTGTAAACTTCCCAATTGTAACTGAAATGTACAATGGTCGGTTGTGGTCTGATGTCCCAAGTAGTAGGTCATTGTCCGTGAAGGTAACACATCGTTGTTCCTTTAACGAGCAAAACTCATCTAAGGAATATCCGGTCATTTGAGCTAAGCAAATTTTTGGATCAAGCAAGGCTTTGATCAGAGTTTCTCTCATCTCCTTTGATAAGATGAGAGCGTCGTAGATGCTCAGTTTGGCTGGTAGTTTCCTAAGATGGGCTAGCACGTTGTAATCTACTTTATTTTCATGTGTCTCGATTTCTTCCCGAATGGGTATTTCTTCTGCCGGGGTTGGTTCTTCCTTAATAACCACCTGCTTTCCTTTGTTCTTTGGACCCATTCTCGGAGGTAGAACTCTTCCACTTCTTAAGTTGACTTCTGTAATTTTTTCTGAATCTAGTATAGAGTTTGCTAGTGTCTCCTCCTGAATCAGAATGATAGGTTCTTCTGGATTAGCTTCAGAGTCTGAAGGCTCTAACTCTATTGTAACTGGAGCTCCTCGAAACTCGCAAATAGATTCGTTGCTTGTTGAACTCTCGTAGCCTCCTTGGTGGATGTCTTTTTTGTCATTGTGATCGTCGAGATTGTGTATGATTTGAGAATTGTTACTTGTATCGGAATCGATGTCCGGATTAGGTTGGTTGTGGCTAGTTACATAATTGCTAGAAATAGTCAAAACGTAGCCAACACCATAACCCTTATCATTATAAGATCCCACCGGAGTGAGCAAATAATCATACAGAGTCAGATGTTTGAGGGATTTCTCCCCCGAATCGGAAACAACCATCCTAGGATAAGCAGCCCCTAGTCAAGCCTTGAAAACCTCGGTCTTTTCTTCTTCATCAATTTTTTTCTTTTCTTCAATCGTCTCTTGTTGAGGTGGTTCTTCTATCACATGTGATAGTTCTGACTTGACAGGTTTCGAACTCTGAATTGAGGCTCGCACCGAAGTGGTTTGGATGTGATCCAAAATCTTCTTCGAAGACTTTGTCCAAGCGGTAGTCCATCCATCATCAGTCGCATAGGGATCTATCGGAACAACGAGATCCGTCGAGATAACATTGACGGAACCTCCTTTCTAGGGTTCCTTCATGTATTCCTTCGAGATCGTTATGTTCCCTTTTGGAAGATTGTCGTTGAGCCAACTTTTGAAGGTAATACAATCTTCTATCTTGTGTCCAAGCATCCGGTGGTAAGGGCAAAAGTTGGGATCACTTTTCTTGTCTACTTCTTCTGGTTTCTTAGGTTCTGGCAGTTGAAAATTTGGAGTCTTCATCAGACTGCAGAACATTTTCGACACTATCTTATTCTTGAACTGATACTCCCTGCTCAGAAGCTCCCTTAATGTAGGTTGTGGACGAGGCGGTTGTTCATACTATTGAGATGACTGATAGCTGGGTCGGGGTTGCTGGTAATTCTGTTGAATTTGCTGCGGCCGTTCTGACGGTATTTGTATTGGCTGCTTGCCTTTATTGACTGCTGCGACGATTCCGGACTTCTTTTCAAAAGTTTTCACGGGCTTCGTTTGTCTGTTTTGTCGGTGAAACTTAATTGCTTCGCCTCCTCTTGCAAGCTTCCGGCCTTGCTTAACAACTTCTCGAAAGTCTTAATAGTAAATCCCTTGAGGAGAAGTGCTATCGGGCCATGAATGCTCTTAACTAAAATACCGACTGCATGCTGTTCTTGTAGCTGTGGCTCACACTTTATACTTAGATTCCTCCATCGAAGTATGTAGTCCACCAAAGTTTCGTTCGGCTTCTTCTTCTCTACCACTAAATCACCTATAGTGATGTGGTGCTGAGCTCTGAGAAATCGCTTGATGAAGAGGTTCTCCAATTCTGAAAATGTCTTCACCGAACCGTTCGGTAATTCCGCATACCAATCAAAGGCTATCCCTGACAGGCTGCTGACAAATTGTCTGAAGAGTAAAGCATCACTTCCGCCGGCTTTGCAACAACTGGCACGAAAATGCGCAACATGCTACCGAGGGTTTCCGGTTCCATCAAAGGTCTTGAACAGAGGTGGTACGAAGCCTTTTGGATATTGGACAGCGTCGAATTCTACAGGGTAAGGCCTACCCGTCTGAATGGATGTCCCGCTCTTTGATTGTGTCAAGGCTTCTCGCACCTGTTGTTCCACCATGCTCTTGATATCCTTTTCCGGAATCATGCTTTGTATTGCATCCTTTTTTAATTGATCATCCCCATTGACGGATGTAATCTCCTTTCCTCCGTCTACAATGTGAATAACTTTTGGGGGTGTTTCTCTTTGGGGTTGAACCTGACTCTGGAGAGTGGCTAGGGCTGCAGCCATCTCTTCTTTCCTCTTTGCCATTTGGGAGATCGTATCATCTTTCTCTTGAAGCTGCATCCTCATCACTTCCAGCTCCTCTCTTTCTGCGGCTGCAGGAGCACCTTGTGAAGCTGACGAAGCTCATGTTTCAACCATGTTAATTTCTGCATATTCATCATCCATGAACTCTGACGAGTCGACTTTATCTCCGAATTTTTCTTCTCTTTCTCTTGCTAATCGCTAAATATCAGTTCTTAGCTTTTCCATAGCATCTTCTAATAGTCTTTTCTGTAAATCCTTGCAGTTGTCATGCGATAACTGTCGGGTTTCCTTCTCATGAGTCCTTTTCATTGCGATAGCACTTTCTTCGGACTCAAGTCTCCTGATGAGACTTTCCTTCTCAGCTTGTTGTTTTAATCTTAATTGTCCGGTAGTGGGACGCCATACCATCCTTCTAGTAGCAGAAGGTCTAGGACCGGATGGTCTGTCAACCAAATGTTGGAAGGTGGTATCCTCCCTAATTTGTAGTCCTGAAACAACGACAAGTAGACTAGCTTTCATTCTCTTATTCGGCTTTTCTGCAGCAATAGCAGGTTCTACTAGCGACCCAAGACGGGATTTGGCCGGCACTCGCCCTATCCTTCTTAAAATCTCTGATACAGGGCATTTTTCTTTCTTTGCTAACTTCTCTATCAGGGTCTGTAGTCGAGCAAATGACATAATTCTAGTCCTTTTCTTACGGATGTCGTTGTAATATGCGGGCTGAGGCAATGTAAAAGCAATCTTGCGGACATATTCCTCGTCCTCTGCGGCGGAGAGGGGATGGAACCTACTTCCTCCCAAAAGTGGTATGTATTCAGGCAGTGGTGTATACTCGGGCACTTCTGGGATTTCCTCCAGGAAAGCAACTTCAGCAGCTCTGGCTTCTCTAGCAATCCTTCTTCTTCTGTTCCTTCTCTGAGTCCGTGTCAGTGATGGAATTCTCGAGCTGGACCCAATCTCAAAAACAGAAGGTCTCACAGGGAGATCTGCACCCTCCATGGTAACAGGTTCATCACAGTTCTGAATTTCCTTCCCCTTTAGTCTGGCAAAAGCCGGGGTAGGTACAGAAACAACTAAACCGGTTGGAGTAGAAACAACAGTCCTTCTGCGAACAACAGTATTCCTCTCAGTTGGAATCTTTTGCAGAGGAGGGAATTCATTAGTTGACTTGAGGTTAAACTCAATCAACGGCTTCTCAGTTTCTGATACTTTGCTTGCGAGTGAAAAGCGAGTGACGTCGGGGATTTTGATGTCGGTGTTCCCGAATCCTTGTCCGAATCGAATGATTCCATTATCGAGTAGTTCGTCCTCGAACACGACCAGTATCTCGTCCGTTGACGAAGGAGAAGATCAGTTTTGGGGCTTCCATTTCTGCAGGGCAGATTCCAAGTGTTAGTCCTCGAATCGTGCTTCTTCTTGTCGTAAAACTTATGACGAAAAAGAAAGAGTCCGAACACATTTCCGTTTATCTTAGTGTATTTGTGGTATTAAAAGAAAATTTATTTAGATAATTGTTTTTCGAAAAGATTTGTTCATTAGGACAGAGAACTATTAAAAGATGGAGAGTTGTAGGAAGGGTAAAAGAATTGATTAGGAACTGGAAAAGGAAGATAAAGTCTTGTAGAAACTTCTCAACCCGCAAGACCGCTCCTAAACTAATACCTATTGGGGGTCCACCCCACCTCAGAAATGAGGTAAAAGGATCTCGGAACCTCTCTGTTTAGGGGTGTCAAAATAGTGGCTCCTAAATCCGAAAGGATGTTGGCTATACTCGTCTAAGGTAGAAATGAACATAATATTCCAACGGAAAGAAGGGTAGTTTGATCCACTAGAGACATGGATACACTACCTATTTTTTTTGAAAGCAGACCTATTTGATTAAAAATGGAGAGAGGAACTATTCCCCAGCGTAGTCGCCAGAAATTGTACGGCTTATTTTTAGGTTGAGTGGTATTTTGAAAAGGGGTCGCCTACAAAAATTGTCGGCGAATTTTTAATTTAATTTAAATAAATAATTTGAAAAGTAGTATTTGATTTTGAAAATAATTTTAAATTTAAAAATTTTAAGATATGAAATCAAACTGATCCCACATCTTGAATAATTTATATAAATGAGCGCCACATCACAAGTTGTGTATCTATCCCGAAGAATAGACACACTACTTGATGATGGGGCTCAATTAAATAAACTAGAAGATTTGTGACATTCGTTTGGCCTACGAACCAATTTTATAAGCCGACAAGTTTCCCTACTTAATATGATGGAATTAAGCAGAATTTATATTACCTGGGTTCTTAAAGTTCCCTATAAGGGCAAGCCCCTATAGTTAATTACATCTTAAATGACGGGAATCACTTAAGAAAACTCTCGATAATAATCAGCAATTCTGCTCTCAAGAATTTCAAAGTTTAAGTTTTCAAGGGATTGAATTTTAGAATTTTAATAGGGGATGGATCAAATTTGGAACATTTATTTTGGGAATTCAAAGGAAGAAAGGTAGGAGAAATTACAGATTCGATGCGAACTTCGGTAATTTCACGACTATCCTATTATTTGGCTTGAATTTAGGAAGTCCCTAATGTTTATTTAATGTTTTGATTTTGCTAATTTTAATTAACTAGGACTTATATTCGTATGATGTGCTCACACAAATAGCCTCGAAGATGTGAGTGTTTATGTCGTATCGGAAAACTACCTCAGAATCCTAAGTCGGTTAGGGCTTAATTTGCAATGCAAATGCCTAACAAAAGGTTGAGGATTTATGTTTCACTAGGCAAACTACCTCGAAGTCCTATGGCTTGGTTATTTAATTCTAAGAAAGTTTTGCTGAAGTAGACTCAGGTTTTGCTGATGACGATGGCCGTGCTGCCCACCATGCTCCGAGCTCCTTGTTGTTGCAGAGGGTTTAGTTTTAGAAATCATAAATCAAGAGATGAGAGACGTGTTCTGGTTTAGAGAAGGTCTTAATTTCCAAGTGTTTTTTATGTTTTAATTAAAACAAATCTTAAAGTTGATTATAACAACACCAGTTAAGATCCCATGGTTCCATCCTTGCGGCATCGTTATTTTTATCGGATTCACTTGGTCCAGATGAATTTGCTAAACTCAACTAAATGAGTTCCACACTTTCATTTAGACCGTGGGAAATCCCGTTAGCAACACGTAGGTTACATCATCCGAGGTATTCCCGATCATCCAACAAGATGTTTTAATTTAGTTGTAGTTGTAGTTTTGTTGTTCTGTTTGTGATTAAATTTTGAGTTGTTTTATATTTTGAAATGTTGTGGCGGTGAATTTTATCTTGTAATGATTTTTAATTTAGTTTTGGTTTCAGTTTTAGGGACTATCCTAAAGGTGTGGGTTTTCATGCAACAGTTGTTTATCATGCAAGAAAAGTAAGTGCGATGCAATTAAGTGAATTGCAAAAAAATAAAAGTGTACCTGGAGGGTCTTCCCGTCATCCCAAGCAGCACTTAAAACACATATCAGAGCATTTAAGTATTCCAACAAGTACCTAGGTAAAGCTAAGGGAAAGGTTTTGGTTTTCTACCAAGTTCCTAATCCTATAGCTAGTCACCACCTATGACGTCTAGGTTCTTGTGTTTTGGTTTAAGGATGATTTTCTTCATCAAAGAACAATTCAGTTCAATTGTTCTTATAAACATCCTATCATATTGAGGAAGTGCTTAAGAAGAGTCTTAAACATCTTTTTAATACCTCTAGGATTGTTTTAAGTCCAAGAGAATTTAATTATACAAGTGAATTAATCGTCCAGGAGTTCAAGTTTTGTTCTCTTGCTTAGTGAACTAGGACATTTGAATATCCTATAAGTGAAGTAACACTTCACTTAATACTCCGTTTAGGAGTTATGACAACAAGAGCTTTTGAGGGCAAATTGATGTTCAAGTGATTTGTGATTTTAATTTAATTTCAATTAATGGGTTTAAGTTTGGAATAGTGTTCAAGTTGTTTTAGATTTATTTTGAATTCTTTATGTCATAGGTGATGTTATATTTAATTCAATTTAACTTATTTTAATTTTAATTTTAATTTAATTTGGTTTAGTTTTAATTTTAATTTAATTTTATTTTTTAATTTAATTTTAATTTTATTTTAACTTTATTTTTTTATTTAATTTAATTTAATTTAATATGTTTTAATTTAAGTTAATTAAATTTAGATTAATTTAATTTAATTTAATTTAATTTAATTTAATTTAATTTAAATTTAATTTAATTTAATTTAAATTTTAATTTAATTTAATTTTAATTTTAATTTAATATTTTATTTTTATGCTTTAAGGATGATTTAATTTTAATTGTTAAAATATTAATTTAATTGAAATCTTAGAAGGATTTAATTCAAATGTTTTAACTTTAATTTAATTTATTTATTAAGTCTTTTAGCATTTTAAATCTTGAATTTGGATTATCATTTTAATTAGGAATTAAATATTATTGAGGTGATTATTTTAGGGATTCTTAAATTAAAGAACAAATCTCCTCCTAATAGTATCCCTATTTTAATAATTCCAATTTTTTATTATTCTTCCAAGTTTAATCAATTATTTAATTAAGGTTTATTTTAATTATTTTCAAATTGTTTGGTAGGTTTGTACCCTTTAACTACCTAAGTTTCAAACATCCAAAATCAACTTAGTATCAAATATTTTACCCACCCTTTTAATTAAACCTAAAATTTTTAATTATAGGTTAAAATTTTAATTACCATTTTGCCCTTTAAACTTACTAATTCCATAACTCACTAAATTGAGCTTAAATGAATTTGAAATTTTTATGTGACTTCACTCATATATCAATCAAGACATTAGAGGAGAAAATAAGATTTTTATGTATTTAATTTATTTATGTAATTATTTTTGGTGGAAATTAGGGGTTTTCAAGGTAAATTCAATAACATGACCAAGGGAAAGTTTTTGTCCTTAAGAAAATTATGGAACATTTCTAATGACGAGAGGACCACTTGGACCAATTTTAGTGATTTTTTGAATTATATTATTTTTATTATAATTATTTTGAATTTTGGAGTATTAATTAATTTAAAAATAAAATAAAGGTTGAAAAATGAATTTTATATTTTTCAAAAATCTCTCTTATATCAAGGAAACCAGAGAACCAATTTTTATAATTTTCTGATTTTTCTTTGATTTATTAGAGTTATTTTAGTGGAAATGCTAGAAAATACATTTTTTTAATTTTAAAATTACCTTAGGGCTTTAAAATTTAATATCGCATCATAGAGACTTAAGAAAAATATGGCGTTTATTCCTAAATGATTAAAATTAAAAATGTGACATTTTGGTAAATTTAATTATTTTTGTGATTTTTATTATTTTTTAATTATGAAAAATATTAAAACAATGCAAAAAATCAACTTTTTTAGAAAATTTCAATTTTAATTTTTTTTAAATTCCTCTGATATCAGAGAGGCTCCAAAACCAATTTGGTGAATTTTTGAAAAGTAATTTGAAAGTTATGAATTTTTAAATTTTAAGTTTGGCTAAATGGCTTAATCAACCCATTTGAAAGGGCTAACCAAGTCCAATTGACTTCAAACTTTTATGGTGGGTTCCTCTGATCCTAAAGGTCGGTGGAGAATTGATTTCAAGTCAATTTGATGCATGATTAGCCCTAATTAATTAAAGTTCCATTTTGGGTATTTAAGCCAATTAGGGTTATTCCAAGTGAGTAAGTCAAAACCTATTTTCGCTAGGGTCCTCTGGTCATAAGAAACATCTCCAAATTTTCCTAGAATTTATTTCACAACATGCTAATTATTGGAATTAAAATACTCAGAATAGTGACCTAGAGTTGAAAAAATAATAACTTTTCATAGGGATGGCCTCTGACTTTGGAAAATTCATGGAATGTCCCAAAATTCAGAGGCTTCAAAAGCCCTATGGTCTCATGCCATGGTGAATTGTATACATGCATGGAGAATTGAAAATGTGCAGAGTAAATAAATCATTAAAAATCAAATATTCAATTAAATTAAATGATTTATTTTCCACATTATTCTCCTCTGTTCACTGAGCAAGAGGGTATATTTATTTTATTTTTATGATTTTTCTACACAAAGTAATGAATTTTTGACGTTCTGGGTATTTAATAAATAAGAAAAATCCTATTTTTCCTACTTAAGTGACGCGACGCCAGCTCAACCTCGGCAGCTCCAAACACACACGCGTCGTCTCCTGATTCGGCGCCGCCTTCCGACTCAGCGCCACGTGGCCCGTGGTTCATGTATCATCTCCTGGTCCGATGCCATCTGAGCCGTCCGTCCACGCGTGTATTTAATGAACGGCATCCGTTCATCGTCCCCAAGCCTCCTAGCCTGAGAACCGTCCATCTTCTAGGCTTAAGATCTCACTCGATACTTGACCAAATTAAACGTTCTTATGCTCTCTGGATTCGTCTTGAAAAGAAGAACACATCCATACGGTTTATGTGGCATGAAATTGACGCAATAAAAATGGAGAATGTTCAGAAGCTCGGGAAGAAGAGTGAGACCATACCTTTGCTCAGAGAAGTGAAGCTTCAATCTGAGAGGTGTGTCACGTTCGATTGGGTCCAAGCAAGCTCCAGATGAAGTCCCTTGTACTGGTGAATTTCCTAGAGGTTATTTCCACCAAAGCCGATCACAACTTTTGGAGTCGGGAACAGATGGGTGGCCTGGAGAGGGGGCTTTCACTGGGGAACTTATCCTCTTGACCTTGTGCAGGTGTGGATGAGTTTAATTTGAATTTGGTGGAGAATTGGGAGATGTCCTGGTTTTGGGTGGAATTTTGGCTGAGAAATTGGGCTCTGTTGATGGGGATTAGGGCAAATTGTCACTGAGGATCAACTGCTCTAAGTGTGGAGAGTGGTGGAGCAATTTTGGCAGGGCTTCAGTAAGGTTTGGTTCAGCACCTCCTTTTGCCGAGAGGTGGTGGTGTTTAAATAGGAGAGGCTGGAGAGCCTCCCAGGGGGAGTTAGGGACTGGGATCAGCTGCTCTTGGCAAGGGAAGAACAACTGCAATGGCCACTGGACTTGGGGCAACTCAGCAAGGGGGAATTTCAGTGTTGGCTCACATGTGAGCTCTCGGGTGTGGTGTTTTCCGGCGATCCAGGCGGCTGGCCGGCAGGCATGGGTCACCCTCAGGTTCAGGTGGGTCAGGGCTTGATGTTTGTGAAGTCAATTGATGGCTGCCATGTGTAAAGGGGATGACTTGGAGTGGAATGGGGAAGAGGCCATTTTGGCTTGGTTTGGGTCAACCCTTGGTTTTAGGCTAGGTTCACCCTCCAAGGCTTGACCTTGGGCTGAGCGAGAATCATTTGGGTCAGCTGAATTGGGGTAGTAAAGTCCCCATCCATGGTGAGGTGGCTAAGCATGGTTTAGTGTGTGACATGCTTAAGGTAAAAAAGGTTTAAGGGAGGTTTAAGAAAGAACCCCCTCTTCTTTCCATAAGTGGACTAATGACAAGTCAAAGCCCCCATGGCTTCATGTGGCTTAAGAATGGCTTGTTCATGGCTCACATTTGGCTTGTGAAAAGTCAAGTCAACTTTCATGGAAAAGGATTTATGAAATTTTGAAAATTTTGGGGTTATTTGATGGGATTTTGCATAATACCATCTTGGTTTGATTTTCTTGATGGATTTAGCACTTAGGGAGTGATATTAATTGAGTGAAAATAAGATGAAATTGTAGTGTGGGCTTTAGATTTATTTGGGCTTTTAAAATTTGGTAAAGGTGGGCTTTTAGCATGGTTTAAGGGGATGGCCCCTTTAGGTTTAAGAATGAATTCATGGATGGGAATTTTGTAGAAGTTTGGGTCAAGTAATTGTTGGGTTTGGTTTAGGGGTGTGTCATGAGTGATTTGAAATGAATTTGAGGTGGTTTGGGTTTGAATTAGGTTGAATTTGAGTTGATTTAGTAAATGGGCCAATGTAGGTAAAATTGGGTTAATTTGGGCCAATGTCAGGCTAGGGTTGAAATTGATGTAAAATTAATGTTAGGAAATGTTTATGGGAGTGTTTCAAACAGGTTTCAACTTTGGTTAGGTTTTGGTTTTGGGATTTGGGCTTATTTGGGTTAGGTTTGGATTTAGGTCAAAATTGGGCCTTTTGGTTTTGGCTTGAATTTGAGTGGGGTTTGGGTCCAAATTTTGGGCAAATCATGTTAGTGTTTGGTTTGTGGGGATGCTAGGGAAGGTTTATAAAAGGTTTCGGGTCAATTGGAGTTGAATTGGTTTGGTGTGGGCTAAGTTTGGGTCATGGGTCCAAATTGGGCTTTAAGGTCAAAAGTGAAATTGGATTCAAATGCCAATCAAATTGAGCTTTGATTTGGTCTAGATTGGTGTTGGGGATGTTGAATTTAAGTTTAGAATTGAATTGGACCAGAATTTGGGTAAATTGGGTAGGTTTGGTTTGAGATTAGGTTCACTTTGGGTTAAAAATGGGTCAAATTGGGGATTTTGACAAAAGTGGGGTAAATTGTCAAAATTGGCCCATGGTGTAGTTGGACAAAAAGAAGTTGAGAATATTTGGGATTTTCTGGAAGTTTCTGGGAATTTTCTAAATTTTTGGATTTTTGGGTCAAGAGGGGAATTTTGGTAATTTGGAGGGTATTGGGGGTATTTTTTGGAATTTTGAGTATTTTGGGTAAAAATGGTCAATTTGAGTGGTGGGAGAATGTTTGAGATTGATTTTGAGGAGTTTGGGTGATTTTGGAGAAATTTTAAAAATTTGGGTAATTTCAAGGGTTTTGGGTAGGCTAAAATTGAAAATTTAGAAAATTGAAGATTGGGTAAATGTAAGTGGAATGAAATCATTTTGGTTGAGCCACGAAGCCATATCAAGCCCACATGAGCCATGAATGGACTCATTTGGAGCATTCACTATGCTTTCCTAACCCTCTTGGCCAAGGGCTTAGGGGTTAAGGACCATCCATGTGAATCATCTTCATGAGTCAGGAGGTCAAGTTGGGTATGGGTGTGGTTTTAGGAGGTGTGTGAAAGTGTAGTGTATAAGTGTAGTGTGTGTGTAAGTCAGCCCTCACCAGACCAGGCCACCCAGGGCAGTCCTAAGGCTAAAGAGTCATATAGGAATTCATCCTTTAAACTTCCACATTTGATTTCAACCCTCTAGGTGATTAGGGGTCTACAATCAAGTTTGTGGAGTTTGCAGGGAGTCAAGAGGTGTTTGGATTTCTAAAGGGTGGGTTCCACTCCTAGTCCTCTAAGATAGTCAAAGGAAAAGCCTAAGGCTAGATCCTAAGTACTAAAGAGAGAAGAGAAGACCTCATCAAAATTGAGGTCAACACATCCGTACGGCATTCCTGCCAAGGGTGGCTTGGAAGATGATGTTATTGTCCATGTATCTCACTATTCAGACATGGACTTTCGCAGATGCTTTTTGAAACAATTTGCAAGAATCTTACACAATCCATTTTGGATTTATATGGATTGGATGTGATATTAAATTCTTAAAGAAAATATCATCATGTTTTGGATCAAGTTGTATGATGTATTTTCAACAAGATTTGAATGAAAGTGATCATGTCATGTTTTGTCTTCACCTCTTTTTGTGCAAATTGACTGGGAAACGCCATTAAATTACAAGAACTTCGAACAAAGAAAAAAGAAAAAATAATAATAAATGAAATCTCTCTTTAAAAAAAATCTCTGAATGTCAAAACAAACTACAAATAAACAGGAACTCTAAATAAATGTGAACTCTAAATTGAAAATCAAGCTAAAAAATCAAATTACAACAAACGACGAATACAAATTCTCAAATCTGAAATCTCCAGCCTTCGACTATTCTCAAATCTCTTTTTGACTCTCCATATTTCCCTCCCTTTTTTTGAGAAGGTCGACTGAATCTACTGACACAAAACCACAAAAATTTTCGATTTGGTTCTGATGGCATGGATTCATATCCTTCGCCAAATTATCATACTTTGATCGATCCTCGTGGGACGTGAAACACTTTCACGTCTCATTCCAAATCTTCCGCTAAACTCAAATCGCCACACAGCAAATTTCAACCCTTTAAACCTTCGAGACTAGAACCATATTCTGGTTCTCTTTAAACCTTCGAGACTGGAACCAGATTCCAGTTCTCTTTCAACCTTCGAGACTGGAACAAGAATCCAGTTCTCTTTAAACCTTCAAGACTGGAACCAGATTCCAGTTCTCTTTAAACCTTCGAGACTAGAACTAGATTCCAAGTTCTCTTTAAACCTTCGAGACCGGAACCAGATTCCAGTTCTCTTTAAACCTTCGAGACTGGAACTAGATTCCAGTTCTATTTAAACCTTCGAGACTGGAAGCAGAATCTAGTTCTCTTTAAACCTTCAAGACTGGAACCAGATTCCAGTTCTCTTTAAACCTCTGAGACTGGAACCAGATTCCAGTTCTTCGAGACTGGAACCTGATTCCAAGTTCTCTTTAAACCTTCAAGACTGGAACCAGATTTCAGTTCTCTTTAAACATTCGAGACTGGAACTAGATTCCAGTTCTCCTTAAACCTGCGAGACTGGTACCAAATTCCAGTTCTCTCCTTTCGAGGTCGGTACCAAATTCTGACTCTCTTCCCGAGATTGTTACCAAATTTCAACTCTCTCCTTCCGAGGCTGGTACCAAATTCCAGATCTTATTTCAAGATCAGTACCTAAATTCTGATTCTCATCCTTTTCAATCGATACTTAAACTCTGCTTCTCACTCCGAGGCTGGTACTTAAATTCCAATTCTCTTCGCAGTCCCAAGGTTGAAACCTAGGTTCCAATTCTCGTTTCAAATCCAAATTTCCTTGAATTTATTTTAAATTAAATCAAAACCGAAATTGAAACTCAGAACAAATCAAAATCTAAATGCACACAAAAAAGAAACTCTGAATAGAAAATGAAATGAAATCTAAATCAAATTTCCCCAGATATTGCGATCTGGAATTCACCTCCTTTTCTTTTCCCCAGCGAGAGTTCAGGGATCTCCAGTCTTGGAGATATACATGATACTCCCCAGTAGAAATTTTTTTCTACTCTGTTATGACTGTGTCACTTAGACTTCTGTGCTGGTTTTGTTGATCTCTTCGGTCAAAGCCAATACACGCGGTGTGCTTGGTTATCACACCACACCAATTGGGGGTCCATTTGTTGACCTCATTTTGAATGAGGTCTTTTCACTTCTCTCTCTCTTTAGTACTTAGGATCTAGCCTTAGGCTTTCCCTTTGACTATCCTAGAGGTCAAGAAATGGAACCCACCACTTAGAAGTTCAAAAACCTCTTAACTCCCTGCAAACCCCATAAGTTTGATTGTAAACTCCTAAGTCACTTGGATGGTTAAGATCAAATGTGGAGGTTTAAAGGATGAGTTCTCTGTAAGACTCTTTGGCCTTAGGGCTACCCTGGGTGGCCTGGTCTGGTGAGGGTTGACCTGCACACATTACACTTTCACACACATTCCAAATCCTAAAACCATTCATACCTAGCTTGACTTCCTGACTCATGTAGGTAATTCATATGGATGGACCTTAACCCCTAGGCCCTTGGCTAAGAGGGTTAGGAACAACATATTGAATACCTCAAATGAGTCCTCTCATGGCTCTTATGGGCTTGATATGGCTTCATGGCTCAAAAAAAAAAAATTCATTTCACTCACACTTAATCAATCTTCATTTTCCCAAATTTCAATTTTTGACCCCCGGGGCCCTAAACCAACCAAACCTACCAAAAGCCCTCAAAGATGCCCAAAATTTGCAAAATTACATAAATTACCCAAAATTCCTCAAAACCAATCCTAAACATTCCCCACAATTCAAATTGATCATCCTTAGCCAAATATACCAAAATTTCCAATAATACCCCCCAATAACCTCAAACTACCCAAAATACCCTTTTAGCCCAAAAATCCATAAATTCCAAAAAATTCCCATAAAATTCCAGAAAATCCCAAATATTCCCAATTTAATTTTATTCAACTACACCATGGGCCAATTTTGTCAATTTAACCCACTTTTACCAAAACCCCGAATTTGGCCCATTTTTAACCAAAGTAAGCTCAAAGTCAAACCAAATCAACCCAATTGACCTCAATGTTGATCCAATCCAATTCTAAACTTCAATTCAATATCCCCAATATCAATTTATACCAAATCCAAGCCCAATTTGATTAGCATTTGGATCCAATTTTAATTTAAAGCTTAAAGCCCAATTTTGGCCCAAGACCTAAACTTAGCCCAAACTAACCCAACTCAACTCCAATTAACCCCAAATCTTTTCCTAAACCTTCCTAATATCCTCACAAACAAAAAAATAACAAGATTTTCCCCAAATTTGAACCCAAACTCCACCCAAACCTAACCCAAAACCAAAATCCCAAATTTTGGCCTAAACACACCATGAACCAAATGGGCCCAAATCCCAAAATCAAAGCCCAACCAAAGTTGAAAACACTTTGTAACACTCCCATAAACATTTCTTAACATTAATTTTACATCAAATCTAATATTAGCCCAACCTTAGCCCATGTTAGCCCAATTTGACCCATTTTGGCCCCTTTACAAAAAGTCCCAAATCACACCCAATTCAACACCAAATCACCTCAAATTTGTTTCAAATCACTCATGGAACATCCCTAAACTAAACCCAACATTTATTTGGCATGGTCCTTCATAAAATTTCCATCCATCAATTTGATTTCAAACTTAAAGTCCCACTTTCTTAAACCATTCTAAAAGCCCATCCAAAATGATTTCAAAAAGCCTAAATTTGGCTCTAAAGCCCACATGACAAATTCTCCTCACCATACCTTTAATTGAAATCTTCCCTAAGTCCTAAACAAATGATCAAATAATTCTAAATAAAGCTTCATCCAAATTTCCACCAAAATGCCAAAAATCCTTAAAACCTACTTCCATGAAATTGACTAAGCTTGGCCTCAAGGCAAATGGAGCCATTGAGCCATGCATAGACCATATGCAAGCCATGAGGAGCCCTTTTAACCTCACCATGCCATTAATGGCAAGAAGGGGGGATCTTTCTTAAACCCTCATTAAGCATTTTTAACCTCTTTTATGCAACACTCTAAACTAAGTTTAGCTACCTCACCATGGATGGAGAACACACCACCTCCTCTGAGCTGACTCACCTGACCTCCTTCAGCTCAAAATCAGAGCTTTGGATGGTGCACCAAGCCCTAAACCATGGCTAAACCAAAATCAGCTTAAAATGACCCTTCCCCCTTACCACTTAAATCCAACCTCTTTACACTTGGCATTAGCCAATTGAACCCACAAACTTCAAGCCCTGACCCTCCTGATCAGGATGGTGACCTGACTCTGGCCGGCCAGCCACCAGGCCGCCGGAAAACGGCATGGCTGAGGAGCTTGGGATGAACTAAATTTCAAATTCTCACCTACTAAGTTGTCCCATGCCCAATGGCCACCACAGCTCTTCATCTCTTACCCTAGGCAGCTGATCCCAGCCATCAATTGCCCCTGGGAAGACCTGGCCATGGCTATTTAAACAAGCCACCCCCTATCAGCCAAAAGGTTGGCTGAAATTGACCTTCAAAGAATCCCTCCAAACTCCACACAGAGCGTCCCCTAGCCAAGAGCAATTCATCTCCACTGTTCTCCTACCCTAAACCCCATTGATTGAGCTCAATTTTGTAGCTCAATTCTCAGCCCAGAACAGGACATCCCTAGAACCTTCACCAAAATCAAATTAAACTTACCCACACCTGCACAGGACCAAGAGAAGGAGTTCCCCAGTGAAAGCCCCCTCACAAGGCCAGCCATCCTCTCTATCGACCAAGCTTTGAAATCGGACTTGGTCACTTTAATACCTAGGCAATTCCCCAGAGCCAGAGACTTCATCTGGAGCTTCCTTGGGTGCAATCGAAGGTGCCACAACTCTCTGATTGAAGCTTCACTTCTCAAAGCTAAGGTATAGACCCCTTCTTCCTCCTGAGATTCCAGCGATTATCTATTTTGCTTGGATTAATTTCATAGCATGTAAACCATATGGATGTGTTCGTCTCCTCAAGACGAATCCATAGAGCATAAGAACATGAAAATCCATTGAGAAATGAGAGAGATCTTAGGGTTTGAGTATGAACGGCTCTCGGGGCACACCAGACAGAGACGATGATCAGCCACTGTTGGATCGAGCGTGTATCGAATGGACGATGTAGATCGCGTCGGATGAGTGAACGGGACATGAACCGCGGGCCCCCGGAGCGCTGACTCGAATGACGGCGTCAAATAGGGAGGCGATGCGTGGGCTTTCGGAGCTGCCGAGGATGAGTCGGCGTAGCGTGGATAAATAGATAATTACGATTATTTTTGATTTATTTAAATACCCAGAACTTAGAAAATCCATATCTTTGTGTAGAAAAATCACAAAAATAAATTAAAAATACTCTCTTGCTTAGTGAACAGAGGAGAATAATGTGGAAATAGAATAGAGTTAATTTGATGAGTATTTTTTTTTAATTAATTATTTACTCTTTTCAGTATTTTAATTCTCCATTTGCATAGACAATTCATCATGGCATGAGACCACAGGGCTTTTGAAGCCTCTGATCTTGGGAACATTCCCTGAATTTTTCAAGGTCAGAGGCTATCTCTATGACAAGTTATGTATTTTTCAAGTTTATTTCACTGTTTTTGGTATTTAATTTCATTAGTTAGCATATTGCTTAGAAAATTCTAGGAAAATTTGGGAAGGTTTATTAGGACTAGAGGACCCTAGGAAATTTATATTTTTACTTAATTCATTAAGAACAACCCGAATTGGCCTAATTACTCAAAACTGAACATTAATTAATTAGTGTTAACCACATATCAAAAGAATTGAAAATATTTCTCCACTAGTCTTTAGGATCAGAGGGACCTCACATAAAAATTTGGAATCAATTAGAAATATTTAACCCCACTAAATGGATTAATTAGGCCACATGAGTAAAATTAAACTTTAAAAATTCATAACTCAAAAAATAAATTTTAAAAATTCACAAAATTTGTTTTGTGGGCTCTCTGATATTAGAGGAGTCTAAAAAAATTAGAATTGTAATTTTTCAAAAATCTTCATTTTTCACGATATTTTAATATTTTAAATAATTAAAAAATAATAAAAATCACAAAAATAATAAAAATCATAAAAATTTCATTTTTTGACTCCTAATCACTTAGGAATAAACCAAATATTTTTTTTAAGTCTCTTGCCTAAGATATTGAATTTAAAATGTTTAAGACAATTTTCAATATTAAAAAATATATTTTCCAACCTTTTCACTAAATTAATTCAAATAAATCAAAGAAAAATAAAAAAAATACAAAATTTGTTTCTCTGATCTCCTTGAGGTCAGAGAGATTTATGAAAAATATAAAACTTAATTTTCAACATTTTTTTATTTCATAATTAATTAACACTCTAAAACTAGAAATAATTATAATAAATAAAATATAATTCAAAAAATCACCAAAATTGGTCCAAGTGGTCCTCTAGTCAGTAGAAATATCCCATAATTTTCTAAGGACAAAAATCTTATCTTGGTTATCTTGTTAAATTCTCATTGAAAACCCTTAGTTTTCATAAAAATAATTATATAAATTAAATTAAATTCATAAAAATCCCATTTTCTCCTTTAATGTATTAATTGACATGTGAGTGAAGTGACATAAAAATTTTAAGTTCATTTGAGCTTAATTCGATGAGTTATGAAATAAATAAGCCTAAAGGGGCATAAAGATAATTAAATAATTTTAACCCTAATTAATATTTAGGTTTAACCAAGGGGAGGGTAAAATATTTGATTTTAAAATTTCCATTAGATGATTGAAACCTAGGGAATTAAGGGGTAGAAACCCATTAATCATCTTAAAAATATTTAAAGTAAATTTTAATTAATTAAACAATTTAAATTTTGGAAGAATAAGTTAAAATTTAGATTATTAAAATGGGGATATAATTGAGAGAAACTATAATGACTTAAACTAAAATCCCTAATGAATCACTTTAATAATATTTAACTTTTAATTAGATTTAAAGTGATAATTGAAATTAGATAATTAAAAGGAAAATAATCCTTAATTAAATTAAAACTTAAAACATTAAATAACTTGATAATCAAATTGAAGTAAATTTAAAACAATGAAATTAATTTGAAATTACTTAAAAGAGAAATCTAAAACAAATTTCGAAAACATTAAAGAAAATCAACCTTAAGACAATTCATAATTAAAAACATAAAAAAACAAATCAATTAAAATTGACCTAAAGTGTTACAATTAAGTCAAATTAAATTTAAATCATTAAAAGTTTAAATTGAATAATCTAAACACCTCTTTCAAATCAAACAATTTAAAACACTTAAGAGAAAATCAACTTGAATTTTAAAACAAAATTAAATCATCCTAAATCATCAATTCAACTTTAATCAAAGCGGTTAAATTGTTTAACAAACTGATTTGCCCCCTAAAGGTTTTCATTATTATAACTCTTAAGTAAAGAATCAAGTGAAATGTCACTTTACTTATAGGATAATCAAACATCCTAATTCACTGAGCAAGAAACAAAATTTAACTAAATTCTTGGATTATTAATTCACCTAAACAAAGAAATTCATTTGGACTCCAAAAAAATAATCCCAAAAATATTGAAAAGATGTTTAGGACTCGTCCTAAAAACTTCCTCAATATGATGGGGTGTTTTAGAAGAACAATTGAATTTAGTTGTTCTTTGATGATAAAAATCATCCTTAAACAAAATACAAGAACCTAGACGTCATAGGAGATGACTAGCAATAGGATTAGGAATTTGATAGACAATCAGAACCTTCCCTTAGTTTTACCTAGGTACTTGTTACAAATATTTAAATGCCTTAATATGTATTTTATGTGCAGCTTGGAATGACGAGAAGACTCTCCAGGTACGCCTTTATTTTATTGCAATATACTTTATTGCAATTTATTTATATGAGCTACACTTTACTCTTCTTGCATGTTAAACAAGATTGTTGCTTGAAAACAGAAACTTTTAAGATAGTCACAAAACTGAAACAAAAACTAAATTAAAAGTCACAACAAGATGAAATTCACCGCCACAACATTCAAAAGATAAAACAACTCAAAATTTAATCACAAACAGAACAACAAAACTACAATTGCAATTAAATTAAAACATCTCGTTGGAAGATCGAGAATACCTCGGATGATGTAACGTACGTGTTGCTAACGGGATTTCCCAAGGTCTAAATGAAAGTGTGGAACTCATTCAGTTGAGTTTAGTAACTTCATCTGGACTAAGTGAATCCGATAAAAATAACGGTGCCGGAATGATGGAATCGTGGAATCTTAATTGATGTTGTTATAATCAACTTTAAGATTCCCCTAATAAAACATCAAAGAAATTTGAACTTTAAAACTCTTCTAAACCAAAACACTTCTCTCATCTCCTGATTTTCACCTTCTAAAACTAAAACTCTGCAACAATAAGGAGCTTAGAGCATAGTGGGCAGCACGGCCATCGTCGTCAGCAAAACTGGAATCTACATCAGTAAAACCTTTCTTAGAATTAAATAATCAAGCCATAGGATTTTGAGGTAGTTTTCCTAGTGCAACATAAATCCTCAACTTTTTGTTAAGCATTTGTATAGCTGTGTTATGCAAATTAAGCCCTAACCGGTCTCAGGACTCCGATGTAGTCCTTTGAGACGACATAAACTCTCACATCTTCGAGGCTATTTGTATGATCATATCATATGAATATAAGTCCTAATTAATTAAAATTGGCAGGATTGAAACATTAAATAATTTTCCCAAATTGAAGCCAAACAATAGGATAGTTTGGGAAGTTGCCAAGATTCCTCTTGGATCCTCAGCTTCTCCTACTTTTCTTTCCATTGGATTCTCAAAACAATTGTTCCAAATTTGAGCTATTCTCTTTTGAAATTACAAAGTCCAATCCTTGGAAACCCTAAAGTTTTAAATTCTTGAGAGCAAAACCACTGATCATTATCGAGAGTTTTCTTAAGTGTCTTCAAATATTTAAGAACCCAGGTAATATAAACCCTGCTTAATTCCTTTGTATTAAGCAGGGGAACTTGTCGACTTATAAAATTGGTTATCAGACCAAACGGATGTCACAAATCTTCTAGTTTATTTAATTGAGCCCCATCATCAAGCAGTGTGTCTATTCTTCGGGATAGTTACACGGTTTGTGGTGCGGTGCTCATTTATATAAACTATTTGGGATGTGAGATTGGCTTGATTTCATATCTTAAAATTTTTAAACATAAAATTATTTTGAAAATTAAATTCTAATTTCTAAATATTATATATATTTAAATTTAATTTAAAATATAAAATTTGCCGACAACTTCTGTAGGCGACCCCTTTTTTAAAATTAAACTTACAACCTAAAAATATGCCGACAATCTTATCACTTGTCGCATTAAAATTTGAATAATGGCAAATAAGTACATTCTCAATCATAAAGAGATCATTAATTCTCAGAGGAGTGAATTGCACAAACCTACCGCGCACAAAGAAGAATTCTTAGTTAATCCTGTGAAGATTTGCATAGAATTCCTTCACGACTAGAATGACTATGGCAGCGGTAGTGTAGCATAGCACTTCCCAACGTCTTTCTTTTATTATCTCTTCAACTCTTGTAGTAGGATTATCCATACATTGATTAATAAAGCCTCTTTCCTTGATAATCCTCCTCTTCATCATAACTTTGTTGAACAATCGTTGCGCCTCGAAACTGATAAACTTTTGTCGGTTGAAAATGTGAGATCGAGGGGTTTCTAGGGAGTAGAAATCCATGGGATGTGAATTGGGAAAGGAAGTTTTCATTTTTCTTTAGTTTGGAAGTTTAAAATGGAGTTTAGGGAGTTATAAGGAAGAAGATCACGCTCAAAACTGCCAAAAATCGCATTTTGAAACTCCAAAAACCGTCAGCTGATTTTGGGCACTGGCGGCGCTCAATAGGGCACGTACGACGCTCAAACCTTGAAGTTTAGCACACATCTCTGTAATTAGGCGCCGACGGCGCCCATTCTGGCACTATAAGCATATTTTTAGGTTTGTGTTGTAATTTGGAATGGGCTCGCCTACAGAAATTGTCAGTGAATTTTTAATTTAATTTAAATAAATAATTTGAAAAGTAGTATTTGATTTTGAAAATAATTTTTAAATTTGAAGATTTTAAGATATGAAATCAAACCGATCTCACATCCCAAATAGTTTATATAAACGAGTATCGCACCACAAACCGTGTATCTACCCCGAAGAATAGACATACTGCTTGATGATGGGGCTCGATTAAATAAACTAGAAGATTTGTGACATCCGTTTAGTCGGCGAACCAATTTTATAAGCCAAAAAGTTCCCCTGCTTAACATAAAGAAATTAAACAGGGTTTATATTACTTGGGTTCTTAAAGTTCCCTATAAGGGCAAGCCCCTATAGTTAATTACATCTCAAATGACGAGAATCATTTAAGAAAACTCTCGATAATGATTAGTGGTTTTGCTCTCAGAAATTTCAAAGTTTAAGGTTTCAAAGGGCTGAATTTTGGAAATTTCAATAGGGAATGGATCAAATTTATAACAGTTATTTTCAGGAGTTCAAAGGAAGAAAAGTAGGAGAAGCTGAGAATCCAAGAAGAATCTTGGCAACTTCCCAAACTATCTTATTGTTTGGCTTCAATTTGGGAGTTTATTTAATGTTGCAATCCTACAAATTTTATTTATTTAGGTCTTATATTTGTATGACATAATCACACAAATAGCCTTGAAGAACTGAGGGTTTATGTTGTACCAAACGACTACCTCGGAGTCCTAAGACCGGTTAGGGCTTAATTTACATGACATGATCATGCAAATGCCTAACGAAGAGTTGAGGACTTATGTTGCACTAGGCAAACTACCTCGAAATCATATGGTTTTGTTATTTAATTCTAAGAAAGTTTTGTCTGAGTAGATCCAAGTTTTGCTGATGACGATAACCGATTTGCCCACCATGCTCCGAGCTCCTTGTTGTTGCAGAGGTTCAGTTTTAGAAGTCATAAATCAGGAGATGAGAGAAGTGTTTTAGTTTAGAGAGAATCTTAAAATCCAAGTGTTTTTTTAATATTTTAATTAAAACAAATCTTAAAGTTAATTAAACAGAACCGATTAAGATCCCACGGTTCCGTCATCCCGACACTGTTATTTTCATCGAATTCACTTAGTCTAGATGTATTTGCTATACTCAACTAAATGAGTTCCACACTTTCATTTCAACCTTGGGAAATCTCGTTAGCAACACGTGGGTTACATCATTCAATGAGACGTTTTAATTTAGTCGTAGTTGTAGTTTTGTTGTTCTGTTTGTGATTAAATTTTGAGTTGTTTTATATTTTGGAATGTTGTGGGGGTGAATTTTATCTTGTAATGACTTTTAATTTAGTTTTGGTTTCAGTTCAGGGACTACCGTAAAGTTTTTGGTTTTCATGCAACAGTCTTATTTAACATGCAAGAAAAGTAAAGTACAATGCATGTAAGTAAATTGCAATAAAGTAAATTGCAATAAAATAAAAGCGTACGTGGAGGGTCTTCCCGTCATCCCAAGCTGCACTTAAAACACATGTTAAGGCATTTAACTATTTCAACAGATACTAAGGTAAAGCTAAGGGAAGGGTTTTGGTTATCTACCAAATTTCTAATCCTATAACTAGTCATTTCCTATGACGTCTAGGTTGTCGATTTGGTTTTAAGGATGATTTTCTTCATCAAAGAACAAACAAATTCAATTGTTCTTCTAAAACACCCTGTAATATTGAGGAAGTGCTTAGGACGAATTCTAAACATCTTTTCAATATTTCTGGGATTGTTTTGAGTCCAAGTAATTTTAGTTACACAGATGAATTAATCATCTAGGAGTTTAGTTAACCTTTGTTTCTTGCTCAGTGAACTTAGGTATTTGATTACCTGATGAATGAAGTGACATTTCACATAATACTTTATTTAAGAGTTATAACAATTGAAGCCTTTAAGGGAAAGTTGGTTTATCGAGATTTTTAATCATTCTTTATTAAAAGTTTGAGTTAATGGTTTAAAGTGTTTTAATTTAATAATGAGGTTTTAATTAATAATTTTAAGTTTGGAATTGTGTTCAAATTATTTTAGATTTAATTCTTAATGATTTCAATTAGGTTTGTTGTTAAATGATTTTAATTCAACTTGATTTTAATTTAATTTTATATTTATTTTAATTTAATTTAATTTAATTTAATTTTTAATTTTAATTTAATTTAAATTTATTTAATTTTTAATTCAATTTAATTTTAATTTAATTTTAATTTCATTTTAATTTAATTTAATTTAATTTTAATTTAATTTAATTTTAATTTAATTTAATTTAATTTTAATTTAATTTAATTTAATTTAATTTAATTTAATTTTGATTTAATATAATTTTGAATTAATTTAATTTAATTTTGATTTAATTTAATTTAAATTTATTAAAATTTAATTTCATTTTAATTTTAGTTTTAATTGTTAATTTTAATTATTAATTTGGATTATTATTTTAATTTTTAATTAAGAATTAAGTATTGTTAAAGTTACTTATTTAGGGAATTTTAAATTAAAGAATAAATGTCCTCTTAATAATATCCCTATTTTAATGATCCAAATTTAAATATATTCTTTCCAAAATTTAAATTATTTAATTAATTAAAGTTTCATTTTTGATATTTTTAAAATGTTTAGTGGGTTTCTACCCCTTAATTTTCCTAAGTTTCAATCATCCAAGAGAAAGTTAAAATAAAATAATTTACCCCCTCCCATTTTGATTAAATCTAAAGTTTTAATTAAGGGTTAAAATTTTTAATTTTCTTTATGCCCTTTTAAACTTATTTATTTCATAACTCACTAAATTGAGCTCAAATGAATTTAAAATTTTTATTTCACTTCACTCACATGTCTATTAAGACATTAGAGGAGAAAATGTGATTTTTCTGAATTTAATTTATTTATATAATTATTTTAGTAGAAAATAGGGGTTTTTCAAAGAAAATTCAACAACATGACCAAGGAAAGGTTTCTATCCTTAAGAAAATTATGGGATGTTCCTAATGACGAAAGGACCACTTGGACTATTTTTGGTGATTTTTTAAATTATATTTTATTTATTATAATTATTTTGATTTTTAGATTATTAATTCATTATATAATAAATTTAAAGTTGAAAAATAGATTTTATATTTTTCTTAAATCTCTTTGACATCAAGGAGTTCAGAGAAATAAATTTTATAATTTTTTGATTTTTCTTTGATTTATTGGAATTATTTTAGTGAAAAAGGTTAAAAATTCATTTTTTAATATTAAAATTACATTAAGCCTTTAAAATTAAATATCTTATCCTAGGGACTTACGGAAAATATTTGGTTTGTTTCTAAGTGATTAGGAATCAAAATGTCACATTTTTATGATTTTTTATATTTTTATGATTTTTATTATTTTTTTAATTATTAAAATATTAAAATAATATGAAAAATCAACTTTTTAAGAAAATTCCAATTTTAATTTTCCTAAACTCCCCTGATATAAGAGAAGCCCCAAAACCATTTTTGTGAATTTTTTAAAAGTATTTTTAGAGTTATGAATTTTTATAGTTCCATTTTGCTTATGAGGCTTAATTAATCCATTTGATAGGGTTAATCAAGTCCAATTGATTTCAAATTTTTATTTGAGGTCTCTCTAACTCTAAAGATCAGTGGAGAATTGTTTTCAAATCAAATTGATGTGTGGTTAACCTTAATTAATTCAAATTCAATTTTAGGGGTTTAGGCAAATTAAGGTTATTATAGATGAATTAACTCAAAATATATTTTTCCTAGGGTCCTCTGGTCCTAAGAAACACCACCAAATTTTCCTAGAATTTATTTTTCAACATGCTAATTATTGGAATTAAAATACCTAAAACAGTGACATGAACTTGAAAAATCAATAACTTTTCACAGAGATGACCTCTGACCTTGAAAAATTCAGGGAATGTTCCCAAGATCAGAGGCTTCGAAAGCCCTATGTTCTCATGCCATGGTGAATTGTCTATGCAAGTGGAGAATCAAAACATTAGAAATAGTAAATAAATTATTAAAAATAAAATAGTCATCAAATTAATTTGATTTCTTTTCCACGTTATTCTCCTCTGTTCACTGAGCAAGAGGGTATTTTTATTTTATTTTTGTGATTTTTCTATGCAAAGATATGAATTTTTGAAACTCTGGTATTTAAGTAAATAGAAAATAACCCTATTTTTCTACTTATCCACGCAGCGCCACGCAATCCTTGGCAGCTCCGAAAGGCCACGTGACACGTTTTAATTATGCGCCGCCATCTGAGTCAGCGCTACTGGAGCCCACCATTCACGTACCATTGCACTGTCCAACTTGATCTCGACCGTCCGCTTGATACACACGTGATCCAACGGCTCCTGGTCATCGTCTATGACTGGTGTGCACCCGTGACCGTCCACACTAAAACCCTAAGAACTCACTCGATTCTTAACGGATTTTTGTGTTCTTATGCTCTATGGATTTATCTTGAAGAGACGATCACATCCATATGGTAAACATGCATTGAAATTGACTCAAACAAAATGGAGAATCTCCAGAAGCTCGAGAGGAAGAGTGGGTTCATACCTTTGCTCAGAGATGTGAAGCTTCAATCTGAGGGTTGTGTCATCTTTGATTGAGTCCAACCAAGCTTCAGATGAAGTCTCTTGCTTTGGGGAAATGCCTAGGTACAAAATTAACCAAGGCCGATCACAAAGCTTGGAGGCTGGAAGCAATGGCTCGCCTGGTGAGGGGGCCTTTGTTGGGGAACTTCTCCTCTTGGTCTGGTGAAGGTGTAGAGTCAATCAATTTCAGGATTGGCTCATCACCCACTTTTTATATATATGCAATTTATGTTTATAGTAACGACACCAAAAACTTGATCCCGCTTTAAATATAGTTATATGATTTAATGTATAATGTGGATTCTACGCAAGTATACGTATCGTATCAAGTAATACAGGGCTCTAGTGGAGTCCTGGTTATCGATCTCACAGGGAAGTTTTTAAAAGATTTGTTATCAGCTAAATTTAAAGGAATTACTTACTAATATAGTAAACAGAATTTAAAAAGTAACTATTGCAACTAAAGTAAACTAATGCTTGAAATAAGTTGATTTAAATAATTTAGAAAAAGTATCCTTCTCCTTGTTTTTAGAAAATTAAGTGAATGATGAATTTAAATAGAACTTTTATATTGTATTGTGATAAATAGGAGCATTCCTATTCTTTACCCTTTGGTCTAGGTGAAAAGAACATTGACTAATCATATGTTTGATTACTGAATCTACGGCTAGGCTGGGAGGATACTGGCTACCACTTCAGAGCTCCCACGTTCCCCTCACCTGAGGACTAACATCTACACTTCAGCTCTCAAACAGTAGGACCGAATTTGAGTATATTAGTCTGTCACACTAAAATATCCAATTCTACGCCCGATAATTAATATTTCCCTATTTATTTGCACCCGCCTTCCAAGGCTTTTGACTTCCCTGAATATTGGATGTAATTTTTACTATTGTTTATAATTCAACATATTTTAACTACTCAATTGGCCAGATTGAAAGTAAATTAAGTTTTAAGTAAAAATTATCACAATTTATTTTAATATTATATTATGTGCTTCTATTAAATTTCATCAATCCAATAATTTTCATAAACAAGGAGAAAGACTAAGAAAACTACTCAGAATGCATGGGAATAAAACAAAGCATGAATTTCATTTAAAGTTAACAATAAACAAAGTTACTTATCTTAATTTCCTCCCCAAGCAGACTCCTTGAATTTCCTTTGACTTTTCCTTCTAGTATAACAAACTATATAGCACTCAACTAATGAACTCACTAAACACACACATAAAAGATTATAGAAAAACTTTTTAAGACTCAAAAGACACACACAGAAGACTCCAGAGACACACTAAGACATTAGAATTCGGCCTCTATTTGTAGAGTTAAGCAAAGGTTCAAGGGGTGCTTAAAAACCTCTTCAAAAACTATCCAAGTTCAATGTATAAGAATTTTGAACTAGCTCGCCGTCGGTGAGAAACGACCTCACCATCAGTGGGGCTTCTAGAAGGTCTTCAAACCGCGCGATCTCATTGTCGGTGGGCTCGTGCTCGCTGTCGGCGAGGTAGTTATTATTTCTTCAGAAAATTCTCCTCACGATCTCGCCGTCGGCGGCCTCGATCTCGCCGTCGGCGAAGTAGTTCTATTTGTATGAATTTTCTCCTTTTTGATTCAAATTTGCTCCATTTCATGCTTTTTGCTTCCATCACTTATAAATCTTCATTCCTGCAATAAAATATACAAAATACCTTTCTTTAAAGTGTAATTAGATCAAAAATAGATACGAATTTCTTAATGAAGTTTTCTGTGATCAAAATCCCCCAAACTTAATTATTACTTGTCCTCAAGTAATTTTAATACTAAATAAATAATAATAATGATTTCTATAATAGAATCTTTCAATCCAGATAATATATGAATTAAATTTAAATAACATTATAATAAAGTTGAATAGAAATATTTCTAAGTAATTAAATTAACTTTATAGAGATAAGATTATTTAGTTATCAGCTCTAAGATTTCTAGCTTTCTATTTATTTCAGGAACAACTATATTTAAAATAGTAAATTACTTAAGATATTTAAATTGTAGGAATTTCAAGAAAAGACTATTTAGTAAAATACTAATCCATAAATATAAGTTTAGAAATAATTAAGTTCTACTCTTTAGGTTGACTCTATTGAAGCCAATTTTTGATAAGGTATCTCCTCAAGCTTCTTCTCACTTATATTTTTCTTTTCTTTTCTTTTCTTTTATTTTTCTTTTTCTTTTCTTTTTCTTTTTCTTTTTCTTTTTCTTTTTCAAGTGAGGATTACTGTATCTGGATAGCCTGTTAATAATTTTGAACTTCAATTTCTCTTCCTAAATTTGAACTTAAACTATTTCTTTGCTTATATATATTTCATAGCCTTTACTTCATTGAGTTTCTATCATTTCTTTTTCACTTAAATACTTAAGAATTTTCAATTTTTAGAATATAGTTTCCCTTATTTTAAATAGTTTACTATATTCTTATTACTTTTAACCAAATATCTTATTCCATTAATTAATTGAATTACTAGAAATATTTTCTTTAACTTTATAATATAATTAAATAAAGTAACTCATATTTATTAAATTGAAAAACAACGATAGAAAATCATTTAATAATAATTTTTGACAATAGAAATTAAGAACAATTTTAATAATTAAATTTGTATTTTTACCTTCCCCCAAACTTAAATTTTTCTATCTTTACTTCATAGTGAAAAAGGGAAAGTATATAAATAAAATTCAACATACCTTTGAGCTTTAAGTATTTCTTTTCTTTGAAATTTTCACAAGCTTTTGCATTACTTACAGAACCTGTACTGTTAGTATTCTTCCACATATAATATTTAAAAAGAAAGTGCAGGGATGGAAATTTTTAAAATAAGTATCAAACATAACAAAGAAAACTTAATCTATTACTATACATACATTTAAAATTTAAACAATACATTAAAGAAAGACTAACATCCTATATATATAAAAATTTGCAACTAATCTAACACACATAAGAAATTTAATATCATTGCTCAAGCAAACCAACAAACATACTAAGTCCAAAGTCCACAGAAAGTTCTAAAATATTACACACAGAATCAATAAAGTTTGCACAATAACAAATCCAAACAAACCAAACAAACTAAATAAAGATTCTAATCTTCTGCATCGAAATCCCAAACTATGTCATCACCCTGATCTCCAGGCTGAGAAGGTCGAGCAAGGCTAGTCTTGTGAATATCGGGGGCACTCGGGAAAGACAACATCTAAATCACCACTCCTATATCGACGTTCGACTTCATAGTATGCAATCTCGTACTACGAATGTCGCTGGAGATATTCACTATCATAATCGTGCCTTCTCTCCAAGCCTCAGATCCTTTGATCTATATGCTCAAATCTTCTTTCCATATTTTTTCCAAGTAACTCAAAACTCTTTCTACTCAGGGTTAACTCATTCATCAGATCTTGAAGGGTAGGAATGGTAGGCTGAGGAGGATCATAACTGGTAGAGGGGATATCTCTACTTGATGAAGGCATGTAACTCCCGTTCCTGATCTCCATCCTTCATGGGATTCATATTTCTTTATATTAGCCTGAGTAAGGTGTTTCATAGGCTCTATCCATTCCTCATCATCTCTTGCCTCTACCCTAGATAATTGGCAAAGTGCATAGATAAGACCGGGATGTCCTAGTCCTCCTCCACTTTGATTTTTAGCGATGGCTAATATGTTTTTATATATAACATTTCCCACATTAATACTCTTACAGTTCCGAATACGAAATTCGAACTGCTCTATCTCTTGTTACCTCACTATGGTGGTAGGTAGGTAACATAGTAGAATAAATAAAATAATGCCAAGCTTTAGATGTTGCATTTAGCATAGAAAGAGGAAAGTTTACCCGTTCCCACTGCTTTAACTTCCAGACTCTTTTCCCATCAGTGAGAAAGTAGATCACCTCTTCCAGTGGTCCTTCCATAGTTCCAAAAGTTTCATATGCGCTCATGTAGGTGTCTTGTCATTCATAATAAGCGTTTATTCTAGCAGCGTTGAAATCTACAAAAAATCCTCTAACCTTAACCGGTGCATCTTCAGCCTGTGTTAAATTTGTATAAAATTCCTTCTCAACTTCTATAGCTGCTCTGTTGGTTACGTAGCAGATGTTTTCCCATCCTCGCTCCTTTATAACTCGTTCTACTTCTCCTCCTGGATTCTTGAAAACTCGATCTTGTATGCATTTTCTTGCTTGTATGTTTTGAAAATATCGAGCTTGTGATCTCGCATTAATGAATCGAGTTTCGTCATATTCTATTTGTCGCTTTTGTCGTGGAGCCATTTCTCGATCTTTGAAATTTACAAAAATTTTAACTAAACTCCAAAATATTACTAAGAAGGCATCCTACAACAACTAAAATCGATTTAAATCAATTTCTATGAAATTCTTTCAAGTATTTTCTTCACATTTCAAAAATTTTCAAAATATCCCAATGTAGAAGAAATTCATGGTGAAAATAAAAATTTTTTGCATAGGAGAGAAGCTCTTACCAAGGGAAGATGAAATCTAGTGTTAAAAAGTCTTGAAATCACTTCAAATCCGAGATCTCTCAAGCCCTAGGTCGGTTTTTTTGAAAATTTGAGGAAAGGGATGATGAATAGTGTCGGTTAACTTGTCAAATATAGGTCTTTTCGCGTTCTCTCTGTCGGCGAGGTTTTTCTCACCTTCGGCGAGCTAATTTAATTCCATAAGGCAAAAGTTTTGGGAAAAATCTGCCGTCGGCGAGCTCAGACTCGCTGTCAGCGGGTTTTCTCGCTGTCCGCGAGATAATTCTCGCCGTCGGCGAGATAATTCTGGCCGTCGGCGAGGTTCCAAAAATTTTAAATTTTTTAAATTCATAAATCATTTATAACCTTGATTTGCCTTTAATCAATCTTCTGATCACTTAATTAAATAATAATACAAAGATTAGACACTTATATTCACAAAAAGTCACACAACTCAAACAAAATAACTTTATAAATGAAATCTATGAAACTTACAATTTTTCACACTAACAACTTTAACACATACTTAACCTAAATGTTTAAATCCATAATATTTAGCATTGCAATCCACCCCACAATACTCTAAATGCTGAGACATAACAATTTACATAAAATCTCATCAAATCTGAGATGATCAAATTAAAATTCGACTCATAATAAAACTTAAATCCAAATTAAACACACACATAAATATATACAAATATAACATAAACATAAAAATCTTTCCTACTCTTCAGTGTCCGAACTAATATCTTCTCTGATATTTCCGATGCGATGCAGGTGCACAAATAAATTGTAGAAAGGCTCGAAAGGGAATTCACGATAGATTCTTCATTAATCCATCCTTTCTATTTTAGTAAATGAATAAAACTGGCGTCCAGATGTCCAGTATGATCAAAGTGCTCCTTCATTCTCCAATCAATATGATCAAACATATCAGAGATATTGTCAATAGAATTCATCACATTTTGCATTTCTTTCTCCAATCCTTTAATCTTCTTCAGAATTAAATTAGTCTTCTTAGTAAAGGGCCTTGCTAAAGGATCGTTCTGTGATGCTCTGTCAGAAATAACGGTGATCTCATCATTGTTATCCAAAGTTTGAAACATATCAGTAGGATCCAGGGGTTTCCATGGTAAAAGTACTTTTTCCCAAGCCTCATAAGAAACTTGGTACTGACTGCATAGAGCAAATATAGTCGATGGGTGTCCAAGTCCATGCACTGACCAATGCACAATTAATCCCAATGCAGACTTTACTATTATTGATCCAACATTGATAGGTAATCCAATTTGAATACAGTAGTTTAAAATAGCGCATTCCTCTGAAACTTTATTTACTCTCATGGTAGGTAATAATTTTGATGATATAAAGAAATGCCAGTGCTTCCAGACAGGGTTTCGAAGTGATGCAGAAAAACTAACATACATGTCTTCTCGTAACTCCAAATCATCCGGTTCGTAAGTCAGGTATCTGTAGATCTCGTTCATACTATATCTTGAAGGCACAAAGTTGGAATAATGACAAAAAGAGGTATTCTCTATATAAAATAATTCATTTACCCTTGAAGGAGTAAATGTTACCCATCTTCCTTTGATGTACACATTTCCATTGTTGATCGCATGTAAATTAGAGTAAAACTCTTTAACTACTGGTATAACTACAACGGATGTTGTATAGCAAAATACCTCCCAATGCCGCTGTGCGATCATTTCTTGGATTTTTGTAGTAGAATTCTCTACTCCTCTATTGATGAATCCTCTTACTTTGATAAGTCTTTTCTTCATCAAGCCTTTGTTGAAGATTCATTGTGCCTCTGAACTGACGAATTTTCTCCGGTTGAAAACTTCAGTTTTTGTGGTTTCTATGAATTTGGAGGCCATTTTGGATGGAATGGATTGGTCTCTAGTCATTCCTAAGGAAGAAAATGGTGTAAAATCAGATTTGGAACAATTTCTTACGAAGGAATGGCTTAGATCCGTCCAAAACCGCACGAAAAATCTTTAAGAAACCAAATTTTTAACTGCCTCGCCGTCGGCGGGAAGTTCCTCGCCGTCGGCGACTTAGATAGAAATCTGACTGAAGTAATGTCCACGACCTCACTGTCAGCGGGCTCGAGCTCGCTGTCGGTGAGATTCGTAATAATCTCACGTTTTCGCTCTGGTCCGTATATTTTCTGATCTCATCCAATAGGTTCAATTTTTGTGATGATTCTAATAAAATTTGAGTAGTAAGATTTGTTTTAATAATATAGACTCAGTAATATGTAGACATTTAAAAATAAAAGACTACTATGGGTTTCCTCCCATAAAGTGCTTGGTTTAACGTCGTCAGCCCGACCTAATTCAGTTAGTGTTCAGGTTGACTAAGCATTAAAACCTCTTTAAAATTTGGTCGTCTGTTTTTGAAATATGGTTTTAATCTATGTCCATTTACTTTAAATCTATGTCCTGTTTTTGGATCTTCAATTTCTATAGTTCCATATGAAAATATTTGAGTTATGGTGAAGGGTCCTAACCATCGAGATTTCAATTTCCCAGGAAATAATTTCAATCTAGTATTATATAGCAAAACTTCTTATTCTGGTTCAAAATTTCTCTGATTAATCTTTCGATCATGCCATAATTTCATCCTTTCTTTATAAATCTTATCATTATCATATGATTCATTCCTTAATTCTTCCTATTCATTTAATTGCAACAATCTCTTCTCACCAGCTTCTTTCATATTATAATTAAATTCTTTAATCGCCCAATATGCTTTATGTTCTAATTCAACCTGGTAAGTGGCAAGTTTTTTCATATATAAGCTCGTAAGGAGTCATTCCAATCGAGTTTTATAAGCGATCCTGTATGCCCATAATGCGATTGTCTAGTCTTATAGACCTGTTTGATCTATTAGGATTTACAGACTTTTCTAATATACGCTTAATCTCTCGATTAGAAACTTCAGCTAGTCCACTAGTTTGTGGATGATAAGCAGTCAATATCTTATGCATAATATTATACTTTTCTACTAGTTTGTGAATATATTTATTTCTAATATGAGTTCCTCCGTCAGTGATAATTACTCTCGGCATTCCAAATCTAGTAAAAATATTTTTCATTAAAAATTTCGGAACACTTTTAGCATCACACCTAGGTAAAGCTTGTGCTTCAATCCATTTGTAAACATAATCAACAGCTACTAATATATATGAGTTTCCAAATGATGGAATAAAAGGTCCCATGAAATCTAATCCCCAAACATCAAAAATTTCAACTTCTAATATAAAATTCAGAGGCATTTCATTTTTTCTTGATATGTTTCCTACTCTTTGGCATTTATCGCAGGTTTTTATATATGTATATACGTCTCTAAATAGAGTAGGCCAGTAGAATCCAGATTGTAGAATTTTATATGTAGTTTTATCTGTCCCAAAATGTCCTCCAAAATCAGAGTCATGACATTTTTGAATGATTGGTTCAGTTTCTTGATAAGGCACGCATCTTCTAATAATTAAATCCTTACAATGCTTATATAAGTATGGTTCATCCCAAAAGTATGATTTAGTATCGTGAATGAACTTTTTCTGTTGTTGCAAAGTTAACATAGGTGGTAAAATGTCACTTACAATATAATTTACTATATCAGCATACCAAGGTATTTTCAACTCATTTATATTATAAAGTTGTTCATCAGGAAAACTGTTTAAAATTTCATTATCAATATTAGATAATTCATGATTTTCTAATCTTGATAAATGATTAGCAATTTAATTATCAGTTCCCTTTTTGTTAATTATTTCAAAATTAAATTCTTGCATTAATAATATCCATCTAATTAATCTTGGTTTAGAATCTTTCTTTTGCATTAAATATTTTATAGCAGAATGATCAGTATGCACAATACATTTAGTTCCTATTAGATAATGTCGAAATTTATTAAAAGCATATACAACTGCTAACAATTCTCTTTCAGCAACTGTATAATTAATTTCAGCATCATTTAGCGTTTTACTGGCGTAGTATATAACTTTGAAAATCTTATCATATCTTTGCCCAAGAACAGTTCCTATAGCATAATCACTAGCATCACACATAATCTCAAATGGTTTTTCCCAATTAGGTGAAACTATTATAGGTGTTGTAATTAATTTATCTTTCAATAATTCGAAAGCATTCAGGCATTCCGTTGTAAATTCAAATTTCTTGTCATTTTCAAGAAGTTGGCATAGAGGTTTAGTAATTTTTGAAAAATCTTTAATATAACGCCTCTAAAATCCAGCATGTCCAAGAAAACTTCTTACCCCTTTTATCGTAGTTGGAGGTGGTAATTTAGCTATTACTTGAATTTTTGCAGGGTCTACTTCCATTCCTTTTTCCGAAATTGTATGCCCTAATACAATGCCGCCTGTAACCATAAATTGACATTTCTCCTAATTAAGAACTAAATTAGTTTTCTCACATACTTCAAATACTTTTTCAAGATAATTTAAGCATGTGTCAAATGTTGTTCCAAATACAGAGAAATCATCCATAAATACTTCTATTCCATTATCAATTAATTTACTAAATATAGACATCATACATCTTTGGAATGTTGCAGGTGCATTACATAATCCAAAAGGCATTCTTCGAAAAGCGAAAGTTCCATAAGGACTAGTAAATGTAGTTTATTCTTGATCCTCAGGAGCAATTTGTATTTGATGATAACCGGTATATCCATCTAAGAAACAAAAATACTTATGTCCGGCTAATCTATCTAACATCTGGTCTAGAAATGGTAAAGGGAAGTGATCATTTCTAGTGACTGTGTTTAATTTTCTATAATCAATACATATTCGCCATCCAGTAACTTGTCTTATAGGGATAAAAACATTATTTTCATTAGCTTTAACAGTCACCCCTCCTTTTTTAGGTACACAGTGAATTGGGCTTACCCATGCACTATCAGAAATATGATATATAATACCATTATCTAACCATTTTAAAATTTCTTTCTTGACTACTTCTTTCATTATCGGGTTTAATCTCCTTTGAGGATCGGCTTTAGGTTTATATTCATTATCTAAAATAATTCTGTGCATACAGATTGAAGGAATAATTCCTTTAATATCTGCTAAAGTCCAACAAAAAATTTGTTTATATTTTTTTAACGTATCTAAAAGTTTTTGTTCTTGAGATTCATTTAATTCAGATGAAATAATAACTGGTAGAGTTGAAGAATTACCTAAGTAAGCATATTTTAAATGATTAGGTAACATTTTTAACTTAAGTTCAGGAGGTTTAATAGTTGATGGAACTATATTTTTTTCAGTATTTTTTGTGTTATCCAAAAATTCAAATTTCTCTTGAATATAATCTAATTCTTCATTTATCTCAGATTTTTCAATTAATTCACTATTTTCTTTTTCTATTTTTTCTTCATAATACTCTTTAAAATGTTCTTTTTGTAAATGATCGAGTACTTCCATTCGAAAACACTCATCATCTTTTTCTAGCGCAGGATATTTCATTGATTTAGCAATATTAAAAGTTACTTTTTGGTCATTTACTCTCATAGTTAGTTCTCCTTTCTGAACATCAATCATAGCTTTTCTAGTGGCTAAAAATGGTCTTCCTAAAATGATAGGAATTTCTTTATCTTCTTCCATATCTAGAACAATAAAATCTGCAGGGAAGATAAATTTATCCACTTTAACTAATACATCTTCAACAACTCCCTTAGGATATGTAACAGAACGGTCAGCTAACTGAAGAGTTACTGAAGTAGGTTAAATCTCTCCCAATCCTAATCTTGAAAATTGATAGAGGAATTAGATTTATGCTTGCTCCTAAGTCAAACAATGCTTTTCCATAGAATTTTTCTCCAATAGCGCAGGGTATAGTGAAACTACCAGGATCTTTTAATTTTTCAAGATGTTTTTTTGGAATAATAGCACTACACTCTTCACAAAGTGCGACCATTTCATTTTCGATAAATTCTCTTTTTTTATTTAGAATATCTTTCATGAATTTTACATAGTTTGGCATCTGTTATAAAGCTTCTACGAAAGGAATATTTATCGTTAATTTCTACAAAATTTCAAAGAATTTAGCAAATTGTTTGTCTTTTTTATGTTGAATTAGTCGTTGAGGAAATGGTGATGGAGGTTTTTCAACAGAAATTTTCATAGGTATTAAAGGATTCTCTAAGTTTGGATCTTGTTGATTCTTATCCTTTTCAATTTTCACTTCCTCTTTTTGACTTTCAAGTAATTTCTGAATTCGAGCTTCTAATTCTTTTCCACTTTGTAATTGTATCACTTTAATTTGTTCATTTCCCTTGTCTTTGGGATTTATTTCTACATTACTAGGAAATGTTCCAGGTATTCTATTATTGAGTGTAGTAGCAATATGTCCAAGTTGAGTTTCAATATTTTTGATAGCTGCTCCTTGATTTTGTAATTGGTTTCCTTGTATTTGTAGTTGATTTCCTTGATTTTGTAAATGTTGACCCATATTTAATATTAATTCTTCTATTAATAATTTCTTATCTTTAAATTGAGGGTTATTATTGTTAAATCCAGGTGGATAATTAGGTTTATAGTTAGGATTTCCTTGATTAGGTGGATTTCCTAATTGTTGTGTCAAATTATTCAACCATGGTTGATTAGTTGTATTATTATTCCAATTAAAATTAGGATGATTTTTCCATCTAGGATTATAATAATTTTCATAAGGATTATTGGGTCTGTTGTTAATTGCATTACTTGTTTCATAATGAGATTGAGATTCTATAAGTTATCCAGATGAATTTTCTTCTGTTATAGTTGGAGAGTAATTCATTCCAAAATGATCTAATTTCTTAGATATAGCAGCAATTTGTGAAGCTAACATAGATATTGCATCATTTTCATGAATACTAGCTATTTTTTTCCGATTCATTCTATCAGCAGGCCATTGAAAATTATTTGTTTTCATTTCTTCAATTAGTGCATAGGCTCGATCAAATGGTTTTGACATTAATGATCCTCCAACAGTAGCATCGATGATTGATCTTAAAGATCCTACTAATCCATTATAGAAAGTTTGGATAATTAACCAATCTGGTAACGCATGATGTGGGCATTTCCTAAAAAGTTCTTTAAATCTCTCCTAAGATTCATACATTGACTCTTCATCAAACTGACTAAAAGAAGTTATATCATTTCTAACCTTAGCAGTTTTAGATGGTGGAAAATATTTGGATAGAAATTTTGGTGATAATTCTCCCCAAGTTTTAATAGATCCAGGTGCTAAAGAATTTAACCACATTTTCACTTTATCCCTTAAAGAAAAAGGAAAAAGTCTAAGTCTAATAGCATCGTTAGATACTCCTTCATATTTGAAAGTAGCACATAGTTCTAAAAAACTAGCAAGATGTAAATTAGGATCTTCAGTAGGTGAACCACTAAATTGATTATTTTGTACCATTTGAATAATTGCGGGTTTAAGTTCGAATGAATTAGCAGCTACATCGGGGTTTTGAATAGTTAAATGAATTTCATCTAATGTAGGGTTGGCATAATCTCGTAATGGTCTTGGTTGATTGATATTTTCATTTTCAGGTATATTTGCCATTTGTGTTAAATTTATAATTTCTCTTTTTTGTTTTCTAATTCTTTTAAATGTACTCTCTAATTCTCAATCGTAAGGTATTAAATTTTCGTTTCCAAATATTCGCATACAATTTTTTAAAATAGTTTAAAATAGTCCGTTACTCTAGTAAATAATTTCTTTACTTCCCCGGCAACGGCGCCAAAAACTTAACCCAATTTTTATATGTATGTAATTTATGTTTATAGCAACGGCACCAAAAACTTGATCCCGCTTTAAATATAGTTATATGATTTAATGTATAATGTGGATTCTACGCAAGTATACGTATCATATCAAGTAATATAGGGCTCTAGTGGAGTCCTGGTTATCGATCTCACAGGGAAGTTTTTAATAGATTTGTTATCAGCTAAATTTAAAGGAATTACTTAGTAATATAGTAAACAAAATTTAAAAAGTAACTATTGCAACTAAAGTAAACTAATGCTTGAAATAAGTTGATTTAAATAATTTAGAAAAAGTATCCTTCTCCTTGTTTTTAGAAAATTAAGTGAATGATGAATTTAAATAGAATTTTTATATTGTATTGTGACAAATAGGAGCATTCCTATTCTTTACCCTTTGGTCCAGGTGTAAAGAACATTGACTAATTCTATGTTTGATTACGAATCGCGGCTAGGCTGGGAGGATGCGGTCGCCACTTCGAGCTCTCACGTTCCCCTCACTCGAGGGCTAACATCTACACTTCAGCTCTCAAACAGTTGGACCGAATTTGAGTATTTTAGTCTATCACACTAAAATATTCAATTCTACGCCCGATAATTAATATTTCCCTATTTATTTTCACCCGCCTTCCAAGGCTTTTGACTTCCCTGAATATTGGATGTAATTTTTACTATAGTTGATAATTCAATATATTTTAACTACTCAATTGGCCAGATTGAAAGTAAATTAACTTTTAAGTAAAAATTATCACAATTTATTTTAATATTATATTATGTGCTTCTATTAAATTTCATCAATCCAATAATTTTCATAAACAAGGAGAAAGACTAAGAAAACAGCTCAGAATGCATGGGAATAAAACAAAGCATGGATTTCATTTAAAGTTAACAATAAACAAAGATACTTATCTTAATTTCCTCTCCAAGCAGACTCCTTGAAGTTTGTTTGACTTTTCCTTCTAGTACAGCAAACTGTATAGCACTCAACTATTGAACTCACAACAAACACTAGAAAAACTTTTTAAGACTCAAAAGACACACAGAAGACTCAAGAGACACACTAAGACATTAGAATTCGGCCTCTATTTATAGAGTTAAGCAAAGGTTCAAGGGGTGCTTAAACGCCTCTTCAAAAAGTGTCCAGGTTCAATGTATAAGCATTTTGAACTAGCTCGCCATCGGCGAGAAACGACCTCGCCGTCAGCGGGGCTTCTAGAAGGTCTTCAAATGGCGCGATCTCGATGTCGGCGGGCTCGGGCTCGCTGTCGGCGAGGTAGTTATAATTCCTTTAGAAAATTCTCCTCACGATCTCACCGTTGGTGGCCTCTATATCTCCGTCGGCGAAGGAGTTATATTTGCATGAATTTCCTCCTTTTTGTTCCAAATTTGCTCTATTTCATGCTTTTTGCTTCCATCTCTTATAAATCTTCATTCCTTCAATAAAATAAAGAAAATACCTTTCTTTAAAGTGCAATTTTATCAAAAATAGATATGAATTTCTTAATGAATTTTTCTGTGATCAGCTCACTGTGGTGAAGTGTCCTGGTTTTTGGGTGGATTTTTTACTGAAAAATTGGGCTCTGTTAATGGGGATTAGGCAAATGGACACTGGGGATCAATTGCTCTAGGTTGGGAGAAGGTCCTGGAGCAATTTTGGCAGACTTTTGTTAAGTTTTTGTTCAGCACCTCTCATGGTCGAGAGGAGGTGGTGTTTAAATATGCATGGCTGGAGGGCCTCACATGGGAAGTTAGGGCTTGGGATCAGCTGCTCCATGCAAGAGAAGAACAGCCATGGTGTTCAATTAGGCTGGGACAATTCAACAAGGCAGAATTGAAAAGTCTGGCTCACATGGAGATCTCGGCCATGGTGTTTTCTGGAGGCCTGGTGGCTGGCCGGCCAGGCAATGGTCACCATCTTGACCAGTTTGGTCAGGGCTGGGGTTTGGTGCAAGCATTTGGCTATTGCCATGTGTAAGGAGGTTTGATTAAAATGACATGGGGTAAGGGTCATTTTGACTTGATTTTGGTCAACTCAAGTATTTGGGTTTGGTGCACCCACCAAGGGACTGATTTGGGCTGAGGGAGGTCAGATGAGTCATCTAGGAAAGGGTAGTGAAGTCACCATCCATGAATATTTGGATTAATCATGGATTAATGTGAAGCATTAAAAGGGTTAAAACCTTTTCAAGGGGGTTTAAAAGAGGCTCCTACTTTTTCAATTAATGGTATGATGATGTGTAAAGTGATTCCCATGGCTTCATGTGGCTTGTGCATGGCTTCAAAGCTTGCTCATGGCTTGGGAATAGCTTGGCTTACTTGCATGAGAAAGGGCTTTTGGGATTTTTGGCATTTAGGGGTTATTTGGCATGAGGCTTGATTTGGAATCATTTGATGATGGGATTGGAACTTAGGGAATGACTTTGATTAAATGGAGGGCAAATGAAAATGTCATATGGGCTTTAGGATAGATTTTGGGCTCTTTGAAATGGTTTTAGATGGGCTTTTAAAGTGGTTTAAGGAAGTGGGCTTTTGGATTTTAAAATGGGCTTCTGGGTGAAAATTTTGTGAAGGAACATGTCAAATAAATGTTGCAATTGATTCAGGGATGTTTCATGAATGGTTTGGAACCAATTTGGTGTGATTTTGGGTAGAATTTGGTTGAATTTGGGCTTCTTAGTTAAAGGGCCAAAGTGGGCCAAATTGGGCTAACTTGGGTTAAGGTTGGGCTAAAGTTGGATTTAATGTAAAATTAATGTTTAGAAATTTCCATGGGAGTGTCACAAAGATTTTTCAACTTTGGTTGGGCTCTAATTTTGGGATTTGGGCCCATTTGGGTTAGGTCTGGGCTTAGGTCAATTTAAGGGATTTTGGTTTTGGGTTTTGTTTGGGTGGAGTTTAGGTTCAAATTTGGGGAAAATCAAGTTAGTTTTTTGTTTATGGGGGTGTTAGGAAGGCTTTAGAAAAGATTTGGGGCCAATTGGAATTGAAATGGCTGGGTTTGAGCTAGGTTTAGGTCATGGGCCAAAATTGGGCCTTAAGCTTCAAATTGAAATTGGGCTCAAATGTCAATCAAATTTCACTTGTATTTGATCTAAATTGATATTGGGGATGTTTAATTGAAGTTTAGAATTGAATTGGATAAAAATTGAGGTCAATTGAACTGGTTTGGTTTGACATTGGGTTCACTTGGGTTTAAAATGGGTCAAATTGGGGGTTTTGGTAAAAGTGGGGTAAATTGGAAAAATTAGCCCATGGTGTAGTTAAACAAAATGAAATTGGGAATATTTGGGATTTTTTGGAATTTTTTTGGGAATTTTCTGATTTTTTGGATTTTTGGGCTAAGAAGGGCATTTTGGGTATTTGGAGGTTATTGGGGGTACTTTTGGAATTTTTGGTATTTTTTTGCTATGGATGATCAATTTGAGTGGAGCGAAATGTTTAGGATTGATTTTCAGTAATTTTGGGTAATTTAGGTGATTTTGTAAATTTTGGGTAGTTTCAAGGGCATTTTGTAGGTTGAGTAGGTTTAGGGCCCCGGAGGTCAAAAATTGAAATTTTGGAAAAATGAAGATTGATCAAATTTGAGTAAAATGGAATCACTTTGGTTGAGCCATGAAGCCATATCAAGCCCATAAGAGCCATGAGAGGACTCATTTGAGGTATTCACTATGTTGTTCCTATCCCTCTTAGCTAGGGGCTTAGGGGATAAGGACCATCCATGTGAATTACCTACATGAGTCAGGAACTCAAGTTGGGTGAGAGTGTGGTTTTAGGACTTGGAATGTGTGTGAGAGTGTAGTGTATGTGCAAGTCAACCCTCACCAGACCAGGCCACCCAGGGCATTCCTAAGGCCAAGAAGTCCTATAAGGAACTCATCCTTTAAACCTCCACATTTGATTTCAACCCTCTAGGTGATTAGGGGTCTACAAACAAGCTTGTGGGGTTTGGAGGGAGTCAAGAGGTGTTTGAACTTCTGAAGGGTGGGTTCCACTTCTAGTCCTCTAAGATTAGTCAAAGGAAAAGCCTAAGGCTAGATCCTAAGTACTAAAGAGAGGATAAAAAGACCTCATCAAAAATGAGGTTAACAAATGGACCCCCAATAGGTGTGGTGTGCTAACCAAGCACACCGCGCATACTGGTGTTGACCGAAGAGATCAAAAAAACCAACACAGATGTCCAAGTGATAAACTTAGGACGAGTAGAAGAATTTCCGCTGGGGAGTACCAAGTATATTTCCAAGACTGGAGATTCCTGAACTCTCGCTGGGGAAAAGAGAAGGAGGTGAATTCCAGATCATAAGATCTGGGGAAATCAATTTAGATTTCAGTTTACTTTTAAATTTCAAGTTTCAATGTGTGAGTTTGGATTTTGATTTGAAGTTTAATTTAAAATCAATTTAAGGAAATTATGAATTTGAAATTTGGATTTGAAATGAGAATTGAAACCTGGGTTTCAACCTCGGGATTGCACAGAGAACTGGAATTTAGGTACCAGCCTCGGAGTGAGAATCAGAGTTTAAGTATTGATTGAAAAGGATGAGAATCAGAATTTGGTATTCATCTCAAAATGAGAGTCGGAATTTAGGTACCGACCTCACAAAGGATGAGAATGAGAATTTAGGTACTGATCTCGAGAGTGTGAGATTTGAAATTTAAGTATCAAACCTGAAAGAGAATCGAAGTTTAGGTATCGTCTCCAAAAGAGAGTCGGAATTTAGTTACCGACCTCAAAGGAAGAGAACTAGAATTTAGGTACCAGTCTCGGAATTTAGAATTGAAATTTAGGTATCAATTCGAAAGAGAATCGAAATTTAGGTATCGATCTCAAAAAGAGAGTCGGAATTTAGGTACCGACCTCGAAGGAAGAGAACTGGAATTTAGGTACCAGTCTCGGAATTTAGAATTGAAATTTAGGTATCAATTCGAAAGAGAATCAAAATTTAGGTATCGATCTCGGATGAGTGTCGGCATTTAGGTACCGACCTTGAAGGAAGAGAACTGGAATTTAGGTACCCGTCTCGGAATTTAATGAGAAATGAAAACTGGTCCCAATCTCGAAGATTTATTGTATGAAGAGGGACCCAGACTCATGCCATCATTCGTTCATGGCTCCGTGTCTATAGAATTAGTCGATCCTCTAAGACACAGAAGAAAGAGAACTAAAAGGAGCTGGTAAGTGTACCAAGCTAAAAAAACTTGGCTTAACGACAAGTCGAAGAGACTATTCAAATTTCAAAAGAGTTTCAAACAGATTTTGATTGAGGGAAGAACTGAAAGGTTCGAATCAGAGGATTCAGATAGGAATTCAATTTGAGATTTAGATTCATTTTGTTTATCCTTTAACGATCCCATTTTTTATTTTTTTGTTGTTTATTTAATGTTCATGTGAATTTTGAAGTTCATTTTAATAATCAGATTTTTAGGAAAAATTCTCATTTATTTTCTTTTCTTTTTTGTTCTTCGTTCATAGTTCATTTAACTCTAATGGCGTTTCCCAGTCAATTTGCACAAAAAGAGGTGAGGGCAAAATATGACATAGTCATTTTCATTCCAACTTGCTGAAAGTACATCATACAACTTGATCTAGTCATGATGACATTTTCCTCAGAAATTTTATGTCTCATACAACCCATGTAAGTCCAAAACGGATTGTGTGAGATTCTTGTTGATCCATAAAAAAGCGTCTGTCAAAAAATCCATGTCTGAATAGTAAGAAACATGGGTAATAACATCACCTTCCAAGCCACCCTTGGCAGGAATGCCGCATAGATGTGCATTAGAGGTGTGCTATTTCCTTTGTAACTCACAGCTCGTAGGGTCGGAGACTCTCCAATTCTTGATCTGGTTGAAAGTGGTAAGGCATTTTTCTGTCGTCCATTCTTCTAAAAGTAACTGAGATCCGCTCCACAGGCACTTCTGAAATGCAACGCTTTACAATGTCTGCTTCGTTTCCTTTTAACACCAGGACGGAACCTACCGGTAGTGGTATCTCCACTGGCCCTCGGAACTCACCGGGGCCTGCAATCCGGAGGTCAGATCCGAACATGATGTTGCATTGGCTGAGGAATAACATCATGCAATAGGGTCTAACAAAGTCATGATGGTCTATATGTGGACGTATGCAGTCGCCTTCCTTGTAGATGTTCATAATGTAGCTGTTAGGTATGCAATCTGCAGGCAGTACCCTACATGTTATCATCCTTTTCACCATTCTCTTGATGACTCTTGGCATTGGATCCACCTCACTGCGACAGAGTATCCTTGATGGATTCTTTTTTCTGTCTATAGCAAAGTTGTAACAACATCCGCATTGGATTGTAACTCTCCCCTTCCATGGCATTCATCTTCGGGGTTCTGAATATGTCTTTTCTATCAGACGGCCAGCTCGACCCATTTTATGTAATTCAAGGATGCAATCTACAATTTGTTGTTACTCATAATCCGAGAAAACATCTGTATCTACCTCGACACCTTCCAAGATGTTGACCCTCTTATTTCCAATTCTTTCAAAGTATTCAAAGGTTTTCTTTTAAACTAGTTGCATTTTCTCCAGCTCGTATTCTGGGATTATCTGAAGTCCTTGGTGTCTAGTAACATACTGTGGGATGTATGGCTCAACCACAGCACGTTCTTTTGCATGTCTCGGCTCCTCGGGGATAATCTCTGTAGGGACATCCTCCGGGGTTGCTTTAGCAACAAGACTCTTCAGATCCGGTACATTTGCTCGGCGTTGAGGTACCGACTCTATTTCTGCTTTCCTTAGTATTTCTTTTATCCGTTCCGACCTTCTTGAAATTGACTTTCTTCTTTCTGGTAACGGACAAACTGGTCTCCTTGGGACATTTGTATTAATAGTATCCACTGTCTGTTCATATTGATCTTTTGCCAACTTAGTTAGCTTTTTGTGAATGCGACGATTCTTATTTCTTCGCTGGTTAGCAGTGAGAGTAACTCTCCTTACCCCTTGAATTTCTGCGGGTGCGGTGCTGACAAGCATACCCTCTGCTGTGGCAACCACGGACTTAATTTTCCTATCTTCTCCAGTTGCATGCATGGCGTTTGCTTTTCTTTACTTATTGTTGGATTGGTGGCTCGGGCCACCCATTTTCTTCACTGTCTGGCTGTGAAGTTCTTCTAGATCAACTGGGATCCAATCATTTTCTTCGTATTGTAAGCCAGCTGGTGTGAAGTCTGAGTCAATCTCTATCTCTGCTCCATCGCTCACCCTCTTTTCATCAAGTGCTAGACTCACGCCATTTCTAAAGTTTAGAACCAACCACCCGTTCGACATTTCCCTGCGAAAAAACAAGGAATGGATCAGAGGTTGTACTAAGAATAAGAACAATAAGAAAAATACTTAAAAATTCTTATTCACTTTTTTTTAAAATTTAAAGGAAGTAGGAAGAGATGAGGAAATATCAGGAATGAACGGATTTAAGAGGAAATATTGACATTTTATTAATTTGATTTCCCATGTTTTCTTTTAAACATTTTTGTTGATAAGAGATTTTTTTTATCATCCATTTTATTTTGTTTTGGGTTCGGACCCAGTCACAAAGTGATTACTTCACCCGTGTTTCTAGGGATAAGATTCTATTTTAGAGGCTACCCTTTGAAATATCAGGTTGCGTAATACTTCTTTAAATACCGTCCATTGATTGGAAGCATGGGTCATTCTCGACGGCAATTCACCAGTTGATAGGAACCTCCCGAGTAGACTGCCTTGACCATGAACTGCCCTTCCCATGTTGGTTTAAATTTATTGCCTATCTTGCGATATGCAAGAATAGGTCTTCTAAGAACAAGAACTAAGTCACCGACTTTGAATGTCCTGAGATGGATCAGTTTATCATGGGCCTGGATCATCTTGGCTTGGTACAGTTCCAAATTCTGTTGAGCTGAAAGTTTTTTCCCTTCCAAGCTTTCCAATTCTTCTAGTCGTAGTCTGGCATTTTCTTCCATAGTGATCTTTTCTGCAACTGCAATTCGGAGTGACGGAAGCTGAACTTCCAGGAGCAAGACGGCCTCGGACCCATACACTAAAGCATAAGGCATAGACTGAGTAGGAGTCCTAAAAGTCATCCTGTAGGCCCATAAGGCTTCTAACAACTTCTCGTGCCAATTTCTCTTATTGTCATCCAAAGTTTTCCTTAAAATTTGAACGAGAGTTTTATTAAAAGCCTCGGCCAAGCCGTTTGCTCTTGCGTAGTAGATCGTTGAGTACCGCCAATCAATTCCGTGTCTTCTGACAAAATTGTTGATCATTGTACTCTTGAATGCTGACCCATTATCTGAAATGATTCTACTTGGTACCCCAAAATGGTAGACGACTTGGTTCTTAAAAAAGTGTAACACGTGGTGTGCCTTCACTTCTCTGAGTGGTATAGCTTCTGCCCATTTAGAAAAGTAGTCTGCAGCTACTAGAATGAAGTGATGTCCTCTTGAAGAAGGCGGTTCTATCAGACCCACAATATCTGTGCCCCAACACTCAAATGGCCATGACGCGATTGTCGGATGTAGCACTTTTGAAGGTTGGTGTAGAACCACTCCGTGCACTTGGCACTGGTGACAACTTTTGGCAATTTTTGTACAGTCGGTCATCATTGAGGGCCAGTAGTACCCTAGTCTTTTAATTTTCATTTCTATTTTCAGACCCGACTGATGAGCGCCACAAAGTCCTGAATCTACTTCTTTAACAATTTCACGAGCCTCGGACCCGCTCAGGCATCTTAGCCACATCTGATCAAAAGACCATCTGTATAATGTATTGTTTATTAATGCGTAACACAGAGTTCTTTTCTTGATATGATGGGCTAATGACTTATCGTCTGGTAAGTTTCCTATTTGCAAGTAGTCTATTAATGGCTGCCGCCAATCTTCTGTATTTTCTGTCATTGCTGCAATTGTTTCTCATCCCTTTTCTGTTGATTTGTGTATTGTATCCATGTCGAGCTGTGATAGGACCTGTCGTCCTTGAACTGACACTTCAACTGACTCATCCTGCAAGCAAGTAAATTCCTTTTCAAGGCGGGCTAACGCATCTGAAAGAGCATTTTCTTTCCTGGGAATCTTGTAGATTGTTACGTTTGGAATTTGTTCCAACAATTTCATGGCGTACTGAAAGTACTGCTCGAGTCTTGGCTTTAAAATTTTGTACTATCCTGCGACCTGTTAAATGATCAACTGAGAATCTCCGTAGATGTTGATGTCCGTGATTCCCATCTGAATGGTTAATTCCAATCCGGTTATAAGGGCCTCATATTTTGCCTCGTTGTTGGTACACGGCTATGTTAAGTGGTAGGAGTATTTTAACATCCCCCGCTCCGATGTTATAAAGATTAGTCTGATTCCTGCCTTATCGGGTACTATCATTTGCAATTCTTTGTTCTTTTGTGCTGAGGATGCTCCGTCGAAGTATAGTTCCCAACGTCGATCATCAGGGTCTTCTAGGCTCATTATCTGCTCATCAAGCAAATCGTCATCGAGAGGCGAATCTGTCGGTAAAGGGTGTGCTGCAAGGAATTCAGCTAGGACTTGTCCCTTTACGGCGCGAAGTGGAACGAAAGTTATATCGAATTGCAATAGTATCATTGACCACCTGGCAAGTCTGCCAGAAAGCGTTGGTCGGGTCATCAAGTATTGCAACAGATTAACTCTTGAAATAAAGTTGACTTGATGAGAAAGCATGTAATGCCTGAGCTTTTGAGCAGTGAAGATCAGGGCCAAACAATGTTTCTCAATCGGAGGATACTTTACTTCCGTCGAGATTAGACGACAGCTTAAGTAGTAGAGAGCATTTTCTTTTCCCTCATCCTTGACCTGGGCTAGCAGGGCTCCAAGGGAATCGTCTAAAGCCGCGGTATAAAGTATCAACGGTCTACCTGAGACTGGGGCTGCTAAGACAGGAGGTGTCATTAAATATTGCTTAACGTCTTTGAAAGCCCGCTGGCATTTCTCATCCCAAATGAATTTGGCGTCCTTTTTAACTAATGCCGAGAAGGGCTGACACCTACCTGACAAGTTTGAGATAAAGCGTCGAAGATATGCGAGCATCTCATGAAAGGATCGTAGTTGTTTCAAAGTTTTCGGAGGAGGCATTTCTAAAATAGCTTTAATTTTTTTCGGATTGATTTCAATCCTGCGATGTCGGACAACAAATCCTAAGAATTTCCCTGAGGTGACGCCGAAGGTGCATTTTAAGGGATTCATCTTAAGGTTGTATTGTCTTAGTCGCTCGAAAATAATTCTCAAATCATTCAGGTGATCTTCTTTCAATTTGCTTTTGATGACCACATCATCCACATAGCACTCAACTTGGTTGTCAATGAGATCATCAAAAATCTTTGTCATCGCTCTTTGGTATGTTGCTCCTGCGTTCTTTAGTCCGAATGGCATTACTGTGTAGCAATACACTCTGATCAGCGTTCTGAATGTCGTAAGCTTTTCGTCTTCTGGTGCCATCTTTATCTGATTGTATCCTGATGATCCATCCATGAAAGAGAATATTTCATGAGTTGAAGCAATGTCGATCATTAGTTCTGGGATTAGTAGTGGAAATTCATCCTTTGGACATGCTTTATTTAAATCTCTAAAATCTACGCAGATTCTAATCTGACCATTCTTCTTTCTGACTGGTACCACGTTAGCTAGCCAAGTAGGGTATTGTTCTTCACGGACAAATTTAGCGTCTATTAGCTTCTTAACTTTGACAATTACTTGTTGCTCAATTTTTAGACTCATTCTTCTGGGGGCTTGTCTGACTGGAACGGAAGTAAGATTCACTCCTAATTTATGAACTGCGACCTCTGGAGCTAATCCTGGTATTTCATCGTAACTCCAAGCAAAACACTCCTTGAATTCCATTAATAGCTTGATTATGTTTTTGGAGTCTTCTATATTAAGGAGATAACAAAGGTAGGCCTAGGCTCTTCTTTAGTACCTAAGTTAACTTCCGTTAACTCGTCTATTATAGATTTGATTTCTTCTTCGAATTCTGTTGGAGCATTGCCGATTGGTAGATCTTCAAGATCTTATGAGGCTTCCAAGCAGTCTTTATTAGGTTCGCTAGTGACAACAAAGCAAAATCCCGTATCGTCAACTGATCCTACTGTGCCGAATCCGAGACCGTGTTTTTAATTGGGAGGCCGACCGGCATTATTCCATAATTTTTCAAAGTGTTGTGATCGGCCTTTTGTCCATTGTAAAGGTAAGACACCACGTTGGATTAAATTTTGAACACAGGGAGAGTACCACTCAAAAGGTAATTCCATTAATTCAGATGAAGTAACATCTTCAAATTGTACATCTTTTTCAGTATTGGAAGAAGAAGCACCACGGTAAAACTTGATTGGTTTAGTACCACCACCATGTACTTCCTTGACCACAATACCCTCGATCTTATTAGAATGGATCGGGGTCAGGGTCATAGTATGTACATAATGGTTAATCTTCTCATACATTGATTTGTATTCTTCATTCCTTTCATCTTCGAGAGAGATCTTGAACTATGGTTTCTTCTGATTTATTGTCGCTTCTTCTTTCTCAATTTCTTCTTCTTCTTCGGAAGTGTTTTCCCAATCAACATCGATGACCGGTTTCTTCTATCCAACTATGTTGACCTCATTTTTGATGAGGTCTTCCCTTCTTCTTTTTAGTGTTTAGGATCTAGCCTTAGGCTTTTCCTTTGACTATCTTAGAGGACTAGAATTGGGACCCGCCTTTTAGAAATTCAAACCACTTCTAAACTCCCTGCAAACTCCACAAACTTAACTATAGACCCCTAATCACCTAGAGGGTTGAAATCAAATGTAGAAGTTTAAAGGATGAGTTCCTATAGGACTCTTTGGCCTTAGGACCGCCTCGGTGGCTTGGTCCAGTGAAGGGGCCGACTTACACATACACTTACATACACACTACACTTACACACTACATTTCCACACACTTCCTAAAACCACACCCATACCCAACTTGACCTCCCGACTCATATAGGTGATCCACATGGATGGTCCTTAACCCCTAAGCCCTTGGCTAAGAGGGTTAGGAACAACATAGTGAATGCCTCAAATGAATCCTTTCATGGCTCATATGGGCTTGAAATGGCTTCATGGCTCAACCAAAATGATTTATTTCCACCTAGATTCACCCAATCTTTAATTTCCCAAATTTTCAGTTTTTGACCCCCGGGACCCTACACCTACTAAACCAACCCAAAACCCTTGAAATTACCCAAATTTTTGCAAAATTTCCAAATTACCCAAAATTGTCCAAAATCACTCTCAAACATCTCCACATCACTCAAATTGATCATCCATACCCAAAAATACCAAAAATTCCAAAAATACCTCCCAATACCCTCCAAATACCCAAAATACCCTTCTTGGCCTTAAAATCCAAAAATTCAGAAAATTCCCAAAAAATTCCAGAAAATCCTAAATATTCCCAATTTCATTTTGTCCAACTACACCATGGGCCAATTTTGTCAATTTACCCTACTTTTGTCAAAACCCCCAATTTCACCCATTTTAACCCAAAGTGAACCCAATGTCAAACCAAACCTATCCAATTGACCCAAATTCTGGTCCAATTCAATTCTAAACTTCAATTCAACACTCCCAATACCAATATAAACCAAATCCAAGTCCAATTTGATTGACATTTGGATCCAATCTCACTTTTGGCCTTAAAGCCCAATTTAGACCCATGACCCAAACTTAACCCAAACTCACCCAATTCAACTCCAATTAACCTCAAATCTTTTCTAAATCTTCCTTAACATTCCCATAAACAAAACCCTAACATGATTTGCCCAAAATTTGAACCCAAACCCCACTCAAACTCAACCCAAGGTTAAAAGGCCCATTTTTGACCTAAGCCCAAACCTAACCCAAATTCAACCCAATTCAAATCCAAATCACCCCCAATTTGTTTCAAATCACTCATGACACATCCATGAGCTAAACCCAACAATTATTTGGCCCAACCTCTTTACAAAATTCCCATCCATAAATTCATTTTTAAACTTAAGGGCCCATTCCTTAAACCATTTTAAAAGCCCACTTCCACCAAATCCAAAACCCCAAAAATTCTTCCAAAGCCCATATGACATTTCCCCTCATCATACTTTCAATTAAAATCATCCCTAAGTCCTAAACCAATGATCAAATATTTCTAAATGAGGCTTCATCCAAATTTCCACCAAATTATCCAAAATCCTTAAAATCCTTTTTTATGAAATTGACCAAACTTTTTGCCAAGCCAAAGGTGAGCCATGAAGCCATGTATGAGCCACATGTGAGCCATGAGAGCTTTGGACACTCCACCATGCCATATTGGGTAAGAAGAGGGGGGGCTTTCCTTAATCCCTAAAGCTCATTAGCCTTAATCATGTTTCACCTAAACTTAAATTTAATCCAAATATATTTGGATGGAGACTTCTCCATGCCAAACCAACTGATCCCTTTGATCCCCCACAGCATCCAAAGCCACCTTGGGTGGTGCACCTAGCCCAAATGGGTGGGTTGACCCATTTAAGTCCAAAACTAGCCATGCCCCATTCTACTTTGGATCAAAGCCTTTACACATGTCCATGGCCAATTGATTGCACAAACCTCCAGCCCTGACCCACCTGACCAAGATGGTGACCATTGCCTGGCCGGCCGGCCACCATGCCGCCGGAAAACACCATGGCCGAGAGCTCACATGTGAGCCAACATTGAAATTCTCACTTGCTGAGCTGCCCCATGCCTAGTGGTCACCATAGCTGTTCTTCTCCTCACCAGAGCAGCAGATCCCAAGCCCTAACTCCCCCTGGGAGGCCCCCCAGCCAGCTCTATTTAAACTCCACCCCTCTCGGCCATGAGGAAGAGAGAAGCATAAACCATGCCAAAACTCTGCCAAAATTGTTCCAGACCCTCTTCCACCCTTAGAGCACTTGATCCCCAGTGAAATTCCCCTGCCATTTCTCCTCTGAAAGCTCAATTTCAGAGTTGAAATTCCACCCAAAACCAGGACACTTCTCCACAGTGAGCCAATTCCCAAATTGATTGGCTCTACACCTTCACCAGACCAAGAGAAGGTATCCACCATCAAAAGCCCCATCTCCAGACCACCCAGTTGCTCCAGCCTCCAAGCTTTGTGATCGGGCTTGGTAGAAATCATATCCAGACAATTCGCCAGACCAGGAGACTTCATCTGGAGCTTGCTGGGACCCAATCGAAGGTGCAACAACTCTCAGATTGAAGCCACACTTCTCTGAGCCAAGGTATGAGCTAACTCTCCATCCCGAGCTTCTGAAGATTCTCCATTTCAAATGCCTTAGTTTCAATGCATGTTAGCCGTATAGATGTGTTCGTCTCTTCAAGACGAATCCATAGAGCATAAGAACATGAAAATCCATTGAGAATCGAGTGAGATCTTAGGGATTTAGTGTGGACGGCTCTCGGGTGAGAACACTTGGGGACGATGAACGGATGTCGTCCGTTCAATACACGTGCGGACGGACGGCTCAGATGGCGTCGGACCAGGAGACGGTATGAGAACCGCGGGGCCCGGGCTGCTGACTCAAGTGGCGGCGTCGAATGGGAGCGCGCCGCGTGGCCTTTCGGAGCTGCCGAGGATGCGTTGGCGCCGACTCGGATAAGTAGAAAATTAGGGATTTTTTTGATTTATTTAATTCCCTAAACTTCAAAAATTCATATCTCTCGTGTAGAAAAATCAGAAAAATAAAATAAAAATACCCTCTTGCTCGGTGAAGAGAGGAGAATAATGTGGAAAAGAAATCACTTAATTTCATCAAATATTTTATTTTTTATGATTTATTCACTCTCGCATTGTTTTAATTCTCCATGCATGCATAAAATTCACCATGGCATGAGACCATAGGGCTTTTGAAGCCTCTGAATTTGGGAACATTCCCTGAATTTTCCAAAGTCGAGGCCATCCCTATGAAGAGTTCTTGATTTTTCAAGTTCGAGTCACTGTTTTGAGTATTTTAATTCCAGTAAATAGCATGTTGTGAAATAAATTCTAGGAAAATTTGGTGATGTTCCTTATGACCAGAGAACCCTAGGAAAAATAGGTTTTGACTTAGTTCATTTAAAACAACCCTAATTGGCTTAAACACCCAAAATAGGTCTTTAATTAATTAGAATTAACCAGGCATCAAATTGACTTGAAATCAATTCTCCACTGACCTTTAGGATCAAGGAACCCACCATAAAAATTTGAGGTCAATTGGACTTGGTTAGCCCTACTAATTGGGTTGATTAAGTCACTTAGCCATTTTAAACTTTAAAAATTCATAACGTTTAAAATACTTTTTAAAAATTCACCAAATTGGTTTTGGAGCCTCTCTGATATCAGGAGAATCTAAAAAAATCTAAATTTCAATTTTCTAAAAAAGTTGATTTTTAATAATATTTTAATATTTTTAATAATTAAAAAATAATAAAAATCACAAAAATAATAAAATTCACCAAAATGTCACATTTTGAATTTTAATCACTTAGGAACAAATCCCACATTTTTCTTAGGTCTATTTAGTGAGATATTGAATTTTAAAGCCCTAGGGTAATTTTAAAATTAAAAAAATATATTTTCTAGCATTTTCACTAAAATAATTATAATAAATCATAGAAAAATCAGAAAATTGCAAAATTTGCTTCACTGGTTTCCTTGATATCAGAGAGATTTTTGAAAAATATAAAACCCATTTTTCAACAATTATTTTATTTTTAAATTAATTAACACTCCAAAACTCAAAATAATTATAATAAAAATAATATAATTCAAAAAATTACTAAAATTGGTCCAAGTGCTTCTCTGGTCATTAGGAATGTCCCCTAATTTTCTTAAGGACAGAAACTTTCCCTTGGTCATGTTATTAAATTTTCCTTGAAAATCTCTATTTTCCACCAAAAATAATTATATAAATAAATTAAATACAGAAAAATCACATTTTCTCCTCTCATGTCTTTATTGACATATGAGTGAAGTCACATAAAAATTTCAAGTTCATTTGGGTTCAATTTAGTGAGTTATGAAATTATTAAGCTTAAAGGGTAAAATGGTAATTAAAATCTTTAATCCTTAATTAAAACTTTAGGTTTAATAAAAAAATCAACAAGTAAAATATTTGATCTTAATCTGGTTTGGATGATTGAAATTTAAATAATTAAAGGGTAGAAACCCATTAAATAATTTTAAAATGATTAAGCTTTAATTAAATAATAGATTAAATTTAGAGGAATAATAAATTGGAATTATTAAAATAAGGGATATTTATTAGGAAGAGATTTATTCTTTAATTTAAAAATCCCTAAACTAATTATATCATTAATACTCAATTTTTAATTAAAATGATAACTCAAATTTAAAATATTAAAAGACTTAATTAAATTATTAAACTCTTTTGAAATTTCAATTAAAATTAAAAATAAAGTAAATTAAAGATAAATTAAAATTAAATTAAATTAAATTAAATTAAATTAAAATTAAATTAAATTAAAATTAAATTAAATTAAATTAAAACAAATTAAATCAAATTAAACAATCAAATTAAATTAAATTAAATTAAATTAAATTAAATTAAATTAAATAATTAAATTAAATTAAATTAAATTAAATTAAAAAAAATTAAATCAAATTAAATTAAATTAAATTAAATTAAATAAATTAAATTAAATTAAATAATTAAATTAAATTAAATTAAATTAAATCAAATTAAATTAAAATTAAATCAAATCAAATTAATTAAACACCAAATCAAATTAAATTGAACTATGTTAAACTAAATTAAAACTCAATTAAATTAAGTTGAATTAAATATAACATCACCTAAGACATAAAGAATTCAAAATAAATGTAAAGCAACTTGAACACTATTCTAAATTTAAACCCTTTAACTTAAATCAAATCATTTGAATACTAATTTACCCTTGAAATCTTTGATTATTATAACTCCTAAATGGAACATCAAATGAAGTGTTACCTCACTCATAGGATATTCAAATGTCCTAGTTCATCGAGCAAGTTAACAAAACTTGAAAACCTCGGACGATCGATTCATTTATATAATTAAATTCATTTGGACTTAAAACAATCCTGGAAATATTAAAAAGATGTTTAAGATTCTTCTTAAGCACTTCCTCAATATGATAGGATATTTATAAGAACAATTCGACTTAATTGTCCTTTGATGAAGAAAATCGTCGTCAAACAAAAACACAAAGAACCTAGACGTCATAGGAGTTGACTAGCGATAGGATTAGGAATTTGGTAGAAAACCATAACCTTTCCCCTAGCTTTACCTAGGAACTTGCTTAAATATTCTAATTGTGTTTTAAGTGCAGCTTGGGATGACGGGAAGACCCTCCAGGTACGCTTTTATTTTATTGCAATTTACTTTCTTGCAATTTACTTTCTTGTAATTTACTTTATTGCAAATGCATTTTACTTTTCTTGCATGATAAAACAACTGTTGCAAGAAAAGCCACACCTTTAGGATAGTCCCTAAAACTGAAACCAAAACTAAGTTAAAAGTCATTGCAAGATAAAATTTACCGCCACAACATTTCAAAATATAAAACAACTCAAAATTTAATCACAAACAGAACACAAAACTATACTTGCAACTAAATTAAAACGTCCTGTTGGATGATCGGGAATACCTCGGATGATGTAACCTACGTGTTGCTAACGGGATTTCCCACGGTCTAAATGAAAGTGTGGAACTCATTCAGTTGAGTTTAGCAAATTCATCCGGACTAAGTGAATCCGATAAAAATAATGATGCCGGAAGGATGGAACCGTGGGATCTTAACCGGTGTCGTTATAATCAACTTTAAGATTTGTTTTAATCAAAATACAAAACACTCGGAAATTAAGACTTCTCTAAACCAAAACACTTTTCTCATCTCCTGATTTATGATTTCTAAAACTAAACCTCTGCAACAACAAGGAGCTTGGAGCATGGTGGGCAGCACGGCCATCGTCGTCAGCAAGACTTGAACCTACTTCAGCAAAACCTTCTTAGAATTAAACAACAAAGCCATAGGACTTCGAGGTAGCTTGCCTAGTGCAACATAAATCTTCAACCTCTTCGTTAGGCATTTGCATTGCAAATTAAGCCCTAACCGGTCTTAGGATTCTGAGGTAGTCGTCCGATACGACAATAAACCCTCACATCTTCTAAAGTTATTTGTTTGATTTTATCATACAAATATAAGCCCTAATTAATTAAAATTAGCGAGATTGAAATACTAAATAAACATTAGGACTTTCCTAAATTCAAGCCAAACAATAGGATAGTCGGGAAATTACCGAAGTTCACTTCGAATCAGTGATTTCTCCTACCTTTCTTCCTTTGGATTCACAAAACAAAATGTTCCAAAATTTGATCCATTCCCTATTGAAATTCCAAAATTCAATCTTTGAAAACTTTAAACTTTGAAATTCTTGAGAGCAGAATTATTGGTTATTATCGAGAGTTTTCTTAGGTGATTCCCGTCACTTAAGATGTAATTAACTATAGGGGCTTGCCCTTATAGGGAATTTTAAAGAACCCACGTAATATAAACCCTGCTTAATTCGTTTATATTAAGCAGGGGAATTTGTCGGCTTATAAAATTGGTTCGCTGACCAAACGGATGTCACAAAACTTCTAGTTTATTTGATCGAGCCCCACCCTCAAGCAATGTATCTATCCTTAGGGATAGATACACGGTTTGTGGTGCGGTGCTCGTTTATATAAACTATTTGGGATGTGAGATCGGTTTAATCTCATATCTTAAAACTTTCAAGTTTAAAATTATTTTCAAAGTCAAATACTACTTTCTAAATTATATATATATTTAAATCAAATTTAAAATTTAAATTCGCCGACAACTTCTGTTAGGCGCCCCCTTTTCAAAATATCTCACAACCTAAAAATAGTGCCGACAAACTATTCCAACATTTCTTCCACGTTCTCGTCCCCGGCCTCGACCTCGGGTGCAAGTTCTGGAAAAATCTTCACCATCTCGTCGTAAGGGAGTGGTGAGTAACTGTTGTACTAGAACTTCAGGTTCTTAATCGTCTCGAATCTCTTTGCTTCATTTGGTATGGTATTTCTGGAAAAGATTGTTTTCTTTGGAGGCGCGTAATAGGCCGCATCTTCATGAATTTCAATCTCGTGTACGGAGAATGGTTGCAAGTCACCTTTGATATACTGTTCCCCTCCTTCGTAATACTTTATGCACTGATGCAGAGACGACAGTTCCATCTGGTTTTCATGGATCCATGGCCGACCCAGTAGAGCGTTGAACGATGTCTTAGAATCAATTATGTGGAATTTTGCGGTTGTCTTTGCTAAATCACCGGTCTTCATTAGTGGTGTTATTGATCCAAGAGCTCTTTCTCCTTTTTGATTGAAGCCTCTTAATAGCATCTTGTCTGCTTCAAGCTCGCGAGCATCAATTTCCAAATATGCTAGCATCCGACGATTCATTATGTTGATCGATGCTCTCGGATCAACCAACACTCTCGAGAGCGTAAACTTTCCAATAGTGACTGAAATGTATCATGGTCAGTTGTGATATGCTGTTCCCAGTAATAGATCATTGTCCGTGAAGGTAACACCTCACTGTTCTCTTAACGAGCGAACCTCATCGAAGAAATTATCGGTCATTTCGGCTAAACAAATCTCTGGATCAAGTAAAGCCATGATCAGAGCCTCTCTCATCTCCTTTGACAGGATCAGAGCGTCGTATATGCTTAGTTTGGCTGGTAGCTTCCTAAGATGGGCTAGCACGTTGTAGTCTACTTTATTACAATATTCCTTGGTTTCTTCCCGAATGGGCAGTTGCTCTGCTGGGGTTGGCTCTTCCTGAGCAACCACCTGCTTTCCTTTATCCTTTGGACCCATTCTCGGGGTTAGAACTTTTCCACTTCTTAAATTTACTTCAGTTATTTCTTCGGAATTTGGTGTTTCCTTTTGAATTGCAGCAACTGGCTCTTCTGAAGTCGCTTCGGTGTCTGATGGTTCTAATCCTATCGTGATCGGAGCCCCTCGGAATTCACAAATGGACTCGTTGCTTGTCGAGCTTTCGTAGCCTCCTTTGTAAACATCTTCTTCGTCGTGGTCGTCGAGGTTGTGTATGATTTGAGAATCATTATTTGCATTGGAATCAAGATCCAGATTAAGCCGGTTGTCACTAGTTACATAATCGTTAGAAACAGTCAAAACGTAGCTAACTCCATAACCCTTATCATTATAAGATCCCGCCGGGGCGAGCAGATAATCATACAGAGTCAGGAGTTAGAGGGATTTCTCCCCCGAATCAGAAATAACCATCCTAGGATAAGCAGCCTCTAGTCTACCCTTCGGAGCCTTGGTCTTCTTTTCTTCCATGATCTTCTCCTCCTTCTGGGGTGCTTCTTCAATCGCAAGTGATATTGCCGGCTCGACAGGTTTCAAACTTTGAGCTGAAGCGTGTACCGAAGTGGTTTGGATGAGATCCAAAATTTTCTTTGATGACTTCGTCCAGACGGTACTCCATCCATCATCGTTCGTGTAAGGGTTTATCGGAACAATGGGATCCGTTGAAATAACATTGACGGAACCTCCTTTCTGGGGTTCCTTCATGTATTCCTTTGGGATCATTATGTTCCCTTTCCGGAGATTGTCATCAAGCCAACTCTTGAAAGTGACACAATCCTCTATCTTATGTCTGAGCATCTAGTGGTAAGTGTAATCGTTCGGATGATCTTTCTTATTGACTTCCTCCGGCCTCTTGGGCTCTGGCAGCTGAAAATCTGGTGTTCTCTCTAAGCTGCGGAACATCTTTGGTACTTCTTCAGTTTTGAATGGATATACTTTATTTAGGAGTTCTCTTAAGGTACGTGATGAACGGGGCGGTTGTTCAAAATGCTGAGGTGACTGATAGCTCGGACGACGTTGCTGATAGCCTTATTGAGGTTGCTGATAAGTCCGTTGTGATGGTTGATAACAAGGTTGTGGCCACTCTGACTGTATCTGAACCGGCTGCTTGCTCCTATCTACTGTCGCGATGATTCCAGAATTTTTTTCAAATGTTTTCACAGGCTTCTGCTTATTTTTCTTGTCTACGAAACTTAACTGCTTTGCCTCTTCTTATAAGCTCCTTGCCTTGCTAAGCAACTTCTCGAAAGTCTTGATTGTAAATCCTTTAAGGAGAAGTGTTATCGAGCCATGGATACATTTAAGTAGGATGTCGACTGCATGTTTTTCTTGATGCTGTGGTTCACACTTCATGCTTAAGTTTCTCCATCAAAGTATGTAATCCACTAAAGTCTCGTTCGACTTTGGTTGCTCCACCACTAGATCACCGATAGTGATGTGGTGCTGAGCCCCGACAAATCGTTTAACTAAGAGATTCTCTAGTTCTGAAATGGTCTTTACTGAACAGTTCCACAATTCTGCGTACCAGTCGAAGGCAATCCCTGATAAACTGCTAACGAACTATCGGAAGAGTAAAGCGTCACTCCCACCTGCATTGCAGCAACTAGCACGAAAATGTGCAACATGTTGCCGGGGGTTTTTTGTTCCATCAAAAGTCTTAAATAGAGGTGGTACGAAGCCTTTTGGGTATTGGACCGCATCGAACTCTTCTGGGTAAGGTCTACCCGTCTGAATAGATGCTCCGCTCTTGGATTGTGCTAGGGCCTCTCGCACCTGCTGTTCTACCATGCTCTTAATGTCCTTTTCTAGAATCATGCTTTGTGCAGGATCTTTCTTTGGTTGTTTGTCTCCGTTGACAGATGTGATTTCTTTTCCTCCATCTGCAATATGGATAATTTCTGGGGGTGTCTCTTTCTGAGGTTGTACCTGAATCCGGAGAGTGGCTAAGGCGGCGGCCATCTCTTCCATCCTCTTTGCCATTTGGGAAATTGTGTCATCTCTTTCCCGTATCTGTGCTCTTAACACCTCTGGTTCATCTCTTTCCGCAGCTGCCGGAGCACCTTGTGAAGCCGACGATGCTCGTGTCTCAACCATGTTGATCTCGGCATACTCCTCATCCATGAACACGGATGAGTCAATTTCATCTCCTAATTCTTCTTCTCTTTCTTTTGCTAACTGTCGGATATCGGTTCTTAACTTGTACATGGTATCCTCTAGTTGCCCTTTTCGCACGGTCTCGCAGTTGTCTCGTGACGCTTGTTGAACTTCCTTCCCGGGAGTCTTCTTTATTGCAGTAGCACTTTCTTCTGATTCAAGTCTTCTGACGAGACTTTTCTTCTCAGGGCATTGTTTTGGTCTTAACTTGGCAGTAGTAGGTCGCCATACCATCCTTCTTGTAGTCGGAAGCATAGGACCGGATGATCTGTCGGCTATATGCTGGAAGGTGGTATCCTCCCTAATTTATAGACCAGATAAAACAACGGGTGGACTGGCTTTTATCTTCTTCTTTGGTTTCTCAATGGTAGCACTAGGCTCTATTCGCGGTCTGAGGCGGGATTTAGCTGGCACCCATTCTATCCTTCTTAAGATTTCTGACACAGGGCATCATTCTTTCTTTGCCAATCATTCTATTACAGCTTGCAGCCGAGTCAATAGAGTAGTCTTATCCCTTTTCCTTTTGTAATTGTTGTAGTACGCAGGTCGGGGTAATGCAACGGCGATCCTACGGACATTCTCTTCATCTAATGCGGCAGAGAGAGGGTGAAACCTGCTCCCTTCCAACAGAGGTATATACTCAGGCAGTTCTTCTCTTTCCTCAGGAATTTCTTCTTGAAAAGAAACTTTAGCAGCTCTGGCTTTCTTGGCAATCTTTCTGCTTCTATTTCTCCTTTGAGTTTGAGTTAGGGGTGCAATTCTTGAACTGGACACAATCTCAAAAACAGATGGTATTGTAGCAAAATCTGTACCCTCCACGGTGACACGCTCATCACAAACTTGGATTTCCTTCCCCTTCAGTTTGGCGGAAGTCGGGGTAGGTGCAGAGATGACTAGACCGGTGGGGGTAGAGACGACAGTCCTCCTATGAACGAGTAGTACTCTTCTCGACTGGAATCCTTTGCAGGGGAGGGAATTCTTGAGTCGATTTCAGATTGAACTCAATCACGGGCTCTTCAGTTTCTGACACTTTGTCCATTAATGTGAAGAGAGTGACATCAACAAACTTGATATCTGTGTTGACGAACCCTTGTCCGAAACGGATGATCCCATTGTTGGGCGGCTCATCCTTGTAAACGGCAAAGTCCATTCCATTGGTGAAGGAGAAGATTAGCTTTGGGGCAGTCATTTTCTGCAAGGCAGATTCCGAATGTCAGTCCCGAATTATGCTTCTTTTCGTTGTAAAGTTTAGGATGAAAAAGAAAGAGTCCGAACAAATTTTCCTTTATCTTACAGTATTCGTGATTTTTAAACGAGCTTTTTTATTTGGAGGTTCGTTTTTTAGAAACAAAACGATTAAAGGAAAAAGGGTTGTAGAAAAGGTAAAGGGCCCGATTTAGAATTGGAAAGGAAGAGAAAGTGTTATGCAAGACTTCTCGACTTGAGGGACCGCTCCTAAACTAATACCTATTGGGGGTTCACCTCACCTCAGAAAAGAGGTAAAAGGATTTCAGAACCTCTCTGTTTAGAGGTGTCTAAACAGTGGCTCCTAAATCCGAGAGAGTTGACTATACCCGTTCAAGACAGAAATGAACGTGGTATTTCAACGTAAGAATAGTAGTTTGGTCCACTAGGGACATGGACTTGCTACTGATTTATGAAAGCAAAACCATCTGATCAAAATGGAGAGAAGAACTAGTTCCCAGCGGAGTCGCCAGAAGTTGTCTGCATATTTTTAGGTTTGTGTTGTATTTTGGAAAGGGGGTCGCTTACAGAAATTGTCGGCTAATTTTTTATTTAATTAAATAAATAATTTGAAAAGTAGTATTTGATTTTGAAAATAATTTTTAAATTTGAAGATTTTAAGATATGAAATTAAACCAATCTCACATCCAAAATAGTTTATATAAACGAGCATCGCACCACAAACCGTGTATCTACCCCAAAGAATAGACACACTGCTTGATGATGGGGCTCGATTAAATAAACTAGGAGATTTGTGACATCTGTTTGGTATGCGAACCAATTTTATAAGCCGACAAGTTCCCCTGCTTAACATAAAGAAATTAAACAGGGTTTATATTACCTGGGTTCTTAAAGTTCCCTATAAGGGCAAGCCCCTATAGTTAACTACATCTTAAATGATGAGAGTCATTTAAGAAAACTCTCGATAATGATTAGTGGTTTTGCTCTCAAGAATTTAAAATTTTAAGGTTTCAAAGGATTGAATTTTGGAAATTTCAATAGGGAATGGATCAAACTTAGAATAAATATTTTTAGGAGTTCAAAGGAAAAAAAGTAGGAGAAGCTGAGGATCCAAGAAGAATCTTACAACTTCCCAAACTATCCTATTGTTTGGCTTCAATTTGGGATTTTATTTAATGTTGCAATCCTGCCAATTTTATTTATTTAGGTCTTATATTTGTATGACCTAATCACACAAATAGCCTTGAAGATGTGAGGGTTTATGTCGTACCAAACGACTACCTCAGAGTCCTAAGACTGGTTAGGGCTTAATTTACATGACATGATCATGCAAATGCCTAATGAATAGTTGAGGACTTATGTTGCACTAGGCAAACTACCTCGAAATCCTATGGCTTTGTTATTTAATTCTAAGAAAGTTTTGCTGGAGTAGATCCGAGTTTTGCTGATGACGATAGCCGAGCTGCCCACCATGCTCCGAGCTCCTTGTTGTTGCAGAGGTTTCGTTTTAGAAGTCATAAATCAGGAGATGAGAGAAGTGTTTTGGTTTAGAGAGAATCTTAAAATCCAAGTGCTTTTTTTAATATTTTAATTAAAACAAATCTTAAAGTTAATTAAACATAACAGATTAAGATCCCACGGTTCCGTCATCCCGGCACTGTTATTTTCATCGAATTCAGTTAGTCCAGATGAATTTGATAAACTCAACTGAATGAGTTCCACACTTTCATTTAGACCTTGGGAAATCCCGTTAGCAACACGTAGGTTACATCATCCTAGTATCCCCGATCATTCTATGAGACGTTTTAATTTAGTTGTAGTTGTAGTTTTGTTGTTCTGTTTGTGATTAAATTTTGAGTTGTTTTATATTTTGGAATGTTGTGGCGGTGAATTTTATCTTGCAATGACTTTTAATTTAGTTTTGGTTTCAGTTCAGGGACTACCCTAAAGGTTTTGGTTTTCATGCAACAGTATTGTTTAACATGCAAGAAAAGTAAAGTACACTGCATGTAAGTAAATTGCAATAAATTAAATTGCAATAAAATAAAAGTGTACCTGGAGGGACTTCCCGTCATCCCAAGCTGCACTTAAAACACATGTTAATTCATTTAAATATTTCAACAGATACCTAGGTAAAGCTAAGGGAAGGGTTTTGATTGTCTACCAAATTCCTAATCTTATAACTAGTCATTTCCTATGACGTCTAGGTTGTCGGTTTGGTTTTAAGGATGATTTTCTTCATCGAAGAACAATTAAATTCTTTTGTTCTTCTAAAACACCCTGTCATATTGAGGAAGTGCTTAGGACGAATCCCAAACATCTTTTCAATATTTCTAGGATTGTTTTGAGTCCAAGTAAATTTAGTTGCACAGATGAATTAATTATCCAGGAGTTTAGTTAAACTTTGTTTCTTGCTCAGTGAACATAGGTATTTGATTACCTGATGAATGAAGTGACATTTCACTTAAAACTCTATTTAAAAGTTATAACAATTGAAGCCTTTAAGGGCAAGTTGGTTTATTGAGATTTTTAATCATTCTTAATTAAAAGTTTGAGTTAATCGTTTAAAGTGTTTTAATTTAATAATGAGGTTTTAATTAAAAATTTTGGGTTTGGAATAGTGTTCAAATTATTTTAGATTTAATTCTTAATGATTTCATATAGGTTTGTTGTTAAATGATTTTAATTCAATTTGATTTTAATTTAATTTTAATTTAATGTAAGTTTAATTTAATTTAATTTAATTTTTAATTTTAATTTAATTTAAATTTATTTAATTTTAATTAAATTTAATTTAATTTTATTTTATTTTAATTTAATTTAATTTTAATTTAATTTAATTTAATTATATTTAATTTAATTTTGATTTAATTTAATTTTGATTTAATTTAATTTAATTTAATTTTTGATTTAACTTAATTTAATTTTGATTTAATTTAATTTAAATTTATTAAAATTTAATTTCATTTTAATTTTAGTTTTAATTGTTAATTTTAATTATTAATTTGGATTATTATTTTAATTTTTAATTAAGAATTAATTATTGTTAAAGTGACTTATTTATGGATTTTTAAATAAAAGAATAAATATCCTATTAATAATATCCCTATTTTAATGATCCAAATTTAAATATATTCTTTTCAAAATTTAAATTATTTAATTAATTAAAGTTTCATTTTTGATATTTTCAAAATGTTTAGTGGGTTTCTACCCCTTAATTTTCCTAAGTTTTGATCATCCAAGAGAAAGTTAAAATCAAATATTTTACCCCCCCCCATTTTGATTAAACCTAAAGTTTTAATTAAGGGTTAAAATTTTTAATTACCTTTATGCCCTTTTAAACTTATTTATTTCATAACTCACAAAATTGAGCTCAAATGAATTTGAAATTTTTATGTCACCTCACTCACATGTCTATTAAGACATTAGAGGATAAAATGTTATTTTTCTGAATTTAATTTATTTATATAATTATTTTAGTAGAAAATAGGGTTTTTCAAAGAAAATTCAACACCATGACCAAGGAAAGGTTTCTATCCTTAAGAAAATTATGGGATGTTCCTAATGACTAGAGGACCACTTGGACAAATATTGGTGATTTTTTCAATTATATTTTATTTATTATAATTATTTTAAATTTTAGAGTATTAATTAATTATAAAATAAAATTAAAGTTGAAAAATAGATTTTATATTTTTCTTAAATTTCTCTGACCTCAAGGAGTTCATAGAAATAAATTTTATAATTTTCTGATTTTTCTTTGATTTATTGAAATTTTTTTAGTGAAAAAGGTTAAAAACTAATTTTTTAATATTAAAAATTACATTAAACCTTTAAAATTCAATATCTTACCCTAAGGACTAAGGGAAAATATTTGGTTTTTTCCTAAGTGATTAGGAATCAAAATGTGACATTTTTTATGATTTTTAATATTTTTATGATTTTTATTATTTTTTAATTATTAAAATATTAAAATAATATGAAAAATCAACTTTTATAGAAAATTCCAATTTTAATTTTTTAAACTCCCCCAATATCAGAGAAGACCCATAACCATTTTTATGAATTTTTGAAAAGTATTTTTAGAGTTATGAATTTTTAAAGTTCCATTTTGCTTGTGAGGCTTAATTAATCCATTTGATAGGGTTAATCAAGCCCAATTGATTTCAAATCTGACCCTAAAGAATAGTGGAGATTTGTTTTCAAATCAATTTGATGTGTGATTAACCTTAATTAAATCAAATTCAATTTTAGGGGTTTTGGCCAATTAAGGTTATTATTGATGAATTAACTCAAAATATATTTTTCCTAGGTTCCTCTAGTCCTAAGAAACACCATCAAATTTTCCTAGAATTTATTTTTCAACATGCTAATTATTGGAATTTAAATACCCAAAACAGTGGCATGAACTAGAAATATCAATAACTTTTCACAGAGATGACCTCTGACCTTGACAAATTCAGGGAATGTTCCCAAGATCAGAGGCTTCAAAAGCCCTATGGTCTCATGCCATGGTAAATTGTCTATGCAAGTGGAGAATCAAAACATTGGAAACAATAAATAAATTATTAAAAATAAAATATTCATCAAATTAATTTGATTTCTTTTTCACATTATTCTCCTCTATTCACTGAGTAAGAGGGTATTTTTATTTTATTTTTGTGATTTTTTTATGCAAGGATATGAATTTTTGAAATTCTAGTATTTAAATAAATAGAAAATAACCCTATTTTTTTACTTATCCATGCGGTGCCACGCAATCGTCGGCAGCTCCAAAAGGCCACGCGGCGCGTTCTGATTCGGCGCCGCCATCTGAGTCAGCGCTACTGGGCCCGCCATTGACGTACCATTGCACTGTCCGGCTTGATCTCGACCATCCGCTCGATATACGCGCGATCCAATGGCTTCTGGTCATCGTCTACGATTGGTGTGCACCCGTGACCGTCCACACTAAAACCCTAATAACTCACTTGATTCGCAACGGATTTTTGTGCTCTTATGCTCTATGGATTTGTCTTGAAGAGATGAACACATCCATATGGTAAACGTGCATTGAAATTGACTCAAACAAAATGGAGAATCTCCAAAAGCTCGGGAGGAAGAGTGAGTTCATACCTTTGCTCAGAGAAGTGAAACTTTAATCTGAGGGTTGTGTCACCTTCGATTGAGTCCAAGCAAGCTTCAGATGAAGTCTCTTGTTGTGGGGAAATGCCTAGGTATAAAAGTGACCAAGGCCGATCACAAAGCTTGGAGGCTGGAAGCAATGGCTATCCTGGTGAGGGGGCTTTTGCTGGGGAACATCTCCTCTTGGTCTGGTGAAGGTGTAGAGTCAATCAATTTCAGGATTGGCTCACTGTGGTGAAGTGTCCTGGTTTTTCGGTGGATTTTTGACTGAAAAATTGGGCTCTGTTAATGGGGATTAGGGCAAATGGACACTGGGGATCAATTGCTCTAGGTTGGGAGAAGGTCCTGGAGCAATTTTGGCAGAGTTTTGTTAAGTTTTTGTTCATTACCTCTTATGGCCGAGAGAAGGTGGTGTTTAAATAGGCATGGCTGGAGGGCCTCACAGGGGAAGTTAGGGCATGGGATCAGCTGCTCCTTGCAAGAGAAGAACAGCCACGGTGTTCAATTGGTTTGGGACAACTCAGCAAGGAAGAATTGAAAAGTTTGGCTCACATGGAGGTCTCGGCCATGGTGTTTTCTGGCGGCCTGGTGGGTGGTCGGCCAGGCATTGGTCATCATCTTGATCAGTGAGGTCAGGGCTGGGGTTTGGTGCAAGAAATTGGCTATTGCCATGTGTAAGGAGGTTTGATTAAAGTGGCATGGGGTAAGGGTCATTTTGGCTTGATTTTGGTCAACTCATGTATTTGGGTTTGGTGCACCCACCAAGGGACTGATTTGGGCTGAGGGAGGTCAGATGAGTCAGCTAGGAAAGGGTAGTGAAGTCATCATCCATAAATATTTGGATTAATCATGGATTAAGGTGAAGCATTAAAAGGGTTAAAACCTTTTTAAGGGGGTTTAAAAGAGGCTCCTCCTTTTGCAATTAATGGTATGATGATGTGTAAAGTGATTCCCATGGCTTCATGTGGCTTGTGCATGGCTTCAAAACTTGCTCATGGCTTGGGAATTGCTTGGCTTACTTGCATGAGAAAGGGATTTTGGGATTTTTGGCATTTAGGGGTGATTTGGCATGAAGCTTGATTTGGAATCATTTGATGATGAGATTGGAACTTAAGGAATGACTTTGATTAAATGGATGGCAAATGAAAATGTCATATGGGCTTTAGGATAGATTTTGGGCTCTTTGAAATGGTTTTAGATGAGCTTTTAAAGTGAATTAGGGAAGTGGGCTTTTGGATTTTAAAATGGGCTTTTGGGTGAAAATTTTGTGAATGACCATGTCAAATAAATGTTGCAATTGGTTTAGGGATTTTTCATGAATGGTTTGGAACCAATTTGCTGTGATTTGGAGTAGAATTGGGTTGAATTTGGGCTTTTTAGTTAAAGGGGCCAAAGTGGGCCAAATTGGGCTAACTTGGGTTAAGGTTGGGATAAATTTAGATTTGATGTAAAGTTAATGTTGAAAAATGTTCATGGGAGTGTCACAAAGAGTTTTCAACTTTAGTTGGGCTCTAATTTTGGGATTTGGGCCCATTTGGGTTAGGTTTGGGTTAGGCCAATTTCAGGGATTTTGGTTTTTGGTTATGTTTGGGTGGAGATTAGGATCAAATTTTGGGCAAATAAAGTTAGTGTTTTGTTTATGGGGGTGTTAGGAAGGTTTTAGAAAAGATTTGGGGCCAATTGGAGTTAAATTGGATGGGTTTGAGCTAGATTTAGGTCATGGGCAAAAATTGGGCCTTAAGCTTCAAATTGAAATTGGGATCAAATGTCAACCAAATTGGACTTTTATTTGGTCTAAATTGATATTAGGGATGTTGAATTAAAGTTTAAAATTGAATTGGATCAAAATTAAGGTCAATTGGACATTGAGTTCACTTAGGTTTAAAATGGGTCAAATTGGGGAGTTTGGTAAAAGTGGAGTAAATTGGCAAAATTAGCCCATTGTGTAGTTAAACAAAATGAAATTTGGAATATTTGGGATTTTTTGGAATTTTTTGGGAATTTTTGGATTTTTGGGCTAAGAAGGGCATTTTGGGTATTTTGAGGGTATTGGGGGGTACTTTTGGAATTTTTGGTATTTTTTGGATATGGATGATCAATTTGAGTGGGGGGAAATGTTTAGGATTGATTTGGAGTAATTTTGGGTAATTTAGGTGATTTTGTAAATTTTGGGTAGTTTCAAGGGCATTTGGTAGGTTTAGTAGGTGTAGGGCCCCGGGGGTCAAAAATTGAAATTTTGGAAAAATGAAGATTGGTCAAATTTGAGTAAAATGGAATCACTTTGGTTGAGCTATGAATCCATATTAAGCTCATAAGAGCCATGAGAGGACTCATTTGAGGTATTCACTATGTTGTTCCTAACCTTCTTAGCTAGGGGCTTAGGGGTTAAGGACCATCCATGTGAATTACCTACATGAGTCAGGAAGTCAAGTTGGGTGAGAGTGTGGTTTTGGACTTGGACTGTGTGTGAGATTGTAGTGTATGTGCAAGTCAACCCTCACTAGACCAGGCCACCCAGGGCATTCCTAAGGCCAAGAAGTCCTATAGGGAACTCATCCTTTAAACCTCCACATTTGATTTCAACCCTCTAGGTGATTAGGGGTCTACAATCAAGCTTGTGGGGTTTGCAGGGAGTCAAGAGGTGTTTGAAATTCTAAATGGTGGGTTCCACTTCTAGTCCTCTAAGATTAGTCACAGGAAAAGTCTAAGGCTAGATACTAAGTACTAAAGGGGAGAAAAAGACCTCATCAAAAATGAGGTCAACAGGCACCGGCGGCGTCAGTGGTAAAAAAATACACCAAACTTTGTTTGGCCCAAAATATTCCAATATCTCAATTCAATCTAATATTTATCAATTTTTAAAAGTATTTAGGAGCGATAAGGATTCCAAAATAACTATCTAAAAGCACAACTACAACAAACAAGCAAACACACCACAAAGATACATATGGGTTGCATCCCAAAGGAGTTTGGTTTAACTTTGTCAGCTCGACAAACCATTCAATTAATTGAGATGACTCAGTATTAAAACCTCGTTTAAGTAAGGTTTAAACCCATCAAAGTAAGGCTTTAACTAATGCCCATTAACCTTAAAAATCTTTCCATTATCAGGATCCTCAATATCAGTAGCTCCAAAATAATAAAATTTTACAACTGTAAAATGTTTCAACCATCTAGACTTGAGCTTTCTAAGAAATAATTTCAATCTTGTGTTGTATAACAAAACTTTCTGTCCATGTTCCAATTTCTTTTTCAATATCTTCCGATCATGCACAACTTCATTCTCTCTTTATAGATCTTGTCATTGTGATAAGATGCATTTCCAATTTCTTCTAATTTATTCAATTGCATAAATATCTTGTCTCCAGCATTTTTCAAATTAAAATTCAACTATTTTATCGCCCAATATGCTTTATGCTCCACTTGAACCAGTAAATGGAAAGTCTTACCAAACACTAGTCTATAAGCCCATAATGCAGTAACTAATCGAACAGACCAATCTAATTGTGATTATCCACAGTTTTCTCTTAAATTATTTTAATTTCACGATTAGACACTTCTGCTAAACCACTAGTCTGGGGATGATAAGCAGTAGAGATTCTATGAATAATATTATATTTCTCAATCAATCTCTTAATTTGTTTATTCCTAAAATGGGATCCACCATCAGCTATAATCACTCTCGGCATTCCATATCTCGCAAATATATTTTTTTTAAAAAAATTTTGAAACACTCCAAGCATCACATCTAAGTAAAGCAATAGCTTCAATCCATTTCGAGACATAATCAACTGCAAACAGTATATATAAATTCTCAAATGAAGGAGTAAATGGTCCCATAAAATCTAATCCCCATACATCAAAAATTTCAACTTCCAAATTATAATTTAGAGGTATTTCATTTCTTCTAGAGATATTACCTACTCTCTGATATCGATCACATGATTTAATATATTTGTATACATCCTTAAAAAGAGTAGGCCAATAAAATCCAGATTGTAAAATCTTAAAAGCAGCTTTATCAACACCGAAATGACCTCTGAATTCAGAATCATGACATCATTGAATAATTAAATTAGTTTCTTCCTGTGGCATACATCTCCTAATAATCAGATTCTTACACTATTTATAGATATGGCTCATCCCAAAAATAAAATCTTGCATCATATTTAAATTTCTTTTGTTGTTTCCTTGTTAAATCTGGTGGTATAATATCACTCACAATATAATTCACAATATCATCATACTAAGGCAAATTTCTTCCCATAATAGTATAAAGTTGTTCATCAGGGAAAGTTTCTGTAACTTTCTTCTCAAATTTAGATATTTTATCATATTATAATCTCTACAAATGATCAGCTATTTGATTATCAGATCCATTCCTGTCAACTATCATAAAATCAAATTCTTGCAGAAGAAGTATTCATCTAATCAGTCTAAGTTTGGCATCCTTATTTTTCATTAAATATTTGATAGCTGAATGGTCTGTATGCACAATACTTTTAGCTCCAATTTAATAAGGTCTTAACTTTTCAAAAGATAATATTATAGCCAATAACTCTCTTTCATTAGTGGTATAATTAATCCGAGATTCATTAAGAGTTTTATTAGCATAGTAAATGACGTTGAAAACTTTATCATGCTTCTGCCCCAATGCTACTCCTATCGCATAATCACTAGCATCACACATAAGCTCAAATGGTTTCTCCCCATTAGGTGAAACAATTATAGGTGCAGTGATTAATTTCTCTTTCAATAATTCAAAAGAACACAAAAATTCATCATTTAAATCAATTTTTCTATCATTTTCTTGAAGTCGGCACAAAGGTTCGGTAATTTTAGAAAAATCTTTAATATATCGCCTGTAAAATCCAGTCCTAAGAAACTCCTCACCTCTCTCATGGTAGTGGGTGGTGGCAATCTCTCAATCACTCAAATTTTAGCAGGGTTGACCTCCATACCAAATTCAGAAATTTTATGCCCAAGCACAATGCGTTCTGCAGCCATAAATTGACATTTCTCCCAATTCAGAACTAAATTTGTTTCCTCACAAAGCTCCAAAATTTTTGCTATGTTTTCCAAACAGATTTCAATTGAAGTTCCGAATATAGAGAAATCATCCTTGAAAACTTCTATTATATTATCTATCATACTGCTGAAGATAGACATCATACATCTATGAAACGTTGCAGGTGCATTACACAGTCGAAAAGACATTCTTCGAAAAGTAAAGGTTCCGTAAGGGCTAGTAAATGTTTTCTTTTCTTGATCCTCAGGAACAATATGTATTTAATGATAACCAGTATACATATCCAGAAAGTAGTAGTACTTGTGTCCAGCAAGTCAATCCAGCATTTGATCGACAAAAGGAAGAGAAAAGTGATCTTTTCGGGTGGCAGTATTTAATTTCCTATAGTCAGTACAAATTTTCCATCCATTAATTTGTCTTGTGGGTATAATTTCATATCATTCATTCAATTCAACATTCACTCCTCCCTTTTTCAGTACATAATGTGTTGGACTCACCCAAGCACTATCTGAAATAGAATAAATAATTCTAGCATCCAGCTATTTTAAAATCTCCTTCTTAACTAGTTATTTTATTATTGGATTCAATCTCCTCTGCGAATCAACTCTCAGTTTATGTTCTTCATCTAATAAAATTATCTGCATACAAATCAAAGGACTAATTCCTTTAATATCAGCTAAAGTCCATCCAAAAGCTTTTTTGTATCTTTTTGAAATTTCCAACAATTTTTGTTCTTGATATTCGTTAACTCTGAAGATACAAAAATTGGTAGCGTAGATGATTCTCCTAAAAACATATACTTCAAATGATTAGGGAGAATTTTCATCTCAAGTTCAAGTGGTTTTATTATAGATGGAATTAAGCTTTTAACTCCACCTTCCATAGTGTCTATTACTTCAATTCTCTCCTGAACATACTCCAAATCTTCATTCTTCTTAGTATCGGAATTTTCTTCATTTTCAATTCCTTCTTCAAACATATTTTCATACTCCGCTTCTTTTTCAAAAATATTTTTAAAATGATCTTTTCTCAAATATTCACAGACCTCCATCCTAAAACATTCATCATTTTTGCCATTGAGGGATACTTCATAAATTTCAAAATGTTAAAGGTCACCACTTGATCATTAACCCTGATAGTTATTTCTCCTTTTTGAACATCAACCACTGCTCTCCTATTAGCAAGGAATGGTCTTCCCAAAATGATTGGAATTTCTTTATCTTCCTCCATATCAAGTACAATGAAATCCACATGAAAGATAAATTTATCCACTTTCACTAACACATCTTCCACCACTCCTTTAGGGTAAGTAATGGAAGGGTAGGCCAATTAAAGAGTCACATATGTAGAAGAAATTTTTCCTATTCCCAACCTTTTAAAAGTTGATAAAGGCATAAGATTAGTACTAGCTCCCAAATCACATAAGGCTCTTCCGAAAAAATTTTCACCTATAGCACATGTGATAGTGAAACTACCAGGATCTTTATGTTTTTCCAAAAGCTTCTTCTGAATAATTGCACTACACTATTCGCTAAGTATAACAATTTCATGATCTATGAACTTTTTTCTTTTTAACAATATCCTTCATAAACTTAGCATGGTCAGGCATCTGTTTTAATGCTTCAATAAAATGAATATTTATCGTTAATTTCTTAAGGATCTCAAAAAAATTTCCCAATCTGTTATCCCTGTTTTGTTGCTTCAATCTTTAAGGAAATGGAGGCGGTGGTTTTTTGATCAGTAATCTTCGTTAGTTCAAGAGGATATTCCAAGTCTGGATAAATCTTAATTGAACCTTTTTAAATATCCACCTTCTCCAATTCTATTTCAAATTCATTTTATACTCTTTTCTCCAATTCCTTTCCACTCCTTAATTGAATAGCCTTATGTTGTTCGTTGTTTTGATCTTTTGGATTCATCTCAACATTACTTGGAAGCGTTGCAGAAGGTCTATTATTAAGTGCAGTGAAAATATGCTCCAATTGATTTTTAATATTTTTCATCGCAACACCTTGAGCTTATATTTGATTTCCCATATTTAGAATCATTTCTTCAGTAGACAACTTCTTATCCTTAAATTACATGTTACCATTGAATCCAGGAGGATAAGAGGGTCTAAAATCGGTATTTCCTTGATTGTTCGAATTTCCAACTGGATTTATAGAACTGTTCCCCCATTGTGGGTTAACGTTAGCATTGTTATTATTCTAGTTAAAATTTGGGTGCTTCTTCCAACCAAGATTATAATAATTCGAATAAGGATAGTTTGGTCTATTAATATCATTCAAAGTCTCATAAGGTGTTTGAGATTCTGCTATCTGTCCAAATAAATTTTCCTCTAACACTTGGGGTGGTTGAGAATAATTCATTCTATACTGATCTATTTTCTCAGAAAGCGCTGTAATTTGAGAAATTATCATAGTCATTATATTTGAATCATGAACACTAGCTACTCTCTTAGGATTTACCCGTTTAGAGGGTCATTTAAAATTATTAGTAGCCATTTCTTCTATTAATGCGTATGCTTCATCAAAAGGTTTTGACATTATCGATCCACCACCAGCGGCATCTATAATCGATATCAATGATCCCACAAATCCATTGTAAATTGTTTGAGTTATTAACCATTCTAGTAAAGCATGATGTGGGCACTTCCTAAGAAGGTTTTTAAATCTTCCCCAAGCTTCATATATTGATTCCCATTCAAACTGACCAAAGTATGTGATATCATTTCTTAGCTTAGTAGATTTTGATGGAGGGAAATATTTTGATAGAAACTTAAGAGAAAGTTCTTCCCAAGTTCTAATAGATCCAGGTGCTAACGAATTTAACCACGCCTTAACTTTATCCCTTTATGAAAAAGAAAAAGTCTAAGTATAACAGCATCACTCGACACTCTATCATATTTAAAAGTAGCACACAGTTCTAGAAAACTACCGAGATGTAAATTTGGATCCTCATTAGGTGTTACTCCAAACTGATTATTTTGTACATTTGGATAATAGTAGCTTTAAGGTTAAATGAATTATCAACAACATCATGATTTTGAATAGTCACATGAATTTCATCTTTGTTAGGTTAGCATAATCTTCTAAAGGTCTTGGCAAATTTCCAATATCATTTCTCTGATTATCTTGATTATTCGCCATTTCGCAAGGATCCTCAATTTATTTTTGTTGTTTTCTAATTTTTCTAATAGCATGCTCTAACTTCGAATCATGAGGTACTAAACATATACATCCTTCATGATGCATATAAAATCACTTAAATACTCTAAAAAGAAAACAAACACACAATTACACACTACAAAGTAAACGTTTTCTGTTAATATATTATCAATAGATACCGTTTATACCTTCCCCGGCAACATCGCCAAAAAACATGATGTGGACTTTTTATATTGCAAGAACTTATGAGCCTAAATTTATAAATATATTTATAATGATTTTGTAAAGTCCAAACTTCACCGCAAGTATACGTATCGTATCAAGTAACACGGGGCTTTAATAAAGTCCTAGTTATTGACACCACAGGGAAGGCACGATTCGTACAATAGATAATTTAATACTGAAATCCAATACTCAAATCACTACTAAAGTTTAAGTTTACTTCTACTAACAAGATGCATAAAATAGTAACAATTAAGTAAACTACATTTACTTCTAAAATCTTTAAAAGAAAGTTAACTAACACACACACACTAAGCTTGTATTTGAAAATTTTTGATATATATGAAAAGTATCTTTCCTCTTGCAACGAGTATATGATGTGTGAATAATATGGAATGATTATTTATTGTATTGTGCTAAATAGGAGCATAAATTTTTCTTTACCCTCAAAAGAGTACCCCCTGTTCCAAGTATGAAAAGAAAATTGACATATCCTAAGTTTAGTCGCTAATTCTAAGGCTAGGCTGGGAGGATACCGGCTGTCACTACAGAGCTCCCACTCACCCTTCACCTGTAAGCTAACCTTCGAGTTTAGTTACTAATCTTAGGACCAAATTGGGGATCTCAGCATATCATCCTGAAACCTCTAATTTATAGTCCATCAAAACACATTTCCCTATTTATTTGCACTCAATTCCCATGAACTACGCAATTCATCCATGGACATGGAATGGATTCTTCATTATTATTTTAGGACCCTCAATCCTTTTGGAGTAAATGTATAACAACAAATTTTAACAATTCAATTAGCCAGATCAAAAAGTATACTAAGTTCGAAAAGAAAAACCATCACAATTTCTTCAGTACTTTAAAAGAACTTCAAATCCACATCATCACTTCATCAAATCTCTATGCAAGAAGAAAGACAAAGGAGACTACTCAGAATTCATAGAGAAGACACAATAGAACATGGATTTTATATATAAAAGAAAATTCATACAAACCACAAAAGCAAATACAACTTATCTCTTTCTCTTCCCCAATGAAAATCCCTTGAAGTTCCTTTAAATCCTTTTCACTCTTCTTTGCAAAACTCAATTCCCTCTTTAGAATGAAAAGGAAGAAGTAATCTCTCACTTTACTCCATCTTTTTCACTCCTTAGAGAAGAATCCCTCTCAAATCCTCACTTATACTCTCTTCTTTTCCAAGCCCTAACTCTAAACACACTTAAGCTTCCTAAACTCTACCCTCTTTTTGTCCAAAACAGTTACATATATGTTAGAAATGAAATCCCAAGTGTTTCCTTAAGCATCTCTTCAAAAAGTTTCCCAAACTCTTTAAATTTGAATTGCATCGACATTAAACACCGGTGGCACCTTATTTGGCACCAGTGGCGCTCTATCATCCCATTATTTTCTGGAGCTCTCAGCAAAAGGGCGCCAGCGGCGCCAAAAGCTAGTTTTCTCCATTTTGCTTCTTTTCGCTCTGAATTCATTTCTTTTTGCTCCAATCACCTAAAATCATCATACCTACAACAAATCATGAAAAATACCTTTCTTTAAAGTGCAATATCACCAAAAATGGGTAAAATAATATAGCAAAAATAGTTTATATTTTTGGTGCATCAGGGGTTTTCAATGAACGAGGGATAGAATACCAGTACTCAATCCAGGAAGATCTTTTCTTTTTTCAATGTCGATGTCATTTATCGATAACGTTCTTTTGATGTTATGTCAACATCAATGTCATATCAATAGTTATGAATGTCAGTATTTTGTTATGTTCAATGTCAGAGTTTTTGTTGATTTTGTCTTTTATTTACTTGTCATGTAACAGTTCCATTGTTATCGATGTCATATTGGTTTATTAACATCGTATCGATGTATAGTTTTCTTGTCAAATTTGTTTTTTGGTTTTATGACTATCCTAATAGTCCAGTTGTCTTTGTTGTCTTGTCATATTTTTTTTATTGTTTGTTTAAAGTTTAGGTTTTGTGGCTTACCTGAAAGTTTAGTTTTATTTTATTGTCATATTTTGTTGTCGACATCCTACAAAATAGATTTAGCACACCCTATAGTATGTAAAGAAAATCTAAATGAAAGTTGTCTTCTTCCTGCAAAGAAAACATTGTCAGAAATAATGTCATATAAATGTTTAAATCACCTGGTAAAAATGTCTATTGTTTCAAAGTTGTCGAATGTCCAAGTTTGGTTGAAATGTTGATTTATGTCAATTTATGTTTAATTTTTTATTTGTCTTGAATGTCGATTTGGGTTGAATTTTAGATTTTATGTCAGTTTATGTTGATTTAGATTTGGTTTTGGTTTTTATGTCGATTTATGTTGATTTGAGTTTGATTTTGGATTTGATGTTAATTTATATCAATTTGACTTTATTTTGGGGTTTTGTATTAATTTATGTTTAATTTTATGTCAAGTTAAGCTCGATATGGATCGAACATAAAGATTATGTTATCGTATGTTGAGTTTGATACAAGTCAAACATAAGAATTATGTTGGCTTATGTCATGTTTAGTTTGATTTTGGTCGAACTTATGTTGGTTTATGTTGACATAAGCTCGATTTGAGTCGAACTTAAGAATTATATCTGTTTATGTCGTGTTAAGTTTGATTTGGGTCGAACTTAAATTTGATGTCAAATTACGTCGAATTATGTTTGGAATGTCTATTAATGTCGCATTGTGTTTGAAATATTTATTTATGTATGTCAATTTAATTTGAATTATCAGTCAGTGTCAAATTTTTGATTAAAATGTTGGTTTATGTTTAAAATATCGATTTATGTTGAAAAATATAGAATTGGGTTGGAAAATGTTTTTTTTATGTTAATTTATGTCAAAAGTGTTGGTTTATGTCAAATTATGTCAAAAGGGTCAGTTTTTGTCAAATCATGTTGATTTATATCAAATTATATTGAGTTAAGTTTGAAATGTTAATTAATGTCGAATTATGTTAGGAATGTTGATTTGTGTTAAAGTAGATTGAAAAATGTCAATTTATGTTGAATCATGTTGAGTTAAGTTTGAAATATCAATTTATGTTGAGTTATATTGAGTTTGGTTTGAAATGTCAATTAATGTCATTTAATGTTGGTGTTTGTTGAATTTGGTTTGAAATGTCGATTAATGTCGGTTAATGTTGGTGTTTGTTGAATTTGGTTTAAAAAGACGGTTAATGTCAAATTATGTTTGAAATATCGATTAATGTCAAATTATGTTTGATTATGTAAGAAATATCGATTAATGTCGAGTTATGTTGAGTTTGGTTTGAAATGTCGATTAATGTCATTTATGATGATTTTTGTTCGAAATGTCGAATTTATGTTGGTTATGTCGATTTTTATTTGAAATGTCAGGTTTATGTCAAATTATATTTGAGTTATGTTTGAAATGTCTATTAATGTCAAATTATGTTTGAGTTTTGTCTAAAATGTCGGTTAATGTCAAATTATGTTTGAGTTATATTTGAAATGTTGATTAATGTCAAATTATGTTGCTTTGAGTTCAATTTGGTCGATCCTAAAGCTTATATCGATTTAGATTCAATTTTGTTGATTTAGGTTCAATCTGGGTTGAACTTTGTTGACCTCATTTTTGGTGAGGTCTTTTCTCTCCTTAGTGCTTCTTAGGATCTAGCCATAAGGTTTCTCATTGACTATCCTAGAGGACTAGAATTGGGACCCACCCTTTAGCAATTTAGCTACTTCTTGACTCCTCTTGGAATCCCACTTGGATGGTTGCAAATCTCTAAATCACCTTGGAAGCTTAAAATCACCATATGGGCAATCAATAGTGAGTTCCTATAGGATTGTTTGGATTTAGGGTGACCCAGGGTGCCTTGAGCTTCTCTTGCACACACACACACTCCTAAGCCATTTTACCCTTTAACCCTAAATTTTGCCCCTTTCACCCTTTAAGAAACACACATAATTGAACTAAAGCCACTGATCTTTGATTAAGATGGCTAAGGTCAATATGTGAAGAATCATAAAGTGGTTACCATTTGGCTAAGCTTGGTCCCAAAGTGGTTAGACTTGGTTGAGATCCATAAGCCTACCCCTATAGCCATGAGCCTACCCCAAAACTCTCCAAAAATTTTCAAAAATTACCCAAAATTTTCAAAATTCCTAAAAATCATTTGAAAATAATCCCCACCTTTTAAATTCACCAAAACACCCCAATACCCTCCAAATAATACCCTAAAATGCCCTTTTGGCCCAAAATTCTAAAAATTCTGAGAAAATTTCGAAAAATCCGAAATATTCCGAATTTTATTTTGTTCAACTACCCCATGGGCAAATTTTGTCAATTTAGCCCACTTTTGCCAAAATCCCCAATTTGACCCAATCCTAACCCAAGTGGACCCAATATAAAACCAAACTAGCCCAATTGATCCCAATTTTGATCAAATTCAATCCTAACCTGCAATTAAATATTCCTAATACCAATTTCAACCAAAACCAAGCCCAATTTGGTTCACATTTGAATTCAGTACTCAAGACCCCAATTTTTGCCCTAAATTACCCATAAACCCAAACATACCCAAATCCAATCCAAATCAACTCAAATTTTCTTCAAAATTGTCCTAAAACTTGACTAACACATCTCTATACCAAAACCAACATTCATTTTATCAAAATTTTGGCCTAAAAACCTTTTTAAATTCACTTGGACCAAAAAGCTCAATTTTGGCCCATAAGCCCAACTCCCTTCAAATTGAACCCCATGACCCCTGAAAATTCCCAAATCAATTTTCAATCAAAATTTGACATGCCCAAAATTAATTTCAATTAATTCTTAATCATTTTGATGAAGCCACAATCAATTTTAAAATACAAATCATCATATGCATGTTAAAGGCCTATACCCTTATGCATTTTGAAAAGCCCATAGCCTTAATTTCAAAAGCACAATTTGAGCCCACATGTCATAATTCCCTTTTGATAACATTCCATGATATTTTCATCATCATCCCATGGCATCATACTTAATCTAATGCATGCATACATGGCATCATACCAATTTGGTTATTTTGACATAAAAATCCCCAATTCATGAAAATCCAAATTTCCTTCTACATGAAACTTTCCCATGGCTCATATGCATCATAGCATGGCATGTGATGCCTCCCCATGACATACCAAAGTCAATTTTGCTACATTTGGCAAAGGGAGGAGACCACTCACCTGTTGACCTCATTTTACAATGAGTCAATAACCTTTGGACCTAAAAAGTCAACATTAGTCAAAATGGTCAAACCAGACCTAATGACCTACCCTGTTGACCCCATAGGTCACCCTTATGACCGAAAAAGTCAACATTGGTCAAAATGGTCAAACCAGACCCACTGACCAACCCTGTTGACCCCATAGGTCACCCTTATGACCTAAAAAGTCAACATTGCTCAAAATGGTCAAACCAGACCTAATGACCTACCCTGTTGACCCCATAGGTCACCCTTTTGACCTAAAAAGTCAACTTTGGTCAAATTGGTCAAACCAGACCTAGTGACCTACACTGTTTACCCCATAGGTCACCCTTTTGACCTAAAAAAGTCAACATTGGTCAAATTGGTCAAACCAGACCTAGTGACCTACACTGTTGACCCCATAGGTCACCCTTTTGACCTAAAAAGTCAACATTAGTCAAATTGGTCAAATCGGACCTAATGACCTACACTGTTGACCCCATAGGTCAACCTTTTGACCTAAAAAGTCAACTTTGGTCAAATTGGTCAAACCAGACCCAGTGACCTACCCTGTTGACCCCATAGGTCACCCTTTTGACCTAAAAAGTCAACTTTGGTCAAATTGGTCAAATTAGACCTAATGACCTACACTGTTGACCCCATAGGTCAACACTATGACCTAAAAAGTCATTTTTTGTCAAATTGGTCAAACCAGACCTAATGACCTACACTGTTGACCCCATAGGACAACCCTATGACCTAAAAAGTCAACTTTGGTCAAATCGGTCAAACTAGACATAATGACCTACACTGTTGACCCCATAGGTCAACCCTATGACCTAAAAACCCCATAGGTCAACCCTATGACCTAAAAAGTCAACTTTGGTCAAACTGGTCAAACCAGACCTAATGACCTACACTGTTGACCCCATAAGTCAACCCTATGACCTAAAAAGTCAACTTTGGTCAAATTGGTCAAACCAGACCTAATGACCTACACTGTTGACCCCAAAGGTCAACATTTTGACCTAAAAAGTCAACTTTGGTCAAATTAGTCAGACAAAATCCAATGACCAGTCCTGTTGGCCCATAAATCAACCTTTTCACCCACTAACACATTTAAAACACCACAATGACAAAATCACAAGAGTTGGACATCTTAAAATCAATTTGATCAATTTGGACTGACTTGGGTCAACCCAAGTCAAAATTGGTCAACACCTATCTATTTTGATTAAAATAGATAAAAATGAAATAAAAATAACAAAATTAATCAAATAATTAATTTCAAATTTATTTTGATTAATTAAAATGATTAATGATTTAGTTTTCAAAATTTTAATTAAATGACATAATTAAAATGAAAATTCAAATCATAAAATAAGAAAAATGACAAAAATAATCAATTAATTAATTTGAAATTATTTTCAATTAATAAATTGATTAATAAAATAATTTCCACCAATTTTAGTTCATAAAATAATTAATTAAAAATGGGAATTAAAGAAGAAATGAATTCATCTTTAGCCTCTTCATATTTAATTGGGCTAAACCAACTTAAAGGCTTATTTAACACTTAATTAAGCCCATCTTAAGGCCATTTACCCATGGCTTAACATTCATGGTTATGCATGGGATGAGGTGTCGCCACCTCCTTCACTCTAAACTCATTCTCTACATGAAGTGGCCGGCCAACACAAGGCCATTTTCTCCACCTCCCAAGCCACCCAATGGGAGGAAAACTACACATGAAACCCCCCTTACCATGGTTAATGATAATGATGAAGGCTAGGCATATGTGTCACCAATTGCCAAGCCTAAGAAGTGAGGTGTAAGATCATTAGCAAGTGAAACAACAGCTCACAAGTAACCTCCCACAATGGCCAATGGACAAGAGATAAAGAGATGAAATTCATCATGACAAACATAGGGAGAAGCTTCCAAGCCTATCTCTAGCCAATTGATCACCCAATCAGCTAATAGAGGAGGTAAGTAATCCTCTAGAACAACCTAATCCAAGCCAACACCATCCCCTTGCTATAAATAGACCCCATGGCCGAAACTAGCAAAAAGGAGAAAAATATTTAGGGAGGGCCATAGGCTGCTCAAACCCTCTTGCTCCCAACACAAAACTTCTTCCTAAGAGCTTCCACAATCTTTTAGGATCAATTCCAAGCCTTAGTTTTATCCCATTTGAGCCAATTTGATTAATTTTCAAAAACAGCCCAAATTAGGCATCTCTATAAAATTCCTCCCAAAGCCCGACTTCTGGAACAAATTGCTGCAGCAACTATCTTCCATTGGAGTCCTAGAAGGCAACCATAAAGTCTGATCTAGCTTGATTTGCTTGTGGCCAACGTATGTAATTAATCTTTGCAAAATAAATCATGTTTTTGACAAATCATGTGCTATAATAGCTCAAAAGTGTATCATCACCGTATGGATAGATACTTCTCATCCAGATGAGCATTTTATAAAAAATCACTCAATTTCGTCAAGAAATGATGCGATATTAACATTTGAAGTTTAACGGTTTCCGAATTTTTGAAATAAATTCCGAATATTTTCGGCCCTCCGATCGCGCGCTGTTTGAAATGGACGGCCCAGATCCCGCTTTGCGACTTCCAACGTCCGACCAGTTGCACGGCATATTCCTGCCCGTTCGACGCGTCCGAGGACACACATCGACGGCGGGGGGTTTTGGCGGCGCGATATTAAAAAAAAATCCATCTTAACCCTTCAAACTTCAAAAATTCATATCTTTCTAACCAGAGGTCATAAAAATAAAATAAAAATACCTCTGGAAAGCTCTTGAAGAGGAGAAAATTAAGAGACCAAAATCATAATTTTATTCTCAGTATTTAATTTTTAATTAATTAAGTACTCTCTGGAGTATTTTAATTATTAAAAATTATTTACAAATAAAAAATTTATGAAACTCTGTGGCATTTATCTTTGTTTTCTTAGGGACCTTCCATAATTTTGCTAAGGACAGAAAACTTGCCTAGGATACTTTTCTTGGATTTTCAAGTTTATTGGTAATTATTTCAAATAATAATTATTAAATCTGAAAATTAAGAAAATAAAAATATAAATGACTAGGAATAATAGGGGAACAAACAATAACCCTAGGAAAAATATTCCTAAGTCATGGAAACAATTTTGAATGACATTTTGAAATTTAGGGATAAAATCATTTATTAATTAAATATTTTTAATCCCAAAATGACCCTTTATGAATTTAAATTATTTTCATCAACAAAAACTTTGAAAATGGTTTTAGTCTATGATAGGCTAATAATAAACCTCACTTGAGTCTAAAATGACAAGATTAGATTCAATTAGGGTTTAAAATGACATTTAATCCATTAAACCTTACCTAAATTAGGTTTAAAAAAAATTAAACTCTTTTAATTAAGTTTAAGGACACACTAAACTTAATTAACTTATTAAACCTTAAATAAATTAGGTTTAATAAAAACTAAACTCTCTTAATTAAGTTTAAGGACACACTAAACTTAATTAGTTCATTAAACCTTACCTAAATTAGGTTTAATAAAAATTGAACTCTCTTAATTAAGTTTAAGGACACACTAAACCTAATTAGCTCATTAAACCTTACCTAAATTAGGTTTAATAAAAATTGAACCCTCTTTAATTAAGTTTAAGGACACACTAAACTTAATTAACTCATTAAACCTTACCTAAATTAGGTTTAATAAAAATTGAACCCTCTTTAATTATGTTTAAGGACACACTAAACTTAATTAACTCATTAAACCTTACCTAAATTAGGTTTAATAAAAACTAAACTCCCTTTAATTAGGTTTAAAGAAATATTAAACTTAATTAATCAAAATCAAACTCTCTTTTATTAAGTTTAAGGACATATTAAACTTAAATAATCAAACTCAAACCATAATTAGGTTTAACCCTTAGACCTAATTAAACCATTAAGCCTTAACTGACTAAGGTTTAATCATACCTAAACCCTAATTAGGTCTAACCCTTAGACCTAATTAAACCATTAAGCCTTAACTAACTAAGGTTTAATCATACCAAAACCCTAATTAGGTCTAACCCTTAGATCTAATTAAACCAGTAAGCCTTAACTAACTAAGGTTTAATCAAACTCAAACCCTAATTAGGTCTAACCCTTAGACCTAATTAAACCATTAAGCCTTAACTAACTAAGGTTTAATCAAACTCAACCCCTTATTAGGTCTAACCCTTAGACCTAATTAAACCATTAAGCCTTAACTAACTAAGGTTTAATCAAACTCAAACCCTAATTAGGTCTAACCCTTAGACCTAATTAAACCATTAAGCCTTAACTAACTAAGATTTAATCAAACACAAACCCTAATTAGGTCTAACCCTTAGACCTATTAAACCATTAAGCCTTAACTAACTAAGATTTAATCAAACTCAAACCCTGATTAGATCTAACCCTTAGACCTAATTAAACCATTAGGCCTTAACTAACTAAGGTTTAATCAAACTCAAACCCTAATTAGGTCTAACCCTTATACTTAATTGAACCATTAAGCCTTAACTAACTAAGGTTTAATCAAAATCAAACCCTAATAAGGTCTAACCCTTAGACTTAATTGAACCATTAAGCCTTAACTAACTAAGGTTTAATCAAACTCAAACCCTAATTAGGTCTAACCCTTAGACCTAATTAAACCATTAAGCCTTAACTAACAAAGGTTTAATCAAACTCAAACCCTAATTAGGTCTAACCCTTAGACCTAATTAAACCATTAAGCCTTAACTAACTAAGGTTTAATCAAACACAAACCCTAATTAGGTCTAACCCTTAGACCTAATTAAACCATTAAGCCTTAACTAACTAAGGTTTAACCAAACTCAAACCCTAATTAGGTCTAACCCTTAGGCCTAATTAAACCATTAAGCCTTATCTAACTAAAGTTTAATCAACCTTAAACCCTAAATAGGTCTAACCCTTAGACCTAATTAAACTATTAAACTTTAACTAACTAAGGTTTAATCAACATAAACCTCGATTAAGTCTAATTTATTAGACCTAATTAAACTATTAAGTCTTAATTAAATAAGACTTAATCAAACAAACCTAAACCAAACTTAAGTCTAACCCACATTAGACTTAATTCAAACCCGACTTAGGCTCAACCTGACATGAACCTAAGATAAACTCAAACCTAAACCAAACTTAGGCTTAACCTGATATGAACCTAAGTTAAACTTAAACCTAACTTAAGTCTAACTTACATTAGACTTAAGTCAAATTATACTTAGGTTCAACACACACATGAACCCAAGTTCAACCTATACTTAGGTTCAACCCCAAACTGAACTTAAGTCAAACATCAAACCTTAGGTTCAACCTGACATGAACCTAAGTCTAATCTAAACCAACTCAAGCCTAGCCCATATTAGACTTAAGTCAAACCAAATTTAGATTCAACCCACATTGAATCTAAATCAAACTTAAACCTAACTTAAGTCTAATCTACATTAGACTTAAGTCAAACCAAACTTAGGTTCAACCCACATTGAACCTAAATTAAACCTAAACCTAACTTAAGTCTAACCTACATTAGACTTAAGTCAAACCAAACTTAGGTTCAACTTGACATGAACCTAAGTCAAAATCAAACGAAACTTAAGTCTAACCCATATTAGACTCAAGTTAAATGAAACTTAGCTAAACCTACCTAACTTGAGTCCAACCTAACTTGAACTCAAGTTAACCTAAACCTTAGGTTCAACCCACAATGAACCTAACCTAAACCTAATTTAACATGAGTCCAACCTAACTTGAACTCAAGTTAACCTAAACCTTAGGTTCAACCCACATTGAACCTAACCTAAACCTAATCTAACTTGAGTCCAACCTAACTTGAACTCAAGTTAGCCTAAACCTTAGGTTCAACCTACATTGAACCTAACCTAAACCTAACCTAACTTGAGTCCAACCTAACTTGAACTCAAGTTAACCTAAACCTTAGGTTCAACCTACATTGAACCTAACCTAAACCTAACCTAACTTGAGTCTAACCTAACTTGAACTGAAGTAAACCTAAACTTTAGGTTCAATCCACATCGAACCTAACTTAAACTCAAACATAACCTAACTCGAGTTCAATCCAACTTGAACTCAAGTTAACCCAAATCTTAGGTCTAATCCATATTAAACCTAACTTAAATTCAAACATGACCTAACTTGAATTCAATCCAACTTGAACTCAAGTTAATCTAAATCTTAGGTCCAATCTACATTGAACCTAAATTCAACCCAAACCAAAGTTAAGTCCAATCTACATTAGACTTAAATCAAACCGAACTTGAGTTCAACCCCTAATGAACTTAAGACAATCCTAAATCTAGGTCTAACAAAATAGAATTAATTAAGACTTAAACCTTACCTAAAATGGATTTGAATGGTCTATAATTCTAATTAAGTCTAATTTATTAGGCTTGATTAACCTTTAAATCCATTAAAACAAGGTTAAAAATTTAATTAAGTCCATCCTAAACCAAACCTATTAACTTGGGTTCAAACAGACATGAACTCAAGTTAATCGAATTCAATCAACATTGAATTTAACTTAGGTTCAACCAGACACGAACCCAAGGTAATTCAATCAATATTGAATTTAACTTTAAACCTATTAACTTAGGTTCAAACAGACATGAACTCAAATTCAATCAACATTGAATTTAACTTAGGTTCAAACAGACATGAACCCAAGTTAGTTCAATCAATATTGAATTTAACTTTAAATCTTTCGATAGACTTGAATTCAAGAATAGACACGAACCCAGAATTTAAATTTAAACTCAAGATCAATTCAACATTTCAGATCAAGACCGACATAATTCGACATTCTAAAATTGAAATTGACTTGATCAACATAAATCTGATGTTGACATAATCAACGAAAATTTGACATTTCAAAAACAACAAGATTAGCATGAAGTTGACATTTCAAAATAACTTGACATTAAAAAAAAAATATTCTGTGATATTATTTCTGACGATATTTTCTTCGCAGGATGAAGACAAGAAATTCCGTTTAGATTTTCTTTGCATGTTATAGAGTGTGCTAACTCTGTTTTGCAGGACATCGATGATGGAATATTAGCAACAAAACAAAACAAAACTTTTAGATTAGGCATATAACCTGAAACTTTTCAACAAGACAACAACATTAACATCAAAACAAAACTTTTAGGTTAGACATATAACCTGAAATTTTTCAACACAACAATGACATGACAACAAAACCAGAACCTTTAGGTTAGACATAATACCTAAAGTATTCAATAACATGATATAACGACATTTGGGAGTGATAGTGGGTACATCTCTCCTTAAAATAAATCTTTTAGAAAACAAATGATTAACATTAATCGAAGTTTTCTTAAACAATCGAGAATTGTTTAAGATGTAATTAACTATAGAGGCTTACCTCTATAGGAGATCTAAAAGAACCCAAAACGAAATCTCTCGGTTTACCATGATTTTCTTAATATGAAAATTCTAGAATACGTTATTCTAGAATATTCTCATATAAGAATTATCATAAACACCTTTTTCTACTATTAGTCCTAAAAATTCTCTAAATCCTTCATAGGATTTATACGAGTAAAACTAGGCTAATATTAGATGGGGACTCCTTAACATTGATTTGATATATTGGATGGCGATGACATGACCTCATCCGCACCAAGGAGATGAAACCCCTTTTTTTATACACTCTAAAATTCCATCGCCACCAAGAGAGTGGCGACTCTGCTGGGGAAAATCTTTCTTCTCATCTTTTGTTATCATTTATTTTCATTTCAAAATTTTAAAAATAAAAGTTCCCAGTTTATAAATAAGTCAATAATATTCATTTTTCTTGAAATTACAGAAAAATTGCAATGGATTCTCCAAATTCGATCTTTTCTTACTTTCAAGACTTTGACATACCAATAGAGGAAAATCCTCCCTTTTATCATAATGATTATGGATTATTTAGTGAAAAGAAATTCATATTAGATAATCCATATCAAACTAATTCTCAATCTTTTCAAGAATTTGGCTTGTAACCTTATGAAGACTTTTTGAATTTTACAGACAATTTACCTGAATATACACTTGAAGAACCTTACATCCTTGAAGAAATGAAAAGACAGAGTGATAAGAAAGGAAAACAAGTTTATGAGGAAGACGATGTTCCACCATCATCTATGTATGAGATCGTATCTTCTTCAAGGAACGATCATGAAACTCCTTCATTTAAAAGAAAGAAAAGGTGGAACGAAAACTATAATTTTGAAGCACCTGAATTTCAACAGAATATTTTTGGAAATCCTTCCTTTTTAGAGGAAAATCAATATATCCCAATTCCTGTTGAATACAGTGACAACTCCTTTCAACCTAAAAGATCTTCCCAATTTCGTGTTGTACATTCAGTGTTTAAGAGATTAGCACGAAAATAAAAATGTTCATTATCTAAGTTATTAGATAAAATGGGTTGTGCAGTTTCCAACACCATGAAAAGGAGAATTTTAGCAATGGGAAATTCTGATTATCAAGAAACTGATTATCAATTCCGAACTGATAAACATTGTGTTCGAGTGCCAGTAAAATTTCGATTAGGCCCTAGAATAAGAGATGTAGTGGTCACCAATGACAATACTCTATATGACAATTTAATGTCAGAAGCAGAAAATACAACTGCTAAAATGACAGACTTGGTCCAGATGCTACAAAAAGCAAATTATCCTTATACTGGATATGATACACCACTTGAGAATTCTCGCCCTATACTTGAAAATAATGTATGGAGACGAAAATCATCTGAAAGAAATTCTGATACCACCAACAATCCTGCAAATATTTCACAAGAAGAGATTTGCAGAAAACATTCTACAAAATCATTTTCAGGAAAGATTAAAGAAATTAAAAGAAGATATTAAACAACTTTCAAGACAAGAAAGGAAAAACACTTCTGAAAGTTCCAATGAGAATGTCGCCAGTGTTAACATGGTAGAAACCCGATCTGCTTCCTTAGCATGAGAATCGAATGAAGAGGAATTGCGAGAGGTGATACAACAACGAGATGAACAAATAAGTCGTCTTGAACAAAGAATGGAAGAACTAGTAGCGACTTTGCAAAAACCACCAGCGGACCCTTCTCCAGCTATTGAAATCATTAGACCGGAGGCTATTCACATCCTTGAAAGCAGAGAAGAACTAATGGATGTTGAGGAAAGCACTCGAAAGAGAAAGAATTCTCCTCATAACGAAACTCAAGAAAAGGATATAACAAAAATAGTGGAACAAAAGATTAAAGAAACAATGACTCTGGCAAAAGCTAGAGCATTAACTCCAAAGGGTAGGCCATACCCAGAGGAATTTGATTTTGTTCAATATCCTAAAGGTTTTGTTCCTCTTGTCTTTAAAATGTTCGATGGGACGGGAAATCCCCGACAACATCTGGCACATTTTAGAGCAAGCTGCTGTAATGCTGGAGGAAATGACGCTCTCCTATTTCGACAATTTATTAACAGTCTCACGGGAGTTGCCTTCGACTGGTATGCAGAACTTCCCAAACGATCTGTCAAAACTTTTGTGGAGCTTGAAAGCCTTTTTATTCAACGCATTGCAGGAGCACAACATCACACCACAGTTGGTGATTTGGTGGTAGAGAAACAAAAACCAGGAGAAACTTTGGTAGATTATATTTTACGCTAGAGAAATCTCAGCATGAAATGTGAGCCACAATTACAAGAACAACATGTTATTGGAATACTGCTCAAAAATATCCATGGTCCTTTAGCATTCATTCTTAAAGGATTTACAATAAAAACTTTTGAAAAATTACTCAATAAAGCTACCAATCTTCAGGAAGAGGTTAAGCAGATGAGTGTAATAGAGAAAAATGAAAAGACAAAAACTATCAAAACTTTTGAAAAGAAACCTGGGAATATTGCAGAAAAAGGCAAACAGGTGATGCAAATCCAACCGGGGCAAAAGAAGCAACGACAAAATCCTTCGACATCACAGACATCACCTCAATTACAACTTCAACAACCAATCCCGAGTATCAACCGAGAAGAAAACAATGGCTCAAAGAATGAATAAAGTATATTCATTTAAAACGAAGCCGTCGGTAAAATATTTCGTAGCTTGCTTAAAATACCTGAATTTAAGCTACCATAAGCTAAAAGGCCAGCAGATATTGACATGAAGGACAATCCTAATTATTGTCCTTATCACAGGATGGTCGGACATAAAATTGAATAATGTTTTGTCTTCAAAGACTGGTTAGAGCGTAATTTCATAAATGGAAATATAGTCATTCCGAAAGAATACTTGAAAGAACCTGAAAAGGGATCAGTCAATATGGTTTCGATAGAGGAACTTAATCCTAAAAACAAGGATAGCATTTCTGAAGAGATCTTTGCTAAATACCAAGTTACAAAATCTCCCAAGAAAGAAAAGAAAAAGAAAATCAAGAAAATGGAAAAGATTAGAGGTCTTCCAGACATAGGGGTTGCAACTCCTTTTGTACCTTCTAGTTCATTTCACTCTTGTACTAGGATAGTTATGTCGGCCGAAGGACGAAAAATCCTCAAGCCAATAACTTTGTATGACTTTCTTTTTACCATGAATAATAACAATCCTAGTTTTGCGTACATTTTGTCCATTCTGGATGATGCTTCTGAGAATGACCATTTGAATTCTAACCCTATAGACAATGCTCAAATCATATATGATCAATCTAAAGACAACCAAACTAATGAAAATGAAAATGAGAAATCTGACTATGACACAAATGAAGACGACATTGCTACGCTTCAATTACAAGGAATTCCGATTTCTATAGAATTGGAATCTTCAGACTCAGAAACGAATGAATCAGATAATCAACTTAAAGAAATAGTTGAAATTAACTTGAGAAGTGGAAAAATCTTATCTCCTAGAATAACTCCACAAGAAAAAGAAAAACAAATAATTACACCAGATAAGATCATTCCCCCAATATATCCTCGAACTTCTGAAGGAAGTAAGGATAATCTTCACAATAAGGTGGATTATAATGTACTGGCTCATTTGAGAAAATTACCCGCAAAATTAAGCATCTATGACACTCTCATACTTTCCAAAGAAATTAGAGAATCGTTAATAAAGGCTCTTTCGGACCCTGACATTTGCTTAACTCAACTTGCTAGTACTACCCAAAACAAAGCCTACTCATTAGAGGAATCAACAAAGATTACCTTCTTCGACAATGACTTGTTGCTCGGAACAACCGAACATAATCGTCCACTATATATTACGAGTAAACATCAATGACACGATACTTTCGAGAGTTCTTATTGACCCAGGTGCTTCAATCAACATTATGAATCTGAGAACTCTTGCATACTTAGACATTGATGCCTCTCAACTATCAAGGGATAAAATGATGTTAAGAAGATTCAATCAACAAGGAGAACGGGCCCTTGGATCAATAACACTGCTCTTAAAAATAACCAACTTGGCAACGGCAGCAAAATTTCATATTATTGATTCAGACACCTCTTTTAATGCTTTACATGGCAGACCATGGCTCCATGAATATAAAATGGTACCCTCTTCATTACATCAATGTATCAAATATTTAAGAAAAGGACAAGAATTTCGTTTTATAGGAGACCTGCAACCGTTTTCAATCCATGAAATCGGTATACATGAAGATGCAGCATATTATGCTCCTATAAATAAAGCAATATCTTCCAAAGAGACAACAGTAAATATGGAAGAAGAGAACAAACAAAAGAAAATAAATTAAAAGGATTTTTCTTCAATAAAGACAAAAGAGAATAATTTCCGTCAGACTCGCACTCGAGGTCAAGGCCAAGAACGAGGACAAAGGAGAGAAGATCCAATTGTCACAATGAAGAAACCACTAAAATTCAAAATCCACCTGGATTCTGAAGAAGAAACGACATCTGCGGTTGCAAAGGAACCCCAATTCAAAATATCTTTAGAAGAAGAAGACAAAGAGAAACAATTTGAATCCATGTATGACAAAATCAATCACTATATACATTCTATGACTTTAACTCCAATCTCCACTTCTAAGATTGAGAATTTAATAGTCAAAGAAGTATATAATGATGACAGAAAGCCAATTAAGTTTAGACTTGGCTCTACTTCTTCTTCTACTAAAGATTATGTAAAAATAGAAGATGAAAATCTTCCACAATCAATGAAAATTCATTTTGAGTTGTATTCTCCTTGGGCATGAAAATTCATTCAAGATAGTTTAATGCTCAAACAATGGTCTTTAAAACAACCGCAGTTCATTGAACAAATATGGAATGATAATAAACAAAATTCTAACTCTTAAAAAGGTGTTGGATTTGGAGTTTTGGGACCATTAGATGATACGGAATTTTGTTTAACTGTCACAAAAAAATGTGACTCCGAAACATTACCTGATCTTCCAATTGAAAATACTCCCCCGGAGTTGGAAGAAGAAATTAAATCGACAATTGATGAACTAAAAGAAATAAATTTAGGAACTAAACAAAATCCAAAACTGACTTTTATTAGTTCATTCCTTAATGATGAGGAAATAAAAGACATAACTCAATTGTTGATGGAATATAAAGACTGTTTTGCCTAGAATAATGACGAAATGCCTGGTTTATCTCCAGAAGTTGCAGTCCATAAACTCGGGATAGACCAAATCATAAACCCAGTTAAACAAGCTCCAAGAAGGATGCGTGTCGAAATAGAGCAAAAATTCATTGTGGAAGTCAAGAAATTGATAGAGGCTGACTTCATACGAGAAGAAAACTATCCAACATGGCTAGCCAATGTGGTGCCAGTTAAAAAGAAAAATGGACAAATAAGAGTCTGCATAGACTACAGGGACTTGAACAAAGCATGTCCAAAAGATGAATTTCCTTTACCAATTCCTGAGTTAATGGTTGATATTGCATTAAAATATGCAATATTTTCTTTCATGGATGGATCATCAGGATATAACCAAATAAAAATGTTTTCGGAAGACGAAGTAAATACAGCTTTCCGAACACCCATCGGCATATATTGTTATAAGGTTATGCCATTTGGACTGAAAAATGCTGGTGCAACCTATCAAAGAGCCATGACACGGATTTTTGATGAACTAATACATAATCAAGTCGAATGTTATGTCGACGATCTGGTTGTCAATAGTAAACAAAAAGGCGATCATATATACGATTTGAGAATTGTCTTTGAACGACTACGACGTTATAATCTTAAAATGAACCCTTTAAAGTGCACCTTTGGTGTCACTTCAGAAAAATTTTTAGGATTTGTAGTTCGACATCGTGGGATAGAAATTGATCCTCTCAAAATTGAAGCTATTCTAAATATGCCTCCCCCTAAAAATCTAACTCAATTGAGATCCTTCCAAGGAAAATTAGCATACATACGCCGTTTCATTTCCAATCTATCGGGTAGATGTCAAACCCTTACTGCCCTTACTAGAAAGGATGCCAAATTCGTGTGGAATGAAAAGTGCCAACATGCCTTTGAAGACATTAAACAATACTTGACAACCCCTCCTGTCTTAGTAGCCCCTGTATTAGGAAGACCTTTAATCCTTTACACCGTGGCATTGGACAATTCACTTGGAGCTTTACTAGCACAAGTAACTGATGAAGGAAAAGAAAATGCGTTATACTACTTGAGTCGTTGTTTACTTCCAACGGAAATAAAATATCCGACAATTGAGAAGCATTGTTTAGCCTTGATCTTCGCAAGTTCAAAAGCTAAGACATTATATGCTTTCTCATAAAGTAACTCTTATTTCAAGAGTTAACCCATTACAATATTTAATAACACGACCGACACTTTCTGGGAGATTAGCAAGATGGGCAATAATCTTGTTACAATTTGACATAACATTTGTACCGTTATGTGCTATCAAAGGAAAAATCCTAGCAGATTTCTTAGCGGCACACCCAATTCCAACGGGATCACCCCTTAATGACGATCTACCTGATGAACAAATATCAGAAGTAAAAAATTCTAACATGCAATGATGGGAACTCTACTTTTACGGAGCATCGTCTGCATGGAAAGACAAAGACAAGCAGACAATCATATCAGGCAAAGCCGGAGTAGGATTAATTTTCATTACTCCAGAAAAAATGATGATGCCCTTTTCCTATCATTTGACGTAACCATGCACGAATAACGAAGCCGAATATGAAGCGCTCATAACCGGTCTAGAATTGACAATATTAATGAAAATTGAGAATATTGATATCTATGGAGATTCCCAATTAATTATCAATCAAATTGTTGGCAAATACAAAATTATGAAACCACGACTTGAACAATATTCCCGTTACACTCTGAAATTACTTCAACAAATTCCTGATGTAACATTCTTCTTAATCCCGAGACGAGACAATTCTCTAGTGGATGCTCTGGCAAAACTTGCAAAGGAATTTGCGTGTCCAGAAGAAGATAACATACCTATTTCTATAAAAGGACGACAAGTTCTTTCTCAAATTGATATGGATAATTTGCATAAAATCAGTGAAAATATGACAATGGCAATAAATGACGAGAAAGATGATTGGCGACAACCAATCATCAAATATTTACAAACTGGAGAATTACCTAAAAATAGTTCTATTACCAACCAAATTAAACAAAGAGCATTATCATATGCTCTAATAAATGACGTCCTTTACAAACGATCTTCTGATCAAATGTGGTTAAGATGTTTAAACCAAATTGAAGCTCGAGCGATTGTTAAAGAAGTTCATTCAGGTTTATGTGGTGCACATCAATCTGGGCCCAAAATAAAAATAAAAAGAATGGGTTATTATTGGCCAACAATGATGATAGATTGTCTTGACATTGCAAAGAAATGTCATCAATGTCAAATACTTGGAGTAGTTTTACATCAACCTCCAAATGTCCTACGTCCAACTATTGCATCATGGCCATTTGAATATTGGAGTACCGACATAGTGGGCCCTATAGATCCTCCATCCTCCAAGGGCCATAAATTTATTCCTGGCACTTACCGACTATTTTTCTAAATGGCGTGAAGCAATACCCCTTCGAGAAGTCAAGGCAGAACAAGTCCTCCACTTCTTTAAAACCCATATTGTTTATAGATTTGGGATTCCTCGAAGAGTCATATCAGATAATGGTTTGGCCTTCAAAAACACAAAAATGAATCACTTTAACCAAAGGCATGGGATCGACTTGGAGATATTCCACAATCTATTACCCTAAAGCCAATGGATTAGTCGAAGCTTTCAATAAAACATTGGTGCAAATCTTGAAAAAGACATTAAGTAATAGCCCGAGACAAGTGGCATGAACGACTAATAGAAGCTTTATGGGCTTATAGAACTTCATACTGAACTCCAACACGGTCTACACCATTTGCTTTGGTATATGGTTCTGAAGCCATTTTGCCTCTAGAAGACCAAATTCCTTCTCTCAGAATTGCAATAACTGATAAAATAACTGAAGAAGAAAATGTCAAGTTGCGACTTGAAGAACTTGAAAATTTGGAGGGCAAACGTCTGCAAGCCCAACAGAATCTTGAATTATATCAAGCAAAAATGATACTAGCTCACGACAAACTAGTTCTTCCTAGAACCTTTCGAATCGGTGAATTAGTTTTAGTTCTTCGAAGACCTATACTAGCTCATAGAAACATAGGTGGCAAATTCGAACCCATATGGGAAGGTCCATATGTAATTGAAAAGACCTATTCCGGAGGATCCTACCAATTGGTGGATTGTCAAGGAGAAAGAATCCTACCTCCAATCAAAGGACGTTTTCTAAAGAAATATTACGCGACATAAAAAAAAGGAAATGAGTAAAGACTTATTTATAAACTGGGACAATAAATTCTCCTTTCAAAAAAATCATCTTTGATGTTTTGTGACATCTTTTTCATTTGTTAAACAAACCTTTGAAAATCTAAAATGATATTTTGTCTTGATATTTTCAGGAAAAATGCCTGAAGACAGATTATTTTTCTCATTCTGAAATAATATGACTTTTACCTTTGACCGTCGACATATAGACGCGGGGACCGTAGTTCACTTTGATTTCGACCTATTGCGAGTTGAATCCATATATCATGGATCGTTACTTTATCCGGTCAATCACGGATAAGTTAATCCGCAAACACCTTCGATAGAATTCAAACTCCGACAACCTGAAGAATATGACTTCACAATCAGTGATAGCTCAGATGAAGCAGAATTCATGATTGCCCCTGTACAAGGAGCATCAACATTAGGAACCAAAAATCCAATGACAGGATTCACCAGATCGCAAAGACGAAATCGTAATAAATGACTAAAATGACAAAAACAATTACAAGAGAAACAAGACATGGAAGATATGAGTCAGTTAAAATCACAAACTATCAATACTTCGTTTGAGGAAATAATATCGGAAATGACAAATCTAGACCTTACAGAAAAAGAGGATAGCAAAGCAGTTGTCACTCCACCATCAGTCACACCTGCTCAATATTTGAGGATATCAGACAAAAAGAATCACTCAGAGGAAGAGATACGACGAATTCGTGCCATTGAGTGGAGAACTTTCGAACAATATAAATATGTGAATAAAAGAACAATAAATATTCTAGATGGTCTTGAACTTTTTACCAGAATATTTGATGAAACTGAACAAGCTGCTATCATCAACCACATCATAGAAGTCCGAGATCATGGTAGGGCTGGACGCCTTCGAAGGAGGACCTATTCTGAACCTAGTAAATGGATTCGAGGTAAGGGTAGGCAAACCATTCAATACGGATGTTGCTATAACTATGCAAGAGACAGAGAAGGAAATCTTCCTGGGATTCTACGACATGAACAAGTCGACCCTTTACCCGTTGTGATAATCCAAATTATCGACGACTCGTTACTTGGGGATCATACCTACGGATTGTGTTCCCGATAGCTGCATCATTAATATGTATGATAGAGGGGATTGTATCCCTCCTCACATCGACAGTCATGATTTTGAAAGACCATTTTGTACTCTCTCTTCAATGAATCGTTGCTCCGTGATATTCGAAAGAGAGATACAAATCTTGGGACCCGAAGAATTTGAAGGGACATGTCGCGTCCTTTTAACCCGAGGATCAGTTCTTCTTTTCCAAGGGAAAGTTGCAGATTTTGTGAAACACTGCATACCCAATGTCAACAAGCCACGAATCTCCATTACCTTGCGACGCATGAAACCTGACAAACGACCAGAAGGAAATCAACCGATACCAGAGCTCGAAGTACTAAAGCCTTTGGAACTGCTGTGATTCCATAAATGTCTGAACACCTGAAACATGTTCGACGAATGATGTTTTGGATTGTAGAACGTTTATGGACGATCTGATAATCTCCAAATCTACAACATGATGTGAAGAACTCCCGACATATAATATATCTATAGTTGTCGATGTGTGATATATCGGTAGCTGTTGACATGTAAAATATCAGTAGTTTGTTGCAGCGTGCTATATGATATGTACATATGTAAGTATCGTAAGCTTTTGTTTGCAATAAATATGTACTCGGTGACTTTTTTTATGGAAATAAAATAAAGTGTTGAAGAAAAATATATCCCCATTGTCCGTGATATGTCGACAGTGTCCCGAAATCAATAAATGACAAAATGAATAATCTATGATAACCAAACATGAGAATTAACTTTCGACCTATATAGTCAAAACCCCAACGTGAAATTTCCACCAAAAATATTAATGAGTTCGCCACTCTCTCCGGTTATTGGATATAAGTCCTTTCCTGATGTGGAAATCACGGCTTTCCTTTAACCAAATCTTGATATTGACACTTTGAGGAAAATAGAAAATAAAATCTATTTTCTCTCTTCGATTATTGGATATAAGTCCTTTCCCGACATGGAAATCATGGCTTTCCTCTAACCAAATCTTGATATCGACATTTTGAGCAAAATAAAAAATGACATCTATTTTCTCTCTTCGGTTATTGGATATAAGTCTTTTCCTGATGTGAAAATCACGTCTTTCCTTTAACCAAATCTTGATATTGACACTTTGAGGAAAATAGAAAATAACATCTAGTTTCTCTCTTCGGTTATTGGATATAAGTCCTTTCCTGACACGAAAATCATGGCATTCCTCTAACCAAATCTTGATATCGACATTTTGAGGAAAATAGAAAATGATATCTATTTTCTCTCTTCGGTTATTGGATATAAGTCATTTCCTGATACGGAAATTACGGCTTTCCTCTAACCAAATATTGACATCGACATTTTGAGGAAAATAGAAAATGACATCTATTTTCTCTCTTCGGTTATTGGATATAAGTCCTTTCCTGACACGGAAATCATGGCTTTCCTCTAACCAAATCTTGATATCGACACTTTGAGGAAAATAGAAAATGACATCTATTTTCTCTCTTCGGTTATTGGATATAAGTCCTTTCCTGATACGGAAATCACGGCTTTCCTCTAACCAAATATTGACATCGACATTTTGTGGAAAATAGAAAATGACATCTATTTTCTCTCTTCGGTTTTTGGATATAAGTCCTTTCCTGACACAGAAATCATGGCTTTCCTCTAACCAAATCTTGATATCGACACTTTGAGGAAAATAGAAAATGACATCTATTTTCTCTCTTCGGTTATTGGATATAAGTCCTTTCCGACACGGAAATCATGGCTTTCCTCTAACCAAATCTTGATGACGACATTTTGAGGAAAATAGAAAATGACATCTATTTTCTCTCTTCGGTTATTGGATATAAGTACTTTCCTGATACGGAAATCATGGCTTTCCTCTAACCAAATCTTGATATCGACATTTTTAAGAAAATAGAAAATGACATCTATTTTCTCTCTTCGGTTAATGGATATAAGTCCTTTGCTGACACGGAAATCATGACTTTCCTCTAACCAAATCTTCATATCGACACTCTGAGGAAAATAGAAAATGACATCTATTTTCTCTCTTCGGTTATTGGATATAAGTCCTTTCCTGACATGGAAATCATGGCTTTCCTCTAACCAAATCTCGATATCGACATTTTGAGGAAAATAGAAATTGACATCTATTTTCTATCTTCGGTTATTGGATATAAGTCCTTTCCTGACACGGAAATCACAGCTTTCCTTTAACCAAATCTTGACATTGACATTTTGAGGAAAATAGAAAATGATATCTATTTTCTCTCTTAGGTTATTGGATATAAATCCTTTCCTGATGTGGAAATCACGACTTTCCTTTAACCAAATCTTGACACTGACATTTTGAGGGAAATAGAAAATGACATCTATTTTCTCTCTCCGGTTATTGGATGTAAGTCATTTCCTTACACGGAAATCATGGTTTTCCTCTAACCAAGTCTTAACATTGACATTTTGAGAAATGGAAAATGACATCCATTTTCTCCCTCCTGTTATAGGGTATACGTCCTTTCCTGACACAAAAATCACGACATTCCTTTAGCAAAATATCGACATCGACATTTTGAGAAATGAAATATGACATCCATTTTCCCTCCCAATAAATTTCTTTTCAAATACAAGAAGAAAATGTCAAACGAACATAAAAGACATCTGACATCCTCTAGAAGCGGTATAATATCCCCTCCTTTCCTGACCATTATGAAACATCTCTTAGACCAATTCGGTCAACGCCAATATGTGCAGAATACTTATATAGTATTCTACACATATTGGGGGCCCTTTTGTTGACCTCATTTTACAATGAGTCGATAACCTTTTGACCTAAAAAGTCAACATTGGTCAAAATGGTCAAACCAGACCTAATGACCTACCCTGTTGACCCCATAGGTCACCCTTATGAGCTAAAAAGTCAACATTAGTCAAAATGGTCAAACCAGACCCACTGACCAACCCTGTTAACCCCATAGGTCACCCTTATGACCAAAAAAGTCAACATTGGTCAAAATAGTCAAACCATATCAAATGACCTACCCTATTGACCCCATAGGTCACCCTTTTGACCTAAAAAGTCAACTTTGGTCAAATTGGTCAAACCAGACCTAGTGACCTACACTGTTGACCCCATAGGTCACCCTTTGACCTAAAAAGTCAACATTGGTCAAATTGGTCAAACCAGACCTAGTGACCTACACTGTTGACCCCATAGGCCATCCTTTTGACCTAAAAAGTCAACATTGGTCAAATTGGTCAAACCAGACCTAATGACCTACACTGTTGACCCCCTAGGTCAACCTTTTGACCTAAAAAGTTAACTTTGGTCAAATTGGTCAAACCATTCCTAGTGACATACCCTGTTGACCCCATAGGACACCCTTTTGACCTAAAAAGTCAACTTTGGTCAAATTGGTCAAACCAGACCTAATGACCTACACTGTTGACCCCATAGGTCAACCCTATGACCTAAAAAGTCAACCTTGGTCAAATTGGTCAAACCAGACCTAATGACCTACACTGTTGACACCATAGGTCAACCCTATGACCTAAAAAGTCAACTTTGGTCAAACTGGTCAAACCGGACCTAATGACCTACAATGTTGACCCCATAGGTCAACTATATGACATACAAAGTCAACTTTGGTCAAATTGGTCAAACCAGACCTAATGACCTACACTGTTGACCCCATAGGTCAACCCTATGACCTAAAAAGTCAACTTTGGTCAAAATGGTTAAACCAGACCTAATGACCTACACTGTTCACCCCATAAGTCAACCCTATGACCTAAAAAGTCAACTTTGGTCAAATTGGTCAAACCAGACCTAATGACCTACATTGTTGACCCCATAGGTCAACCTTTTGACCTAAAAAGTCAACTTTGGTCAAATTAGTCAGACCAGAGCCAATGACCAGTCCTGTTGGCCCATAAATCAACCTTTTCACCCACTGACACATTTAAAACACCACAATGACAAAATTACAAGGTTTGGACATCTTAAAATCAATTTGATCAATCTGGACTGACTTGGGTCAACCCAAGTCAAAATTGGTCAACTCCTATCTTTTTTTATTAAAATAAATAAAAATGAAATAAAAATAACAAAATTAATTAAATAATTAATTTCAAAATTATTTTGCTTAATTAAAATGATTAATGATTTAATATTCAAAATTTTAATTAAATGACATAATTAAAATGAAAATTAAAATCATAAAATAACAAAAATGACAAAAATAATCAATTAATTAATTTGAAATTATTTTCAATTAATAAATTGATTAATAAAATAATTTCCAATAATTTTAGTTTATAAAATAACTAATTGAAATGGGAATTAAAGAAGAAATGACTTCATCTTTTGCCTCTTCATATTTAATTGGGCTAAACCATCTTAAAGGCTTATTTAACACTTAATTAAGCCCATCTTAAGGCCCATTACCCATGGCTTAACAATCATGGTTATGCATGGGATGAGGTGTCACCACCTCCTTCACTCTAAACACATTCTGTCCATGAAGTGGCCGACCAACACAAGGCCATTTTCTCCACCTCCCGAGCCACCCAATGGGAGGAAACTACACATGAAACCCCCCCTTACCATGGTTAATGGTAATGATGAAGGCTAGGCATATCTATCACCATTTCCCAAGCCTAAGAAGTGAGGTGTAAGCTCTTTAGCAAGTGAAACAACAACTCACAAGTAACCTCCCACAAAGGCCAATGGACAAGAGACAAAGAGATGAAATTCATCATGACAAACTTAGGGAGAAGCATCCAAGCCTATCTCCAGCCAATTGATCACCCAATCAGCTAATAGAGGAGGTAAGTAATCCTCTAGAATATCCTAAGCCAAGCCAACACCATCCCATTGCTATAAATAGACCCCATGGCCGAAACTAGCAAAAAGGAGAAAAATATTTAGGGAGGTCCATAGGCTGCTCAAACCCTCTTGCTCCCAACACAAAACTTCTTCCTAAGAGCTTCCACAATCATGTAGGATCAATTCCAAGCCTTAGTTTCAGCCCATTTGAACCAATTTGATTAATTTTCAAAAACAGCCCAAATTAGGCATCTCTATCAAATTCCTCCCAAAGCCCGACTTCTGGAACAAATTGCTGCAGCAACTATCTCCATTGGAGTCCTAGAAGGCAACCATAAAGTCTGATCTAGATTGATTTGCTTGTGGCCAAGGTATGGAATTAATCTTTGCAAAATAAATCATGTTTTTGACAAATCATGTGCTATAATAGCTCAAATGTGTATCATCACCGTATGGATAGATACTTCTCGTCCAGATGAGCATTTAAAAAAAAATCACTCAATTTCGTCAAGGATAGATACTTACCTAAATTCTGAATATTCTCGGCCCTCCGATCGTGCGCTGTTTGAAATGGACGGCCCTGATCCCGCTTCGCGCGTTCCGCCGTCCGACCAGTTGCACGGGATCTTCCCGTCCGTTCGACGCGTCCGAGGACACGCGTCGACGGCGGTGGGTTTTGGCGGCGCGATATTAAAAAAAAAATCCATTTTAACCCTTCAAACTTAAAAAATTCATATCTTTCTAACCAGAGGTCATAAAAATAAAATAAAAATACCTCTGGAAAGCTCTTGAAGAGGAGAAAATTATGAGACCAAAATAATAATTTTATTCTCACTATTTAATTTTTAATTAATTTAATACTCTCTGGAGTATTTCAATTATTAAAAATTATTTACAAATCAAAAATTTATGAAACTTTGAGGCATTTATCTTTGTGTTCTTATGGACCTTCCATAATTTTTCTAAGGACAGAAAACATGTCTAGGATACTTTTCTTGGATTTTCAAGTTTCTTGGTAATTATTTCAAATAATAATTATTAAATTTGAAAATTAAGAAAATAAAAATATAAATGACTAAGAATAATAGGGGAACAAACAATAACCCTAGGAAAAATATTCCTAAGTCATGGAAACAATTTTGAATGACATTTTGAAATTTAGGGATAAAATCATTTATTAATTAAATAATTTTAATCCCAAAATGACCCTTTATGAATTTAAATTATTTTCATCAGCAAAAACTTTGAAAATGGTTTTAGTCTATGATAGGCTAATAATAAACCTCACTTGAGTCTAAAATGACAAGATTAGATTCAATTAGGGTGTAAAATGACATTTAATCCATTAAACCTTACCTAAATTAGGTTTAATAAAAATTAAACTCTTTTAATTAAGTTTAAGGACACACTTAACTTAATTAATCCATTAAACCTTACCTAAATTAGGTTTAATAAAAACTCAACTCTCTTAATTAAGTTTAAGGACACACTAAACTTAATTAGCTCATTAAACCTTACCTAAATTAGGTTTAATAAAAATTGAACTCTCCTAATTAAGTTTAAGGACACACTAAACTTAATTAGCTCATTAAACATTACCTAAATTAGGTTTAATAAAAATTGAACCCTCTTTAATTAAGTTTAAGGAGACACTAAACTTAATTAACTCATTAAACCTTACCTAAATTAGGTTTAATAAAAATTGAACCCTCTTTAATTAAGTTTAAGGACACACTAAACTTAATTAACACATTAAACCTTACCTAAATTAGGTTTAATAAAAACTAAACTCCCTTTAATTAGGTTTAAAGACATATTAAACTTAATTAATCAAAATCAAACTCTCTTTAATTAAGTTTAAAGACATATTAAACTTAATTAATCAAAACTAAACCCTTTTTAATTAGGTTTAAGGACATCTTAAACTTAATTAATCAAACTCAAACCCTAATTAGGTTTAACACTTAGACCTAATTAAACTACTAAGCCTTAACTAACTAAGGTTTAATCTTACCTAAACCCTAATTAGGTCTAACCCTTAGACCTAATTAAAGCATTAAGCCTTAACTAACTATGGTTAAATCATACCTAAACCCTAATTAGGTCTAACCCTTAGACTTAATTAAACCATTAAGCCTTAACTAACTAAGGCTTAATCAAACTCAAACCCTAATTAGTGTCTAACCCTTGACCTATCTAAACCATTAAGCCTTAACTAACTAAGGTTTAATCAAACTCAAACCCTAATTAGGTCTAACCCTTAAACCTAATTAAACCATTAAGCCTTAACTAACTAAGGTTTAATCGAACTCAAACCCTAATTAGGTCTAACCCAGTAGACCTAATTAAACCATTAAGCCTTTACTAACTAAGATTTAATCATACCTAAACCCTAATTAGGTCTAACCCTTAGACCTAATTAAACCATTAAGCCTTAACTAACTAAGGTTTAATCAAACTCAAACCCTAATTAGGTCTAACCCTTAAACCTAATTAAACCATTAAGCCTTAACTAACTAATGTTTATTCAAACTCAAACCCTAATTAGGCCTAACCCTTCGGCCTAATTAAACCATTAAGCCTTCACTAAATAAGGTTTAACCAAACTCAAACCCTAATTAGGTCTAACCCTTAGGCCTAATTAAACCATTAAGCCTTAACTAACTAAGGTTTAATCAACCTTAAACCCTAATTAGGTCTAACCCTTAGACCTAATTAAACTATTAAACTTTAACTAACTAAGATTTAATCAACATAAACCTCGATTAAGTCTAATTTGTTAGACCTAATTAAACTATTAAGTCTTAATTAAATAAGACTTAATCAAACAAACCTAAACAAAACTTAAGGCTAACCCACATTAGACTTATTTCAAACCAGACTTAGGCTCAACCTGACATGAACCTAAGATAAACTCAAACCTAAACCAAACTTAGGCTCAACCTAATATGAACCTAAGTTAAACTTAAACCTAACTTAAGTCTAACCTACATTAGACTTAAGTCAAATTATACTTAGGTTCAACACACACATGAACCCAAGTTCAACATATACTTAGGTTCAACCCCAAATTGAACTTAAAGTTAAACATCAAACCTTAGGTTCAACCTGACATGAACTTAAGTCTAACCAAAACCAACTCAAGTCTAGCCCATATTAGACTTAAGTCAAACAAAATTTAGGTTTAACCCACATTGAATCTAAATCAAACTTAAACCTAACTTAAGTCTAATCTACAATAGACTTAAGTCAAACCAAACTTAGGTTCAACCCACATTGAACCTAAATTAAACCTAAACCTAACTTAAGTCTAACCTACATTAGACTTAAGTGAAACCAAACTTAGGTTCAACCTGACATGAACCTAAGTCAAAATCAAACCAAACTTAAGTCTAACCTACATTAGACTCAAGTTAAACCAAACTTAGCTAAACCTACCTAACTTGAGTCCAACCTAACTTGAACTCAAGTTAACCTAAACCTTAGGTTCAACCCACATTGAACCTAACCTAAACCAATCTAACTTGAGTCCAACCTAACTTGAACTCAAGTTAACCTAATCCTTAGGTTCAACCAACATTGAACCTAACCTAAACCTAATCTAACTTGAGTCCAACCTAACTTGAACTCAAGTTAACCTAAACCTTAGGTTCAACCTACATTGAACCTAACCTAAACCTAACCTAACTTGAGTCCAACCTAACTTGACCTCAAGTTAACCTAAACCTTAGGTTCAACCTACATTGAACCTAACCTAAACCTAAACTAACTGGAGTCTAACCTAACTTGAACTCAAGTAAACCTAAACTTTAGGTTCAATCCACATCGAACCTAACTTAAACTAAATCATAACCTAACTCGAGTTCAATCCAACTTGAACTCAAGTTAACCCAAATCTTTGGTCTAATCCATATTGAACCTAACTTAAATTCAAACATGACCTAAATTGAATTCAATTCAACTTGAACTCAAGTAAATATAAATCTTAGGTCCAATCCACATTGAACCTAAATTTAGCCCAAACCAAAGTTAAGTCTAATCTACATTAGACTTAAATCAAACTGAACTTGATTTCAACCCCGAATGAACTTAAGACAATCCTAAATCTAGGTCTAACAAAATAGACTTGATTGAGACTTAAACCTTACCTAAAATGGATTTGAATGGTCTATAATTCTAATTAAGTCTAGTTTATTAGGCTTGTATAACCTTTAAATCCTATTTAAACATGGATTAAAATTTAATTAAGTCCATCCTAAACCAAACCTATTAACTTAGGTTCAAACAGACATGAACTCAAGTTAATCAAATTCAATCAACATTGAATTTAACTTAGGTTCAACCAGACACGAACCCAAGGTAATTCAATCAATATTGAATTTAACTTTAAACCTATTAACTTAGGTTCAAACAGATATGAACTCAAATTCAATCAACATTGAATTTAAGTTAGGCTCAAACAGACATGAACCCAAGTTAGTTCAATCAATATTGAATTTAACTTTAAATCTTTCGATAGACATGAATTCAAGAATTGACACGAACCCAGAATTTAAATTTAAACTCAAGATCAATTCAACATTTCAGATCAAGACCGACATAATTCAATGTTCTAAAATTGAAATTCACATGATCAACATAAATCTGATGTTGACATAATCAACGAAAATTTGACATTTCAAAAACAACATGATTAGCATGAAGTTGACATTTTAAAATAACTTGACATTCAAAAAAAAAATATTCTGTGATATTATTTCTGACAATATTTTCTTCGCAGGATGAAGACAAGAAATTCTGTTTAGATTTTCTTTGCATGTTATAGAGTGTGCTAACTCTATTTTGCAGGACGCCAACGACGGAATATTAGCAACAAAACTAAACAAAACTTTTAGGTTAGACATATAACCTGAAACATTTCAACAAGAAAACAACATTGACAACAAAACAAAACTTTTAGGTTAGACATATAACCTGAAATTTTTCAACACAACAACGACATGACAACAAAACCAGAACCTTTAGGTTAGACATAATACCTAAAGTATTCAATAACATGATATAACGACATTTGGGAGTGATAGTGGGTACATCTCTCCTTAAAATAAATCTTTTAGAAAACAAATGATTAACATTAATAAGAAGTTTTCTTAAACAATCGAGAATTGTTTAAGATGTAATTAACTATAGAGGCCTACCTCTATAAGAGATATAAAAGAACCAAAAATAGAAATCTCTGGTTTACCATGATTTTCTTAATATGAAAATTCTAGAATACGTTATTCTAGAATATTCTCATATAAGAATTATCATAAACACCTTTTTCTACTATTAGTCCTAAAAATTCTCTAAATCCTTCATAGAATTTATACGAATAAAACTAGGCTAATATTAGATGGCGGCTCCTTGACATTGATATGATATATTGGATCGCGATGACATGAACTCATCCTCACCAAGAACATGAAACCCCTTTTTTTTATACATCCTAAAATTCCATCGCTACCATCACCCATCCCCATTCACTTAAAATTTCCCTCACTTCTAAACCATCAAATCTCTTCCTTAAACTTCAAAACCAACCACTAAACTTCACCTAAACCTCTCTATGGACCTTAAAACTTGCCCTAACTACTTTGGGTAAGAGTTAAGCCTTTGGACCAAGGGCTAAACCCAAGTTAGCCTTACCTAACCTAAACTCTAAATGTCCACCAAATTTCTACCCTAAAGCCATCAAATACTTAAATTGATTCCACCACTCAACCTCTCTGACATCCCTGATCTTTTGCCTGACCTGACCTTGGCCGACCGGCCATCCCAGTCGCCGGAAAACACCAGGTCGAGAGGCTTAGGTGGATTCAAAAATTCAAAATCGATTTCTTGAGCTGTCCCATTCCAATTGTATTCCTTGGCTCTTCTTCTTCTCCCCTAGGCAGCTGATCCCAGCCCTTAATTGCCCCTGGGAAGCCCTTCAGCCCTGCCTATTTAAACACCACACCTCTCGGCCATGAAAGGCTACTGAACCTAACCTTAAGGAAACTTTTCCAAAATCACTCCAGAGCTCCTCCTAACCAAGAGAAGCTCATCCCCATTGTCCTCTTGCCATAAATCCCCCTAGCTGAGCCTAATTTCTCAACCAAAAATCAGGGTAGAAATAAGAAACTCCCCAATTCTCCACCAAACTTAAATTAACTCCTCTCACACCTTCACCAGAGGTAGAGAAGGAGTTCCCTAGTGAAAGCCCCCTCACCAGGCCAGCCATTGCTTCCAGCCTCCAAAGTTTGAAATCGGGCCTGGTCACTTTCACACCTAGACCTTTCACCAGGGCCAGAGGCTTCATCCCTAGGCTTCTCCAACTCCAACGAATGTGCGGAGCACATTCAATTGAGGCTTCACCTCCTGAACCAAGGTATGGATACTCCTCCTCCCCGAGAGCTTCCAGTGATTCTCCATTTAGTTTGGCTTAATTTCATGGCATGTTAACCGTATGGATGTGTTTGTCTTTTCAAGATGAATCCATAGACCATAAGAACTCGAAAATCCATTGAGAATCGAGGGAGATATTAGGGTTAGAAGGTCGACGGTCACGGGTGCACACCAGTCGGAGACGAAGGCCAGCCGTCATTGGATCGAGCGTGTATCGAACGAACGGCTCAGATGTCGTCGGACGAGGAGATGGAACGTGAACCATGGACCGCGTGGCAGTTGAGTTGGATGGCTGCACCGAATCGCGGACAGCATTGAGTTCAATCCGTCGTAGGTTGACGCGGCGCCGACGTGGATAAGTAGAAAAATAGGGATTTTTCTGATTTAATTAAATAACCAAAATTTAAAAAATTCATATCTTTGCATAGAAAAATTACAAAAATAAAAGAAAAATACCCTCTTGCTCAGTGAACAGAGGAGAATAATGTGGAAAAAGAATTGAGTTAATTTGATGAGTATTTTATTTTTAATTATTTTTTTACTCATTTCAGTATTCTAATTCTCCGTTTGCATAGACATTTCACCATGGCATGAGACCATAGAGCTTTTGAAGCCTTTGATTTGTGGAATATTCCCTGAATTTTTCAAGCTCAGAGGCCATCCCTTTGACAAGTTATGCATTTTTCAAGTTTATGTCACTGTTTTTGATGTTTTCATTCCAAAAATTAGCATGTTTCTTAGAAAATTCTAGGAAAATTTGGTGAAGTTCCTTAAGACTAGAGAACAATAGGATAATTATGGATTGAGTTAATTCATTAAGGATAACCCTAATTTACCTAAATACTCAAAATTGAAATTTAATTAATTAGGATTAATCACACATTAAAATAACTTGAAATCAATTCTCCACTGATCTTTAGGATTAGAGGGACCTCACATAAAAATTTGAAGTCAATTGGAAATGTTTAACCCCTCTAAATGGATTAATTCTACCACATAATCAAAATTAAACTTTAAAAACTCATAAGTCCAAAAATACATTTAAAAACTTCATCAAATTGATTTTGGGACTTCTTTGATATTAGAAGAGTCTGAGAAAAATAAAATTGGAATTTTCTAAAAATTTTTATTTTTAAGCATATTTTAACATTTTTAATAATTAAGAAATAATAAAAATCATAAAAATTTCATATTTGGTCCCCTAATCACTTAGGAACCAATAAAATATTTTTTCTAAGTCTCTAGGTTAAGTTATTTAATTTTAAAGCCTTAAAACAATTTTTGAATTAAAAAAATGTATTTCTAGCCTTCCCACTAAATTAATTCTAATAAATCAAATAAAGATCATAAAAATATAAAATTTGTTTCTCTAACTTTCTTGAGGTTAGAGAGATTTATGAAAAATATAAAATCCATTTTTTAACTTTTATTTTATTTTATAATTAATTAACACTCCAAAACTTAAAATATTATAATAAATAAAATATAATTTAAAAAATCAACAAAATTGGTCCAAGTGGTCCTCTGGTCTTTAGTAACATCTCATAATTTTCTTAAGGATAGAAACTTTACCTTTGTCATGTTGGTGAATTTTCTTTGAAAACCTTTATTTTCTATTATATAAATAAATTAAATTCGAGAAAAATCACATTTTCTCCTCTAATGTCTTAATTGACATGTGAGTGAAGTGGCATAAAAATTTTAAGTTCATTTAAGCTTAATTTAATGAGTTATAAAATAAATAAGCTTAAAGGGCGAGAAAAGGTAATTAAAAGATTTTAACCCCTAATTAAAACTTTAAGTTTAATCAAAGTTGGGGTAAAATATCTGATTTTTAACTTTCTCTTAGATTATTGAAACTTTGGGAAATCAAAGGGTCGGAACCCATTAATCACTTTAATAAACCAAAAATGAAACTTTAATTAATTAAATAATTTAAATTTTGGAAGATTAATTAAAATTGGATTATTAAAATGGGGATATAATTTAAGAGGACATTTATTCTTTAATTTAAAAATTCCTAAATAAATCACTTAATAATATTTAACTCTTAAACTTAAGAGGATAAGTGGAGTTAATAATTAAATGATTAAAAGTAAATAATTCTTAATTAAATTAAAACATAAATCATTAAATAATTTAATAATTGATTAAAGCCTAAAATGTTAAATAATTAAAAAAGTGAATTAAAATATTTAAAACTAATTTAAAATCATTTCAAAACAAACTTAAATCAAATTTGCAAATTTTAAGTAATTTTAAGACAACCTACCTTAAAACATAATGTAAAAATTAAATTAATTAATATAATTAATCAAAATTAAATCAATAAAATTTAATAAATAATTTGAACACCTCTTTTGACCTAATTTAATCTAAAAAATTAAATTAACATAAAATTTTGATATCATTTATAAAAGGTTTAACTTAAATGAATCAAACACCATTCTAAACTTAAAATCATTGACTAAAATTTCATAATTAAATCACATCAAAGTAAATCATCAACTTTAACTTCAAATCATTAAAATCTTTAACAAATTAACTTGCCCCTGAATGCTTTAAATTATTATAACTATTGAATGAAGTGTTAAGTGAAAAGTCACTTCACTCATAGGATAATCAAATATTCTAAGTTCGTTGAGCAAGGGAACAAAACTTAACTAAACCATTGGATGATTAATTCACCTGTGTAATTAAATTCACTAGGACTTAAAACTGTCCCAGAAGTATTGAAAAAGATGTTTAGGATTTGTTCTAAGCACTTCCCCAGTATGATGTGTAATTTTAAAGAACAGTTCAACTTAATTGTTCTTTGGGGAAGAAAATCATCCTTAACCAAAACCAAGAACCTAGACGTCATAGGAAATGACTAGTTATAGCATTAGGATTCTGGTAGACAACCAAAACCTTTCCTTTAGTCTTTACCTAAGTACTTGTTGAAATATTTTATATATGTTTTAAGTGCAGCTTGGAATGACGGGAAGACCCTCCAGGTACGCTTTTATTTTATTGCAATTTACTTTATTGCATTTTCTTTACCTACACTATGCTTTACTTTTCTTAAATGTTAAACAAGACTGTTGCATGAAAACCAAAACCTTTTAGGATAGTCCCTGAACTAAAACAAAAACTAAATTAAAATTCACTACAAGATAAAATCCATCGCCACAATATTTAAAATATAAAACAACTCAAAATTTAATCACAAACAGAACAATAAAACTACAAATTTAACTAAATAAAAACGTCTTGTTGGATGATCGGGAATACCTCCGATGATGTAACCTAAGTGTTGCTAACTGGATTTCTCACAGTCTAAATGAAAGTGTGGAACACATTCAGTTGAGTTTAGCAAATTCATCTGGACTAAGTGAATGCGATAAAAATAACGATGCCGGAAGGATGGAACCGTGGGATCTTAACCGGTGTTATTATAATCAACATTAAGATTTCCCTGATAAGACATTAAAGACATTTGGATTTTAAGACTTCTCTAAACTAAAACACTTCTCTCATCCTTTGATTTATGACTTCTAAAACTAAACCTCTGCAACAAGGAGCTTGGAGCTTGGAGCATAGTGGGCAGCACGGCCATCGTCGTCAGCAAAACTTGTGTCTACTTCAGCTAATCTATTCTTAAAATTAAATAACCAAGCCATAGGATTTCGAGGTAGTTTACCTAGTGCAACAAAAATCCTCAGCTTTTCGTTAGGCATTTGCATAATCATGTTATGCAAATCAATCCCTAACCGGTCTTAGAACTCTAAGGTAGTTGTTCGGTACGACATAAACCCTCACATCTTCCAGGCTATTTGTGTGATTATGTCATACAAATATTAGACTTAAATAAATAAAATTGGCAGGATAGCAACATTAAATAAATTCTCAAAGTGAAACCAAACAATAGGATAGTTTGGGAAGTTCACAAGATTCTTCTTGGATCTCGAGCTTCTCCAACCTCTCTTCCATTGTACTCCAAAACAAACTGTTCCAAATTTGAGCTAACCCCTTTTAAAATTCCAAAATTCAATCCTTTGAAAACCTTAAACTTTGAAATTCTTGATAGAAAAATCACTGATCATTATCAAGAGTTTTCTTAGATGATTCCCGTCATTTAAGATGTAATTAACTATAGGAACATGCCCTTATAGGGAACGTTAAGAAGCCAAGTAATATAAACCCTGTTTAATTCCTTTATATTAAAGAGGGGAACTTGTCGGCTTATAAAATTGGTTCGCAGACCAAACGGATGTCTCAAATTTTCTAGTTTATTTAATCCAGCCCCATCATCAAGCAGTGTGTTTGTCCTTCGAGATAGATACACGGTTTGTGATGTGGTGCTCGTTTATATAAACTATTTGGGATGTGAGATCTGTTTGATTTCATATCTTAAAATTTTCAAACTTAAAATTATTTTTAAAATCAAATGCTACTTTGAAATTATATATATATATATATTTAAATTAAATTTAAAATTTAAAATATGCTGACAAACTTAAGATGTATTTTGATTGGGATTTAATTTGAGTTGAACCTAAAGTTTATATCTTGGTTTAGGTTCACCTATGGTTTAGATTGGAAATTAAATTCATTGTGGGTTGAACTTAAATTTATGTTTAGGTTAGACTTAGGTTCATGTCATGTTAAACCTAACTATGGTTTGACGTATGTCTAATATGGATTGGACATAAGTTAGGATTGGGTTAGACTTAGGTTCATGTCAGGTTGAACCTAATTATGATTTGACTTAAGTCTAATATGGGTTAGACTTAAGTTGGGTTTAAGTTAGACATAAGCACATATCAGGTTGAACCTAAGTATGGTTTGAATTAAGTCTAATATGGGCTAGACTTAAGTTAGGTATAGGTTAGACATAGGTTCATGTCAGGTTGAACCTAAGTATGGTTTGACTTAAGTCTAATATGGGTTGGACTTAAGTTAGGTTTAGGTTAGACTTAGGTTCATGTCAGGTTGAACCTAAGTATTGTTTGACTTAAGTCTAATGTGGGTTGGACTTAAGTTAGGTTTAGGTTAAACTTAGGTTCATGTCAGGTTTAACCTAAGTATTGTTTGACTTATGTCTAATGTGGGTTAGACTTAAGTTAGATTTAGGTTAGACTTAAGTTAGATTTAGGTTAGACTTAGGTTCATGTCCAGTTGAACCTAAGTATGGTTTAACTTAAGTCTAATGTGGGTTAGACTTTAGTTAGGTTTAGGTTAGACTTAGGTTCATGTCGGGTCGAACCTAAGTATGCTTTGACTTAAGTCTAATATGGGTTAGACTTTAGTTAGGTTTAGGTTAGACTTAGGTTCATGTCAGGTTGAACCTAAGTTTGGTTTGACTTAAGTCTAATATGGGTTAGATTTAAGTTAGGTTTATGTTAGACTTAGGTTCATGTCAGGTTGAACCTAAGTATGGTTCGACTTAAGTCTAATGAGGGTTAAACTTCAGTTAAATTTAAGTTTGAAGTTAATTAGGGTTTCATTGATTAATTTGACTTATTTTGGGTTAAATCCAATTAGTTTATGGTTAATTAAACCTAATTTAGGTAAGGTTTAATTGACTTATTATAGGTTAAGTTTAATAGGTTTAAGGTTAATTAAACCTAATTTGTATAAGGTTTAATTGATTAATTAGACTTATTATCGGTTAAGTCTAATTGGTTTAAGGTTAATTAAACATAATTTGGATAAGGTTTAATAGATTAATTAGACTTATTATGGGTTAAGTCTAATTAGGGTTTATGATTTAATTAAACCTTGTCGTGTAAGGTTTAATTAGATTAATTCAACTTAATTGGGGTTAAGTCTAATAAGGGTTTATGGTTTAATTATAATATGTCTTCATTTTATTAAGTCTAAACCAAATGTAGTTAGGATTTGCGTGGTTTATTAATTCTAATTTGTCTTTTAAACTTAATTAAGGTTTCTTTATGTCTTAAACCTAATGTGATTAGGGTTTAGATGGTTAATTAAGTCTAATTTTTTCTTTAAACTTAATTAAGAGTTGTTTATGTATTAAACCCTACGTTATTAGGGTTTAAATAGTTAATTAAGTCTAAATTTTTCTTTAAACTTAATTAAGAGTTGTATTTGTCTTCAACCAAATGTGATTAGGGCTTAAATGGTCAATTAGGTCTAATTTTGTCTTTAAACTTAATTTAGAGTAGTTTATGTCTTAAATCAATGTAATTAGAATTTAGGTGATTAATTAAATCTAATTTGTCTTTTTAAAATTAATCAAGGATGGTTTATATCTTAAATAAGATGTAATTAGGATTTAGATAATTAATTAAGTCTAATTTGTCTTCTTATACATAATTAGGATTCTGATTGGTTAAACCTAATGTGATTAAGGTTTACTTAGTTTTGTTAAGTCTAATTTGTCATCTTAAACTTAATTATGGTTTAATCAGTCAAACCTAAAGTGATTAAGGTATAACTTTGATTAATTAGGTCTAAATGGTGTGTTAGACCTAATTAAGGTTTTTCTTATCTCTATTCTATGTTAGATTCAATTTTAGTTCTAGTCCATTGAGGGAATGGACTTAGTTGGGTGAAGAGGAGATTTTTAAGGGTTTAAATTATTAATTTTTAATGAATTTTAACCCTTAATTTAAAAATGTCATTTAAAATTATTTAATGGCTTAAGAAATGTCATTTTAGGGTTAATGTCAGTCACCCTAAATTCTCTAACCATTTTCAATTTTATATTCTTTAATATTCATTTTTTATAATTATTATTTGAAATATATACAAAATTTCTTGAGAATTAAGAAAAGAGGTATTAAAGGGGTTTTCTAACCTAAGAAAAATCAAAGAAGATCCCTAATGGAATTAAGAGAAATTCCCCAAAGTTTTAGATTTTTCTGATTTGTAAATAATTTTTAATAATTAAAATACCTCAGAGAGTATTTAATTATTTAATATTTAAATACAAAGAATAAAATTATGATTTTAATTTCATAATTTTTTCCACTTCAAGAGCTTTCCAGAGGTATTTTTATTTTATTATTAGGACCTCTGTACAAAAGTAATGAATTTTCAATTATTTTAAGGTTGTTTGGAATTAAAATGGCTCCAGCATTGCCAGAGGCTGACTAGTGTCCTCATACCGTCGAACAGGAAAAAGATCTGCTGCGCGGATCCAGACATCTAACATGGCGATTCGATTAGAGTCATCCGTTCTGAAACACAGGAATAGACGGCTAAGGTTTATTCTAGCAAATTCGAAAGATATTCAAACCGTCCAACTTCTAAGGTCAATATCTCACTCATTTATCCATAGAATTGAGTGATTTTTGATCCTATGGAATCATTTGGAGATGTAGATCACCTCTATATGATGATCATGATTTTTTTGGACTAGTTTAGTCTGCAATTTTCCAACTTTATGAATTAGATTGAAATACAAAATCCATACCATGGCCACAATGAGTTTGAGCTTGATGAACCTTGTTGGTCAGCCTTTAGTGGTCCCAGAGAAGCTCTTTGTCACTCCAATTTAGACTTATAACAATTCTAGGTGGGTAATTTTGACAAGGTGGTTCAGTTTGCATGCACTTTGGGTTTTAGCCAAATTGGTTCGGTTGGGCTAGTTTTATGGCTCGTTTTGGTTGGGTTTAATTGCTCTAGTCCTAAGCAATAAATTTCATGTAGGAAATTTTTGGATTGGAGCACTTGATGGAATTTTGCAAATTCCTCTCCCTTTCTTGGCTTAATGCTCTAGGTTTGCCTTGTTTGCCTTGATTTGGTGGAGCCTAGGGGCTAGTTGAGGGTTGTATTTTTGTTGAGATGGATTGCTAAGGTCCTTAGAAAGGTATCTTATGTTGAAAGCTAGAGGATTTGAGTAGTATTTTGAGAGCTATGGGTCACTTTTTTTTCTCTTTTTTCCTCTCAGGTTTTGCTCTATTTATAGCCATCAATTGCTATAGGAAGGCTTGGCTGAGCTTTAGGATGATTTGGGGGAGTTGCTAACTCTCCTATTGATGTCTACGAGTAGGGTTTCAGCTATGAAAATGATAGATTGAGCAATTCCACGCTTAACTAGCCTACTTAACCATGGTAAAGGAGATGGTGGTTGGCTTGGATTTTCCCATGTCATCACTCATTAGGGAGCTTGGGAGGTGATTGGAGCTGGTTCATTTTGCCTTGGATCAACCTCTCCCATGCAAACCTTTTATCACCTTCCAAGGATCAAAAGGAGTAGGACACATAAGCTTGATTTCTCTCATTCCCATGTCATGGTAATGATTGCCTTCCAATGTTTATAATGAGTCCCAAATTCCATGTGATTATTTTGTCTCCTCCCTATTTGCTAGAGGGGACGTTTGTGATGAGTCAAGGAAGCTAAGGGCTTCATATTCCTCCACCTCATTTAAATTTTCATGAGGGGATGACACATGCCCCTTGTTTTCCTTAAATTTTCAATATTTGATTTATGATGTCACCTTATGATGTGAGGATGATGCAATTTTATGCTCTCTCCTATTAAATAAAAGGCAAGGTGATGAATGAGTCACCATAAGCTCTCTTGAGGTTGCATGAGGGAGTGACACCTCATCTCCCCTTATTGATGAAAATGTATTTTTTTACTTTAACCATGGTTAAGGTAAAAAATCTCCATTCATGTGAATTATCATCATGAGTCTTTTTTATGAGCTAATTCATCGTTAATGAGTCTTTTAGGTTATGTGAAACCTATCATGATGTCAAAAGAGAGTTTAAATTTTTGGAAAAATCAATTACTATGTCATAATTGATTTTAAAGGGTTAAATGCCATATTATCCCCCTTTTTAATTTAATTTCATTTTAATTAATTAAAATTAATTAATTAAAATATAAAGTTTGAGATTTTATGAATTAAATTATTAATTTACAGAATTTTTTAAAATTAATTATTTAATTAATTTAATGTCATTTTGATTAGAAAATGGAATATTGTCTTATTTTATGACTTTTTAATTTAATATTTCTTTTAATTAATTATGTCATTATTTAAAATATAAAAATTAAATTATTAGTCAATTAACTAATGAAAAATAATTTTGGAATTAATTATTTAATTAATTCCACTATTTTTAATCAAAATTGTGCATTTTATCATTTTCATGGCTTTTAATTTAATTTTTTATTTTAATTAGTCATGTCATTAATTAAAATATTAAAAATTAAATTATTAGTCAATTAATTAATAAAAAATAATTTTTAAATTAATTATTTGATTAATTTTGTCATTTTTATTTTATTTTGGTGTATTTTGTCATTTTATGACTTTTAATTTCATTTTTATTTTAATTAATTATGTTATTAATTAAAATATTGAAAATTAAATTATTAATCAATTTATTTAATCAAAATAATTTTGAAATTAATTATTTGATTAATTTTGTCATTTTTATTTCATTTTTTTATTTTTGTCATTTTTTATCATTCTTTATCAGTTTTTGTTCAAAATTGTGTGTTTTGACCAAAATTGATAAGTGTTCACCACGGTTGACCAATGTTGACCCAAGTTAACCTAAATTGGTCAATTTTAGTTTTAAGATGTCTAATGTGCTTTTTCAAGCTTGTCATGGTCGGTTTGATCACAATATTTGTGATTTTATCATATTGAGGTGCAAATAGGTCACGTTGACCCAATTTATAGTTTAGACTAATTCAAAGGTCAATGTGGTGACTTTTGAATTAAAATTTTGTTGATTTTGATGAATTTCAATTTGATCATGTCAAGATTTGTCTTTAAGGTCAATTTTGTGGTCAAAATGATTTTGTCAAGGTTTTACCCTAGGTCTTAGGGTTTATTATTTTTAGGAGATCAATGTAGGTAGATTTCCTTTTTCAAGGTGTTTGGTGAATGATTTTCAGAAAAAGTGAGGTCAACAATTGTGCCCCCAATATGTGTGGTATATTGTAGAGATATGCCGCTCATATTGGCATTGACCGAAATGGTCTCAGTGTCATAGTTGTCAGTGTCTCATATCAACATTCGGAGTTTAGAATAGATGTGATAAAATGTCAAATGTCAATATGTTGACTATGATCTTTGTATCGTAAAAGATATTTTAGAAACAAAAATCAGATGTCATGTTCAATTTCTCAGAATATCGAATGTCCAATATCGCTGTCGAGCTAAAGGAATGTTATAATTTTTGTGTCGGGAAATAGAGAATGGATGTCATATTCAATTTCTTGAAATGTCAATTGTCAATGTCGAGATAAAAGAATGCCATTTCTGTGTTAGGAAAGGACTTACATCTGATACCTGGAAAGAGAAAATGGATGTCATATTTCATTTCTCAAAATGTCAAACGTCAATGTCGTGTTAAATGAATACCATAGTTTTCGTGTCAGGAAAGGACTTACATAAGATAATTGGAAAGAGAAAATAGATGTCATATTCCATTTCTCAAAATGTCAAAGGTCAATGCCATGTTAAAGGAATGTCATAGTTTTCGTGTCAGGAAAGGACTTACTTCTGATAACATGGAAAGAGGAAATGGATGTCATATTCTATTTCTCAAAATATCAAATGTCAATGAAAATGGCGTACCAGGTGGGGATTTGATTTTATTTTTTTATAGGTCGAGAAATAATTTTCATGTTAATTTCATAGAGTTTTTATTTATCATTATTTTTATTTTTATGGAATTCATTCTGGTACATTAAGACCTGCCGACTTGTCATGGAAAATAGGGAATATTTTTCAATACTTCATTTCCATAATGTACATTGCAGACAAAAGTCACTAGTACATATTATTATAGAAAATAAAGTCAACTATACATATATGTACATATCACACGGGATGCACACAGCAAATTATTAATACATATCCGAAAAAAGATGACTTCCATGTCATTGTCTATCATCTGCATAGTCTTGAACATTGTTAGACTGTACATAAATATCTAACACTCCAAGATGCCGTCTGTCACATGTCCTAGATGTTTGGATGTTTTTAAGGTCATGGTTACTCCAAGGTCTGTAAACCTACAAGTTCCGGAATGGGTTGATATCGGACGGGTCTCTTTTCTAGCTTCATGCATCACAATGTAATTGACATACGAGGCCTCTTAACACTGGGTATACAGTACTTTACAAAATCTGCACCATTTCCCTTAAATAAGAGAACTGATCCTCGAATTAAAAGGATGCGTTTTGTCCCCTCAAATTGTCCAGGTCCCAGAATCTATATTTCTCTTCCAAATATGATGGAACAACGATTCATTAAGGACACTGTACAAAATGGCCTCTCAAAATCATGGCTATCGATATGTGGAGACATACAATCCCCCTTATCATAAATGTTGATGATGCAGCTATCAGGAACACAGTCTGTGGGCATGACTCCCCAAGTAACAAGTCATCTGATAATCTAAATTATTATAGTGGGTAATAGATCCACCTGTTCATATCGTAAAATTTTGAGAAGATTCCCCTCCGCGTCACTTGCATAATTATAACAACACCCATATTGGATGGTCTGCCTGCCCTTGCCATAGATCAATTTATTGGGCTCAGAATATGTTCTTCTTTTACGATGTCCAACCCTACCCTGGTCCTGCGCTTTTATTACATGATCAATAATAGTGGCCTACTCATCATCATCAAATATTCTGGTGAATAGTTTAACACCATCCAGAATATTTATTTTTCTTTTGTTCATATGCTTATATTGTTCAAAGGTCCTCCATTAAATAGCGCGAGATCACCGTGCTTTTTCTCTGGAGTGATCTTTTATGTCAACCTCTCTACCTGAAACCTTCAGATTTTGGGCAGATATGGGCGAGGTTGAGGTGATGACTACCTATTCCTCCCGGCTTCCCTTTGCAAAGTCTTGATTTGTCATCTCCAATAGAGAGTAAATTACCTCAAATGGACTATCAATGGCCTGAAATTTTGACTAGCTAATGTCCTCCATGTTTTGTCTTTCTTGTAATTGTTTTTGATGCTTCAACCATTTATTACGGTTCCGTCTCTCTGATCAGGTGAGTCCTGCTGTCATATCTTTTATACCATATGTAGAGGCTTCTGTAATCCCCTGTACTGAAGTAGTCATGAAATCTTGCTCGTCTGAGCTGTTACTGATTTTGAAGTCATACTCCTCGGGTTGTCGGAGGTTGAATTCTATCAAAGTCTTTTGAATCTTAATCTTATTCTGGTTAACCAGATAGAGTAATGATCCGTGGTATATAGATTCAACTTGCAATAGATCAAAGTTGAAATGAATTCTAGCCCCCTCATCCATGTGTCGGCGGTCCAAGGCAAAAGTTATATTAATCTGAAATGTGAAAAATATTCTGTCTTTAGACAATCTTCTTGTAATTAACAGGGTGATATGTCAAACTAAATTTCATTTTCAAGGATAAATTATGCTTACAAGTAAGCAAAAGAGAAACAGATTCAGATTTGCACAAAGAGCAAAAGAGAAAATCATTTTTTTATTTATAATGTTTTTCCAGCTCATAAACAAGTCCTGACGCGTAGTATTTCTTTAAAAAGCACCCATTAATTGGGGGAAAAATTCTATCTCCGTGGCAATCCACCAACTGGTAATATCCCCCCGAATTTTTTTTTTCAATTACATATGGGCCCTCCCATATTGGTTCGAATTTTCCTCCTATTTTGTGATGAGCAAGAATAATTTTTCAGAGAACTAAAACTAATTCTCCCATGTGAAACGTCCTGGGATGAACTAATTTATCATGAGCTCGTGCCACTTTTTCTTGATATAACTCGAGATTTTGTTAAGCTTGTATGCGTTTACCTTCTAAAATTTTTAATTCTTTGAGTCGTAACTTAATATTTTCTTCTTCTGTGATTTTATTTTTGATAACAAGTCGGTGGGAAGTAATTTGTATTTCAAGTGGGAAAATGGCCTCAGAATCGTATACCAAAGCAAACGGTGTTGACCGAGTCGGTGTTCGGTATGTAGTCCTATAAGCCCATAAAGCTTCTATCAATTTTTCATGCCATTGTCTCGGACTGCTTGTTAATGTCTTTTTCATAATGTCTTTTTCAGAATTTGTACCATTGGCCTTAGGATAGTAGATAATATATTCCATCTCCAATCTATTCCATGTCTTTGGATAAAATTATTCATTTTTGTATCTTTGAAAGCTAGTCTGTTATCTTATATGATTCGCCGAGCAATCCCAAATCTGTAGACAATATATGTTTTGAAGAAATGGAGAACTTGTTCTACTTTAACTTCTTTAAGTGGTATTGCCTCTGTCCATTTAGAGAAGTACTCAGTAGCTGCCAAGATAAAACGATGGCCTTTAGACGATGGAGGGTCTATAGGGCCCACTATGTTTGTACCCCAACACTCAAATGACCAGTATGCAATAGTCGGGTGTAATGCATTTGGTGGTTGATGTAAGACCACTCCATGTACTTGACATTGATAACATTTCTTTACAATTTCAAGACAGTCAGTCATCGTTGTTGGCCAATAATATCCCATTCTTTTAATTTTTATTTTCATTTTAGGTCCCGATTGGTGTGTGTCGGCAAATTTTTAGGTTTGTGTGTTGTATTTTGAAAAGGGGTCGCCTAACAGAAATTGTCAGCGAATTTTATTTTTTAAATTTAATTTAAATATATATATATAATTTGGAAAGTATCATTTTATTTTGAAAATAATTTCAAGTTTGAAAATTTTAAGATATGAAATCAAACCAATCTCACAGCCCCAATAGTTTATATAAACGAGCACCGCATCACAGACCGTGTATCTATCCCGAAGAATAGACACACTGCTTGACGATGCGGCTCGATTAAATAAACTAGGAGATTTTTGACATCCGTTTGGTCTGCGAACAAATTTTATAAGCCGACAAGTTCCCCTGCTTAATATAAGTGAATTAAGCAGGGTTTATATTATCTGGGTTCTTAAAGTTCCCTATAAGGGCAAGCCCCTATAGTTAATTACATCCTAAGTGACGGGAATCACTTAAGAAAACTCTCGATAATGATCAGTGGTTTTGCTCTCAAGAATTTCAAAGTTTAAACTTCTCAAAGGATTTGAGTTTTGGAAATTTCAATAGGGAATGGATCAAATTTAGAACAGTTATTTTCATGAATCCAAAGGAAGAGAAGTAGGAGAAGTTGAGGATCCAAGAAGAATCTTGGCAACTTCCCAAACTATCCTATTGTTTGGCTTCAATTTGGGAATTTATTTAATATTGCAATCCTGCCAATTTTAATTAATTAGGACTTATATTTGTATGACACAATCATACAAACAGCCTCGAAGATGTGACGGTTTATGTCGTACCGAACGACTACCTCGGAGTCCTAAGACCGGTTAGGGCTTAATTTGCATAACATGATTATGCAAATGCCTAACGAAAAGGTTGAGGATTTGTGTAGCTGTTGACCTCATTTTTGATGAGGTCTTCCCTTCTTCTTTTTAGTGCTTAGGATCTAGCCTTAGGCTTTTCCTTTGACTATCTTAGAGGACTAGAATTGGGACCCACATTTTAGAAATTTAAACCACTTCTAAACTCCCTGCAAACTACACAAACTTGACTATAGACCCCTAGTCACCTAGAGGGTTGAAATCAAATGTAGAAGTTTAAAGGATGAGTTCCTATAGGACTCTTTGGCCTTAGGACTGCCCTGGGTGGCCTGGTCTTGTGAAGGGGCTGACTTACACATACACTTACATACACACTACACTTACACACTACATTTCCACACACTTCCTAAAACCACACCCATACCCAACTTAACCTCCTCGACTCATGTAGGTGATTCACATGGATGGTCCTTAACCCCTAAGCCCTCGGCTAAGAGGGTTAGGAACAACATAGTGAATGCCTCAAATGAGTCCTTTCATGGCTCATATGGGCTTGAAATGGCTTCATGGCTCAACCAAAATGATTTCTTTCCACCTAGATTCACCCAATCTTTAATTTCCCAAATTTTCAATTTTTGACCCCCGGGACTCTACACCTACTAAACCTACCCAAAACCCTTGAAATTACCCAAATTTTTGCAAAAATTTCCAAATTACCCAAAATTTTCAAAAATCACTCTCAAACATCTCCACATCACTCAAATTGATCATCCATACCCAAAAATACCAAAAATTCCAAAAAATACCTCCCAATACCCTCCAAATACCCAAAATACCCTTCTTGGCCTAAAAATCCAAAAATTCAGAAAATTCCCAGAAAATTCCAGAAAATCCCAAATATTCCCAATTTCATTTTGTCCAACTACACCATGGGCCAATTTTGTCAATTTACCTTACTTTTGTCAAAACCCCCAATTTCACCCATTTTAACCCAAAGTGAACCCAATGTCAAACCAAACCTATCCAATTGACCCAAATTCTGGTCCAATTCAATTCTAAACTTCAATTCAACATTCCCAATACCAATCTAGACCAAATCCAAGTCCAATTTGATTGACATTTGGATCCAATCTCACTTTTGGCCTTAAAGCCCAATTTGGACCCATGACCCAAACTTAACCCAAACTCACCCAATTCAAGTCCAATTAACCTCAAATCTTTTCTAAATCTTCCTTAACATTCCCACAAACAAAACCCTAACATGATTTGCCCAAAATTTGAACCCAAACCCCACTCAAACTCAACCCAAGGTTAAAAGGCCCATTTTTGACCTAAGCCCAAACCTAACCCAAATTCAACCCAATTCAAATCCAAATCACCCCCAATTTGTTTCAAATCACTCTTGACACATCCATGAGCTAAACCCAACAATTATTTGGCCCAACCTCTTTACAAAATTCCCATCCATAAATTCATTTTTAAACATAAGGGCCCATTCCTTAAACCATTTTAAAAGCCCACTTCCACCAAATCCAAAACCCCAAAAATTCTTCCAAAGCCCATATGACATTTCCCCTCATCATACTTTCAATTAAAATCATCCCTAAGTCATAAACCAATGATCAAATATTTCTAAATGAAGCTTCATCCAAATTTCCACCAAATTATCCAAAATCCTTAAAATCTTTTTTTATGAAATTGACCAAACTTTTTGCCAAGCCAAAGGTGAGCCATGAAGCCATGCATGAGCCACATGTGAGCCATGAGAGCTTTGAACACTCCACCATGCCATATTGGGTAAGAAGAGGGGGGCTTTCCTTAATCCATAAAGCTCATTAGCCTTTAATCATGTTTCACCTAAACTTAAATTTAATCCAAATATATTTGGATGGAGACTTCTCCATGCCAAACCACCGATCCTTTGATCCCCCACAACGGCATCAGAAACGCCTTGAAGGGTGCACCGAGCCCGAATGGGTGGATTGCAGCCCATTTAGACTGAAACTAGCCATGCCCCATTCTACTTTGATTCAACCACTTTACACATGGCATTTGCCAATTGCCTACACTAAACCCCAGCCACGACCTGACCAAGATGGTGACCATTGCTGAGCGGCCGGCCACCAGGGCCCGCGAGGAAAACACCATGGCGAGAGCTCGCATGTGAGACGACATTGAAATTCTCATGGCCGAAATTTTGCCCCATGCCTAGTGGTCACCATAGGCCGATTTCTTCTCCTCACCCGGGCTTGATCTGACCTGCTCCCGAGGCCCCAAATGGCTACATTTAAATTCCGCCCCTCTCGGCCATGAAGGAAGAAGCAAAAACAACACGAAGCTGCGCAAAATTGTTCCGATACTCCTCCACCCTTAGAGCCGCAGTCCCGGTAAATTCCCCTGCCATTTCTCCTCTGTAAAAACGATTTCGAGTTGAAATTCCACCCAAAACCGGGACACTTCTCCGCAATGAACCCATTCCCAAATTGATTGGCTCTACACCTTCACCGAGACCAAGGGGAAGGTGTCCCGCCATCAAAAGCCCATCTCGGGGCCACCCCCGGTGCTCCGGCCTCCGAGCTTTGTGATCGGGCTTGGTCGAAATCATATCCGGACAATTCACCGAGACCGAGACTTCATGCGAGAGCTGGCCGGGACCCGATCGAAGGTGCAACGGCTTCTCGGATTGAAGCCACACTTCTGCGAGCCCAGTATGAGCTAACTCTTCATCCCGGCTTCTAGAGAGATTCTCAATTTCAAATGCTTTAGTTTCAATGCATGTGCTTGGTATAGATGTGTTCGTGTGAGACGAATCCGTAGAGAATATAGAACGTAAAAATCCATTCAGAATCGAGTGAGATCTTAGGGATTTAGTGTGGACGGCTCTCGGGTGAGAACACTTGGGGACGATGAACGGATGCGAATCCATTCAATACGCGCGCGGACGGACGGCTCGGATGGCGTCGGACCGGGGCGACGATGCGAGACCGCGGGGCCGGGGCTGGCCGGCTGGTGGCGGCGTCGAATGGGAGCGCGCCGCGTGGCCTTTCGGAAGTACAGGGGATGCGGCGCGGCGGCTCGGATAGTAGAAAATTAGGGATTTTTCGGTTATTTAATTCACCAAGCTTGGTCATGTCTGCAATGTGAAAATCCAGAAAAATAAAATAAAAATATTTCTCTTGCTCGGTGAAGAGAGGAGAATAATGTGGAAAAAGTATTGTTCATCGGAAATATTTTATTTTTTATAATTTATTTACTCTCTGCATTTTTAATTCTCCATGCATGCATACAATTCAACCATGGCATGAGGTAGTAGGGCTTTGAAGCACACGAAGATTTGGGAACATTCTGAATTTTCAGTCGGGCGAATCCTATGAAGAGTTCTTGATTTTTCAAGTTCGGGTCGCTGTTTTTAGTATTTTTAATTCCAGTAAATAGCATGTTGTGAAATAAATTCTAGGAAAATTTGGTGATGTTCCTTATGTTAGAGACATTTTAGGAAAAATAGATTTTGGCTTAGTTCATTCAAAGCTTGACCTTAATTGGCTTAAACACCCAAAATAGGTCTTTAATTAATTAGAGTTAACCAGGCATCAAATTGACTTGAAATCAATTCTCCACTGACCTTTAGGATCAAAGAATCCACCATAAAAATTTGAGGTGATTGGACTTGGTTAGCTATTTAATTGGGTTGATTGATAAAACCGCGTTTTTAAAGCTTTAAAAATTCATAACTTTTAAAATACTTTTCAAAAATTCACCAAATTGGTTTTGGAGCCTCTCTGATATCAGAACCTAAGAAAATTAAAATTTCGATTTTCTAAAAAGTTGATTTTTAATAATATTTTAATATTTTTAATAATTAAAATAATAAAAATCACAAAAATAATAAAATTCACCAAAATGTCAGATTTTGAATTTTAATCACTTAGGAACAAATCCCACATTTTTCTTAGGTCTATTTAGTGAGATATTGAATTTTAAAGCCCTAGGGTAATTTTAAAATTAAAAAAAAATGTATTTTCTGGCATTTTCACTAAAATAAGTATAATAAATCATAGAAAAATCAAAAAATTGCAAAAAATTTGCTTCTCTAGTTTCCTTGATATCAGGGAATTTTGAAAAATATAAAACCCATTTTTCAACATTTATTTTATTTTTAAATTAATTAACACTCCAAAATAAAATAATTATAATAAAAATAATATAATTCAAAAAATCACCAAAATTGGTCAAGTGCTTCTCTGGTCATTAGGAATGTCCCCTAATTTCCTTGAGACCAAAAACTTTTCCTTGGTCATGTTATTAAATTTTCCTTGGAAATCTGTATTTTCCACCAAAATAATTATATAAATAAATTAAATACAGAAAAATCATTTTTCTCCTCTCATGTCTTTATTGATATATGAGTGAAGTCACATAAAAATTTCAAGTTCATTTAAGCCCAATTTAGTGAGTTATGAAATTATTAAGCAGAGGCAAAATGGTAATTAAAATTTTAACCCTTAATTAAAACTTTAGGTTTAATAAAATTAACAAATAAAATATTTGATCTTAATCTGATTTGGATGATTGAAATTTAAATAATTAAAGCGTAGAAACTCATTAAACAATTTTTAAAATGAATTAAGCTTTAATTAAATAATAGATTAAATTTGGAAGAATAATAAAATTGGAATTATTAAAATGAGGATATTTATTAGGAAAAGATTTATTCTTTAATTTAAAAAATCCCTAAACTAATTATATCATTAACACTTAACTCTTAATTAAAATGATAACTCAAATTTAAAATATTAAAAGACTTAATTAAATCATTAAACTCTTTTAAAATCTCGATTAAAATTATAAATTAAATTAAATTAAAATTAAATTAAATAAAATTAAATTAAATTAAACTAAATTGAAATTAAATTAAAATTAAATTAAATTAAATTAAATTAAATAATTAAATTAAATTAAATTAAACTAAATTGAAATTAAATTAAATAAAATTAAATTAAATTAAATTAAATAATTAAATTAAATTAAATTAAACAATTAAATTAAATTAAATTAAATTAAAATTAAATTAAATAATTAATCTAAATTAAATTAAACAATTAAATTAAATTAAATTAAATTAAATTAAATTAAATTAAATAATTAAATTAAATTAAATTAATCAAAATTAATTAAACATCAAATCAAATTAAATTAAATTAAATTAAATTAAAACTCAATTAAATTAAATTGAATTAAATATAACATCACCTAAGACATAAAAATTAAATATAAAACAACTTGAACACTATTTAATTTAAACCCTTTAACTTAAATCAAATCATTTGAATCTTATTCTGCTTGAAAGCTTTGATTATTATAACTCACAATGAAACATTAAATGAAGTCTTACTTCACTCATAGATATTCAAATGTCTTAATTCAACTGGGCAAGTTAACAAAACTTGAAAACCTCGGACGATTGATTCATTTGCTATAATTAAATTCATTTGGACTTAAAAAACGATCTAAAAATATTGAAAAAGATGTTTAGATTCTTCTTAAGCACTTCCTCGATATGATAGGATATTTATAAGAACAATTGGATTTAATTGTTCTTTGATGAAGAAAATCGTCCTCAGGCCTAAAAACACAAAGAACCTAGACGTCGTAGGGGATGACTAGTATAGGATTAGGAATTTGGTAGAAAATAGTAACCTTTCCTTAGCTTTACTTTAGGAACTTGCTTAAATATTCTAATTGTGTTTTAAGTGTAGCTTGGGATGACGGGAAGACCCTCCAGGCACGCTTTTATTTTATTGCAATTTACTTTCTTCTTGATTTACTTCCTATGATTACTTTATTGCGGATGCACTTCCCCTTTTCTTGCATGATAAAACAAGCATTGCATGAAAACCCACACCTTTAGGATAGTCCCTAAAGCGGGAAACCAAAACTAAGTTAAAAGTCATTGCAAGATAAAATTCACCGCCACAACATTTCAAAATATAAAACAACTCAAAATTTAATCCGCAAACGAGAACCTGAGAAACTACGATTGCAACTAAATTAAAATGTCACATTGGATGATCGAATACCTCGGATGATGTAACCTACGTGTTGCTAATAGGATTTCCACGGTCTAAATGAAAGTGTGGAACTCATTCGGTTGAGTTTAGCAAATTCATCTGGACTAAGTGAATCCGATAAAAATAATGATGCGGAAGGATGGGCAGGTAAGGATCTTAGCCGTGTGATGTAACCAACTTTAAGATTTGTTTTAATCAAAATACAAAACACTTGGAAATTAAGATCTTCTCTAAACCAAAACACTTTTCTCATCACGATTTATGATTTCTAAAACTAAACCTCTGCAACAACAAGGAGCTTGGAGCATGGTGGGCGGCACGGCCATCGTCGTCGACAAAACTTGAACCTACTTCGTAAAACCTTCTTAGAATCGAACAACAAAGCCATAGGACTTCGAGGTAGCTTGCCTAGTGCAACATAAATCCTCAACCTCTTCGTTAGGCATTTGCATTGCAAATTAAGCCCTAACCGATCTTAGGATTCCAAGGTAGTCGTCCAGATACGACAATAAACCCTCGCATCTTCACAAGAATTTTATTTGTTTGATTTTATCATACAAATATAAGCCTAATTAATTAAAATTGGCAAGATTGAAATACTAAAATAAACATTAGGACTTTCCTAAATTCAAGCCAAACAATAGGATAGTGAGGAAATTACCGAAGTTCACTTCGAATCGGTGAATTTCTCTACCTTTCTTCCTTTGGATTCCTGAAAGCAAAATGTTCTGAAATTTGATCCATTCATATTGAAATTCCAAAATTCAATCTTTGAAAACCTTAAACTTTGAAATTCTTGAGAGCGAGTGTGGTTATTATCGAGTTTTCTTAGGTGATTCCGTCGCTAAAAGATGTAATTAAGCATAGGGGCTTGCCCTTATAGGGAATTTTAAAGAACCGGAGTAATATAAACCACCAATTTCAATACTTTCATATTAAGCGAGGGGAATTTGTCGGCTTATAAAATTGGTTCGCAGAGACCAAACGGATGTCACAAAACTTCTAGTTTATTTGATCGAGCCCCACCCTCAGCGGTGTGTCTATCCTTAGGGATAGATACACGGTTGTCAGTGTGCGGTGCTCGTTTATATAAACTATTTGGGATATGAGATCGGTTTAATCTCATATCTTAAAACTTTCAAATTTAAAATTATTTTCAAAGTCAAATACTACTTTCTAAATTATATATATATTTAAAATCAATTTAAATTTAAATTCGCCGACAGCATACATTAGGCGCCCCTTTTCAATTATCCCTTTAACCTAAAAATAGTACGCAAAATGACACCTTAGAAGATTCATTGAATGTGGACACATTTTGAAGAGATCCCTTGAGGTAACCCTTGAAGCCTATAAATAGGAGGCTACTCCTTGAGAGAAAAACGCCCAACTTAACCCCACCATCCCAGAAGCCTCGTCTAGAGAGAGATTAGAGAGATACTTTAGGGCCGCATTTTACACATCCTTCATAAATTAGTTAGTTATTTTTATTTAGAGTTTGTATTGAGGATTTAAAGAGTTGGTGCTTTTGAAGATTATTTAACAAGGTCGAGGAGGAATTCGGAGGTTCGATGAGAGGAAACACTTGAGATAAGTATTTGTAATATTATTTAAAGTTTTATTATCATGTTTTGTTGTTTAAATTCGATGTGTTCGGAAGTAGTTAGTTTACTTTCTCCTTTCAATTATGAAAAGATAAATAAGATAATATAAAATTCGTTGGAGAATTAAGCTATTTATATTTGAAAACATTGTGATGATATTAATACCCGAGAACTTGATTTAACATTTAAATTGGTCATTTAAATTGTTAAAATTTGTTGAAGAGTTTTGATACTACAGAAGGAGATGAATTCTTAACTAGTAGATATCACATGAATCCTTGGGTATTGTGCGGGTTATTCAAGGTGAAGTGCAAATAAATAGGAAGATATTATATAATGGGCGTAGAATTGATAAGTTTTTTAGAGTGACGAGACTACATTCTTGTAATTTGGTTTATAGAGAAGGAAAGGGTCACTAGTAGGGCCGAGCATAGCCAACCTTGGACATCTAGTAGTGGAGCCTAGATTAACCCATTCTACTAACAATACATCGGACTGATCTATAAGCTAGCCAATATTCTTTACATGGATCAAAGAGTAAATATTATGAATGCTTTATTGTACAAATACCATAAATTTATATTCTCGACGAATATTATCATTATCTTAGAAAATCTTGGATTAATTGAAAGGAAGAAAGTTGTTGTCTTATTGCTATTTACATTAATCATTTTATTCTTGTTTTATTATTGCATTTAGTAAATTAAAAATATCAAATTTATAATTATAAAAGAAATACTTAAAAATAAAATTAAAATATTTAAAAATCCATAACTCGCTCATCGTGGGATCGATACGAGGTCTTTGTGTCAAAGCCCTATATTGCGAATACGATACGTATACTTGCGTGTACACCTAGTGTGTAAAGTATTTTCGATAAAATTATATTTATATGCACTAGGCAACATTATTATCTATTACATATATTTGAGAGCATTAATTATTATATTTGTCATCATCGGATTGCGGGTCATGTTTTTGGCGCCGTTGCCGGATTGAATTTTTAAGTACGCATATATTTAGTGTGGGTCGACGACGACGACTCGCATTCCGGTTTTCATGTTTCTGTTTTCGGCATACACGACGACGAAGGATTTCCACCTCTTTCGTCTAGCACGTCGCGGCGGGGACGATGAGTATGAGCTTCGCTCGAACATCCTCTCCTTCCACGAGATGTGGGATTTTTGCTCGCAAGGCGCGTCTTTGCCCAGGTGACGACTTCTCTCGGGTCACGGGTCGCCTCTGCAGCAACGGGGTCGCCTCGCCTCTTAGCTCGCGGTTCGCGTCTCTTCCCGCAGGTCCACGATGGTGGGGTTTGCGCACTTTGTTGGCACTAAGCGCGGTGATGGCCTCGGGGCTTCCGTACCCACCGTGTCCCCTTATCGGTCATGTAACCCCGCGTGCGCCCCTCTTTTGAATATGTTTCCACAACGATACCACGATGCTTTCACGCTCGGCGTTGACACCGAGTTTCTCGAAATAACATTCGCCAAAAACGAAAATCATCGTCTTTCTCTCTGGTGTCAAGATCTCCACCTTAATTTGCATCCTTTGTAGTCTTAGTAGGTAAGTTCCTTTATGGAAACCACTAACTAGACCTAATTCAAAGAATTTTGACGAATGAAGCTAAAAAGGGATTGAAAGCTTGGTAAACTAGACGATCGGCATACTCATTCAATTATCAGATGATGAAGACTACGCCCAATTGTTTGCAAGATGACTCGTTTGAATAGATAACTAGAGTGATGAGGTTTTTAAAATGTACGATGGAATTTTGACCCTCTTCTTGAACCTCCTACCATTTCGTTTTGGTTGCGCTTCCCGCGATTTGAGGGAAGTTCCACCTTTTCGATCAAGAGTTCCTTTTCTCCTTAGCTATGATATACGGTAAACCACTCAAAGCGTATCTACAATTAACCTAAGTAGGCCTTTTGAAGCCAAAGTTTTGGTTGAACGTGATATTACTCTACATTTCCAGGAGATATGGTTTGGCTCGCGGCATCATGGCTTTTGGCGGCGAAAACATAACTCGAACGGGTCAACTGCTGTACCTTGCGGTATGTTTGGACACTCCCATTCCCAATGTTATCACTTGCATACGCATCTAAAACCTACGAGTAAAAATCTTGTGGATCTGCTCCGATTCATACTTGTCCCTCCTCACTCACGAGTGCGATCCGCCGACTATTGAAACATTGGTTGACACAGCGTCGGCTCTCCCTCCCTCTACTAGAGACCTCCCCCATGACAATATTGTTTCTATTTTCCGGCTGATGTGTTCGCAGATGGCTCGGCTAGGCAACCTCTTGCTTCAATTCTTGTTGAAAATAATATTGCGGATCATCTTGATGTATGTGTTACTTTTACTGCGGAGCTAGAGGCTCATCCTCTTATACATGTCCAGGACAATCGTGACCAAGGCGGTCGGATGAGCCCCGATCTTCGGTGAGGAATGACATGTTTACACATTAGGAGGAAGAAGAAGAATGGAGACACCTTGAGCTCGGGAACTTAATGGATGATATATTGGTTACTTCGGAGTAATAGAACGAAACTCGAAATTTATAAGTTGCCTTCCCTTCCCCCAGGACTAGAGCGGAGGCGAAGTCAAATTGGCTGCATCCCTAGCCTACTTGTTTTCGGCTTTGGTTTGCATGTATCTTTTTTGGAGTTTTTGTGTGTTGTACATTAAGGTAGGGTGCCTTTATTAGGCTCTCTCATACGACCTTTATGTTATCTTTTATATTTAATATAGCTAGCCTTTAGGCTATATATATATATATATATATATATATATATATATATATATATATATATATATATATATATATATATATATAAGAAAGAAAACGGTCATCGAGATACCATAAGACTATCTCCACTAGCCCCTGAATCTTATAACTTATTAGATTTCGATTTCTTACATCATGAAGAAAAATTGAAGAGCGATTTGGTTGGAAGTTGAATGCAATAGTTAGTGAGTTTTGTATAGCATTAGGTAAGATTAAAAACAACATCAATATAGCATCGATGAATAGAAGACAACATGGAAGAGGTAGAGCATAGATTGAAGTAAGACAAACTTTATGCGAGGAAATATATGTGAAACTAATATGAAATGATTTGTATAACCACAAATAGGAAATGAGCCGGGGTCTGTAACAACTAATGTGTAATAATGCATATAATAGATTCCATGTGACTATGACAATAAACAATAACCCGGCCCCTAGGAAACTAAAATGATCTTTTAGCACATAAATATTTCAGCAAACCAGACTCCAAAACTTCATAGTAAAATAAATAAGCCCGGATAATAAATCTAATCATCATTATAAACTAAACCATCTAGAAATAGCAATATATCACAAGTAAAGATTTATAATATATCCATGCGGTTGTAAGAATCCCGATTAGCCATTATCATAGAAATCGAGTCTAATGTATGGAGCATCTAACAAGTCCCCAACAACCAATATAAGCAAAGTACCGATGCTTGTCTACGTGATTTTGTTCTTTCCTTTCAACACAACCAACCAATTTTCTAGCCCATTGCCCTTGGAAATGTTAAAATTTGAGAAGATAACATTTAATTTTAACATAGTAAATTATGTTCCAAGGGGATACTCTATTGTCATTCAAAATATCTACCGGCACATTGGAATCCATCCCAAGCTGAATAGGGGCCATTTAGACCGTTTGGGATTAGGACAACCAAAGGACAACTCTAACTTCAGTCTCCATAGGATTATCAGTAAAGCAACAAAGGAGAAGAAAAGTATAAGAGGCATCTTCCATGATCATCCACAGCGATGCCACAAATGCCATACCAGCTGAAGGATTAGTAGTCATAAGCCCCACATCTCATTATGCATGATCCAAAATCCAACCCTCCTAGCAACATTAAATACTTATTGAGTTTCTTGAAACAACAAAGAAATGCGTAGCACAGTAGCCAGTCCAGAACTCATTTGACTTTAAGGTAACTCTAAAAATGATCCATAAGAAGCGGACATAATGAAGCGATAAATTTAATCCCTAGATTGGATAGCGATGTGCATGAGCCCTACTGTAAGATCTTCACATAACACCGTCGGCAAACAAATTTTGAAAGCGCGCGAACCCGCCTGTATGCGTGAAAGAGGCACAAAAATAGGACCAGGCAACAACAACAAGAATAAATAGATAAGACCCGGTCGACGGTAAGGAATGCGGCAAATAAGATAGAGTTCCATAGTCAAGAGCGAGATCCCATGATATAGGCGGTGGCGGCGATAAGTGTGTGTGTGTGTGTGTGCGGGGTTGTGGGTAATGAACGAGACTCTTAAAAACTTTGATCATCTAGTGTTTCCTCGGGCATTTCATGATCTTGCGGAAGGGCAAGGGTGATTGCCTCCTCATCAAACCTCGAGTGTTAAAGATGAAGCACACGGTATTTACGCGGAGAATCGAAACTTTGGTGGGCACTGCGGAGTTTTGTCCCCGATTACAAAATTTTAGTTTGGTCACCACACAGAATTGATGGCATCGAGAAAATGCTTTGATAGATAAACCACATTGGGCTCACAGAGGTGGGACTTGTGGATGGGAGACATATCATGATTCAAGTATCTTTGGAGGAGGACTATGCTCGGCTTTTTCTTCACTCAATCCCGTGCTGGAGAGGGAATTACTATGAAGATTCTTAAATGGACTCTAAATTTTGACCCCCGTAAAGAAGCCTCCCATTTGTCCCCATTTGCTTAATTACTGTCTACCTTTTCATTATTTCAACAAAAAGTTATTTATAACATTAATATGACATTAGGTAGACCTTTGAAATTGGATATCACCCTGCAATTTCTCCACTTTGCTCTATTAGCTAGAGTCACAGTTGAGAGGGATATTGCAGCTACGGTTAGGAGATGCAGTTGGCTCGGATCGGGGAGGGGTTCTAGTAGAAAATTGTGGTGGAACGAGAGGTTATATGCTTTAATTTTCTATTTCTTCTTTAATAATATTTTCTTTCTTTACAATAGTGCCAAAAACATTTCCGTGCAAATAAAAGTTCAGGATTTGTTACATTTAAATTTTATGATTCTACGCAAATATGTATCATTATCAAGTAATATAAGACTTTCTGATTAAGCCAAAATATTGAACCCATGAAATAAAAATTATAAACACAATAAGGAATTATAACTTAAAAATCTATTTAGAAAAAGATACTTACTTAAACTATAGATATTATATTAGAAATGAAAGTTTGATTTTTTTTACGTAATTTTTGATATTTTGAAATAAAAGTAAACAATTAACTAATTTTAACGAGATTTTTGTAAGATAAAAAGTATAAATGAAAATATCTTGTTCCTTATCATGAATAACTAATAAGTATAGGAGTTTTGTTGTGGAAGTATTCAAAATGTGTTGTTATGTCAGAGATAGGAGCAATATTATTCTTTACCCTTACTAGAGAAGAGCATAAAAGAACATTGGTAGTTGAATGTTTGAATAGTCTTGAAAGATGGGTTAGGTAGGGAAGACACTAGCTCTCACTCACAGGGGTTAGTCCTCTCCCTCCACCTAGGGCCTAACTTCTCGTATCAAAACCTAAAAAAATAAAATAAATTGGGGGCTTTGAGTACATCACCTAAAGTCTTCTAATTCTATACCGAATAAATTATATCTCCATTTATTTTTTTGCCTCGATTATATGAATTGCATTCTCTTCCATACAATCTTATGTAATTTTCCAATAGTTGATTGAGACAGTACCATCACGGATCTTACATGTTCTCACAACAAATGTTAACAACTTAATTGGCCAAAATAAAGAAATACAAATGAGTACAAAGATTAAATCATCAAAACTTATTTAAACATTAAAGAACAATACTTCCACAACTTCCATCGGAAACATTTAACTACTTTTTAAAAGATAAAGGTAACTACTCAGAATTCATGGAGAAAACAAAACAACAATTAATTTTAAAAGTAGAAATCACGTAGAAACATAAGAAGTCTAAATTAAAACTAAATGTAGTACAAGAGTAAAAACATCTTCACTCTCCACCAAACTATTGAAGTTCTTTTGAATATCTTCCTTTCTCTTACCATACTCTTTATGACTGGTCACCCAACCTTAGAGTGTTAAAATCTCTCAAAATCACTAACAAACAATGGATTCTTACTGAACTGTCTGCACCCACGCATTCCTTCACTAGGAACGAGATAAGTGATAATAAACCCTAAGTAAAAATCTTATAACTCCTTACTTTAAAACACACTAAATCTACTCTTCAAATCTCCTCTTTTCTCCTCTCGTTATTCAATTTTAAGTCCTTTTTTTAAAAAAGTTTTCTAAAAATGTTTGTCTAGGTGTTTCTTTAAGTGTGTCCACAGTGATAGATCTTCAAAGAGATGGCTCATTTGAAGGCCATTTGAATGCATTTTTGTACTCATTATCAGTTATTCACGTTTTTACCAAGGGTTGCGTCAAACACCCCTTCAAAATTCACAAAAAAATTCTTTAAACTTCCACTTAATACTTGCCCCCGGCAAGCGCGGGCATTTAGCGCTTAGGTACGACCTTTTATCTGCTTGGCTTTTAGGCGCCCTAGTTCATTTTATTCCTTCATTTTTGCTCCAAATTTGATTCTTTCTCCTCCTTTTGTTATATTTTATCCATTTAATCTCACCGGTAAGAAAAACACACAAATATCTTCCTTTAAGTGCGATAGCCTCAAAAATAGGTAAAAAAATGTGTATAAAGTATTATATATTATAGGTATATCAAATTCTCCAAAACTTAAAATGTTACTTGTCCTTAAGTGACATTGCAATCTTTCAAAACCCAAGTAAGCAAATTATGCGAATGAGTTTCTTTAAGAGATTCCAAAATTTTATTCTAGAAATGTGTGTTGATTTAGAGGAAACTTTAGTAAAGGAGCCAACTCAAGGTTTATAAATCTCTAGGGTGAAAAAGTATGAAAATATGAGTCCCTATCTAGTTCAGAAATACTTGTAGATTTTTTAAATATAATGTTTAGACATTCTATCTTCTTTACTTAAAATTTTTTTTATTAAGAATAATTATACTTACTTTTATTATATCCTTAAGATTAAAAGAGTTTGAAGTCTTATGCTTTAAAAAGATTGAATGTGGAATAAATTTTTGACTAGACACTAATCCTTAAGCTTTTCCTCCCTTTTACACATACTATACATTACTTTTCCTTTTTCTTTTATTTTTATTTTTCTTTTCTCTTTCATTCTTTTTTTTTTAGTGAAAGTTACTATATCTGGATAGGTCTTTAATGATTTTGAATTCCACTCTTCCTTTCTTAAAGAAAAGGTTTGATATATCTCCTTTACTTAATAATATAATAATAATTTTGAAAATTATTTTTAATAAAAGAAATTTAAGTATTGAAGATAAAAGTCTAATTGATCACGGGGAAAATATGTTAAGAAATTCATACCTATTTTTTATGAAATTGCACTTTAAAGAAAGGTATTTTCTTTATTTTTATTGCGGGAATAAAGATTTATAAGTGGGTGACGAAAAGCATGAAATGGAGCGAATTTGGATAAAAAAAGGAAGAAATTCATGCAAAATGAACTAAGTCGGCGATGGCGAGATCGAGCCCGGCCGACGGCGAGATCATGAGGAGAAATTTTGAAGGATTTGCAACTACCTCGCCGTGAGAGAGCCCGAGCACAACGGACGGCGAATCGCGCGGTTTGAAGACCTAGAAGCCCGCGAGTAGCGAGGTCGTTTCTAAGCCGGCTAACGAGGCTAATTCAAAATACCCAGGATACATTGAACTGGATGCTTTTGAAGAGGTGTTTAAACACCTTGGACCTTTGTCTACCTCATAAATAGAAGACGAATTTTAGTATGTTTTGTGTCGATTTGAGAGTGGTGTACATTTTTAGAGAGTCTTAGTGTCTACTTGTGTGTCTTAATTAATACACTTAGTTAATACATTTTAAGAGTTTAAGAGTGTATTTAGTGAGTTTATAAGTGTCTTGTACTAGAATGAAAGTCAAAGGAACTTGAGAATTACCTTTGGGAGAAGTAGAGATATGTATTTTTGTTTATTGTTGTTAACTTTAAATGAAATCCATGATTTGTTTAATTTCCATGCATTACGAGTAGTTTTCTTAGTCTTTCTCCTTGATTATGAGATTATGTAAATTGATGAAATTAAATAGAAGTGTCTAATATATTAAAATAAATTGTGATAATTTTACTTAAAACTTAATTTACTTTTAATCGGCCCATTCATTTGTTAAAATATGTTGAATTATCAACTATAGTAAAAGTACATCAATATTCGAAATTAAAAGCCTTGGAAGGAGGATGCAAATAAATAGGAAATATTATTTATCGGACGTAGAATTGAACATTTTAGTGTAATGAGACTAAAATATTGATTTAGTCCTATTGTTTGAGGAAATTTGAAGTGTAGATATTAGCCCTCGAATTGGGGAACGTGGGAGCTCTAAAGTGGCGGCAGGTATCCTCGGCCTATCATGATTGAAAGTAATCAAACATAGGACTAGTCAATATTCTTTACTGGACAAAGGATAAAGAATAGGAATGCTCCTATTTGTCATAATGCAATAAAAAATCTATTTGAATTCATCATTCACTTAATTTTCTAAAAGCAAGGGGAAAAGATACTTTTACAGAAATCTTTAAATCGAGTTGTCGGCATATTTTTAGGTTAAGTGTTGTATTTTTCGAAAATTCGCTACGAAGTGTCGGCGAATTTTTAATTTAGTTTAAATAAATAATTTGAAAAGTGTATTTGATTTTGAAAATAATTTTAAATTTGAAAATTTAAGATATGAAATCAAGGCGATCTCACATCCCGAAAAGTTTATATAAACGGAAGCACCGCACCACAAGCTTGTATATCTATCTAGGAGGAATAGACACACCTTTGCTTGATGATGGGGCTCGATTAAAATAAACTGAAGATTTGTGACATCCGTTTAGTCTGTGAGGCCTATTTTATAAGCTTAGGCAAGTTCCCCTACTTAATATAAATGAATTAGCGAGGTTTATATTACACAGGTTCTTAAAGTTCCCTATAAGGGAAAGCCCACATAGTTAATTACATCTTAAATAAAGTGAATCATTTAAGAAAACTCGATAATGATCAGTGATTTTGCTCTCAAGAATTTCAAAGCTTAAGGTTTTCAAAGTTAGTTTGGAAATTTCAATAGGGAATGAATCAAATTTGGAACCTTGTGATTATTTTCGGGGAGTCAATGGAAGAGAAGTAGGAGAAAGTCGGGGGTCAAGAAGAATCTTGACAACTTCCCACAGGCAACTCCTATTGTTTGGCTTGAATTTGAAGATTGATATTTAATGTTGCAATCCGCAATTTTAATTAATTTGGACGTATATTTGTATGATAAAATCATACAAATAGCCTCGAAGATGTGAGGGTTTATGTCGTACCAAACGGCCTCGAGTCCCCAAGACGGTTAGGGGCTTAATTTACATGACATGATCATGCGAATGCCTAACGAAGAGTTGAGAATTTATGTTGCACTAGGCAAACAACCTCAATCCTATGGCTTTGTTGTTTAATTCTAGGAATGTTTAGGCCGTGTAGAGTTGTTTCTTGACGAATGGCGTCTTGCCACCCAGGTGCTCCAAGCTCCTTGTTGTTGCGAGTTTAGTTATAGAAAGTGAAAATCAAGAGATGAAAAAGTGTTTTGTTTTAGAAATCTTAAAGTCAGTGTTTTAATATTTTAATTAAAATAAATCTTAAAGTTGTTTAAACGAACGGGTCAGATCTGCCGGTTCGTCGTCCAGAACACTTAGTTATTTTCATTGAATTCACTTAGTCCGGATAGTTGCTAAACTCAACTAAATGAGTTCCACACTTTCTTTAGACCTTGGGAAATCCGTTAGCAACACGTGGGTTACATCATCGAGTATTCCGTCATTCAACGAGAGTTTTGTTGTTACATTTGTGATTAAGTTTTAGGTTGTTTTTATATTTTGAAATGTTGTCTTAGGTGAATTTTATCTTGTAATAATTTTTAATTTAATTTTGGTTTCGATTCGGGGACTATCCTAAGGTTTGGTTTTCATGCAACGGTTGTTTATCATGCGAGAAAAGTAAAGTCGGTCACGTATAAATAAATTCTGATAAAGTAAATAATGACAAAATAAAAGCGTACGCAGGAGGGTCTTCCGGGTCATCCCAGTTTGCACTTAAAACACATGTTGAGCATTTAAATATTCCAGAAATTACTGGTAAAGGTAAGGAAAGATTTTTGGTTGTCTACCAAAGTACAATCATATTTAGTCATCTTTATGGCGTGCAGGTTAACGTGTTTGGTTTAAAGGCGATTTTCTTCATGAAGAGCAATTAAATTCAATTGTTCTTATAAACATCCTATCATATTGGTGAATTAGCAAAGCGAATCTTAAACATCTTTTCAATACCTCTAGGATTGTTTGGTGAAGAATTACAATTATCTGAAGTGAATTAATCATCGAGGTTTAAGTTTTGTTCTTTTGCTGAGTGAACTAGGACATTTGAATGTCAATGAATGTCTTCACTTGATACCTCATTTAAGAGTTATAATAATAAGAGCTTTAAAAGGGCAATCGAATTATTAAGTATTTTAATGATTTAAACTTAATGATTTAATTTTAATTTTGACTTAATTATGAAAATTAGTTTAAGTTTGGAATAGTGTTAAAGTCGTTTAGATTTAATTCTTAATGATTTCATTTAGGTTTGTTATTAAATGATTTTAATTTAATTTAATTCAATTTAATTTAATTTTAATTTAATTTAATTTAATTTAATTTAATTTAATTTTAATTTGACTTAATTTGATTTGGATTTTAATTGAATTTATTTAATTTTAATCTCGATTTAATTTAATTTTAATTTTAATTTTAATTTAATTTAATTTTGATTTAATTTAATTTTTTAATTTGGTTTAATTTAATTTAAATTAATTTGATTTAATTTAATTTCAATTTTAATTTAATTTAATTTAATTTAATTCAATTTAATTTAGTTTAATTTAACTTAATTTGATCTGATTTATTTTCTTTTAATTTAATTTAATTTGATTTTAATTTAATTTTAATTTTAATTTAATTGAGATTATTCTTTTAATTTTTTAATTGAGACCCAAGTATTATTGAAGTGATTTATTTAGAGATTTTTAAAATTAAAAGATAAAATATCCTCTTAAATAATATCCTATTTAATAATTAGATTTATTATTATTTGAAAATTTGATTAATTAATTAATTAAAATTTTATTTTATCATGTTGAAATAGTTAGTAGGTTCTGTGCCTCCAATCGTTTAAGTTTCAATCATCCAAAAATCAGTTTAAAATCAAATATTTTACCATCCCCTTTGATTAATCCTAAAATTTTAATTAAGGGGTTGAAATTGCAATTACCTTTTTACCCTTGAGCAATAATTCTATAACTCACTAAATTAAGCTCAAATGAACTTAAAATTTTATACAACATTACTCACATGTCAATTAAGACATTAGAGGAGAAAATGTGATTTTTCTATATTTAATTTATTTATGTAATTATTTTTAATGGAAAATAGGGGTTTTTCAAGAAAATTCAATAACATGACCAAGGAAACGTTTCTATCCTTAAGAGAATTATGGTATATTCCTAATGACAGAGGACTATTTTGACCAATTTTGGTGATTTTTGAATTATATTTTATTTATTATAATTATTTTTGAGTTTTTGGAGCATTAATTAATTTTAAAATAAATTAAATTGAAAAATGGATTTTATATTTTCTTAGATCTCTCTAACCTAAAGGGTTCAGAGAAACAAGTTTTGTATTTTTCTGATTTTTCTTTGATTTATTAAAATTATTTTAGTGAAAAGGTTGGAAAATACATTTTTTTAGTATTAAAATTACATTAAGCCTTTAAAATTAAATATCTTACAGGGACTTAAAGGAAAATATTTGGTTTGTTCCTAAATGATTAGAATTCAAAATGTGACATTTTGTTGATTTTTAATATTTTTATGATTTTTATTATTTTTTTTTAATTATTAAAAATATTAAAATAATGATAAAATTAACTTTTTTAGAAAATTATAATTTAATTTTTCTAAGTTCCTACGATAGAGAAGCTCCAAAACCAATTTTGTGAATTTTTGAAAAAGTATTTTGTGAGTTATGAATTTTAAAGTTCGAATTTATTTAAGGGTTAATGAGCCCATTTGATGAATCCAGGCGAGTCGATTGGTTTCAAATTTTTATGTGGTGTTCTCACATGCCTAGAGGACGGTGAAGAATTGTTTTTAAGTTAATTTGATGTGTGGTAAACTGAGTAATTAAGGTTGATTTTGGATATTTGGGTCGATTAGGGTTGTTCCCCGAGTGAATTAACTCAAAACTTTATTTTCATAGGTTCTGCGATGTAAGAAACATCACCAAATTTTTCTAGAATTTATTTCTGTACTAATTATTGGAATTAAAATACTCGAAACGGTAACATGAACTTGGAAAATCAATAACCTGCTAGGGATGGCCTCGACCTTGGAAAATTCAGAATATTCCCGAAGTTCAGAAGCTTAACCACATGTAGTCTCTGCCATAGTGAATTGCCTATGCGAATGGAGAATTAAAACAATGCGAGAGAGTAAATAAATCATTAAAAATAAAATACTTAATGAAATTACTTGATTTCTTTTCCACATTATTCTCCTCATTCCGCGAGCAAGAGGGTATTTACATATTTTATTTTTAGGATTTTCTACCTGAAAGTTATGAATTTTTGAGATTACGTAATTAAATAAATAGAAAAACACCTTTTTTATTTTTCCTACTTATCACGCGGCGGCGGCTCAGCCTCGGCACCTCCGAAGCTCTACGTGTCGCCTCTTGGTCCATTGTACCCGCCGAGCAGGATGCCACGGCGCCGCAGTTCATGTCCTTTGCTACGTCAGCTGATCACGTAAGTCAGCTCGGCCATGTGCGATCCAACGGCTCCGGTCATCGTCTCGGCGGGTGAACCGTGACCGTCGACCTTCTAACCTAATTTCTCACTTGATTCTCAACAAATTTTTGTGTTCTTATGCTCATGGATTCGTCTTGAAAGCAAAAAACATCCATACGATAAACATGCATTGAAATTGACTCAATTAAATGGGAGAATCTCCGAAGCTCGGGAGGAGAAGGAGAGAGCTCATACCTTTGCTCGGAAAGTGACTTCAATGCGAGGGCTATGTCACCTTCAATTGGGTCCGAAGCGAGCTCAGGATGAAGTCCTTGGCACAGTGAATTGCTGAGTACAAAAGTGACCACGGCCGATCACAAAGCAGGAGGAATTTGAAGCAATGGCGCTTTAGTGAGGAGCTTTTTGTGGGGAAACTTCTCCTCTTGGTACGGTGAAGGTGTAGAGCCAATCAATTTGAGGGATTGACTCCGCATGGTGAAGTGTCCTGGTTTGGGCTTGAATTTCAACTGCGAAATTGAGCTCGCGGAGAGGAAATGGCCGGGGGAGTTTGAGTGGGATCAAGTTCTCCCGGGTGTGGGGAAAAGTACGGAATGATTTGGCGAGAGTTTTCTTAAGGTTTGTTTCAACACTTCTTTTGGCCGAGAGGAGGGGTGTTTAAATAGGAGAGGTGGAGAGTTTATCACGTGGAGTTTAAGGGGTTGAGATCGAGCTGCTACAGTGAGGAAGAACGGGCGCAATGGCCATTTGGAGTGAAGCTGACTCGGCAAGGTGGAATTCAAGGTGGCTCCTCCAAAGGTCTCGGCCATGGTGTTTGCAGCGATCCGAGTGGTTGGCGGCGAGGCATGGGTCACCCTCGGGTTCGGGTGAGTCGGGGCTTGATGTTGGTGAATTGATTGAAGCTTGACATGTGAAGTGGTTTGATTCAAATGGAATGGGGGGAGGTGACTCTTTTGCACTTGGTTTGGTCAAACCATGGAAATGGGCTTGGTTCACCTCCCCATGGTGATTGGGGCGGGGAGGATCATTTGCACATCCCGGTAGAAAGGGGTGGTGAAGTCCACATCCAAAGTGATGTGGCTAATCTTGGTTTAGTGTGTAGCATGGAAGGGAGTTAAAAAGCTTAATGAAGGTTTAAGAAAGAGGGGCCCCCTTTTACCCATTAATGGGTTGGTCACATATCGGAAACATCCCATGGCTTCACATATGGCTTGTACATGGCTTGTCTTTGGCTCACATATGGCTTGGCGAAGTTTGGTCGGCTTTCATGGAAAAGGGTTTTAGGAATTTTTGGAAATTTTTGGGGTTATTTGATGGGATTTGGGCATAATACCATTTTTGGTTTGATTTTCATGATGGGTTTAGCACTTGAGAATGATATTAATTAAGTGAGGATGAGATGTGATTGTAATGTGGGCTTTTAGGATGGGTTTTGGGCCTTTGAATTTGGTGGAAGTAGGCTTTTAGAAAGGTTTAAGGGAGTGAGCCTTTATGTTTAATAATGGGCTTTTAGATGAAAAAATTTTGCAAAGGGCCATGCCAAATAAATGTTGAGTTTAGTTTAAGGATGTGTCTTGAATGATGTGAAGCAGATTTGAGGTAGTTTGGAATTGAATTGGGTTGAATTTGGGTTCATTCAGTAGAAATGGAGCGATGTAGGTCAGTGGGCTAACTTGGGCCAATGTTGGGCTAAGGTTGAAATTGATGTAAAATTAATGTTGAAAAATGTTTGTAGGGGTGTTTCAAGAGGTTTCGGCTTTGGTTGAGTTACGATTTTGGGGTTTGGGCCCATTTGGGTGGAAGTTTAGTGTAGGCAATTTTAAGGGGATTTTGGCACAGGGATGGTTGGGTGAGGAGGTTTAGTCTAAATTTTGGGCAAATCATGTTAGTGTTTTTGTTTGTGGGGATATTAGGGAAAGTTTAGAAAAGGTTTGGGGTGAATTGGGTGTTTGAATTGGGTTAGTTTTGGCTAAGTTTGGGTATAGGTCCAAATTGGGCTTTAAGGTCAAAAGTGAGAATTGGATTCAAATGTCCATCAAATTGGACTTGGATTTGGTATAGATTGATATTATGGATATTGAATTGAAGTTCCAGAATTGAATTGGACAAAATTGGGGTGATTGGGTAGATTTGGTTTGACATTGGGTTCACTTGGGTTAATAATGGGATAAATTGGGGGTTTTGTTACAAGTGGGGTAAGTCAAATGAAATTGGCCCATGGTGTAGTTGGACAAAATGAAATTGGGAATATTTGGGAGTTTCTAGAATTTTTAAGGAATTTTTTGAATTTATTGTATTTTTGGGTCGAAGGGCATTTTGGTAATTTGGAGGGTATTAGGGGATACTTTTGGAATTTTTTGGTATTTTTGGCTATGGATGATCAATTTGATTGGTGATGAAGTGTTCAAAGGTTAATTTTGAAATTTGGGTGATTGGAAATTTTGGAGGATTTGGGGCGATTTTAAGGGCTTTTGGTATGTTATGTGGAGTCAGGGGCCACGAGGGCCAAAATTGAAATTTTGGAAATGAAGATTGATCAAATATGAAATTGAAATGGAATCACTTTGGTTGAACACTGAAGTCATATTAAGCCTATATGAGCCATGAGAGGACTCATTTGAGGCATTCGGCTATGTTGTTCCTAACCCTCTTGTGAGGATAAGTGTTATGCGAAGTACATACCCGAGCCTTTGGGTGCGGATTTGGGTGCGGGGTATGGATGGGTCTTGGAGGTATGGATGGGTATGGATGTGTATTGGATATTGGGTATTAGTACATTGGGTGAGTATTGATGTGTATTGGAGAGTGTTTGGATGGGTATTAGAGGGTATTGGATGGGTATTAGCGGGAGATGCGTGCGGATGCGTACGTTCTGCGTATGGAATAATGGCTCACTTGACGAGGGACTTAGGGGTTAAGGTCCATCCATATGAATTACCTACATGAGTCGAGAATTGAGTTATGGGTGTGGTTTTAGGATTTGGATTGTGTGTGTGAGAGTGTAGAGTATGAGTGTAGTGAGTGTGTAAGTTAACCTCACGGACAGGGGCCACCCGGGGTAGTCCTAAGGCCAAAGAGTCCTATAGGGAACTCATCCTTTAAACCTTCACATTTAATTTGACCCTACGAGTGATTAGGGGTCTCTGATTGACTTGTGGGATTCTGAGGGAGTCGAGGTGTTTGGAGTTCTAAAGGGTGGGTTCCACTTCTAGTCCTCTAAGATAGTCGAAAGGAAAAGCCTAAGGCTAGATCCTAAGTACTAAGGAGTGAGAGAAAAGAAGAGACCTCGTAAAGAAAATGAGAGTCAATATAAACATTTTATTTAAAGCATTAGTTTACTTTAGTTCGCTTTAGTTACGTATTCTAAATTTTCGTATACTATATTAGTAAGTAAATACTTTTAAATTTAGATACATTACAAATATTTTAAAACTTACATGTGAGATCAATAACCGGGACTCCTTAGAGCCTGTTACTTGATACGATACGTATCTTTGCGTAGAATCACGTTATCGTTAAGTAAATAAAATTAAATATATATTAGCGGGATCAAGTTTTTGGTGCCGTTGCTATTTTTGTAAACATTAAAAAGTGGGTCAAGTTTTGGCGCCGTTGCGAAGTTTCTAAATTATTTACTAGAGTAACGGACAATTTTAAAATTTGTGCAAAATTGTATCCATAAATTTAAGGCTTGAAAATTTAATACCTTACGATTCGAAATTAGAGCGTACAATTAAAATAATTAGAAAACAAAAAAAGAAATTATAAATTTAACACAAATGGCGAATATTCCGAAAATGAAAATATCCCCGATCAACGAAACCATTAAGAGATTATACTTGACCATTTACATTAGATGAAATTCATTTAGCCATTCGAAACACGATGTATTGCTAACTACGTTGAACTTAAACACCGCAATTATCCAAATGGTACAAAACAATTAATTTAGTGGTTCACCTGCGAAGATCCTAATTTCGTATTCTTGGTTTTTAGAACTATGTGCTACTTTGAATATGAAGGAGTATCCCAACGATCTTGTTAGATTTAGACTTTTTTCCTTTTTCTTTAGAGGATAAGGCTAAAATGTGGTTAAGTCGTTAGCACACCGGATCTATTAAAACTTGGGGAGAGTTATCTAAAAAATTTCTATCCAAATATTTTTCACTTCATCAAAAGCTGGCAAGCTTAGAAATGATATAACTTCTTTTAGTCGGTTTGATGGGGAATCAATATATGAAGCTTGGGAGAGATTTAAAGAACTTCTTAGGAAATGCCCACATCATGCGTTACCAGATTGGTTAATTATTCAAACTTTCTATAATGGATTAGTAAGATCTCTTAGATCGATCATCGATCTTTAATATTGCGGAGGATCATTAATGTGAAAACCATTTGATGGCTTTGCCACTAATCGAAGAAATGACTACCAATAATTTTCAATGGCCGCGATAGAATGAATCGAAAAAGATAGCCGGTATTCACGAAAATGATGCAATATCTATGTTAGCTTCGCAAATTGTTTGCTATATCTAAAAAATTAGATCATTTTGGAATGAATTACTCTCCAATTTATTTTAGAAGAAAACTCATACGGACAACATAGAATCTCGACTTTCATATGAAACTATGAATGCTATTAACAAGAGACCCAATAATCCTTATGTGAATTATTATAATCCTGGATGGAAAAATCATCCTAATTTTAATTGGAATAATAATACAACTAATCAATCATGGATGAACAACATAACAGAACCATTAGGAAATCCCTCTAACCAAGGAAATTCTAATTATAAACCTAGTTATCCACCTAGATTTAATAATAATAACCCTCAATTTAAAGATAAGAAATTATCTATAGAAAAATTAATATTAAATATGGAGTCGACATTTACAAAATCAAGAAATCAATTACAAAATCAAAAATCAATTACAAGCTAGAAACCAATTACAAAATCAAGGAACAACTATTAAAAATATTGAAACTCAACTTGGACATATCACTACCGCGCTTAATAATAGAATACCTGTAACATTTTCCTAGTAATGTGCAGGAAATAAATCCGGAAACAGAAATGAACAAATTAAAGCGATACGATTACGAAGTGGAAAGAATTAGAACCTCGAATTCGAAAGAACTTGAAAGTCAAAAGAGGAAGTGGAAATTGAAAGGAAATATTGACAATATCCAAACTTAGAAAATCCTTTAATACCGATAAAAATTTACGGTGAAAAACCTCCTGCCATTTATAATAGTAAATCGACATAAAAAAAGTACTTGGTTTAATTCATGAAATTCGAAGAAATTAACAATAAATATTCCTTTACGTAGAAGCTTCAGAACGGATGCCAAACTATGTAAAATGCATGAAAGATACCATAAAAAAGAAATTTGGAGTAATGAAACGGTCGCACTTAGTGGGGGTGTAGTGATATTATTAGAAAAAACTGCGAAAAATTAAAAGATCTGGTAGTTTTACCATACCTACCAACGCTATTGGAGAAAAATTCTATGGAAAAGCTTTGTGTGATTTAGGAGCAAGCATCGATCTAATGCCTCACATCAATTTTAAGAAGTTAGGATTGGGAGAAATTTCACATTTACTTCGGTAACCCTTCGGTTAGGCGTCGTTCGTACATATCTAAGGAGTTATTGAAGATATTTTAGTAAAGTGGATAAATTTATCTTCCCTATAGATTTTATTGTTTTAGATATGGAAGAAGATAAAGGAATTCTATCATCTTAGGAAGACCATTTTTATGCCCCAGGAAAGCTATGATTGATGTTCGAAGGAGAATTAACTATGAGAGTAAATGATCGAAAAGTTACTTTTAATATTGCTAAATCAATGAAATATCACACTAGAAAAAGATGATGAGTGTTTTTGAATGGAAGTACTTGATCTTTTACGAAAAGAACATTTTAAGGAATATTATGAAGAAAAATTAGAAAAGAAAATGCGGAATTAATTGAAAAAGCCAATATAAATGAAGAACTAGATTATATTCGAGAGAAATTTGAATTTTGGATAATACAAAAAACAGAAAAAATATAGTTCCATCGATTATTAAACCTCTGAACTTGAGTTAAAAATATTACACAATCATTTGAAATATGCTTACTTGAGTGAATTCTTGACTACATAGGTTATTATTTCATGGAATTAAATGAATCTCGAAACAAAAACTTTTAGATACCTTAAAAAACATAAGAAAATTTTTGGTTGGACTTTAAACGGATATTAAAGGAATTAGTCATGATATGTATGCACAAAATTATTTTAGATAATGAACATAAGCTTAAAGTAGATCCCAAAGGAGATTAAACCCGATAATGAAAGAAGTAGTCGAAAAGAAATTTTAAAATGGTTAGATAATGGTATTATATATCATTTCGACGATTAGCAGGTAAGCCGATTATTTGTGTCTTTAAGAAAGGAGGAGTATTGTAAAAGCTAATGAAAATAATGATCTTATAAGACAGGATTCTTGGATGGCGAATATGTATTGATTATAGGAAATTAAACGCAACCACCGGGAAGGATCACTTCCCTTTACCATTTACAGACCGGATGTTAGATAGATTAGGCGGACATAAGTATTTTTTGTTTCTTAGATGGATATACAGTTATCATCAAATGGTAAATTGCTCTGAGGATCAAGAGAAAACTAGAACTTTACTAGTCATATGGAACTTTCACTTTTCGAAGGATGCCTTTTGGATTATGTAATGCACACTAACGACATTCGAGAGATGTATGATGTGTATATTTGGCTAAATTAATTGATAATGGAATAGAAGTATTTATGGATGATTTCTACGTATTTGGAACATCATTTGACACATGTAAATCATCTTGAAAAAGTATTTGAAGTATGTAGAGAAAAATAATTTAGTTCTTAGTGGGAGAAATGTCAATTTATGGTTGCGAGCGGCATTGTATTAGGGCATAAAATTTCGGAAAAGGGCGTGAGTAGACCTTGCAAAATTAATTCTATAGCTAAATTACCACCTCCAACTACGGTGAAAGGGTAAGAAGTTTTCTTGGACATCTTTGGATTCTACGGACTTTATATAAAAGATTTTTCAAAAATTACTAAACCTACATGCCAACTTCTTGAAAAGAGTAAAGAAATTTGAATTTACAATGAATGCTGAATGCTTTCGAATTGTTAAAAGATAAATTAATTACGGCACCTATAATAGTTTCACCTAATTGGGAAGAAAGCATTTGAAAGGCTTATGTGTGATGCTAGTGATTATCTTATAGGAGAACGATTCTTGGGCAAAGATATGATAAGATTTTCAAAATTATATATTATCTTACAGTAAAACTCTGAAATGATCTTGAAATAAATTATACGATTCTTGAAAAGAGAATTATTAGCAGTTGTATATGCTTTTAATAAATTTCGGCATTATCTAATAGGAACTAAATGTAATTGTGCATGCGATCACTACACTATAAAATATTTAATGCAAAGAAGGATTCTAAACCAAGATTAATTAGATGGATGTTATTAATGCGAAAATTTGATTTTGAGATCGTTAACAAAAAGGAACGATAATCAAATTATGAGGATCATTTATCAAGATTAGAATATCATGAATTATACGATACTAATAATGAAATTATAGACGAGTTTTCTGATGAACAACTTTAATAAAAATGAGTGGAAAATACCTTGGTATGCGTATAGTAAATTATATTGTGAGTGACATTTTACCACCTATATTAACTTTGCAACAACGAGAAAAAATTCATTCATGATACTAAAACATACTTTTTGGATGAACCATACTTATATAAGCAATGTAAGGATTTAACTATTAGAAGATGCGTGCCTTATGAAGAAATGAAACCGATTGATGAAAATGTCATGATTACGATTTTGGAGAACATTTTGGGACAGATAAAACTACGTATAAAAATTCTACAATCTGGATTCTACTGGCCTACTCTATTTAGAGATGTATACGGATATATAAAAGCACGTAATAAATGCCAAAGAGTAGAAAATATATCGAAAAAATGAAATGCCTGCGAATTTTATATTAGAGGTTGAAATTTTGATGTTTGGGGATTAAATTTCATGGGACCTTTTATTCCTTCATTTGGAAACTCATATATATTAGTAGCTGTTGATTATGTTTCCAAATGGATTGAAGGCGCAAGCTTTAGGGTGTGATCTTTAAAAGTGTTTCCAAAATTTTTTAATGAAAAATATTTTCTTAGTTGGAATGCGAGAGTGATTATCACGCGGAGGAACTCATTTTAGAAATAAATATATTCACAAACTAGTAGAAAAATATAATATTATTCATAAGATATCAAGCCCCTTATCATCCAAAACTAGTGGATTAGGCGAAGTTTCTAATCGAGAGATTCATGTTTAAGTACGTAAACCACTAATAGATTGGAGCGGTCTATAAGACTGGGCTCTTTGCATTATGGGCATACGGGGTAACCCCATAAAACTCCGATTGGAATGACTCCTTACGGGCTTATATTTGGAAAAACATTACTTACAGGTTGAATTAGAACATACGGCATATTGAAGCGATTAAAAAATTTAATTATAATATGAAAAATGTTTGAGTGAGAAAGAGATTGTTGCAATTAAATGAATTAGAAGAATTAAGGAATGAATCATATGATAATGATAGGATTTATAAAAGGATGAAATTATGGCATGATCGAGAAGATTAATCGAGAGAAATTTTGAACCCGAGGACAAGAAGTTTTGCTATATAATACTAGATTGAAATTATTTCACAGGAGAATTGAAATCTTGATGGTTAGGACCTTTCACTATAACTCAAATATTTTCATATGGAACTATAGAAATTAAAGATCCAAAAATAGGACATTGATTTAGGGAAAACGGACATAGATTAAAACCATATTTCAAGGTAAAGAAGACGAATTTTAAAGAGGTTTTAATGTAGTCGACACGATTACTAGCCAAATTAGGTACGGTGACGACGTTAAGCGCTTTATGGGAGGCAACCCATATTAGTCTTTTATTTTAATTATATATATAAATTAGTGAGTTTGTACTATTAAAACAAATCTTACTACTCAATTTTTTAATTAGAATCATCACGAATTCGAACTGTATATGATAAGATCGAGGAAAATATTCGGAAACTGATGAAATTAGGCAATTTTACGAAATCTCGGCGACGATGAGGTCGATTCTCGGCGCGGCGAGATCGGCCGCCTAATTACATTTTAGTTTATTAACGAGCTCACCGACGGCGAGCGCCGCCGACGGCGAAATCGCGTGCCATATTTTAAATCGAGTTTATAAGCTAGCTCGCCGACGGCGAAGCGGTTGAAAAATTGGTTTCTTAAGTTTTTTTTGTGCGGTTTTGGACGGTTCTAAAACCATTTCTTTATAGAAAACCATCCAAATTCATTTTTACACTATATTTTCTTCCCAAGAAACGACTAGAGACCATTCCTTTCAATCCAGAAATGACGCGACTCTTAGAAACCCTGAAAATTGGAGTTTTTGATCGAAGAGAAAATTCGTCGATTCGGAGGCAGCGTCATATTTTCAACAAGGTTTTGATGAAGAGTGACTTATTAAAGAAAGGGTTTTGTCAATAGAGGTAAGAATTCCACCACAAAAATTGAAGAAATGATCGCGCGACGCATTGGGAGGTATTTTCTTTATACGAAATCCTTTGTAGTTATTCTGTAGTTAAAGAGTTTCTCTAATCTACATGCGATCAACAATGGAAGTGTCTACGTTAGAGGAAGATGAGTAACATTTACTCCTTCAAGGGTAAATGAATTATTTTCTATAGAAAATACCCTTGTACGTCATTATTCAAACTTTGTTCCTTCGAATCTTGTATGAACGAGATTTATAGATGCGTGACGAACTACGATGATTGGGAGTTGCGTGAAGATGGGTATGTCGGTTCTTTGCATCACTTCTTAAACTGTCTCGAAGCATTGGCATTTCTTTATCTCATCAAAATTATTACCTTTATGAGGGTAAATAAGGTTTCGAGGAATGCAGTATATTAAATTGCGTATTGAGAATTGGACTACCTATCGATGTTGGATCAATTATAGTAAAGTACGTAGGATTGATTGTGCATGGGTCGGTTCATGGACTTGGACATCCATCGGCTATATTTGCTTTATGCGGTCGGTCCGAAGTCTCTTATGAGGCAGGAAAATGTACTTTGCCATGGAAACCACCGATCCTACGGATATGTTTCCAACTTTAGATAACAATGATGAGATTACCATTATTTCTGATAGAGCATCCTGAGAACAATCCTTTATCGAGGCTCCTTCTTGATAAAACCGATTTCATTCTAAAAAAGATTAAAGTTAAGGAGAAGAGTTGTAGAATGTGATGAATTCGTAGATAACATCTACGATATGTTTGATCGCGTTAATTTGGAGGATGAAGGAGCACTTTGATCATCTTGGACATCTGGAGGCAGTTTATTCATTCTTGAGATAGAAAGGGTGGAGTCGATGAAGAATCTGCGAAAAATTCCTTTTTTTTTTTAGGCCTTCACACTGTCCCATTTGTGCACTTTTGTGTCACATCGTGAATATCGAAGGGATGTCGATTCGGACAACGAGAGTATTAAAGATTTCTATCTTATATTATATTTGTGTGTATATTTGTGTTGATTTGGGTGGAGTTTACTATGATTTGAACTTGATTTGATTATCTCGAGATTTGATGAAATTATATGTAATTGTTATGTCTCGACATTTAGAGTATTGTGGTGTGGTTATAATCTTGGAGTAGTTATGAAGTTTGAAGTATTGAAGTCTTAAGTGTTAGTGTTTAAAAATGTGAAGTTTGTAAGTCTCATGGATTTCATCATATAAAGTTATATTGTTTGTGTTGTGTGAACTTTTTATGAGTATAAGTAGCTAATCTTCATACTAAATTATTAAATTAAGTGATCGGAAGATTGATTAAGGGCAAATCGAGGTTAAGTAAGTTGTCCAATTTCAAAAATTTAAAATTTTGGGATCTTTCCGACGAAGAATAATCCCACCGACGGCGAGGGAAAACTCGGCGACGGTGAAACGATCTCGCTAGACGGTGAGATTTCCGGAAGTTTTGAAAACGCAGTAAATAAATTAGCTCGACGGCGAGAAAAATCTCGCCGACGAGGCGAGATCTAGAAAAGTCCTATATTTGACCGATCAATGAGTACTATTCATCATCCCTTTCCTCAAAACTTGAAAAAAACCGACTGGGGCTTGTGAGATCTTGGATTTGGGGTGATTTGACACTTTGACACAGTTTCATCTTCCCTTGGTAGAGCTTTACTCCTATGCAAAATTTTTGATTTTCACCATTGATTTCTTCTACATTTGGGAAATTTTGAAAAAATTCGAAATGTGGAGAAAATACTTGGAAGAAATTCATGGAAATTGATTTAAATGAATTTTAGATGATATGAAGCCTTCTTTGTAATATTTGGGGTTTTAATTAGATTTTTTTGCAAATTTCACGAATCGAAAATGGCTCCACGACAAAAGCGACGGTTGGATTGATTACGACAAAACCCGATTTGTGAATGTGAAGCACAATCAAGATATTTCCTACAACATTCGATCAAGAAAATGCATTCAGATTGAGTTTTTAAGAATCTAGGAGAGGTAGAGCGAGTAATAAAGGAACGAGGATGGGAGAATTTTGCTATGTTTCCTTACAAAGCATTGTGGAGGTGAGTTAAGGAGTTCTATGCTAATTTGACTACAATTGATAATGCACCAATCGAGTCCGAGGATTTTTGGTAGAATTTAAAGGCTAACGAGATAAAGTTTCGTTTTATGAAGTTCGTTATACGCATCTTAGTGAGTACGAGACTTTTCTGCGATGATGGAAGGACCACTAGAAGAGGTTATAGACTTTCTAGCGATGGGGAAGGCGTGCGGGAAGATCAAGCGATTAGGAAAGGGTAAATTTTCCTCTTTCTATGTTAAATGCAACTTGAAAGCCATAGTGAGGTAGCAAAGAGATAGAGCGATTCCGAATTTACGTATTGAGAACAAAATATTAATGTGGGAAATGTTATTGTCGGCATATTTTTAGGTTGTATTGTATTTTAAAAGGGGGTCGCCTAACAGAAGTTGGCAAGTAATTCATTTAAATTTGATTTAAATATATATATAATTTAGAAAGTAGTATTTGACTTCGAAAATAATTTTAAATTTGAAAGTTTTAAGATATGAGATTAAACCGATCTCACATCCCAAATAGTTTATATAAATGAGCACCGCACCACAAACCGTGTATCTATCCCTAAGGATAGACACAGCGCGAGGGTGGGGCTCGATCGAAATAAACTAGAGTTTTGTGACATCCGTTTGAGGTACGCGAACTTGATTTTATGGCCAGGCAAATTCCCTGCTTAATGTAAAGTATTAAACGGGGGTTTATATCCTACAGGTTCTTTAAAATTCTACATGGAGCCAAGCCCCTATAGTTAATTACATCTTAAGTGACGGGAATCACCTAAGAAAACTCTCGATAATAACTTGATGCATCTCGAAAATTTGGATTTAAAAAGGTTTTGAAGATTAGCAGATTTTTGGAATTCAACGATAGGAATGGATCGAATTTGGAACATTTTTTGTTTGTGAATCCGAAGGAAGAAGGTAGGAGAAATCACTGATTCGAAGTGAACTTTCGGTAATTTCCCGACTATCCTATTGTTTGGCTTGAATTTAGGAAAGTCACAATGTTTATTTAGTATTTGATCTTGCGATTTAATTAATTGAGGCTTATATTTGTATGATAAAATCAAACAAATAGCTGAAGATGTGAGGGTTTATTGTCGTATCGGACGACTACCTCGGGAATCCTAAGACTGATTTAGAACCCAATTTGCAATGCAAATGCCTAACGAAGAGGTTGAGGATTTATGTTACCTTTAGACGAAGCTACCTCGAAGTCAGCTGTTGTTTTAATTCTAGAAGGTTTTTTTTTCTTTGAAGTAGGTTCGAGTTTTGTTGATGACGATGGCATCTTTGCCCACCATGCTCCAAGCTCCTTGTTGTTGCGAGAGGTTTAGTTTTAGAAATTATAAATCGGGGAGATGAGAAAAGTGTTTTGGTTTAGAGAAGTCTTAATTTCCAAGTGTTTTGTGTATTTTGATTAAACAAATCTTAAAGTTGATTATAACGACACGGTTAAGATCCACGGTTCCATCCTTGGCATCATTGTTTTATCGGATTTACTTAGTCCAGATGAATTTATAGCTCAGCGAATAGGTTACGCTTTCATTTAGACCGTGGGAAATCCCGTTAGCAGCAGCGTAGGTTACGTCATCAGAAATTTATTCACGATCATCCGACGGGACGTTTTAATTTAGTTGCAATTGTAGTTTGTGTTGTTTGTGATTAAATTTTGAGTTGTTTTATATTTTGAAATGTTGTGGCGGTGAATTTTATCTTGCAATGACTTTTAACTTAGTTTGGTTTCAGTTTAGGGACTATGCAAGGTGTGGGTTTTCATACAACGGTTGTTTTATCGTACGAGAAAAGTAAAGTGCATCTGCAATAAAGTAAATTGCGAAGTAAATTACAGAAAGTAAATTGCAATAAAATAAAAGCGTACACGGAGGGTCTTCAGGTCATCTGACTACACTTAGAACACAATTAGAATATTTAAGCAAGTTCTAAGTGGTAAGGGAAAGGTTATGGTTTTCTACCAAATTCTAATCCTATGGCTAGTCATCTCCTATGACGTGCAGGTTCTTTGTGTTGACGATTTTCTTCATCGAAGAATAATTAAATCGATTGTTCTTATAAATATCTATCATATTGAGGAAGTGCTTAAGAAAGATCTTAAACATCTTTTGATATTTTTAGGATTATTTTAGAGGTCGAATAGTTGTCGTATAAAATGAATCAATCGTCAAAGTTTTGAGTTTTGTTAACTTGCCGGGTGAATTAAGACATTTGAATATCTTATGAGTGGAGTAGCACTTCATTTAATGTTTCATTTAGGAGTTATAATATTGGCTTTTCGAGGTAAATTAGTATTTAAATGATTTGATTTAAGTTAAAAAGTTGCTTTATATTTAATTTCTTTTATATCTTAAGTGGCGTTATATTTAATTCAATTTAATTTAATTGAGTTTTAATTTAACTTAATTTAATTTGATTTGAGTTTTAATTAATTTGATTTGATTTAATTTAAATTAATTATTTAATTTAATTTATTTAATTTAATTGTTTAATTTAATTTAATTTAATTATTTAATTTAATTTAATTTAATTTAATTTAATTTAATTTAATTGTTTAATTTAATTTAATTTAATTATTTAATTTAATTTAATTTAATTTAATTGTTTTAATTTAATTTTAATTTAATTTAATTTAATTTAATTTAATTTAATTGTTTAATTTAATTTAATTTAATTTATAATTTTAATTGAGATTTTAAAAGAGTTTAATGATTTAATTAAGTCTTTTAATATTTTAAATTTGAGTTATCATTTTAATTAAAGTTAAATGTTAATGATATAATTTAGTTTAAGGGATTTTTAAATTAAAGAATAAATCTCTTCCTATTTAAATATCCCTTATTTTAATAATTCCCGATTTTATTATTCTTCCAAATTTAATCTATTATTTAATTAAAGTTTAATTATTTTAAAATTTGTTTAATGAGTTTCTACCCTTTAATTATTTAAATTTGATAAATCAAAATCAGATTAAGATCAAATGTTTTACTTGTTGATTTTTTTATTAAACCTAAAGTTTTAATTAAAGTTGAAAAGTTTAATTACCATTTGCAATAAGCTTAATAATTTCATAACTCACTAAATTGAACTTAAATGAACTTGAAATTTTTATGTGACTTCGCTTATATGTCGATAAAGACATGAGAGGAGAAAATGTGATTTTTACGTATTTAATTTATTTATATAATTATTTTTGGTGGAAAATAGAGATTTTCGAAAATTTGATAGCTTATGACGAAAAGGAAAGTTTAAATCCTTAAGAAAATTGAGGGACATTTCTAATGACGGAGAAGCACTTGGACTGATTTGTTGATTTTTTGAATTATATTATTTTTATTATAATTATTTTGAGTTTTGGAGTGTTAATTAATTTAAAAATAAAATAAATGTTGAAAAGTGGATTTTTATATTTTCAAAAATCTCTCTCGATATCAAAGGAAACCGGAAAGCAAAATTGTACGATTTCGGTTACTTTCTATGATTTATTATAATTATTTTAGTGAAAATGCTAGAAAATACATTTTCTTTAATTTTAAAATTACCACTGAGGCTTTAAAATTCAATATCTCACTAAATAGACCTAAGAAAAAATGTGGGATTTGTTCCTAAGTGATTAAAATTCAAAATGTATGACATTTTGGTGAATTTTATTATTTTTGTGATTTTATTATATTTTTTATTTTTTAATTATTAAAAATATTAAAATATTATTAAAAATTAACTTTTAGAAAATTGAAATTTTAATTTTCTTAGGTTCCTTTTGATATCAGAGAGGCTCCAAAACCAATTTGGTGAATTTTTGAAAAGTATTTTAAAAGTTATGAATTTTTAAAGCTTAAAATGGCTAAGTGACTTAATCAACCCAATTAATTAGGGCTAACAGAGTCAGCCCCTCAAATTTTTATAGTGGGTTCTACGATCTAAAGGTCAGTGGAGAATTGATTTCAAGTCAATTTGATGCCTAGTTAATTCTAATTAATTAAAGACTGATGAAATGAGTGGGTTGTTTTAAATGAACTAAGTCGAAAACCTATTTTCTAGGGTTCTCTGGTCATAGGGAACATCACCATTCCACCACAGGCTTGTTCACAACATGCTATTTACTGGAATTAAAATACTCAAAACGATTGACACGAACTTGAAAAATCGAGAGAACTCTTCATAGGGATGGCCTCGACTTTGGAAAATTCGGGGAATGTTCCTGAGTCGGAAGGCTTCAAAAGCCACATGGTCTCATCCTGCATGGTGAATTGTATACATGCATGGAAATAAAACAATGCGGTAATGATATAAAATAAAATATTTGACAAATTAAGTGTTCTTTCACTTGTTCTCTCTCCCTTTGAAATAAGAAAGTGTTTATTTATTTCCCAGTTTTCTCTGTGACCTTAATTTTGATTAGAAATTAAATAAATTAGAAAATCCTAATTTTCTACCCACTCCGATCAATGACAAGCATTCTCTCAGCATTCAGAAAGAGCTGGCATGACCTTCATCGACGCGCCCTTTGAGTGTGTCGAGCCACGTTTCGTCTGTCCTATCCCCATTGCGATCCCTACAGCCGTAAATCACCGTGTGTATTGAATGGTGACATCCGTTCATCGTCCCACAGTGTTCGCACGAGAGCCGTCCACACTAAATCACAGATCTCGCTCGATTCTCGATGGATTTTACGTTCTTATACCACTATGGATTAGTCTTGAAGAGACGAACACATCTATACGGTTAACATGCATTGAAATTAAAGCATTTGAAATGGAGAATCTCCAGAAGCTCGGGATGAAGAGTTAGCTCGTACAGCAGGCTCGAAGTGTGGCTTGATACGAGAGTTGTTGCACCTTTGATTGGGTCTGAGCGAAGCTCAGTAAGTCTCACAGTGCAGTGGTGTACGGATATGATTTCGACCAAGCCCGATCACAAAGCTTGGAAGTTGAACATGTTGGTGCTTTGGAGATGGGGCTTTTGATGGTGGACACCTTCTCTTGGTACGAGTGAAGGTGTGAAATTTGTCAAATTTGGGAATTGGCTCATTGTGGAGAAGTGTCTGGTTTTGGGTGGAATTTGACACTACGAAATTGAGCTTACGGAAGAGAATGGCGAGGGGGGGAGTTTCCTTTGGGGATCAGTGCTCTAAGGATGGAGGAGGGTACGGAACAATTTTGGCGAGTTTGGCAAAGTTTGTGCTTCTCCTCTTTCATGGCGAGAGGGGTGGAGTTTTAAATAGAGTTGGTGGGGGCCTCCCGAAGGAGTTAGGGCTTGGGATACGGCTAACTGCAGTGAGGAAGATCGGCCATGGTAGCCGGCAGGGATGGGGCGGCTCGGCAAGTGAGAATTTCAATGTTGGCTCACATGTGAGCTCTCGGCCATGGTGTTTTCCGAGCACAGTGGCTTGTGCACGGCAGCAAATAGTCACCAAATAATTCGGGTGGGTTAGAGTTTGGGGTTTAGTGTAGGCAATTGGCAAATGCCATGTGTAAAGTGGTTGAATCAAAGTAGAAAGGGGAAGGGGCCATTTTAGCTTATTTTGGTCAACCCATGCAAATGGGTTGGGTCTCCCGAGGCCTGGTTTGGGCTGAGAGGTCGGGTGGGTCGACCTCCCATGTGTGGTGGAGTCTCCATCGGGGTCCAGGTGGCAAAGCATGGTTTAGAGTGTGACATGCTTAAGGTAAAGGCTTAAGGGAGGCTTAAAGAAGATCCCCCTCTTCTTGCCATAAATGGACTAATGACAAGTCGAAGCCCTCATGGCTTCATGTCGAAACGAATGGCTTGTTCATGGCTGTTGGCTTGAAAAAGGTTGGCTTATTTCGTGAAAAGGGTTTAGAAATATTTGGCATTTAGGGGTAATTTAACATGTGGCTTGATTTGGAATGGTAATTGATGATTTTGCAACTTAGGGGTGATTTTGATCGAATGGATGATGAGGGGAAGTGTCATGTGGGCTTTAGGATGATTTGGGCTTTTGAATTTTGGAGGAAATGGGCTTTTAGGAGGGTTTAAGGGATGGGCCCTTAAGTTTAAAAATGAATTTATGGATGGGAATTTTGTAAAGAGGTTGGGCCAAATAATTGTTGGGTTTAGCTCATGGATGTGTCATGAGTGATTTGAAACAAATTGGGGTGATTTGGATTTGAATTGGGTTGAATTTGGGTTAGGTTTGGGTTTGAGTCCAAAAATGGGCCTTTTGACCTTGGGTTGAGTTTGAGTGGGACTTGGGTTCAAATTTTGGGCAAATCATGTTAGGGTTTTGTTTGTGGGAATGTTAAAGAAGATTTAGAAAAGATTTGAGGTTAATTGGAGTTGAATTGGGTGAGTTTGGGTTAAGTTTGGGTCATGGGTCCAAATTGGGCTTTAAGGCCAAAAGTGAGATTGGATCCAAATGTCAATCAAATTGGACTTGGATTTGGTCTAAATTGGTATTGGGAATGTTGAATTAAAGTTTAGAATTGAATTGGACCAGAATTTGGGTCAATTGGATAGGTTTGGTTTAACATTGGGTTCACTTTGGGTTAAAATGGGTCAATTTGGGGGTTTTGACAAAAGTAGGGTAAATTGACAAAATTGGCCCATGGTGTAGTTGGACAAAATGAAATTGGGAATATTTAGGATTTTCTGGAATTTTCTGGGAATTTTCTGAATTTTTGGATTTTTAGGCCAAGAAGGGTATTTTGGGTATTTGGAGGGTATTGGGGGGTATTTTTGGAATCCTTGGTATTTTTGGGTATGGATGATCAATTTGAGTGATGTGGAGATGTTTGGGATTGATTTTGGAAAATTTTGGGTAATTTGGAAATTTTGCAAAAATTTAGGTAATTTCAAGGGTTTTGGGTAGGTTTAGTAGGTGTAGAAAAATTGAAAATTTGGGAAATTGAAGATTGGGTGAATTTAGGTGGAAAGAAATCATTTTGGTTGAGCCATGAAACCATTTCAAGCCCATATGAGCCATGAAAGGACTCATTTGAGGCATTCACTTATGTTGTTCCTAACCCTCTTAGCCGAGGGCTTAGGGGTTAAGGACCATCCATGCGAATCACCTACATGAGTCGGGAGGTTAAGTTGGGTATGGGTGTGGTTTTAGGAAGTGTGTGGAATTGTAGTGTGTAAGTGTAGTGTGTATGTAAGTGTATGTGTAAGTCGGCCCCTTCACTGGACCAGTGCCACCTGTAGGCGGCCTCTAAGGCCAAAGAGTCCTATAGGAACTCATCCTTTAAACTTCCACATTTGATTTCAACCCTCAGGTAATTAGGGGTCTATAGTCAAGTTTGTGGACTTTGCGGGGAGTTTAGAAGTGGTTTAAATTTCTAAAATGTGGGTCCCAATTCTAGTCCTCTAAGATAGTCAAAGGAAAAGCCTAAGGCTAGATCCTAAGCACTAAAAAGAAGAAGGGAAGACCTCATCAAAAATGAGGTCAACAAGGCTTTTTTGGATGGATCGACAAAGATCATACATAGTCCTTTTTGAGTCTACATGGATTGTATGAGATGTATTCCAGATCGAGTTGTATGATGTATCTTCGAACATGATTGGAATGAAAGTGATCATGTCACATTTTTGGCCATCACCTCTTTTGTGCAAATTGACCGGGAAACGCCATTAAAGTTAAATGAACTTCGAACAAAGAACAGAAAATAAACAAAAAGAATAAAAAAAAAAAACTTTCTGTAAAAATATAAAAATGACGAACACCAAATTCACATGAACATTAAATAAACGATAAAATAAATTTGAATCGTTAAAGGACAAACAAAATGAACACAAATTTCAAATCAAAATTTAAATCAAATTTCAAATTCATTCCTTCCAGACCTCAAATCAAATCTCAAATCAAATCTCAAATCAAATCTAAATCAAATTCAAATTCAATCTTTCCAAATTTCAAATCAAATCTCAATCAAATTCAAATTCAATCTTCCAAATCCGGAATCCAATCCGTTCTACTCTTTCCCTTGTCTGGGATGGAAGTGGTTGATTCCATTGACACGGATCGAATCTGATGGCGAGGAATTATATACAATCCAAACCAGTGACTTCCGATCAACTCTTTTGAACGGGGTGTGTAACATCTACATATTCCCGCCTAATCAATTTCCTTCCATGAAAGTCTTTTACAACTTTCATGAAATTCTCGAAACACCAAAATTCCACACTTTTCAAATCAACGCTGCAAATCTTTACAAAATCAAATACATCAAAATTCAAATTCTTGGGGTTGAGGATTTTACATCCGAGACTGCATTGCTTTAGGATCCTTTCCCTATTGCAATGAAATACATCAAATTCAAACTTTTGGAGTTGAGGATTTTACATCCGAGACTGCATTGCTTTAGGATCCTTTCCCTATCGCAATGAAATACATCAAATTCAAACTTTTGGAGTTGAGGATTTTACATCCGAAACTGCATTGCTTTAGGATCCTTTCCTTATCGCAATGAAATACATCAAATTCAAACTTTTGGAGTTGAGGATTTTACATCCGAAACTGCATTGCTTTAGGATCCTTTCCTTATCGCAATGAAATACACCAAATTCAAACTTTTGGAGTTGAGGATTTTACATCCGAGACTGCATTGCTTTAGGATTCTTTCCCTATCTCAATGAAATACATCAAAATCAAACTTTTGGAGTTGAGGATTTTACATCCGAGACTGCATTGCTTTAGGATTCTTTCCCTATTGCAATGAAATACATCAAAATCAAACTTTTGGAGTTGAGGATTTTACATCTGAGACTGCATTGCTTTAGGATCATTTCCCTATCACAATGAAATACATCAAATTCAAATTCTTGGGGTTGGGGATTTTACATCCGAGACTGCATTGCTTTAGGATTCTTTCCCTATTGCAATGAAATACATCAAAATTCAAACTTTTTGAAGTTGAGGATTTTACATCCGATACTGCATTGCTTTAGGATTCTTTCCCTATCGCAATGAAATACATCAAAATCAAACTCTTGAGGTTAAGGATTTTACATCCGATACCGCATTGCTTTAGGTTCTCTCCCTATTGCAATGAAATACATCAAAATCAAACTCTTGAGGTTAAGGATTTTACATCCAATACCGCATTGCTCTGAGATCTCTCCTCATTGTAATGATTCAATCCAATCAATTCAATTTTCTTTTGAGGTTGAAGATGTTACATCTAAAACTACAAAATTCCAATCTTAATTTTAAGTTCGAATTCCTTCAAATTAATCTTAACAAAAATTCAATATAAATTAAAACTCCAAACTAAAATCTGAGCTCACACATCAAAACTTAAACTTAAACAAAATAAAATCTAAATTGAAATTCCCCTAGGTCATGTGATTTGGGATTTACCTCCTTTTCCTTCCCCCAGCGAGAGTTCAGGAATCTCCAGTCTCAGAGATATACTTGACACTCCCTAGCGGAAACTCTTCTACTTTGTCCTAAGTTTGTCACTTGGACATCTGTGTTGGTTTTGTTGATCTCTTCGGTCAACGCCAATACGCGCGGTGTGCTTGGTTAGCTCACCACACCTATTGGGGGTCCATTTGTTGACCTCATTTTTGATGAGGTCTTCTCTTCTTCTTTTTAGTACTTAGGATCTAGCCTTAGGCTTTTCCTTTGACTATCTAAGAGGACTAGAATTGGGACCCACCACTTAGAAATTCAAACCACTTCTTAACTCCCTGCAAACTCCACAAACTTGACTATAGACCCCTAATCACCTAGAGGGTTGAAATCAAATGTGGAAGTTTAAAGGATGAGTTCCTATAGGACTCTTTGGCCTTAGGACTGCCCTGGGTGGCCTGGTCTGGTGAGGGCTGACTTACACATACACTACATTTATACAACTACACTTTAACACACCCATACCTAACTGACCTCCTGACTCATAAAGGTGATTAACATGGATGGTCCTTAACCCCTCAGCCCTTGGCTAAGAGGGTTAGGAACAACATATTGGATGCCTCAAATGAGTCCCTTCATGGCTCATGTGGGCTTGATATGGCTTCATGGCCCAACCAAAATGATTTTATTCCACTTATATTCACCCAATCTTCAATTTTCCAAATTTTCAATTTTTGACCCCCGGGACCCTACACCCGCTTAGCCTGCCCAAAATTTGCAAAATTTCCAAATCACCCAAAATTCCTCAAAACCATTCCTAAACATTTCCACATTACTCAAATTGATCATCCATACCCAAAAATACCAAAAATTCCAAAAATACCTCCCAATACCCTTCAAATACCCAAAATACCCCCCTTGACCAAAAAATCCAGAAATTCAGAAAATTCCCAGAAAATTCCAGAAAATCCCAAATATTCCTAATTTCATTTTTTTCAACTACACCATGGGCCAATTTTTTCAATTTACCCTACTTTTGTCAAAACCCCCAATTTGACTCATTTTAACCCTAAGTGAACCCAATGTCAAACCAAACCTACCCAATTGACCCAAATTCTGGTCCAATTCAATTCTAAACGTCAATTCAACATTCCCAACACCAATTTAGGCTAAATCCAAGTCCAATTTGATTGACATTTGGATCCAATTTCACTTTTGGCCCTAAAGCCCAATTTGGACCCATGACCCAAACCTAACCCAAACTCACCCAATTTAACTCCAATTAACCCCAAATCTTTTCTAAATCTTCCTTAACATTCCCACAAGCAAAAAACTAACATGATTTGCCCAAAATTTAGACCCAAACCCCACTCAAATTCAACCCAAAGCTGAAAGGCCCAATTTTGACCTAAACCCAAACTTAACCCAAATAAGCCCAAACCCCCAAAATCAAAACCCAACCAAGGCCAAAACCTCTTTGAAACACTCCCATAAACATTTCCCAACACTTATTTTACATCAATTTCAACCCTAGCCCAACATTGTCCCAAGTTAGCCCAATTTGACCTACATTGACCCATTCACCAAAGAGGTCCAAATCCAACCCAAACCTAGCCCAAACACTTCAAGTTTATTCCAAATCATTCATGAAACATTCTTAAACTAAATTCAACACTCATGGGATCCAATCCTTTGCAAAATTTACATCCACCAATTTGTTTTCAAACCTAAAGGCCCACTTTCCTAAACCATTCTAAAAGCCCATTTCCACCAAATACAAAAGCCCAAAATTGGCCCTAAAGCTCACATGGAAATTTCTTTTCATCATACCTTTAATTGATATCACCCATAAGTTTCAAAATCATCATTAAACCATTCCAAATCAAGCTTCATACAAATTCCCATCAAATTACCAAAATTTCTAAAATCCATTTTCATGAAATTGACCAAGCTTTTCCCCAAGCCAAAGACAAGCCATGAAGCCATGCATGAGCCCCATAGGAGCCATGAGAGCCATGGAATCCACTTTCCACCTCACCAAACCATTAATGGTAAGAGAGGGGATCTCTTTCTTAAACCCTTTTTAAGCCCTTTTTACCTTAAACATGATACACTCTAAACCATACTTTGCCACCTAATCCTTAATGTGGACTTCACTACCTTTGGTAGGATGACTCACATGAGCCTCCCAGCCCAAAACCAGAGCTTGGAAGGGTGCACCAAATCCAAAATGGTGGGTTGACCCATTTGGACCCAAAATGAGCCTCTCCCCATACCCTTTTGATTCATACCCTTTACACATGTCCATGGCCAATTGACTGCACAAACCTCCAGCCCTGACCCACATGGACCTGAGGGTGACCCATGCCTGCCGGCCAGCCACATGGGTCACCGGAAAACACCATGGCCGAGACCTTGGGAGGAGCCAAACTTTGGAATTCCACCTTGCTGAGCTGCCCCATGCCCAATGGCCACCATGGCTGTTCTTCCCATGCCCAGAGCAGCTGATCCCAAGCCCTAACTCTCCCTGGGAGGCCCTCCATCCACCTCTATTTAAACCCGACCCCCTCACGGCCATGGAAAGAGAGTTGCACAAACCTTGCCGAAACTCTGCAAAAATTGTTCCAAACCCTACTCCATACTTAGAGCAGTTGATCCCCAGTGTCAATTTGCCCTAATCCCCACCAACAAAATCCAATTTTTCAACTGAAATTTCACCCAAAACCAGGACACTTTGTCACGGTGAGCCAATCCTCAAATTGATCGGTCCTACACCTTCACTGGACCAAGAGGAGAAGTTTCCCACTGAAAGCCCCATCTCCAGAGCCACCCGGTTGCTCCGAGCCTCCAAGCTTTGTGATAGGTCGTGGTCGAAATCCTACCTGTGCAATTCACCGGACCGTGAGACTTCATCCGGAGCTTCGCCGGGATCCAATCGAAGGTGACACAACCCTCAGATTGAAGCCACACTTCTCTGAGCAAAGGTATGGCCTCACTCTCCTTCCCGAGCTTCTGAACATTCTCCATTTTTATTGAGTCAACTTCATGCCATATAAACCGTATGGATGTGTTTGTCTTCTCGAGATGAATCCATAGAGCATAAGAACGTTAAATTTGGTCAAGTATCGAGTGAGATCTTAGGCCTAGAAGATGGACAGCTCTCGAGTAAGGACGCCTGGGGACGATGAACGGATGCCGTTCATTTAATACACGCGCGGACGGACGGTCAGGATCGCGCCGGATCAGGAAATGGAACGTCACAGCGGGGCTCCGGAGCGCTGAGTCAGATGGCGGCGTCGAATCGGAGAGCGCCACGCGGCGTTTCGGAGCTGCTGAGGTTGATGCGGCGCCGCGTGGATAAATAGAAAATTAGGGTATTTTTGTATTTATTTAATTCCCTAAACTTCAAAAAATCCATAACTTTGTGTAGAAAAATCAGAAAAATAAAATAAAAATACCCTCTTGCTCAGTGAACAGAGGAGAATAATGTGGAAAAGAAATTATTTAATTTCATCAAGTATTTTATTTTTAATGCTTTATTTCCCTTCTGCATTATTTTAATTCTCCATGCATATAGGAAATTCACCATGGCATGAGACCATAGGGTTTTTGAAGCCTCTGAATTTGGGAACATTCCCTGAATTTTCCAAAGTCAGAGGCCATCCCTATGAGAAGTTATTGATTTTTCAAATTCATGTTACTGTTTTGAGTATTTTAAATCCAATAATTAGCATGTTGTGAAATAAATTCTAGGAAAATTTGGTGATGTCACTTATGACCAGAGTACCCTAGGAAAAATAGATTTTGGATTAGTTTATTTAAAATAACCCTAATTGGCTTAAACACCCAAAATAGTTCCTTAATTAATTAGAGCTAACCATATATCAAATTGACTTGAAATCAATTCTCCACTAATCTTTAGGATCAGAGGAACCCACCATAAAAATTTGAAGTCAATTGGACTTGGTTAGCCCTACTGAATGGGTTGATTGAGCCATTTAGCCATTTAAAACTTTAAAAATTCATAACTTTCAAAATACCTTTCAAAAATTCACCAAATTGGTTTTGGAGCCTATCTGATATCAGGAGAATTTAAGAAAATTAAAATTTTAATTTTCTAAAAAATTTAATTTTTGCATTATTTTAATATTTTAATAATTAAAAAAATAATAAAAATCATAAAAATAATAAAATTCACCAAAATGTCACATTTTGAATTTTAATCACTTAGGAACTAACCCCATATTTTTCTTAGGTCTATTTAATGAGATATTAAATTTTAAAGCCCTAAGGTAATTTTAAAATTAAAAAAAATGTATTTTCTAGTATTTCCACTAAAATAATTCCAATAAATCAAAGAAAAATTAGAAAATTATAAAAATTGATTCTCTAATTTTCTTGATATCAGAGAGATTTTTGAAAAATATAAAATTCATTTTTCAACATTTATTTTATTTTTAAATTAATTAATACTCCAAAACATAAAATAATTATAATAAAAATAATATAATTTAAAAAATCACCAAAATTGGTCCAAGTGGTCCTCTGGTCATTAGGAATGTCCCATAATTTTCTTAAGGACAGAAACTTTCCCTTGGTCATATTATTAAATTTTCCTTGGAAATTCTTCTTTTCCACAAAAAATAATTACATAAATAAATTAAGTACAGAAAAATCACATTTTCTCCTCTCATGTATTTATTGGCATATGAGTGAAGTCACATAAAAATTTCAAGTTCATTTAAGCTCAATTTAGTGAGTTATGAAATTATTAAGCTTGAAAGGCAAAATGGTAATTAAAATTTTAACCCATAATTAAAACTTTAGGTTTAATAAAATTAACAAGTAAAATATTTGATCTTAATCTGACTTGGATGATTGAAATTTAAATCATTAAAGGGTAGAAACCTACTAAACATTTTAAAATAATTGAAATATACCTTAATTAAATAATACATTAAATTTGGAAGAATAATAAAATTGGAATTATTAAAATAGGGATATTATTAAGAAGAGATTTATTCTTTAATTTAAAAATCCCTAAATTAATCATCTCAATAATATTTAATTCCTAATTAAAATGATAATTCAAATTTAAGTTTTAAAATGTTAAAGGACTTAATCATTAAAATTAAATTAAAAAGTTAAATTATTAAACTCTTTTTAAATTTTCAATTAAACTAAAATTAAAAATAAAATTAAATTAAAGATTAAATTAAATTAAATCAAACAAATTAAATAAATTAAATTAAATTAAATCAAATAAATTAAATTAAATTAAATTAAATTAAATTAAATTAAATAAATAAATAAATAATTAAATTAAATTAAATTAAATTAAATTAAAACATATTAAATTAAATTAAAATAAAATCAAATAAAATTAAAATTAAAATTAAAATTAAAACTAAAATTAAAATTAAAAATCAAAATTAAATTAAAAATAAAACTAAACCAAATTAAATTAAATTAAAGTTAAATTAAATTGAATTAAATAACATCACCTAAGACATAAAGAAATTAAATATAAAGCAACTTGAACACTATTCCAAATTTAAACCCGTTAATTGAAGTTAAACTAAATCATAAACCATTTGAACACCAATTTGCCCTCGAGAGCTTTGGTTATCATAACTCCTAAACGAACGTTAAATGAAATGCTACTTCACTTATAGGATATTCAAATATCCTAATTCATCGAGCAAGATAACAAAACTTGAATTCCGGACGATTAATTCATTTGTATGATTAAATTCATTTGGACTTAAAACAATCCTATCAATATTGAAAAGATGTTTAAGATTCTTCTTAAGCACTTCCTCAATATGATAGTATACTCATAAGAACAATTGAACTTAATTATTCTTTGATGAAGAAAATCGTCCTCAAACCAAAACACAAGGACCTAGACGTCATAAGAAATGACTAGCTATATGATTAGGAATTTGGTAGAAAACCATAACCCTTCCCTTAGCTTTACCTAGGAACTTGCTTAAATATTCTAATTGTGTTTTAAGTGCAGCTTGGGATGACAGGAAGACCCTTCAAGTACGCTTTTATTTTATTGCAATTTACCTTATTGCAATTTATTTAATCGCATCGCACTTACTTTTATTGCATGATAAACAACTGTTGCATGAAAACCCACACCTTTAGGATAGTCCCTAAAACTGAAACCAAAACTAAGTTAAAAGTCATTACAAGATAAAATCCACCTCCACAACATTTCAAAATATAAAACAACTCAAAATTGAATCACAAACAGAACACAAAACTACAATTACAACTAAATTAAAACGTCTTGTTGGATGATCGGGAATACCTCGGATGATGTAACCTACGTGTTGCTAACGAGATTTCCACGCGTCTAAATGAAAGTGTGGAACTCATTCAGTTGAGTTTAGCAAATTCATCTGGACTAAGTGAATCCGATAAAAATAACGATGTCGGAAGGATGGAACCGTGGGATCTTAACCGGTGTCGTTATAATCAACTTTAAAATTTGTTTTAATTAAAATGTTAAAAACACTTGGAAATTAAGATTTTTCTCTAAACCAAAACACTTTCCTCATCTCCTGATTTATGACTTCTATAACTAAACCTCTGCAACAACAAGGAGCTCGGGGCACGGTGGGTAGCATGGCCATCTTCGTCAGCAAAACGACTCTACATCAGCTAAACATTCCTAGAATTAAACAACAAAGCCATAGGACTTTGAGGTAGTTTGCCTAGTGCAACATAAATCCTCAACCTTTTGTTAGGCATTTGCATTGCAAATTAAGCCTTAACCGGACTTAGGATTCCGAGGTATTCGTTCGGTACGACATAAACCCTCATAACTTCAAGGCTATTTGTGTGATTCTATCATATAAATATAAGTCCTAATTAATTAAAATTGGCAAGATCAAAAGATTAAATAAATATTAGGACTTTCCTAAATCCAAGCCAAACAATAGGATAGAAGGGGGAATTACTGAAGTTCGCTTCAAATCTGTAATTTCTCTTACCTTTCTTCCTTTGAAATCCCAAAATAAAATCTTCCAAATTTGATCCATTCCCTATTGAAATTCCAAAATTCAATCCTTTGAAAGCTTAAACTTTGAAATTCTTGAGAGCGAATTACCGATTATTATCGAGAGTTTTCTTAGGTGATTCCCGTCACTTAAGATGTAATTAACTATAGTGGGCTTGCCCTTATATGGAATTTAAAGAACCCGTGTAATATAAACCCCGTTTCGATGCTTTCATATTAAGCTGGGAAATTTGTCGGCTTATAGAATTGGTTCGCGGACCAAACGGATGTCACAAATCTTTTAGTTTATTTAATCGAGCCCCATCGTCAAGCAAGTGTGTTTGTCCTTCGAGATAGATATACGGCTTGTGATGCGGTGCTCGTTTATATAAACTATTCGGGATGTGAGATCAGTATGATTTCATATCTTAAAATTTTTTAAACTTAAAATTACTTTCCAAATCAAATACTACTTTTCAAATTATTTATTTAAATTAAATCGAAAATTTGCCGACAATTTCTGTTAGGTGACCCCCTTTTCAAAATAAAACACACAGCCTAAAATAAGCCGTACAAGTCATAAATGGGTAACCCATAACCCATTAGACTTATCATGACACAAAGCGCCCATCAATCATAACCTTTAACCAAGGTCATGAGGAAAATTTTCATTAATTTCTTCAGCATCACAGAGAGATTTTCAGTTTCAAGCCTTGACAGATGATCAACAATTTGATTATCAGCACCCTTCCTATCTACTATCTCAAAATCAAATTCTTGCAATAGAAGAATTCATCTTACAAGTCTCGGTTTGGCATCCTTTTTCTTCATAAAATATTTAATAGTAGAATATTTGGTATGCACCACACATTTAGTTTCAATTAAATATGATTAGAATTTATCAAAAGCAAATGCTACAGCTAATAACTCTTTCTCAATAGGGGTATAATTAATTTGAGCTTCATTAAGAGTTTTACTCGCATAATAAATTATTTTGAAAATCTTCTCATATTTCTGACCTAAAACAGCTCCAATAGCATAATCTCTAGCATCACACATTAATTCAAAAGGTTTTTCCCAGTTTGGTGAGAATATAACAGGTGCATTGACTAATTTTTCTTTTAATGTTTCAAAAGCTTTTAGGAATTTATCATCAAAATAAAAAATTTTATCTTTTTCCAGTAAACGGCATAAAGGTTTTGAAATTTTTGAAAAGTATGTAATATAACACCTATAGAATCTAGCATCTCTTAAAACCCTTCTAATTCCCCTCACATTAGTCGGGCAAGATAAACTAGCGATCACTTGAATTTTTTTAGGATCTGCCTCCATACCATTTTCTGATATACGATGTCCTAAAACTATTCCTCCTGCTACCATAAATTAGCATTTATTTTCAGTTAAGGACCAAATTATTTTCTTCAATTTTTTTAGAACAGATGTTCTAAACATGATTCAAATAATATTCCAAACACTGAAAAGTCATCCAAGAAAACTTTAATTCCTTTTTCAATTAAATCACAATAAAGTGCCATCATACATCTCTGAAATGTAGTAGAGGCATTACAAAAATCGAAGGGCATTCTTCAAAAAGCAAATGTACCATAAGGACTAGTAAACATTGTTTTCTCTTGATCCTCAGGAGCAATCTGTATTTGGTGGTAACTAGTATATCCATCCAGAAAACAAAAATATTTATACCTAGCTAGTCTATCCAACATATGTTCTAGAAAAAGAAGTGAAAATAGTCTTTCCTTGTAGCAAGGTTTAATGTTCTCTAATCAATACGTTTTCTCCATCCTATAACTTATCTTGTTGGTATTATCTCATTCTTTTCATTAACAAACACAGAAACTTCTCCTTTCTTAGGAATACAACGAATAAGACTAACCGATGCACTACCTGAAATAAGGTAGATAATTTCAGCATCCAACCACTTTAAATTTTATTTTTCAACAACTTCTTTCATAATAGGGTTTAATTTCTTTTGAGGATCAGTACAAGGTTTGCAATTATCCTCCATAAGGATTCTATGCATACAAATTGAAGGACTGATTCTTTTAATATTAGCTAATGTCCATCCAAAGGCTTTCTTATATTTCTGTAAAATTTCAAGCAAACTCTCTTCTTCTTTCTCAGTTAACTGAGAGGAAATTATAACTGACAAAGTTTAGGTATCACCTAACTTTAAATGGTTAGGAAGCAACTTCAAATCAAGTTCAGGAGGTTTTTCAATTGATGGACCAAAAGATTCATCTTTTTTTGTCATGTCCAACAATTCATAATTTTCATTAACATAATTTAAATCTTCCTCATGAAAATATTTAGAATGTTGCAATTCCTCTTCTTACTTATGTTCCACTTCTTCACTTTCAGATTTTTCTTCATAAGCTAGTTTAAAATGACATTCACTCATATATCCGATAACATCCTTCCTGTAGAATTCATCATCTTTACCTCTTGCAGGATATTTAATTGATCTTTAAATAATGAATGTAACAACTTGATCATCGACTCTCATTGTTAATTCCTTTTTTTTCACATCTATCATTGCTCTGTCTGTTGCTAGGAACGTTCTCCCTGAATTATGGGTTTCTATTTATCTTCCTCCAAATATAGTATAATGAAATCAACATGAAAGACAAACTGATCTACTTTCACCAAAACATCCTCTATAACTCCTTTAGGATATGTTATCGAACGATCCACTAATTGCAGAGTTAGAGTAGTAGGGTTTATTTCTCTTAATCCCAGTCTTTTGAATATTGATTTTGGCATAAGATTAATGCTTGCACCCAAATCATATAAAGCTTTTCCATAAAATATATCTCCGATCGCACATGGAATTGTGAATCTACCAAAATCATTATGCTTTTAAGGAAGCTCTTTCTGAATTATTGCACTACAGTCTTCACTAAGTGCAACGGATTCATTATCTTCAAACTTCATTTTTCTATTGAGAATATCCTTTATAAATTTCACATAGCTTGGTATTTTTTTCTAAGGCTTCAGCAAATGGAATGTTCACTGTGAGCTTCTTAAATATCTCCAAGAACTTTGAAAATTGCATATCCAACTTTTGTTGACAAAATCTTTGAGGAAATGGAGATGGTGGCTTTTCTAAATCAATTTTAGGTGGAGAAATAGTTCTTTCTGAACCTTTCAAAGCGTTCTCTTTTAGTCTTTCAATCTCTTATTTCTCTACTTTAATCTCTTTTTGAATTCTACCTTCCAACTATCTTCCACTTCTCAGTTGGATCACTTTTACTTGCTCTTTATTCTTATATCTTGAATTTACTTCAGTATTACTAGGAGGTATTCCTTGGGATCTATTATTTAATGAATTGGTAATTTGTCCCAATTGATTCTCAATATTTTTTTTTGTAGCTCCTTATCTTTGCAATTGATTTCTCATTTGTAACACCACTTCTTCAATAGACGACTACTTCTCCTTAAATTGTTAAGTATTGCTAAATCCTGGAGGAATGGTTGGTCTATACTTATTATTCCCTTGTTTGTTCCAGTTCCCTAATGGGTTTACTTGGATTACTACCACCCTGATTATTATTATTCCAGTTAAAGTTTGGATGGTTTTTTTAACCTGGGTTATAATAGTTGGAAGATAGGTTATTAGGCTTACTTATAGAATTTAATGTTTCTGGAGAAGTTTAAGAATTAACCATTTGGCCTAATGAATTTTCTTCAATCATGGTTGGCTGAGGAAAATTCATTCTAAATTAGTCTATCTTTATTGAAATTGCAGCAACTTAATTTGCTAGCATTGCAAAAGCATCATTATCATGAATGTGGGCTACCTTTTTAGGATTTAGCCTTTCAGAAGGCCATTGAAAATTGTTAGTAGTCATTTCTTCAATTAAAGCATAAGCATCAGCAAATTATTTAGACATTAATGAACCACTAGTAGTGGCATCGATAATAGATTTAAGAGATCCAACTAATCCATTATAAGAAGTATAAATTATTAACCAATCTAGTATTGAATGATGTGGACACTTTGTTAGGAGATCTTTAAATCATTCTTATGCTTCATATTTATATTCACCTCCAACTGACAAAAAGATGTAGTTTCTAAGCTTTGCAGTATTTGATGGTGGAAAATATTTAGCAAAGAATTTTTGTGCTAAATCACTTTAAGTTTTGATAGATCTTGGTGCTAATGAATTTAACCATATCTTAGCCTTATTTCTCAGTAAAAAAGGAAAAATTCTAAGTTTGATAGCTTCGTCAGAAACACCATCATATTTAAAAGTAGTACACAATTCTAGAAAATTGGCAATATGTAAATTAGGATATTCAATTGGTGTTCCCCCAAATAGATTATTAGATACCATTTGGATAATAGCAGGTTTAAGTTAAAATGAATTAGCAACTACAGCAGGGTGTTCAATACTACCATGAATTTCATCCACTATAGGGTTAGCATAATCCCATAAAAGTCTGAATTCTTGATGGATGTTAACATTTTGATTTTATTGATGGGACATTTCTTGAATATTTTTATCTTTTTCAATATTTTAAATTTTTTTAAATTTTTCTGATAGTTCTTTATAATTCAGAATCTTAAGGCATAAGTCCTTCAGAACCTGAACTATGCATACAGAACAATAAAATAAGATAATGTAAAACACACTATAAAAGCAAAGAAAAATAAAATTTTTAATTTTTCTTAATTATCTTTATATGAAATTTTAATTAATTTCCCCAGCAACGGATGCCAAAAACTTGATCCCCGGATATTTACGCTTACGTTTTTCACTTTATATTTCTTTTCAATGATATTATATCTTTCTTTGCAACGACACCAAAAACTTGATTCTGAAGCAATTAAGAAAAAATTTTAATTATTTTATAATATGGGATTCTATGCAAGTATACATATCATTTATCAACTAATATAGGACTTTCTGACTAAGCCCTGAAATATCGAACTCACATGGAAATGTCTAAAAATATAAAGAAATAAGAAAATTAACTTTTTCCTTTTAAAATTGATTATGTAAAGTATGTTTTAAAATGGATAATTTAAAAATTGTTTTTGAGGTTTTTTTTAATAAAAGGTAAGCAAGCAACTAAAATTAACAAGGCTACTAAATGATATGAAATCAATGAGAATAAAATATCTTTTTCCTCTTTTAATGAATCAATAATAATTATGTAATTTTGTTGTGGAAGTATTTAATTGTATTGTCTCAAATATGAACAATTATATTATTTACCCTTACTTGTTTCTATAAAGAAAATTGGTTAATTTGAAGCTTTGAAATATTGTAGATGGGTTAGCAGGGAAGATACCAGCTCTCACTATAGAGTTCCCTATATTCCCTCCACCTGGGGGCTAACATCTCATAACAAATTTTTTCACCTCAAACCAAATTAGGGAGCTTTAGCCTGTCACTCTAAAGTCCTCTAATTTTACTCCCCATCAAAAACATATCTCCTTATTTATTTACATACAAGTATATGGACCACAATTTTCATCCACACAATTGCATGTGATTCATTCCAATTATTGATTGAGGCAATAACACATTGGTTCTTACATAATCTCACAATAAATTTTAACATCTTAATTGGCCAAATCAAGAAGTAAATTAAGGGGAAGGAAATAAATCATCACAACTTCTTCCAACATTAAACATATATACTTCACCTAACTTCCTTCCAATTTTTAATTAGTTCATCATTTAAAAGGAAAATGCTAAAGAAAATTACTCATAACTCATGGAGAAAACACAAACACAACTTGATTTGAACATAGAAATCATAGTGAAAACACAACTAGTTTTACGTAAAAACCAAATGTGAAAATAAAGATAAATAATTATCTAAAAATCTGCTCCACAAGACTCTGGATTTCCTTTAATCTTTTGTTTTCCACTTAATAACTCCTTAGAGGTTGGCGCCGAAAACTAAGGATTGACTCTCCTAAAATCTAATATAAACTATGATAAAGTAAAGTATAATTCCAGCTTCTAACCACTTTAAAATATCTTTCATAACATCTTCTTTAATAATGCGATTTAATCTCCTTTGATGATTAGCCCTGAATTTGTAGTTTTCTTCCATCAGGGTTCTATACGTACAAATTGAATGACTGATTCCTTTAATATCAGCAATTGTCCATTCAAAGGCTTTCTTATATTTCTTCATAATTTTTAGCAAACATCTTCTTCTGAAACTATGTTTGAGGAAACTATAACCGTCAAGTTGAGAAAATACCTAAAAAAGGCATATTTTAGATGTTTCAGAAGTAACTTCAATTCAAGTTCTGGAGGTTTCTCAATTGATGGATAAAAGAATTGTCCTTCTCTGTCATGTCCAAAACATCAAAACTTTCTTGAGAAAAATTTGAATCTTCTTCAATAAAATCATTAAGATGACCTAATTCCCCTTCTTGCTCATGTTCCAATTCTTTCATTTATGAATTATTTTCATAAGTTGTTTTGAAATAGCATTCATTAAGATATCTCATTACATCCATCCTGAAACATTCATCAACTTTACCTTTTGTAGGGTATTTCATTGATTTGGAAACAAAAGTAATCATTTAATCATTAACACTCAAAGTTAATTCCCCTTTTTGCACATCTATTATTACTGCCTATTGCTAGGAAAGTTCTCCCTAAAATGTTAGCTATCTATTTATCTTCCTTCATATCTCATACAATGAAATCAATAGGAAAGATAAATTGATCTACTTTCACCGAAACATCTTCTACGACTCCCTTAGGATATGTTATAGAACGATCTGTTCATTGGAAGGTTACAGCTGTAGGAGATGTTTCTCCAAATCCCAGTCTTTTAAATATTGATAATGTCATAAGGTTAATACTTGCACCCAAATCACATAAAGCTTTTCGAAAAAAATTTTCTCCAATAACACATGGAATTGTGAAGCTTCCAAGATCTTTAAGCTTTTCAAGATGTTTTTTTCTGAATTATAGCACTGCACTCCTCACTAAGTGTAGCTGTATCATTATCTTCAAATTTCCTTTTTCTTTTGATAATATCCTTCTTAAACACCACATAGATTGGCATATTTTCTAAAGCTTCAACAAAATAGTTATTAATTGTAACATTTTTAAAGATTTCCAAAAAGTTTGAAAATTATTTTTCCAAATTTTGTAGACGAAGTCTTTGAGTAAATGAATGTTGTGGCAGTTTTTTCTAAATCAACTTAAGTAGTGAAATAGGACTCTCAAACCCTTCTGAAGCGTCCTCTTTAGATTTTTCTATTTGTTCTTTCCCTACTTCAATCTCTCATTGAACTCTACCTTCCTACTCTCTTCCACTTCTAATTTGAACAACCATTAATTGCTCTTTATTTTGATCTTTGGATTTACTTTTGTATTACTAAGAAGTGTTCCTTAGGTTCTATTACTTAGTGAATTTGCAATTTGTCCCAACTTATTTTCAATATTTCTTATAGCAACTTTTTGACTTTGTAACTGATTTAGCATTTGTAACATCATTTCTTCTGTAGACAACTTCTTATCTTTAAATTATGGATTATTATTAAGAGCAGGAGGATAAGTAGGTCTATAATTACTATTACCTTAGTTGTTCCAGTTCCACAATGGGATTACTTGATTGATCCCCCAATGCTGATTAGTACCACCTGAATTATTGTTATTGTTAAAATTAGGGTGGTTTTTCTAGCCCGAATTATAGTCGTTTGAATATAGGTTTTTTGACATGTTATTTATAGTATTTATAGTCTCAGTTAATTTTTGAGAATATACCCTTTAGCCTAATGAATTCTCATTAATCATTAGAATGGGTTGAGAAAAATTCATTCCAAATTAGTTTATCTTCCTTGAAATTGTAGTTACTTGATTTGCTAACATAGCAAAGCTTCAAAATCATGAATATTGGCTACTATTTTAGGATGAAATTTTCAGAAGGCCAATGAAAATTATCAGTAGATATTTCTTAAATTAAAGCACAAGCTTCAAGAAATGGTTTTGACCTCAATGAACCACTAGCAGCTGCATCAATAATAGATCTAAGAGATCTAACTAATCTATTATAAAAAGTTTGAATAATTAGTCAATCTAGCACAGCATGGTGTGGACACTTTCTCAAGTGTTCTTTAAATCGTTCTCAAGCATCATAAATAGATTGCTCTTCAAACTGACAAAAAGATGTAATATCATTTCTAAGCTTCATAGTTTTTTATGGTGGAAAATATTTAGCAAAGAATTTCTGTGCTAAATCAATCCATGTTTTGATAGATCCAGGTGTTAAAGAATTCAACCGTATCTTCACCTTATCCCTAAGTAAGAATGGAAAAATATTAAGCCTGAGAACATCATCAAAAACATCATAATATTTAAATGTACCACACAATTCTAGAAAATTGGCAAGATGTAAATTTTGATCTTCATTTGCTCTCCCCCAAGCTGATTAATAGATACCATTTGGATAAAAGTAGGTTTAAGTTCAAATGAATTAGCAGCTACAGCAGGGTTTTGAATACTACAATGAAGTTCATCCACCGTAGGGTTTGCATAATCTCTTAAAGGTCATAATTAATGATAAATATCAACATTTTGATTAATTTGATCTGCCATTTCTTAAAAATTTTGAATGTTTTCTTTGTTTTTAATTTTTTAAATTTTTTTAATAGATTATTCTATTTTAGAATCGTAGGGCACAAATCCTTCAGAACCTAAACTTCGCATAAACTATTACAACACAAAAATAAAAATAAAAATAAAAATAAAACACAGAAAAACACATAAGGTTTAAGTAAAATTTTTTTAAAAATAGAAATTTTGTTTCTCTACAATTTCTTTCTAATTTTTCTTTTAAATTCAAATCCAAAAAAAGTTTGATTATTCCCTGGCAACGTCGCCAAAAACTTGATCCTGATTCTTTTTACTACCAGATGAAAACTAGTATATTTATACTTGTGGTAACCAGATTATACATATATTTTTAATATAAAATGTTATTCTTTACAGCAGTACCAAAAATTTGATTCTGATGTAAATAAGAATACAACAGTGATATTTAAATTTAGGGATTCTATGCAAGTAAATATCGTAATCAAGTAATGTAAGACTTTCTGAATAAGCCCCGAAATATCGATCCCATTGGGAAAAATTTTGAAAATTTCAAAGATAAAAAGGTTTTTAGATTACAAATTCTATTTAGAAAAAGATAATTACTTTAAGAGTTTTGGATATCAGAAAACATTAAAATGTGAATCTTTTTGGTATTTTCTTAAATTGTGAAATAATGTAAACAATTTACTAACTATAACAAATTTTTTGTATAATTAAAAAAGAATAGATGAAAATATCTTTTTCCTTATCATGAATGAGTAATAAGTACATGATTTTTGTTGTGGTGGCATTCAAAATGTGATGTATCAAATAGGATAACTTTTATTCTTTGCCCTTACTAGAGATGCTATAAAGAACATTGGCTATTTTAAAGTTTGAATAGTTTTGAAGACAAGTTTGGTATGGAAGATACTAGCTCTCACTCTAGAGTTCCCTCCTTTCCCTCCACTTGGTAGCTAACATCTCGCATTAGAAACTAATAAAATAAATATATTTAGGAGATTTAGTATGTTACCCTAAAGTCCTCTAATTCTACACCAATCAAAGTATATTTCTTTTTTTATTTGCATAAAATTATATGAATTACGTTCTCATCCATATAATCTCATGTGACTTTTACCTATTGTTGATCAAGACAATACCTATTAGGATCTTACATGTTCTCACGCAAATGTGAACATCTTAATTGGTTAAATCAAGAAGTAAATGAAGTGCGGAATTAAAGTAACACAACTTTTTCCAACATTAAATTTCAATACTTCCACAAATTTCATCCAACACTTAATTACTCTTCATATTAAGGAAAAAGATAAAGAAGTATACCCAGAATCCATGGGAAAAACACAACAACAAGTAGTTTTAAAAGAAGAAGCTATGTAGAAAATACAAGAAGATTTAATTAAAACCAAATGAAGTACAAATACAAAACTTATCTTAAGTTTCTCTCCATCAAACCATTGAAGTTCCTTTGAATCTCTTCGTTTCTCTTACAAGACTCCGTTGGACTAGTCGCCCAACCCAAGAGGGTTTAAATCTCTCTACAACAGTGGATTTTTACTTAAGAACCCTACTCACCTTCTCTTTCACTAGGAATAAAAAAGTGTGAAGAAACTCTTAGTAAAAATCCTACAACTTCTCACTTTAACTACTCTCTACAAACTGTAATTTTCCTCTCTCTCCAAGAACTTACTTCTTTCCTTCAAGTTGTTTTTTTTAAACATTCTCAAATGGTTCATTGGTGTCTCTACAAAATGTGTCCATATTCAATGAATCTACCCAAGAGATGCATCCTTTTAAGTGAAATTTGAATGTCTTTTGGCGCCCTTGATCAGTTACCCACATTTGTTATAAACTATGCCTTAAACACCTCTTCAAAATTTGCCGAAAATTCATTAAAATTGCAAAGTAACTACCTGGCACTTAAGCGCAGGGTTCTGGCACTTAGGCGCAGCCTTCTCTGTCTGCTGGCGCTCAGACGCCAGATCAGGGTGCTTTGGCGCCACAATTCATTTTAAAACATTCTTTATTTTTACTCCAAATTTTATCCTTTATCACTTCTTTGGACATATTTTATCCATTTAAGTCTACCTGAAAAAAGACACACAAATACCTTCCATTATAGTACAACATACAAAAATAGGTATAAAAATGTGTATAAAAGTATTACATATTTTAGGCATATCAGAGACCTATTTCTCCACTTAAGACGCCAAGCTTTAGAAGTTTTAGAAAAAATGCCAAGCCATGTGAAGTTTATGAAAGATATTCTTAATAGAAAAAGGTAAAGATAATGAGACAGTTGTACTTAGTGAGGAGTGTAGTGCTATAATTCAGAAAAAACTTCTAGAAAAGCTTAAAGATTCTGGATGTTTCACAATTCTATATGCGATTGGAGACAGATTTTTTGGGAAGCTTTATGGGATTTAAGTGTAAGCATTAACCTTATGGCATCATCTATATTTAATAGTCTGGGATTAGGGGAAATATCTCTTACAAATGTAATCTTAGAATTAGCAGATCATTCTATAATGTATCCTAATGGAATTGTAGAAGATGTGCTAGTAAAGGTGAATCATTTAATCTTTTCTGTTGATTTTATTAAGTTAGATATGGAGGAAGATAAAGAGATACCTATCATTTTTGGGAGTCCTTCCCTAGCTATAAGAAGACCAATGAAAGATGCACAAAAAGAGTAATTAACTATGAGTGTTAATGATTAAACAGTTACTTTTTATATTTCAAAATCATTGAAATACCCTCCAAAAATTAAAGATAATGAATGTTTCAGGATGGATGAATAAGATATCTTAGTGTATGACATTTCAAAATAACTTATGAAGAGAATTTAGAAATGAAAGAATTGGAGCATGAGAAAAAAGAGGAATTATAACATTTTAATGATTTCATTGAAGATGATTTAAATTTTGTTCAAGAAAGTTTTGATGTTTTGGACATTACGGAAAACGATAAATTTTTTTGTCCATGATTTTGAGAAACCTCCTGAACTTGAATTAAATTTACTTCCAAAACTTTTAAAATATGTCTTTTAAGGTGATTCCTCAACTTTGTTGGTTATAATTTCGTCAAACTTAACTTTTGAAGAAGAAAAGTGTTTACTAAAAATTTAAAAGAAATAAAAAAAGCCTTTGGTTTGATAATTACTGATGTTAAAGGATTAGTCATTCCCTTTGTATGAATAAAATTCTAATTAATGAAAATTGGAAACATAGGGCTGATCCTTAAAAGAGTTTAAATCTCATTGTGAAATAAATTGTTAAGAAATAGATTTTAAAGTGGTTAGATGTTGGGATTATCTATTTTATTTTAGGTAGTGCATGAGTTAGTCCAATACACTGTGTTCTTAAGAAAGGATGAGTAACTATAACATTTAATGAGAAGAATGAATTAATACCGACAAGTCAAGTTACAGGATGATGAATATACATTGATTACATAAAATTAAACCATGCCATAAGAAAAGATCATTTTCTATTACGCTTTTTGAATCAAATGGTGGAAAGACTAGCTGGGAATAAATAGCTTAATTTTTTGGATATATACGCTGGGAAATACAACGTTTACCAGTCCTTATGGTACATTTTTTTTAGAAGAATGCCCTTGGTTTATTTAATGCCGCTGCTACATTTTAAATTTGTATGATGGTGGTTTTCTATAATTTAATTGAAAATGGAATTATAGGTTTTTATGAACAACTTTTTGGTGTTTAGAACTTCATTTGAATCATTTTTAGAGCATTTATCATGAGTTCTTAAACGCTGTGAAGAAACAAATATAGTTCTTAATTGGGAAAAATGTCAATTTATGGTAGTAGGAGGAATTGTTTTGGGACATCGCATTTCAGAGATAGTTATGGAGGTAGATCTTGCTAAAATTCAAGTGATCACTAATATACCTCACCCAACCAAAGTGAGGGAAATTAATAGATTTTTAGGACATCCTGGATTCTGCAAGCTATATATTAAAGGCTTTTTAAAATTGCTAAGCATATATGTCATTTGCTCGAAAAAGATGTGTTTTTAATTTTGATAAGGATTGCAAAAAAGTTTTTGAGCTTTTAAAAGAAAAATAAATCATTGCACCAGTAATTGCTTCACCAGATTAGAAGAATTTGAGTTAATATGTGATGCAAGTGATTATTCTATTGGAGTTGTTTTGGGACAAAAGTATGATAAAATTTTCAAAGTAATTTACTATGCTAGTAAAATTCTTAAAGAAGCTCAAATTAATTATACCATAATTGAGAAAGAGTGATTAGCAATAGTATTTACCTTTGATAAATTCAGATCATATTTAATTAGAAATAAATATGTGGTGCATAAAGATCATTTTATTATTAAGTATTTAATGAAAAAGAATGATGCAAACCTAAGACCGATAAGATGGATTCTTCTTTTCCAAGAATTTGACTTTGAAATAGAGGATAGAATGGGAGCTAATAATCAAATTGTTGACCATCTATACAAGCCTGACTATGACAAATCACTTTATTCTTAAGAAGAAATTAATGAACTTTTTCTAGATGACAAATTGTTCAATATTAATGAATGATGTGTTCCACGGTTTGCATACATTGTAAACTTTATTATTAGTAACATTATACCCTATGGTCTGACACACCAACAAAAGAAGAAACTTTTATTTGAAGCTAAGACTTATTCTTTAGATGACAAATTTCAATATAAATAAGGGGATGATCTAATTATTCAAAGATGTGAGCCTTTGGAAGGGACTTTTGAAATTATCCAAAAATGTCATGAATATATTTTTGGGGGACATTTTGGTGTTGATAAAACAACATACAAAATCTTGCAATCGGGATTATATTAGCCTACTATCTTTAAAGTTGTTAATGCTTATATTAAAAATTGTGATCAGTATCAATGTATATGCATATTTTGAGAAGAAATGAGATGCCCCTCAATTATGTTTTGGAAGTTGAAATATTGAAATTTGGGTGTTAGATTTCATAGGACCATTTAAACTATCTTTCGGAAATTTATATAAATTGTTAGCAGCAGACTATGTGTCTAAATGGATACAAATTGTTGCTTTACCTCAATGTGAAGCTCAAACTTTTGCAAAGTTCTTAAAAATGAATATATTTTGAATATTTGATATGTCAAGTGTTATCATAACTGATGGGGGAAGTCATTTCAAAAGAGTTATAATAGAAAAATTATTGAAGGAATACTGTATTAATCATTGAATTTCTACTGCTTATCATCCTTAGACAAGCGGTTCCGCTGATGTTTCCAATCAAAAAATCAAAAGAATTTTGGAAAATCTATAAATCCAACAAAAAATGATTGTTCAGTCAAACTTAATTATGTTTTATGGGCTTACAGGATTGCATACAGAACTCTTATAGGTGTCACCATTCAGGTTAATTTATGGGAAAGCTTGTCATTTAATAGTGGAACTTGAGCATTAAGCTTATTGGGATATTAAGGAATTTAATTATAATTTGAAGGATGCTGGTAAAAAGAGATTAATGCAATTAAATGAGCTGAAAGAGATAAGGAATGAGTCTTAAGAGAAAGCTAAAATTTATAAAGATAAGATTAAAAAGATGCATGATCGAAAGATTCTTACTAAAAAGTTTGAGCAGGGGCAACAAGTTTTATTTATAATGATGATTGAGTTAATTCTTAGGCAAATTTAAGTCCAGGTGGATGGGCTCATTTATTGTGATAAAATTTTATCCCTATGAAGCTGTGGATATCAAAGATCCTAATACCCAGAAATTTTTCAAAGTGAATGGTCATAGATTGAAACTCTATTTCTTAGGGGATTAGACTAAATTGAATAATTTTTTGATGTTGGGTCACCTAGAATAAGTACTGGGTAAGTTGGGCTGATGACATAAAACCAAGAACTCTGTGGAAGGCAATCCATAATTATCGGTGTATTTTTTTTAATGTTATGTTATTGTGTTTGTTTTAGAAAATTAGGGCAGTATATTGAACTTGTTGTGATAAATTGAGTCTTTTTTTGATGTCTTAGACGTGTTAAAATGACTATTTGGACGTTAAGGTGACCTGTGCTAAAACGAACACTGGCGCCTAATCGCCCTAATTTGGTGCTTAAGCGCCGAAATTATAAAAACGTGTCTAAATGATGTCCTAGAAAAATTAAATGTGAGAAAATGTCCTTGAACATTATTTTGTGGTTTTCAAATGTGGGACGTGGCTGTAGGATCTATTAAAGTCTATAAATAGCATGGAAATGAAGAAAATATTTGCCCCTATCAAACAGTGTTGACCTCATTTTACAATGAGTCAATGCACTTTTGACCTAAAAAGTCAACATTGCTCAAAATGGTCAAACCTGACCCAATGACCAACCCTGTTGACCCCATAGGTCACCCTTTTGACCTAAAAAGTCAACTTTGGTCAAAATGGTCAAACCAGACCCAATGACCAACACTGTTGACCCCATAGGTCAACCTTATGACCTAAAAAGTCAACATTGGTCAAAATGGTCAAACCAGACCTAGTGACCAACCATGTTGACCCCATAGGTCAACCTTATGACCTAAAAAATCAATTTTGATCAAAATGGTCAAACCAGACCTAGTGACCAACCCTGTTGACCCCATAGGTCAACCTTATGACCTAAAAAGTCAACTTTGGTCAAAATGGTCAAACCAGACCTAGTGACCAACCCTGTTGACCCCATAGGTCAACATTATGACCTAAAAGTCAACATTGGTCAAAATGGTAAAACCAGACCTAGGGACCAACCATGTTGACCCCATAGGTCAACCTTATGACCTAAAAAGTCAACTTTGATCAAAATGGTCAAACCAGACCTAGTGACGAACCCTGTTGACCCCATAGGTCAACCTTGTGACCTAAAAAGTCAACTTTGGTCAAAATGGTCAAACCAGACCCAATCACCAACCCTGTTGACCCCACAGGTCACCCTTATGACCTAAAAGTCAACATTGGTCAAAATGGTAAAACCAGACAGAATGACCAACTTGTTGACCCCATAGGTCAAACTTTTGACCTAAAAAGTCAACTTTGGTCAAAATGTTCAAACCAGACCCAATGACCAACCCTATTGACCCCATAGGCCACCCTTATGACCTAAAAAGTCAACATTGGTCAAAATGGTCAAACCAGACCCCATGACCAACCCTGTTGACCCCATAGGTCACCCTTTTGACCTAAAAAGTCAACTTTGGTCAAAATGGTCAAACCCGACCCAATGACCAACCCTGTTGACCCCATAGGTCACCCTTTTGACCTAAAAAGTCAACTTTAGTCAAAATGGTCAAACCAGACCCAATGACCAACCATGTTGACCCCATAGGTCAACCTTATGACCTAAAAAGTCAACAATGGTCAAAATGGTCAAACCAGACCTAATGACCAACCCTGTTGACCCCATAGGTCAACCTTATGACCTAAAAAGTTAACTTTGGTCAAAATAGTCAAAACAGACCTAGTGACCAACTCTGTTCACCCCATAGGTCACTCTTTTGACCTAAAAAGTCAACTTTGCTCAAAATGGTCAAACCAGACCTAGTGACCAACCCTGTTGACCCCATAGGTCAACCTTATGACCTAAAAAGTCAAGTTTGGTCAAAATGGTCAAACCAGACCTAGTGACTAACCCTATTGACCCCATAGGTCAACCTTATGACCTAGAAAGTCAACATTGGTCAAAATGGTCAAACCAGACCTAATGACCAACCCTATTGACCCCATAAGTCAACCTTATGACCTAAAAAGTTAACTTTGGTCAAAATTGTCAAACCAGACCTAGTGACCAATCCTGTTTACCCCATAGGTCACCCATATGACCTAAAAAGTCAACATTGGTCAAAATGGTCAAACCATACCCAATGATCAACCCTGTTGACCCCATAGGTCACCCTTTTGACCTAAAAGTTATCTTTGGTCAAAATGGTCAAACTAGACCCATTGACCAACCCTGTTGACCCCATAGGTCAACCCTATGAACTAAAAAGTCAACTTTGGTCAAAATGGTCAAAGCAGACCTAGTGACGAACCCTGTTGACCCCGTAGGTAAACCTTATGACCTAAAAAGTCAACATTGGTCAAATTGGTCAAACCAGACCCAATTACCAACCCTATTGACCCCATAGGTCACCCTTTTGACCTAAAAAGTCAACATTGGTCAAAATGGTCAAACCAGACCCAATGACCGACCATGTTGACCCCATAGGTCAACCTTATGACCTAAAAAGTTAACATTGGTCAAAATGGTCGTACCAGACCCAATGACCAACCCTGTTGACCCATAAGTCAACCCTTTCACCCAATGACACATTTAAAATCCCACAATGACAAAATCACAAATACTGGACATTTTAAAATTAAAATGATCAATTTGGGCTAACTTGGGTCAACTGAGGTAAAAAATGGTTAACACCTATCTATTTTGATTAAAATAGATAAAAATGAAATAAAAACAACAAAATTAATCAAATAATTAATTTCAAAATTATTTTGATTAATTAAAATGATTAATGATTTAATTTTCAATTTTTTAATTGAATGACATAATTAATTAAAATGAAAATTAAATTAAAATCATAGAATGATAAAAATGATAAAATTAATCAATTAATTAAATTGAAATTATTTTCAATTAATAAATTGATTAATAAAATATTTTCCAACAATTTTGATTAATAAAATAATTAATTAAAATGGGAATTATGAAAGAAAAGAAATGACACATAACCTTCTCATAATTAGTAAGGCTAATTAACACATAATTAAGCCCACTTTAAAACCACTTAGCCATGGGTTAACACCCATCATGATGCATGGGGTGAGGTGTCTCTTCCTCCTTCACCCTAGGCTTCACTTAGCCATGAGGTGGCCAGCCAACATGAGGCCTCATCTCCCACCTCCCAAGCTACCCAATGGAAGGAAAACCATGCATGAAACCCCCCTCACCATGGTTAGAAGGAATGATGAGGGATAAGCTTATGTGTCACCATTTGCCAAGCTTAAGAGATGATGTGTAAGCTCCCTAAGAAGGATAGAGGCAGCTCACCATGCACCTCTTACATAAGCCAATGGGGGAGAGACAAAGCAAAGGAAATCATCATGGAAAACTTAGGGAGAAGGAGCCATGCATATCCTCAGCCTATTTCTTCATCCAATGGACTGATAGGGGAGATAACTACTCCCCTAGAACAACCTAAGCTAAACCATGGCCTCCCCTTGGCTATAAAAGGAGCCCATACCCGAGCCTAGCAAGGAGGAGAAAAAAAATTAGGGAGACCCATAGGCTGCACAAATTCTCTGGCCCCAACCATAAGAACTCTTCCTATGAGCCTTAGCAATCCATTAGGATCAAATCCAAGCCATAGATTGAGCCTATTTGAGCCAATTTGATCAAATTTCAAAAACAACCCAAATTAGGTACTTCTTCAAAATTCTCCCCTAAGCCCGACTTCTGGATCAAATTTCTACAGCAATAACCTTCCATTGGAGTCCTAGAAGGCAACCATAAGGTCTGATCTAGCTTGATTTTTCTTGTGGCAAAGGCATGGAATTTTTCTTTACAAAATAATTCATATTTTTGATATATCATATGTTATACTAGCCCAAAAGTGTATCATCACCATATGGATGGATACTTCTCATCAAGATGATCATTTTTTAAAAAAAAATCACTTATTTTCATCAAGAAATGAGTGAGATATTGATGTTTGAAGTTTAATGGTTCGAAAATTTTTGAATTTTCGGCCGATTTTTCTCAGTCGTTCGATCCCACGTTTTAGGAACGGATGGCGATGATCTTCCCCCAGTGGTGTCCACTGTTCGGTTGCCCGCAGCGAATCCTCCCGCTCTTTCGACGAGTACGAGGACACGCGTCGAACGGCGGTGAGTTTGGCGGCAGGATTTAATAAAAAATACATTAAAACCTTAAAAACTTCAAAAATCCATATCTTTTGATCCAGAGGTCATAAAAATAAAATAACAATACCTCTGGAAAGCTCTTGAAGAGGATAAAATTATGAGACCAAAATCATAATTTTGTTCTCAGTATTTAATTTTTAATTAATTAAATACTCTCTGAAGTATTTTAATTATTAAAAATTATTTATAAATCAAAAAATTATGAAACTATGAGGCATTTATCCTTATGTTCATAAGGATCTTGCATAATTTTTCCAAAGACAGAAAACATGTTTAAGACACTCTTCTTTAATTTTCATGTTTCTTTGTAATTATTTCAAATAATAATTATAAAAAATTGAAAATTGAGAAAGATAAAATGCAAATGACTAGAAATGATAGAGCAACAGTACAATAACCCTAAGAAAACTATTTCTAAGTCATAGAAATTATTTTGAATGGTATTTTGAAATTTAGGGTTGAAATTCTTTATTAATTAAATAATTTTAATCCTAAAAATAACCCTTTATAAATTTACCTTATTTTCATCAACAATCTAAGTTTGAAAATGGTTCTAGTCTACGATAGACTAATGATAAACTTCACTTAAGTCTAAAATGACCAAATTTGACTTAACTAGATTTAAAATAACATTTAAACCCATTAAACCTTACTTAAATTAGGTTTAATATAAAAATTAAATTTTAATTAAGTTTAAAGACATATTAAACTTAATTAACCAAAATCAAACATTTTAATTAAGTTTAAAGACAAATTAAGCTTAATTAATTTATTAAACCTTACTTAAATTAGGTTTAAATATAAAAATTAAATTTTTAATTAAGTTTAAAGACATATTAAACTTAATTAACCAAAATTAAATCTTTATTTAAGTTTAAGGACATATTAGACTTAATTAATCAAAACCAAACTCTTTAATTAAGTTTAAGGACATATTAGACTTAATTAATCAAAATCAAACATTTTAATTAAGTTTAAGGACATATTAAACTTAATTAACCAAAATCAAATCTTTAATTAAGTTTAAGGACATATTAAAATTAATTAGCCCATTAAACCTTACCTAAATTAGGTTTAGTACAAAAATTAGATTTTTAATTAAGTTCAAGGACATATTAAACTTAATTAACCAAAATTAAAATTTTAATTAAGTTTAAGGTCATATTAAACTTAATTAACCCATTAAACCTTACCTAAATTAGGTTTAATACAAAAATTAAATTTTTAATTAAGTTTAAGGACATATTAAACTTAATTAACCAAAATCAAATCTTTAATTAAGTTTAAGGACATATTAAACTTAATTAATCCATTAAACTTTACATAAATTAGGTTTAATATAAAAATCAACACTTTTAATTAAGTTTAAGGACACATTAGACTTAATTAATCAAAACCAAACCTTTAATTAAGTTTAAAGACATATTAAACTTAATTAACCTCCTTACACATTAGGTTTAAGACAAACCTGAACTCTAATTAGGTCTAATCCTTAGACCTAATTAAACCCTTAAGTCTTAACTAATTTAAACTTAATCAGAGCTAAACTCTAATTAGGTCTAATCCATTAGACCTAAATAAACCATTAAACCTTAACTAACTAAGGTTTAATCAAACATAAAATCTAGTTAGGTCTAACTCTTAGACCTAATTAAACCATTAAGTCTTAACTAAATTAGACTTAATCAGACCTAAACTCTAATTAGGTCTAACCTATTAAACCTAATTAAACCATTAAACCTTAACTAACTAAGGTTTAATCAAACATAAACCTTAATTAGGTCTAACCCATTAGACCTAATTAAACCATTAAACCTTAACTAACTAAGGTTTAATCAAACATAAACTCTAATTAGGTCTAACCCATTAGACCTAATTAAACCATTAAACCTTAACTAACTAAGGTTTAATCAAACTTAAACCCTAATCAGATCTAACCCTTAGACCTAATTAGACCTTTAAGTCTTAACTAAATTGTACTTAATCAAACATAAACCTTAATTAAGTCTAACTCATTAGACCTAATTAAACTATTAAGTCTTAATTAAGTAAGACCTAATCAAACACAAATTCTAATTAAGTCTACCAAATTAGACTTAATTAATAGTTAATCCTTAATCAACTAAGGTTTAATTAAACCCAAATCCAACCTTTAGTCCAAAGTCCAACATAACATAAACATCAAACATAACCTAACTTGAGTCCAATCCAACTTAAACTCAAGTTAACCTAAACCTTAGGTTCAACCTATATTGAACCTAATCTAAACTCAAACATTACTTGAGTCCAATCCAACTTGAACTCAAGTTAACCTAAACTTTAGGTTCAACCCACATTGAACCTAACCTAAAATCAAACATTGAATTAGACTCAAACATAACCTAACTTGAGTTAACATAAACCTTAGGTCCAACCCACATTGAACCTAAATTCAATTCAAATTAAAGTTATGTCTAATCTACGTTAGACTTAAGTGAAACCAGACCTAGGTTCAATTCAACATAAACCTAAGTTAAACCCAGGCTTAACTTAAGTCTAACCTATAGTAGACTTAAGTAAAACCAAATTTAGATTCAACTTAAATATGAATCTAAGTCAAAACTAGACCTAACTTAAGTCTAACCCACACTAGACTTAAGTCAAACTAAAGTTCAACTTGACATGAACTTAAGTTCAACCGAAACAAAAAAAGAAGCTTAAGTCTAACCTTTATTAGACTTAAATGAAACCTAAACTTAAGTTCAACCTATATTAAACTTAATCCTAAGTCTGGATCTAACTTTAAATAGAATTAAATAAAACTTAAGTCTTATCTAAAAGGGACTTAGATGGTCTGCAAATCTAATTAAGTCTAATTTGTTAGACTTGATTAACCTTTAAGTCCTATTTAAACAAGACTTAAAACTTAATTAAATCTATTCTGAACCAAACCTTTTAACTTAAGTTCAGACAAACATGAACTCAAGTTAAATAGATTCAATCAACATTGAATCTAACTTAGGTTCAACCAGACATGAACCCAAGTTAATTCAATCAATATTGAATCTAATTTCGAACCTCTTTAACTTAAAGTTCAGACAGACATGAACTCAAGTTAATTCAGGATTTAAGCTTAAACTTAAAATCAAGATATAAATTTAACATTTCAAACCAAAACTGACATAATCAACAAAAAATTTGATATTTAAAAAATGAAACAACATAACCAATATAAAATTGACATTTCAAAATAATTTGACATAAATTGACAATATATCCAAAATATTCTGTGACATTATTTCTGACAATGCTTTCTTTGCAGGGTGAAAACAAGAAATTTCACTTAGATTTTCTTTACATGTTATAGGGTGTACTAACTCTGTTATGCAGGACGACATTCTAGGCGAACAAAAACAAAACCAAAACTTTTAGGTTAGACATATAACCTGAAACTTTTCAACAGAAACAACAACATTGACAACAAAAACAAAACCAAAACTTTTAGGTTAGACATATAACCTGAAACTTTTCAACAAAAACAATGACATTGACAACAAAAATAAAACCAAAACTTTTAAGTTAAACATATAACCTGAAATGTTTCAACAAAACAATGACATTGACAAAAAAAACAAAACCAGAACCTTTAGGTTAGACATAATACCTAAAGTATTCAATAACATGATATAACAACATTTGGGAGTGATAGTGGGTACATCTCTCCTTAAAAATAATTTTTTAGAAAACAAATGATTAACATTAATCATAAGTTTTCTTAAACAATTGAAAATTGTTTAAGATGTAATTAACTATAGAAGCTTGCTTCTATAGGAGATCCAAAAGAACCCGAAATAGAAATCTCTGGTTTACCATGATCTTCTTAATATGAAAATTCTAGAATATTTTATTCTAGAATATCCTCATATAAGAATTATCATAAACATCCTTTTTCTACTATTAATCCTAAAAATTCTCTAAATCCTTCATAGGATTTATAGGAATAAAACTAGGCTAATATTAGATGGCGACTCCTTGACATTGATACCCAAACCCAATCTCTTTCCGCCCACATCGTTGACAAGAGATTTTGTGGCGACTCCGTTTGGGATTATCTTTCTTCTCATCTTTTGTTATCATTTTTTTTCATTTCAAAATTTTGAAAATAAAAGTTCCCAGTTTATAAATAAGTCGATAATATTCATTTTTCTTAAAATTTCAGAAAAATCGCAATGGATTCTCCGAATTCAATCTTTTCTTACTTTCAATACTTTGACATACCAATAGAGGAAAATCCTCCCTTTTATCACAATGATTATGGATTATTTAGTGAAACAGAATTCATATTAGATAATCCATATCAAACTGATTCTCAATCTTTTCAAGAATTTGACTTGCAACCTTATGAAGACTTTCTGAATTTTACAGACAATTTACCTAAATATACACCTGAAGAACCTTATATCCTTGAAGAAATGAAAAAACATAAAACTCCTTAATTTAAAAGAAAGAAAAGATGGAATGAAAATGACAATTTTGAAACACCTGAATTTTAATAGAATATTTTCGGAAATTCTTCCTTTTTAGAGGAAAATCAATATATTCCAATTCTTGTTGAATACACTGACAATTCCTTTTAACCTAAAAGATCTCCTCCATTTCGTGTTGTACATTCAGTGTTTAAGAGATTAGCACGAAAAGAAAAATGTTCACTATCTAAGTTATTAGATAAAATGGGTTGTGCAGTCTCCAACACCATGAAAAGGAGAATTTTAGCAATGGAAAATTCTGATTATCAAGAAACTGATTATCAATTCCCAACTGATAAACATTGTGTTCGAGTGCCAGTAATATTTCGATTGGGCCCTAGAGTAAATGATGTAGTGGCCACCAATGACAAAACTCGATATGACAAATTAATATCTGGAGCAGAAGATACAACTGCTAAAATGACGGACTTGGTCCAGATGCTATAAAAAAGCAAATTGTCCTTATACCGGATATGATACACCACCTGAGAGTTCTCTCCCTATACTTAAAAATAATGTATGGAGGCGAAAATCATCTGAAAGAAATTCTAATACCACCAACACTCCTCCAAATAGTTCACAAGAAGAGATTTACAGAAAACATTCTACAAAATCATTTCAAGAGAGATTAAAGAAATTAAAAGAAGATATTAAACAACTTTCAAGACAAGAAAGGAAAAGTACTTCTGACATTTCCAATGAGAATGTTGTCAGTGTTAATATGGTAGAAACCCGATCTACTTCCATAGTACGTAAATCGATTGAAGAAGATGCAACAAATGAATTGCGAGAGGTGATACGACAACGAGATGAACAAATAAGTCGTCTTGAACAAAAAATGGAAGAATTGGTAGCAACTTTACAAAAACCACCAACGAACCCTTCTCCAGCTATTGAAATCATTAGACCAATGGATGTCAAGGAAAGCACTCAAAAGAGAAAGAATTCTCCTCATAACGAAACTCTAGAATAGGATATTACAAAAATAGTGGAACAGAAGATTAAAGAAATAATGGCTCAGGCAAAAGCTGGAGCATTAACTCTAAAGGGTAGGCCATACCCAGAGGAATTTGATTCTGTTCAATATCCTAAAGGTTTTGTTCCTCCTGTCTTTAAAATGTTTGATGGGACGGGAAATCCCCGACAACATCTGGCACATTTTAGAGCATGCCGCTCGTAATGTCTTGGAGGAAATGATGCTCTCCTATTTCGACAATTTGTTAACGAGCCTCACGGAGTTGCCTTCGACGGTATGCGGAACTTCCCAACGGATCTGTCAAAACCTTTGTAGAGCTTGAAAGCCTTTTTATTCAACGCTTTGTAGGAGCACAACATCATACCACTGTTGGTGATTTGGTGGTAGAGAAACAAAAACAAGGAGAAACCTTGGTAGATTATATTTTACGTTGGAGAAATCTCAGCATGAAATGTGAGCCACAGTTACGAGAACAACATGCTGTTGGAATACTGCTCAAAAATATCCATGGTCCTATAGCATTTATGCTTAAAGGATTTACGATAAAAACTTTTGAAAAATTACTCAGTAAAGCTGCCAATCTTCAGGAAGAGGCTAAGCAGATAAGTGTAATGGAGAAAACTGCAAAGACAAAAACTATCAAAACTTTTGAAAAGAAACCTGGGAATATTGCAGAAAAAGGCAAACAGGTGATGCAAATCCAATCGGAGCAAAAGAAGCAATGACAAAATCCTTCGACATCACAGACGTCACCTCAATTACAACTTCAACAACCAATCCAGTATATCCTGAAAAGAAAACAATGGCTGAGAGAATGAATAAAGTATATTCATTTAAAACAGAAGTCGTTAGCAAAATATTTCGTAGCATGCTTAAAATACCTGAATTTAAGCTACCAGAAGCTAAAAGGCCAGCAGAAATTGACATGAAGGACAATCCTAACTAGTGCCCTTATCACTGGATGCTCGGACATAAAATTGAAGAATGTTTTGTCTTCAAAGACTGGTTAGAGCGTAATTTCAAAGATGGAAATATAGTCATCCCGAAAGAATATTTGAAAGAACCTGAAAAGGGATTAGTCAATATGATTTCGATAGAGGAACTTAATCCTAAAATTAAGGATAGTATTTCTGAAGAGATCTTCACTAAATACCAAAATACAAAATCTCCCAAGAATGAAAAGAAAAAGAAAATCAAGAAAATGAAAAAGATTAGAGGTCTTCCAGATATAGGGGCTACAACTCCTTTTGTACCTTCTAGTTCATTTCACTCTTGTACTAGAATAGTTATATCGGTCGAAGGACAAAAAATCCTCAAGCCGATAACTTTGTATGACTTCCTTTTTACCATGAATAATAACAATCCTAGTTTTGCGTACATTTTGTCTATTCTGGATGATGCTTCTGAGAGTGACATTTTGAATTCTAACCCTATAGACAATACTCAAATCATATATGATCAATCTAAAGACAACCAGAACAATGAAAATGAAAATGAGAAATCTGGCAACGACAAAAATGAAAATGACATTGCTACGCTTCAATTACAAGGAATTCCGATTTCTATAGGATTGGAGTCCTCGGATTCAGAAACGAATGAATCAGATAATCAACTTGAAGAAATTGTTGATATTAACTTGAGAAGTGGAAAAATCTTACCTCGTAGGATAACTCCACAAGAAAAAGAAAAACAAATAATTACACCAGATAAGATCATTCCTCCAATATATCCCCAAACTTCTGAAAGAAGTAAGGATGATCTTAACAACAAGGTGGATTATAATGTACTGGCCCATTTGAGAAAATTGCCTGCAAAATTAAGCATCTATGACGCTCTCATACTTTCCAAAGAAATGAGAGAATCATTAATAAAGGCCCTTTCGGACCCTGACATTTGCTTAACTCAACTTGCTAGTACTACCCAAAACGAAGCTTACTCGTTAGAGGAATCAACAAAGATTACCTTCTCTGACAATGACTTGTTGCTCGGAACAACTGAACACAATCGTCCACTATATATTACAGTAAACATCAATGACACGATACTTTCGAGAGTTCTTATTGACCTAGGTGCTTCAATCAACATTATGAACCTGAGAACTCTTGCATACTTACACATTGATGCCTCACAACTATCAAGGGATACAATGATGTTAAGAGGGTTCAATCAACAAGGAGAACGGGCCCTTGGATCAATAATATTGCTCTTAAAAATAGCCGACTTGGCAACAACAGAAAAATTTCATATTATTGATTCAAACATCTCTTTTAATGCCTTAGTTGGCAGACCATGGCTCCATGAATATAAAATGGTACCCTCTTCATTACATCAATGTATCAAATATTTACGAAAATGACAAGAATTTCGTATTATAGGAGATCTGCAACCGTTTTCAATCCATGAAATCGGTATACATGAAGATACAGCATATTATGCTCCTATAAATAAAACAATATCTTCCAAAGAGACAATAGTAAATATGGAAGAAAAGAACAAAGAAAAGAAAATAAATGAAAAGGATTTTTCTTCAATAAAGGCAAGAGGAACTAATTTCCATCAAACTCGCACTCGAGGTCGAGGCCGAGGACGAGGACGAGGGAGAGAAGATCCAATTGTCACATTGAAGAAACCACTGAAGTTCAAAATCCACCTGGATTCTGAAGAAGAAACAACATCCATGGTTTTGAAGGAACCCCAATTCAAAATATTTCTAGAAGAAGAAGATAAAGAGAAACAATTTGAATCTATGTATGACAAAATCAATCATTATATACATTCTATGACTATAAATCCAATCTCCATTGCTAAGCTTGAGAATCTAATAGTCAAAGAAGTATATAATGATGACAAAAAGCCAATTAAGTTTAAACTTGGCTCTACTTTTTCTTGTACTAAAGATGATGTAAAAATAGAAGATGAAAATCTTCCGCAATCAATGAAAATTCCTTTTGAGTTGTATTCTACTTGGGCATGAAAATTCATTCAAAATAGTTAATGCTCAAACAATGGTCTTTAAAACAACCGCATTTCATTGAACAAATGTGGAATGATAATAAATGAAATTCTAACTCTAAAGAAGGTGTTGGATTTGGAAGTTTGGAACCATTAGATGATACAGAATTTTGTTTGACTGTCACAGAAGAATGTGATTCCGAATCATTGGCTAATCTGCCAATTGAAAATACTTCCCTAGAATTGGAAGAAGAAATTAAATCGACAATTGATGAAATAAAAGAAATAAATTTAGGAACTAATGAAAATCCAAAACTGACATTTATTAGTTCATTCCTTAATGATGAGGAAGTAAAAGACATAACTCAATTGTTGATGGAATATAAAGACTGTTTTGCTTGGACTTATGACAAAATGCCTGGTTTATCTCCAGAAGTTGCAGTCCATAAACTCGGGATAGACCAAATCATAAACCCAGTTAAACAAGCTCCAAGAAGGATGCGTGTTGAAATAGAGTAACAAGTCATTGCGGAAGTCAAAAAAATTGATAGAGGCTGACTTCATATGAGAAGAAAATTATCCAACATGGCTAGCCAATGTGGTGCCAGTTAAAAAGAAAAATGGACAAATAAGAGTCTGCATAGACTACAGGGACTTGAACAAAGCATGTCCAAAAGATGAATTTCCTTTACCAATTCCTCGAATTAATGGTTGATATTGCATCAAAACATGTAATATTTTCTTTCATGGATGGATCATCGGGATATAACCAAATAAAAATGTTTTCGGAGGATGAAGTAAATACAAACTTTCCGAACACCCATGGGCATATATTGTTATAAGGTTATGCCATTTGGACTAAAAAATGCCGGTGCAACCTATCAAAGAGCCATGACACGGATTTTTGATGAACTAATACATAATCAAGTCGAATGTTATGTCGACGATCTGGTTGTCAATAGTAAAACAAAAGATGATCATATATACGATTTGAGAATTGTCTTTGAACGACTACGACGATATAATCTTAAAATGAACACTTTAAAGTGCGCCTTTGGTGTCACTTTAGGAAAATTTTTAGGATTTGTAGTTTGACATCGTGGGATAGAAATTGATCCTCTCAAAATTGAAGCTATCCTAAATATGCCTCCTCCTAAAAATCTAACTCAACTGAGATCCTTTCAAGGAAAATTAGCATATATACGACATTTCATTTCCAATCTATCGGGTAGATGTCAACCCCTTACTGCCCTTACTAGAAAGGATGCCAAATTTGTGTGGGATGAAAAATGTCAGCATGCCTTCGAAGACATTAAACAATATCTGACAACCCGTCCTATCTTAGCAGCCCCTGTATTAGGAAGAACTTTAATCCTTTACACCGCGGCATTGGACAATTCACTTGGAGCTTTACTAGCACAAGTAAATGATGAAGGAAAAGGGAATGCATTATACTATTTGAGTCGTTGTTTAGTTCCAACGGAAGTAAAATATCCGACAATTGAAAAGCATTGTTTAGCCTTGATCTTCACAGTTCAAAAACTAAGGCATTATATGCTTTCTCATAAGGTAACTCTTATTTCAAGAGTTAACCCATTACAATATTTAATAACATGACTAACACTTTCTGGAAGATTAGCAAGATGGGTAATGATCTTACTCCAATTTGATATAACATTTGTACTGTTAAGTGCTGTCAAAGGACAAATCATGACAAATTTCTTAACAGCACATCCAATTCCAACTGGATCACCTCTTAATGACGATTTACCTGATGAAAAAATATTAGAAATAAAAAGTTCCAATGTACAACGATGGGAACTCTATTTTGACAGAGCATTATCTGCATGGAAAGACAAAGACAAACAGACAATCATACCAGGCAAAGCTGGAGTAGGATTAATTTTCATTACTCCCGACAAAACAATGATGCCTTTTTCCTATCATTTGATTGAACCTTGCACGAAAAATGAAGTCGAATATGAAGCGCTCATAACCGGTCTAGAATTGACAATATTAATGGAAATTAAAAATATTGATATCTACGGGGATTCCCAGTTGATTATCAATCAAATCGCTGGTAAATACAAGACTTTGAAACCTCGACTAGAACAGTATTCTCGTTACACTCTGAAACTGCTTCAACAAATTCCTGATGTAACATTCTTCTTAATTCAAAGACGAGACAATTCTCTAGCAGAAGCTTTTGCAAAACTTGCAAAGGAATTTGTCTGTCCAGAAGAAGACGACATACCAATCTCTATAAAAGGACGACAAGTTCTTTCTCAAATTGACATGGATAATTTTCATAAAATCGGTGAAAATATGACAATGACAATAAGTGACGAGAAGAATGATTGGCGACAACCGATCATGAAATATTTACAAACTGAAAAATAGCCTGAAAATAGTTCTATTGCCAATCAAATTAAACAAAGAGCATTATCATATGCTCTAATAAATTATGTCCTTTACAAACGATCTTTTGATCAAATGTGGTTAAGATGTTTAAACCAATTTGAAGCTCGAGAGATTGTTAAAGAAGTTCATTTATGTTTATGTAGTGCACATCAATCTGGGCCCAAAAAGAAAATGAAAATAAAAAGAATGGGTTATTATTGGACAACAATGATGACCGATTGTCTTCACATTGCAAAGAAATGTCATCAATGTTAAATACATGGGGTAGTTTTACATCAACCTCCAAATGTCCTACACCCAACTATTGCATTATGGCCATTTGAATGTTGGGGTACCAACAGAGTGGGCCCTATAGATCCTCAATCTTCCAAGGGTCATAACTTTATTCTGGCAGCTACTGACTATTTTTCTAAATGGGCAGAAGCAATACCCCTTCTAGAAGTCAAGGCAGAACAAGTTCTCCATTTCTTTGAAACACATATTGTTTATAGATTTGGGATTCCTCGAAGAGTCATATCAGACAATGGATTGGCCTTCAAAAACACAAAAATGAATCACTTTATCCAGAGACATGAGATTGACTGGAGATATTCCACATTCTATTACCCTAAGGCCAATGGATTAGCTGAAGCTTTCAATAAAAAATTGGTTTAAATCTTGAAAATGACATTGAGTAATAGTCCGAGACAGTGGCATGAACGACTAATAGAAGCTTTATGGGCTTATAGAACTACATGCCGAACTCCAACACAGTCTACACCATTTGCTTTGGTATATAGTTCTGAAGCCATTTTACCACTTGAAGTCCAAATTCCTTCACTCAGAATTGCGTTAGCAAACAAAATAACTGAAGAAGAAAATGCTAGACTACGACTTGAAGAACTTAAAAGTTTGGAAGGAAAACCTCTACAAGCCCAACAAAATCTCGAACTATATCAAACAAAAATGATACGAGCTCACGAGAAATTAGTTCGCCCGTAACCTTTCAAATTGGTGAATTAGTTTTAGTTCTTCGAAGACCTATACTAGCTCATCGAATGATAGGTGGTAAATTTGAACCAATATGGGAGGGCACATATGTAATTGAAAAGACATATTCAGGAGGATCCTACCAACTGGTGGATTACCGAGGAGAAAGAATCCTGCCACCAATCAATGGACATTTCTAAAGAAATACTATGCAACATAAAAATAAAAATTAATAACGATTTATTTATAAACTGGGACAATAAATTATTCTTTCCAAAATCATCTTTGATTTTTCTTTATGACATCTGTTTCATTTGCTGAACAAATGTTTAAAAGGCTAAAATGTCATTGTGTCTTATTATTTCTCAGGAAAAATGTCTGAAGGCAGACTATTTTTCTCATTTCAAAATAATATGACTTTTGCCTTGGACCGTCGACACATGGACAAGCAAACCAGAATTCATTTCAACTTTGACCTGTTGCAGGTTGAATCCATATATCAAGGATCGTTACTTTATCTGGTGAATCACAGTGAAGTTAATCTGTAAACACCTTTGATAGAATTCAAACTCCGACAACCCGAAGAATATGACTTCACAATCAGTGATAGCTCAGATGAGGGAGAATTCATGACAACTTCAGTACAAGGAGCATCAACATCGGGTACAAAAAATATGGCGACAGAACTTACTAGATCACAAAGACGAAATCATAATAAATGACTGAAATGACAAAACCAATTACAGGAAAAAAAAAATATGGAGCATATTAGTCAATCGAAATCACGAACTATTAACAATCCATTTGAGGAAATAAACTCTACCTCAGAAACGACAGATTTAGACCCTGCAAAGAAAAATGAAAATGAAAAAGCAGTTATCACCTCACCTGCTCAAAGTTTGAAAGTGTCAAATAAAAAGGTTGATGAAAAAAGTCACTTAAGGGAAGAGGTGCGACGAATTCGCGCTATCGAGTGGAGAACTTTTGAACAATATAAACACATGAATAAAAGGACAATAAATATTCTGGATGGCCTTAAATTAATTACCAGAATATTTGATGAAGCTGAACAAACTGATATCACTGATCACATTAGAAAAGCCCAAAATCAGGGGAGGGCTGGACTCCTTCAAAGGAGAACCTATTCTGAACCTAATAAATGGATTCGTGGCAAGGGTAGACAAACCCTACAATATGGATGCTGCTACAATTATGCAAAAGACAGAGAAGGAAATCTTCCTGGAATTTTGCTACACGAACAAGTTGATCCTTTACCCACAGTGATAATCCAAGTCATCAAACGACTCATCACTTGGGCAATTTTATCTACAGACTGTATTCCTGACAATTGCATTATCAATATATATGATAAAGGAGACTGTATCCCTCCTTACATTGACAACCATGATTTTGATAGACCGTTTTGCACCGTGTCACTCCTGAACCGTTGTTCTGTTGTGTTTGGAAGGGAGATACAAATCTTGGGACCTGGAGAGATTGAAGGTACACGCCGTATTCTTTTAACTCGAGGATCAGTTCCCTTGTTTCAAGGGAATGGTGCAGATTTTGTAAAACACTGCATACCCAGTGTCAACAAGCCACGCATCTCAATTACCTTCCGACGGATGAAGCCCGACAAACGACTGTCGGATATAAAGCTATACTAGAAATGGAGAATCTACAACCTTTGGAATTACCATAACCCCATAAATGTCTAAACACCTGAAACATGTTTGATAAATAATGTTTTGGAGTGTAAGACGTTTATGGACAGTCTGTTAAATAACCAGACCTTTGTTATGACATATAAGAACTTTTGACATGTGATATATCTATAGTTGTCGATGTGTGATATATCGGTAGCTGTTGGTATATAAAATATCAGTAGTTTATTGCAGCACGCTATATGATATGTACACATATATGTACCGTTACCCTTTGCTTGCGATAATATGTACTGGTGACCTTTTTATGAAAATAAAATGAAATGTTGGAAAAATGTTCCCCCTTTGTCTGTGATATGTCGACAGGTCCTAAAAATAATAAAATAAATTTTAATGATGAAATGAATAACGTGTGATAACTAAACATAAGAATTATCTTTCGACCTATATAGGTCAAAACCCCAGTGGATATTTCCACCAAAAATATTAGTGAGTTCGCCACTCTCTTCGGTTATTGGATATAAGTTCCTTTTTGACACGGAAATTACGACTTTCCTTTAACCAAATCTTGACATTGACACTTTGAGAAAAATAGAAAATGACATCTATTTTCTCTCTTCGGTTATTGGATATAAGTTCTTTCCTGACACGGAAATTACGACTTTCCTTTAACCAAATCTTGACATTGACACTTTGAGGAAAATAGAAAATGACATCTATTTTCTCTCTTCGGCTATTGGATATAAGTTCTTTCCTGAGACGGAAATTACGACTTTCCTTTAACCAAATCTTGACATCGACATTTTGAGGAAATAGAAAATGACATCTATTTTCTCTCTTCAGTTATTGGATATAAGTTCTTTCCTGACACAGAAATTACGACTTTCCTTTAACGAAATCTTGACATCAACATTTTGAGGAAAATAGAAAGTGACATCTATTTTCTCTCTTCAGTTATTGGATATAAGTTCTTTCCTGACACGGAAATTACGATTTTCCTTTAACCAAATCCTGACATCGACATTTTGAGGAAAATAGAAAATGACATCTATTTTCTCTCTTCGGTTATTGGATATAAGTTCTTTCCTGACACGGAAATTACAACTTTCCCTTAACCAAATCTTGACATCGACATTTTGAGGAAAATAGAAAATGACATCTATTTTCTCTCTTCGGTTATTGGATTAAGTCCTTTCCTGATGTGGAAATCACGACTTTCCTATAACCAAATCTTAACACTGACATTCTGAAAAATAGAAAATGACATCTATTTTCTCTCTCTGGTTATTGGATATAAGTCCCTTCCTGACACGGAAGTCATGACTTTCCTCTAACCAAATATCAACATTGACATTTTGAGAAATGAAAAATGACATCCATTTTCTCCCTCCTGTTATAGGATATACGTCCTTTCCTGACACGGAAATCATGGCATTCCTTTAGCAAAATATCGACATCGACATTTTTAGAAATGAAATATGACATCCGTTTTCCCTCCCAATAAATCTCATTTCAAATACAAGAAGAAAATCTCTTCTTAGAACCGACATAAAAGACATCTGACATCCTCTGGGAGCAATATGACATCCCCTCCTTTCCTGACCATTATAAGACATCTCTTAGACCACTTCGGTCAACGCCAAGATGTGCAGAATACTTATATAGTATTCTACACATATTGGGGGCCCTTTTGTTGACCTCATTTTACAAAGAGTCAATGCCCTTTTGACCTAAAAAGTCAACATTGGTCAAAATGGTCAAACCAGACCCAATAACCAACCCTGTTGACCCCATAGGTCACACTTTTGACCTAAAAAGTCAACTTTGGTCAAAATGGTCAAACCATACCCAATGACAAACCCTGTTGACCCCATAGGTCAACCTTATGACCTAAAAGTCAACTTTGGTCAAAATGGTCAAATCAGACCTAGTGACCAATCCTGTTGACCCCATAAGTCAACCTTATGACCTAAAAAGTCAACATTGGTCAAAATGGTCAAACCAGACCTAGAGACCAACCCTGTTGACCCCATAGGTCAAACTTATGAACTGAAAAGTCAACTTTAGTCAAAATGGTCAAACCAGACCTAGTGACCAACCCTATTGACCGCATAGGTCAATCTTATGACCTAAAAAGTCAACTTTGGTCAAAATGGTCAAACCAGATCCAATGACCAATCCTGTTGACCCCATAGGTCACCCTTATGAACTAAAATGTCAGCATTGGTCAAAATGGTCAAACTAGACCCAATGACCAACCCTGTTGACCCCATAGGTCACCCTTTTGACCTAAAAAGTCAACTTTGGTCAAAATGGTCAAACCAGACCCAATGACCATCCCTGTTGACCCCATAGGTCACACTTATGACCTAAAAAGTCTACATTGGTCAAAATGGTCAAACCAGACCCAATGACCAACCCTGTTGACCGCATACGTCACCTTTTTGACCCAAAAAGTCAACTTTTCTGAAAATGGTCAAACCAGACCTAGTGACCAACCCTGTTGACCCCATAAGTCAACCTTATGACCTAAAAGTCAACATTGGTCAAAATGGTCAAATCAAACCTAATGACCAACCCTGTTGACCCCATAGGTCAACCTTTTGACCTAAAAAGTCAACTTTGGTCAAAATAGTCAAACCAGACCTAGTGACCAACCCTGTTGACCCCATAGGTCACCCTTTTGACCTAAAAAGTCGACTTTGGTCAAAATGTTCAAACCAGACCTAGTGACCAATCCTGTTGACCCCATAGGTCAACCTTATGACCTAAAAAGTCAACTTTGGTCAAAATGGTCGAAACCGGACCTAGTGACCAACCCTATCGACCCCATAGGGTCAACCTTATGACCTAAAAAGTCAACATTGGTCAAAATGGTCAAACCAGACCAAATGACGAACCCTGTTGACCCCATAGGTCAACCTTATGACCTAAAAAGTCAACTTTGGTCAAAATGGTCAAACCAGAGCAATGACCAACCCTGTTGACTCCATAGGTCACCCTTTTGACCTAAAAAGTCAACATTGGTCAAAATGGCCAAACGAGACCCAATGACCAACCCTGTTGACCCCATAGGTCACCTTTTTGACCTAAAAAGTCAACTTTGGTCAAAATGGTCAAACCAGACCTAGTGACCAACCCTGTTGACCCCATAAATCAACCTTATGACCTAAAAAGTCCACATTGCTCAAAATGGTCAAACCAAACCTAATGACTAACCCTGTTGACCCCATAGGTCAACCTTATGACCTAAAAAGTCAATTTTGGTCAAAATGGTCAAACCAGACCTAGTGACCAACCCTGTTGACCCCATGAGTCACCCTTTCGACCTAAAAGTCCTTTGGTCAAAATGGTCAAACCAGACCTAGTGACCAACCCTGTTGACCCCAGAGGTCACCCTTTTGACCTAAAAAGTCGACTTTGGTCAAAATGGTCAAACCGGACCTAGTGACCAACCCTGTTGACCCCATAGGTCAACCTTATGACCTAAAAAGTCAACTTTGGTCAAAATGGTCAAACCAGACCTAGTGACCAACCCTATTGACCCCATAGGTCAACCTTATGACCTAAAAAGTCAACATTGGTCAAAATGGTCAAACCAGACCAAATGACGAACCCTGTTGACCCCATAGGTCAACCTTATGACCTAAAAAGTCAACTTTGGTCAAAATGGTCAAACCGAGCAATGACTCAACCCTCGCTGACTCCATAGTCACCCTTATGACCTAAAAAGTCAACATTGGTCAAAATGGCCAAACGAGACCCAATGACCAACCTCGTTGACCCCATAGGTCACCTTTTCGACCTAAAAAGTCAACTTTGGTCAAAATGGTCAAACCAGACCTAGTGACCAACCCTGTTGACCCCATAGATCAACCTTATGACCTAAAAAGTCCACATTGCTCAAAATGGTCAAACAAAACCTAATGACTAACCCTGTTGACCCAATAGGTCAACCTTAGGACCTAAAAAGTCAACTTTGGTCAAAATGGTCAAACCAGACCTAGTGACCAACCCTGTTGACCCCATAGATCAACCTTATGACCTAAAAAGTCCACATTGTTCAAAATGGTCAAACAAAACCTAATGACTAACCCTGTTGACCCAATAGGTCAACCTTAGGACCTAAAAAGTCAACGTTGGTCAAAATGGTCAAACCGTGACCTAAGTGACCAACCCTCGTCGACCCCATAGGTCACCCTTTCGACCTAAAAAGTCCTTTGGTCAAAATGGTCAAACCGGACCTAGTGACTCAACCCTCGTTGACCCCATAGTCACCCTTTTCGACCTAAAAAGTCGACTTTGGTCAAAATGGTCAAACCGGACTCAATGATCAACCCCGTTGACCCCATAGTCAACCTTATGACCTAAAAGGTCAACTTTGGTCAAAATTGTCAAACCAGACCTAGTGACCAACCTTATTGACCCCATAGGTCAACCTTATGACCTAAAAAGTCAACATTGGTCAAAATAGTCAAACCAGACCAAATGACGAACCCTGTTGACCCCATAGGTCAACCTTATGACCTAAAAAGTCAACTTTGGTCAAAATAGTCAAACCAGAGCAATGACCAACCCTGTTGACTCCATAGGTCACCCTTATGACCTAAAAAGTCAACATTGGTCAAAATGGCCAAACGAGACCCAATGAACAACCCTGTTGACCCCATAGGTCACCTTTTTGACCTAAAAAGTCAACTTTGGTCAAAATGGTCAAACTAGACCTAGTGACCAACCCTGTTGACCCCATAGATCAACCTTATGACCTAAAAAGTCCACATTGCTCAAAATGGTCAAACCAAACCTAATGACTAACCCTGTTGACCCCATAGGTCAACCTTATGACCTAAAAAGTCAACTTTGGTCAAAATGGTCAAACCAGACCTAGTGACCAACCCTATTGACCCCGTAGGTCACCCTTTTGACCTAAAAAGTCCTTTGGTTAAAATGGTCAAACCAGACCTAGTGACCAACCCTGTTGACCCCATAGGTCAACCTTTTGACCTAAAAAGTTAACTTTGGTCAAAATGGTCAAACTAGACCTAGTGACCAACCCTGTTGACCCCATAGGTCAACTTTACGACCTAAAAAGTCAACATTGGTTAAAATGGTCAAACCAGACCTAATGACCAACCCTGTTGACCCCATAGGTCAACCTTATGACCTAAAAAGTCAACTTTGGTCAAAATGTACAAACCAGACCTAGTGACCAACCCAGTTGACCCCATATGTCACCCTTATGACCAAAAAAGTCAACATTTGTCAAAATGGTCAAACCAGACCCAATGACCAACCCTGTTGACCCCATACGTTACCCTTTTGACCTAAAAAGTCAACTTTAGTTAAAATGGTCAAACTAGACCCAATGACCAACCCTGTTGACCCCATAGGTCAACCTTATGACCTAAAAAGTCAACTTTGGTCAAAATGGTATAACCAGACCTAGTGACCAACCCTGTTGACCTCATAGGTCAACCTTATGACCTAAAAAGTCAACATTGGTCAAAATGGTCAAACCAGACCCAATGACCAACCCTGTTGACCCCTAGGTCACCCTTTTGACCTAAAAAGTTAACATTGGTCAAAATGGTCAAACCAGGCCCAAAGACCAACCCTGTTGACCCCATAGGTCACCCTTTTGACCTAAAAAGTCAACATTGGTCAAAATGGTCAAACCAGACCTAATGACCAACCCTGTTGACCCTATAGGTCAACCTTATGACCTAAAAAGTCAACATTGGTCAAAATGGTCAAACCGGACCTAGTGACCAACCCCGTTGACCCCATAGGTCAACCTTATGACCTAAAAAGTCAACATGGGTCAAAATGGTCGGACCGAGCCCAATGACCAACCCCGCTGACCCATAAGTCAACCCTTTCACCCAATGACACAATTAAAACCCCACAATGACAAAATCACAAATACTTGGACATTTTAAAATTAAAATGATCAATTTGAGCTAACTCAGGTCAACCTGAGTCAAAATTGGTCAACACTATCTATTTTGATTAAAATAGATAAAAATGAAATAAAAACAACAAAATTAATCAAATAATTAATTTCAAAATTATTTTGATTAATTAAAATGATTATTGATTTAATTTTCAATATTTTAATTAAATAACATAATTAATTAAAATGAAAATTAAATTAAAATCGTAAAATTACAAAAATGATAAAATTAATCAATTAATCAAATTGAAATTATTTTCAATTAATAAATTGATTAATAAAACATTTTCCAACAATTTTAATTAATAAAATAATTAAATAAATTGGGAATTAAGAAAGAAATGAAATGACACATAACCTTCTCATAATTAGTTAGGCTAATTAACACATAATTAAGCACACTTTAAGACTACTTAGCCATCGGTTAACACCAATCATGATGCATGGGGTGAGGTGTCTCTTCCTCCTTCACCCTAGGCTTCATTTAGCCATGAGGTGGCCGGCCAACGTGAGGCCTCATCTCCCAAGCTACCCAATGGAAGGAAAACCATGCATGAAACCCCCCCCCCCTCACCATGGTTAGAAGAAATGATGAGGGATAAGCTTGTGTGTCACCATTTGCCAAGCTTAAGAGATGATGTGTAAGCTCCCTAAGAAGGATAGAGGCAGCTCACCATGCAACTCTTACATAAGCCAATGAGGGAGAGACAAAGCAAAGAAAATCATCATGGAAAAGTTAGGGAGAAGGAGCCAAGCATATCCTCAGCCGATTTCTTCGTCCAATGGACTGATAGGGGAGATAACTACTCCCCTAGAACAACCTAAGCTAAACCATGGCCTCCCCTTGGCTATAAAAGGAGTCCATACCTGAGCCTAGCAAGGAGGAGAAAAAAATTAGGGAGACCCATAGGCTGCCCAAATCCTCTGGCCCCCAACATAAGAACTCTTCCTAAGAGTCTTAGCAATCTATTAGGATCAAATCCAAGCCATAGATTGAGTTTATTTGAGCCAATTTGATCAAATTTCAAAAACATCCCAAATTAAGTACTTCTTCAAGATTCTCCCCTAAGCCTAACTTTTGGATCAAATTGCTGCAGCAATAACCTTTCATTGGAGTCCTAGAAGGCAACCATAAGGTCTGATCTAGCTTAATTTGCTTGTGGCAAAGGTATGGAATTTTTCTTTACAAAATAATTTGTATGTTTGATATATCATGTGTTATATTAGCCCAGAAGTATATCATCACCGTATGGATGGATACTTCTCATCCAGATGATCATTTAAAAAAAACACTCAATTTCATCAAGAAATGTGTGATATATTGATGTTTGAAGTTTAATGGTTCGAAAATTTTCGAATTTTCGGCCGATTTTTCTCAGCCGTTTGATCCCGCATTTTAGAAACTGACTGCACTGATCTTCCCTCAGCGGTGTCCGCTGTTCGGCTGCCCGCAGCGGATCCTCCCGCTGGTTCGATGCGTACGAGGACACGCGTCGAACGGCGGTGAGTTTGGCTGCGGGATTTAATAAAAAAAACTTCAAAAATTCATATCTTTTGATCCAAAGGTCATAAAAATAAAATAAAAATACGTCTGGAAAGCTCTTGAAGATGAGAAAATTATGAGACCAAAATCATAATTTTGTTATCAGTATTTAATTTTTAATTAATTAAATACTCTCTGAAGTATTTTAATTATTAAAAATTATTTATAAATCAAAAATTATGAAACTTTGAGGCATTTATCCTTATGTTCATAGGGATCTTGCATAATTTTTCCAAAGACAGAAAACATGTTTAAGACACTCTTCTTTAATTTTCATGTTTCTTTGTAATTATTCCAAATAATAATTATAAAAAATTGCAAATTGAGAAAGATAAATTGCAAATGACTAGAAATGATAGGGCAACATACAATAACCGAAAGAAAACTATTTCTAAGTCATAGAAATTATTTTGAATGGTATTTTGAAATTTAGTGTTGAAATTCTTTATTAATTAAATAATTTTAATCCTAAAAATAACCCTTTATAAATTTAACCTATTTTCATCAACAATCTATGTTTGAAAATGGTTCTAGTCTATGATAGACGAATGATAAACATCACTTAAGTCTAAAATGACCAAATTAGACTTAACTAGATTTAAAATAACATTTAAACCCATTAATCCTAACTTAAATTAGGTTTAATATAAAAATTAAATTTTAATTAAGTTTAAAGACATATTAAACTTAATTAACCAAAATCAAACCTTTTAATTAAGTTTAAAGACAAATTAAGCTTTATTAATTTATTAAACCTTACTTAAATTAGGTTTAAATATAAAAATTAAATTTTTAATTGTTTAAAGACATATTAAACTTAATTAACCAAAATTAAATCTTTAATTAAGTTTAAATACATATTAGACTTAATTAATCAAAACAACACTCTTTAATTAAGTTTAAGGACATATTAGACTTAATTAATCAAAATCAAACCTTTTAATTAAGTTTAAGGACATATTAAACTTAATTAACCAAAATCAAATCTTTAATTAAGTTTAAGGACATATTAAACTTAATTAACCCATTAAACCTTACCTAAATTAGGTATAGTACAAAAATTAGATTTTTAATTAAGTTTAAGGACATATTAAACTTAATTAACCAAAATCAAATTTTTAATTAAGTTTAAGGACATATTAAACTTAATTAACCCATTAAACCTTACCTAAATTAGGTTTAATACAAAAATTAAATTTTTAAATAAGTTTAAGGACATATTACTTAATTAACCAAAATCAAATCTTTAATTAAGTTTAAGGACATATTAAACTTAATTAACCCATTAAACCTTACATAAATTAGGTTTAATACAAAAATCAACACTTTTAATTAAGTTTAAGGACATATTAGACTTAATTAATCAAAACCAAACCTTTAATTAAGTTTAAAGACATATTAAACTTAATTAACCTCCTTACACATTAGGTTTAAGACAAACCAAAACTCTAATTAGGTCTAACCCTTAGACCTAACTAAATTAGACTTAATCAGACCTAAACTCTAATTAGGTCTAACCCATTAGACCTAATTAAACGATTAAACCTTAACTAACTAAGGTTTAATCAAACATAAACTCTAATTAGGTCTAACCCTGTGATCTAATTAAACCATTAAGTCTTAACTAAATTAGACTTAATCAGACCTAAACTCTAATTAGGTCTAACCCATTAGACCTAATTAAACCATTAAACCTTAACTAACTAAGGTTTAATCAAACATAAACTCTAATTAGGTCTAACCCATTAGACCTAATTAAACCATTAAACCTTAACTAACTAAGGTTTAATCAAACATAAACCCTAATTAGGTCTAACCCATTAGACCTAATTAAACCATTAAACCTTAACTAACTAAGGCTTAATCAAACTTAAACCCTAATTAGATCTAACCCTTAGACCTAATTTGACCATTAAGTCTTAACTAAATTTGACTTAATCAAACATAAACCTTAATTAAGTCTAACTCATCAGACCTAATTAAACTATTAAGTCTTAATTAAGTAAGACTTAATCAAACACAAATTCTAATTAAGTCTACCACATTAGACTTAATTAATTATTAAACCTTAATCAACTAAGATTTAATTAAACCCAAATCCAACCTTTAGTCCAAAGTCCAACATAACATAAACATCAAACATAACCTAACTTGAGTCCAATCCAACTTAAACTCAAGTTAACCTAAACCTTAGGTTCAACCCATATTGAACCTAATCTAAACTCAAACATAACTTGAGTCCAATCCAACTTGAACTCAAGTTAACCTAAACCTTAGGTTCAACCCACATTGAACCTAACCTAAACTCAAACATTGAATTAGATTCAAACATAACCTAACTTGAGTTAACCTAAACCTTAGGTCCAACCCACATTGAACCTAAATTCAATTCAAATCAAACTTAAGTCTAATCTACATTAGACTTAAGTGAAACCAGACCTAGGTTCAATTCAACATAAACCTAAGTCAAACCCAGGCTAAACTTAAGTCTAACCTATAGTAGACTTAAGTAAAACCAAATTTAGATTCAACTTAGATATGAATCTAAGTCAAAACTAGACCTAACTTAAGTCTAACCCACACTAGCCTTAAGTCAAACTAAAGTTTAACATGACATGAACTTGAGTTCAACCCAAACAAAAAAAAAAGAAGCTTAAGTCTAACCTATATTAGACTTAAATGAAACCTAAACTTAAGTTCAACCTATATTAAACTTAATCCTAAGTCTAGATCTAACTTCAAATAGACTTAATTAAAACTTAAGTCTTATCTAAAAGGGACTTAGATGGTCTGCAAATCTAATTAAGTCTAATTTATTAGACTTGATTAACTTTTAAGTCCTATTTAAACAAGATTTAAAACTTAATTAAATTCATTTTGAACCAAACCTTTTAACTTAAGTTCAGACAGACATGAACTCAAGTTAAATAGATTCAATCAACATTGAATCTAACTTAGGTTCAACCAGACATGAACCCAAGTTAATTCAATCAATATTGAATCTAATTTCGAACCTCTTTAACTTAAAGTTCAGACAGACATGAACTCAAATTAATTCAAGATTTAAGTTTAAACTTAAAATTAAGATATAAATTCAACATTTCAAACCAAAACTGATATAATCAACAAAAAATTTGACATTTCAAAAATGAAACAACATAACCAATATAAAATTGACATTTCAAAATAATTTGACATCAATTAACAATATATCCAAAATAGTCTGTGACATTATTTCTGACAATGCTTTCTTTACAGGGTGAAAATAAGAAATTTCACTTAGATTTTCTTTACATGTTATAGGATGTACTAACTCTGTTTTGCAGGACGACATTCTAGGTGAACAAAAACAAAACCAAAACTTTTAGGTTAAACATATAACCTGAAACTTTTCAACAAAAACAACAATATTGACAAAAAAAACAAAACCAAAACTTTTAGGTTAGACATATAACCTGAAACTTTTCAACAAAAACAATGACATTGATAACAAAAACAAAACCAAAACTTTTAGGTCAGTCATATAACCTGAAACTTTTCAACAAAACAACGACATTGACAATAAAAATAAAACCAGAATCTTTAGGTTAGACATAATACCTAAAGTATTCAATAACAAGATATAACAATATTCAGGAGTGATAGTGGGTGCATCTCTCCTTAAAAATAAATTTTTAGAAAACAAATGATTAATATTAATCAGAAGTTTTCTTAAACAATTGAAAATTATTTAAGATGTAGTTAACTATAGAAGCTTACTTCTATAGGAGATCTAAAAGAACCCGAAATAGAAATCTCTGGTTTACCATGATCTTCTTAATATGAAAATTCTAGAATATGTTATTCTAGAATATCCTCATATAAGAATTATCATAAACATCCTTTTTCTACTATTAGTCCTAAAAATTCTATAAATCCTTCATAGGATTTATAGGAATAAAACTAGGCTAATATTAGATGGCGACTCCTTGACAATCACCCCCAGACCTAATCTCTTTCCACCCACATCGCCGAAAAGAAACAGTTCATTCTAAAATATAAGTGAAGAGTGATTTGAGTTGTAAGAGGAGTTAAGTTAGCAAAGATGTCTCCTTGGGAGAATGAATTGAAGAAGAAGGATGAATCCGTCAAGAAGAAGTTTGAAAGTGAAGGTGCACAAGAGTTATATAATGGATTCATAGTTGTTAGTATTGAAGGAATAGCGGAGAAGATCACAAAAATTGAGGCAGATGTGGCTTCAATTAAGACAAAGGTAAATGAAACTAATGCATATTTAGCACATATTGGTTGGCCACTTAAAATTCAATTCAATCATTGAAGTTATATTGAAAAAATGAACAAGGCAATGTATCTGAAAAATAATTGGATTGAAGAGGATTCTATCAACGTTATTCAACATCATCCGTTTTTTGAAATCTATGTGTCTAATTGTTCAGAAGGAACAAATGAAGGCGAGGGATATGTTCAACCTAATGGAGAATAGAATTAAGTTCTATATTTAGTTAGTTTGTTTGTTTGTTTTAAGTGTTTAATGAAAGTTTGTCATGTATTGTGATGAATTTAGATGTTATTATCTCATCTAAAACATTTTTGAGTGGAGATTAGATATGTGATGTATGTTTGTGTTTGTTAAAAACTTTAATGAAAGTTTTTTGTGTGTGTGAAATTTTTGGGTTATTGTGATCCAATCTAATTTATGAAAAGTTAAGAATTTTTTGAGCAAATGAAAAGAAAAGGAGGGAAGAAAATTGTTATTAATATTTATTAAGAATATGTGAGGGTGGTTGACTAAGGAAGATGTGCATGGATTAAAATATCAAAATATCAAAGATTTTGCATTGGCGCCTAAACTCTAATCCTCGTACTTAAGCGTGAGACAACCCAAGAGCTAGATTCCTAAGCGTCGAACCTGTCGCGCTTAAGCGCCGGTGCATGAAAACTAGTTCACGATGGTCTTAAGTGCATAAAATCACCATTTTTTCTCCATTTCATCTTCTTCTTCCCCAAGAGATCGCGGTTTTGAACTTAGAGCATCCTTGTAAGTGAAGAATACTTAGTGGATTCGAGCCAAATTCATTGGATTTCTTCTTCTTAAGGTTAGAACTTCTCTTTCATCTAAAAGGTTTTAATTTTCAACATGGATTTGGAGTGCATTATGGAAAATCTGAAACTTACTATTCATGAAGAAAATTTGATGAAAATTAATGGATTTTAATAGAAAAATGAGTTTAAGCTACTAGAAATTTTATCTAGTGAGTTAGGGTTGATTTTAGAATTTATTGTGAATTTTTTTTTATTTTTAGAAATGGCACCAAGGATGAAAAGGAGCAAGGGGAAAGACACTTTTGATTCGAACAAGTTCATTAGTACAAAGGCTCGGGATATATATACTGATGTGCTGCAATCGAGGAAGTTAATTCCCGAGCATTGTTTAAAGAATCCAGGCAGAGAAGTAGAAGATTTAATTTTCTGCCAACAGTGGGATCAATTCTGCTATTTTTCCTGATGTGGTTGTGATTTCTATAGTGAGTTTTATGCTAATCTCACTGAATCAATGGATGATCTAGTGATGGTTAGAGGAAAGTAAGTAGTGTTTTCACTAAAGGTAATCGATTCGTTTTACCAACTGCCTTCGGATACAATGTGTTTTTATTCTAAATAATATCCTACTGAAGAGGAATTAGATGTGAATATTTCTTCATTAACTACTGGAAGAGGTCTATAGAAGATTATCAGTGGTAGAAGAGTGAACTTTTCTGCGTCGAATATGGATGCCACCGTGAAAGAATGGCACTATTTTATTTATGCGCATCTACTCCCTACAAATCATGTTAGAAAAGTCACCAGAGAGGGCTACACTTAACTACTACATTCAGTAGTATAAGCCTATTACTATTGGGTCTCTGATCTATTAGGTTATCACCAGTTCTTCCAAAGCTTCCACTACTCGAGGTTTGGTGTTCTCTTCCTTAATATTTTATTATTTGAGCAAGATGATGAAATATTTGATAGTTGGGAGGAGATGTTTCAACCTCTAAAGCTTATTACTAGTGTGAATGTAAAAACTTATTTTGAGCATTCCATTTTTGGCTGTTGACGGGAATTTTCTAGAAGTTCTTGTGCTTCAACGTCGCGTGCTTCTGCATCTCGTGCAACTACATCCTATTAAAGATCCATTCCTGATTCCTAGACTCAAATGCTACAAAGGATATGGAAAACATTGATTATACTATGGATAAGGTATTGAATCATGAAAATTATGTAGATCATATTGATTCTTGTTTATGGAAGCATAGTGATTATGAGGAGAAATACAACACATCTATGGAGAAACTCATTAGAGATGATCAGAGTGTGGTATTTCCTAAATATCCCTGACACCCTCATTTTGATTCTGCTAGTTTTTAGGATGATGATAAAGATGAAGAAGATGACGATGGTGAAAAGGATGAGTAGAATTAGGTTATGTTATGTTTTGATTGATCTTTTATTTTTATTGTTGTATGGACTATTGTTTTATTATTTGTGGTTGTGGTGAACATTATTTTTATGGTTCACTTATATTTGTATTTATGTGATGTTGGTGTGGTAGTAAGTATGTGAGCTCTTTTATTTTAAATGTACTATGTTAGTTTGTGTTGAGCTTATTCCTACTGCTTTAGGAAGTTTAGAATAGAGCTAACCTTCATTTAAAATTTTATGTTAAGTTTCAATTTACTACCATGTATTTTCTTTCTGTTGTGGTTGTGATATTATGTTTGTTTTTGTTATTTGTTTTTTCTATGTTAGGCTCCACTGCATAGAAGTCTTTTGAATCTCATATATGTTAAAATTAAATTGATTTTTGATCATTTTTACTTCTACTTTTAAATTTGCTATACTTGTAAACTTAAGATATAAAAATTCCTTTATACATAAGTTTTATTTCATTCCTGTTTTTATATATGATATGCTAAAATATTTAATCTTTGAAAAAAATTGTTTGTGGGATGAAAAATCAATTTCCAAAACTTAAAATTTATTTGTTCGGAAATATACTATAAATAAATTTGATTTTGATTTGATAAAAATGATTATGTGTATGAAGTTATATTAGGCTAATTAAATTTTGAATATCAAAATAATTAAAAGAATTTGGTTAAAACTTAATAGAGATGAAGAAAATTTTCCAGTTGGAATTTGTCTTGGTGATGAGTGTTAAATATGGTGTAACTATCTTTAGTAAGAGATGTTGTATTTTTGAAAAATATAGAAGAATTTGAATTTTATTTTCATTACATAGATTTCTTTTATTAAAAGTAATTCTCAAAACCATTATTATATTTTTTATGTAAATGATATATATCAAACCTTTGCTTTAGGAAAGGAAAAGTGTAGTTCAAAATCATTAAAGACATATCCAGATATAGTAATCCTTGCCAGAAAAAAATTCTAAAAAATTGGGAGGAGAAGCTTGAGGATTAATGTCTAATCAAAAGTTATTTACACATCTGATCTCTTAATGCAAAAGATTTGAGAAACTTCTAAGCTTAAGGATATAATATAGTGAGTATAATTTTTTTCAATGAAAATTTTGAAGTAAATAAGATAGAATGCCTAAACTCTAAATTTGAAAAATCTATAAGTACTTCTAAATTAGATAGGAGCTCATTTTTTCATATTTTTTCACTTTAGAAATTTTCTATACTTTAAATTTGTCTCATTCAATAAACTTTTTTCTAAATTAGAATACTACATTTCTAGAATAAAATTTTAGAATCTCCTAAAAAAACTTATTCACATAATTTGCTTATGTTGGTTTTGAAAGACTGTAGTGTCACTTGAGGAAAAGTAACAATTTAAGTTTGGTGAAATTTGATATACCTAAAATATATAATATTTTTATACACATTTTTATACCTATTTTTGATGAGATTGCACTTTAATGGTATTTATATGTTTTTCTTTTAGGTGCACTTAAATGAATTAAATTTGTCAAAAAGAGTGAAAAAGGATCAAATTTGGAGATGAAGAAGGTGTTAAAATGAACTGGAGCGCCTAAGCACCCAGATTTTTCGCTTAAGCGCCAGCAGAAAAAGAAGGCCATGCCTAAGCGCCAGAGGCCCTTTGCTTAAGTGTCGGGTAGTCAGTTTACAATTTCAAGAAATTTTGGAAAATTTTGAAGAGGTGTTTGAGGCATCCTTTAGTATAAACATGGGTAATTGATCAAGGAAGCCAAAAGACATTCAAATTTCACTTGAAAGGATGCATCTCTGGGATAGATTCTTTGAAGATAGTCACATTTTGAAGTGACACTAAGGCACCTTTTGAGAAAATATAAAAGAGAAGAATTAAAAGATAATAGGGAAAGTAAGTTTTAAAGAGTTTTAGAGTGATTAGAGAGTATTTATAGCAATAAGTTTTTATGTTTGTACTTCATTTGGTTTTAATTTAAGACTTTTTGTGTTTTCTACATGATTTCTACTTTTAAAATTACTTGTTGTTGTATTTTCTCCATGGATTCTGAGTAGTTTTCTTTATATTTTTCCTTAAAATGAAAAGTATTTAAGTTTTTAATGGAAGTTGTGGAATTTTTTATCTTTAAAGTTGGGAGAAGTTGTGTTGATTTAATCCTTGCACCTCATTTACTTCTTGATTTGGCCAATTAAGATGTTAACTTTTTTTTTGTGAACATTCTAAGATCTTAGTAGGTATTGTCTCAATCAACATTTAAAAGAAATCACATGAGATTGTACAGATGAGAATTTAATTCATATAATTTTGTGCAAATAAATAGGAAAATATACTTTGATGGGTGTAGAATTAGAGGACTTTTGGGTAATAGACTAAAGCCCCCAATTTGCTTTACTGTTTTAAGTTTTGATGCGAGATGTTAGCCCCAGGTGGAGGGAAGGAGGGAACTCTAGAGTGAGAGCTAGTATCTTCCTATTTGGCACAACACATTTTGAATACTTCCACAATAGAACCCTTGTACTTATTACTTATTCATTATAAGGGAAAATATATTTTCTTCTATACTTCTTTAATTGTACAAAAATCTCGTTATAGTTAGTTAATCGTTCATTTTATTTCTTAATTTAAGAAAATACCAAAAAATCGCATTTTTGAGTTTCTTTTATCTAAAACTGTTTAAGTAAGATTCTTGTTTTTTAATATATTTTTTGTTCTAAAACCTATTTATCTTTTAAATATCCATAACTTTTCCCCGTGGGATCGATAATTTGGGGCTTAATCTGAAAGCCCTATACTACTTGATAATGATATGTACACTTACGTAGAATCCTTAAATTTTAATATAAATGTTGAATTCTTATTTACATCAAAATGACATTTTTGGTACCGTTGTACAGAAAGATATTTTATATCAAGAATATAATTATAATATTATTACCATGAGTATAAATATTTCAGTATTCGCGTGAGTGATCATTGTCCCAAACCCTAAATTCCCCGTAGAGCGCATAGGTAGTCTATGTGGTTTGCTAAGGCCATGAGAGGCTCCGGGTGAACATGTGGTGACTTCCAATGATCTAATTAGGCACCAACATGGCCCACATCCAAGATGGTCCTTACTAAGCGATATTTCTCAGGTAGAGCTACAGCGCTACCAAACCTAGCTGCTTGCCCTGAACAAGTGCTAGAAGTCTTTGATGGGTGTCTAAAGTACCAGATGTTTCAAACGGGCCGTAGAATACCTTAAGACATGCAGGTGGACACCCTGCACTTGTGACATCAAATATTGATGCTAACATAGCTACAATGTTGGTAGGATTAATGAAGATGGTGGAGTCATATTAGTTTTTTCTTTAGCATATAATTTTGTTATTGATAATACATTATTCAAGAAAAATGATGAGCATATTATTACTTATAAAAATGGATCTAACAAAACACTAACTGATTATTTTCTAATGAAAAGAAGAGATCATTTGGAATGTACGAATTGTATGGTCATTCCAAGTAAGGATTTAAGTACTCGACATCGATTATTGGTTATGGATTTTAAGATGAAGAGTTCTAAAATGATAAATACTAGGAACCATTGTCATATAATTAGATGCAGACATCTAAAAGAAATAAATAAAATTATTTTTATGAGTAAACTTCATGATTTCAAGATTTGGGATGATCATGAAGAAGCTAATTTTATGTGAGATAAAGCAGTAAACACAATTAAACAAGTAACAAAAGTTATACTTGAAGAATAAAAAGAAAAAGTTTCCATAAATAAAAATAGTTTGAGGTAGAATAATAACATGCAATAAAAGATAATATATAAGATATTTTGTTTAATGTAAAATCTTAGAGAACTGGGAATAATATAAAATCGCTCATAGGGAGTTTAGGAGAACAATCTCTAACGCTAAAAGTTTTGCTTTTATTGAACTTTATGATAGATTAGATACTAAAGAGGTTGAAAAATATATGTATAAAGTAGCCAATAAAAGAGAAATATACACTAAAGTTTTATCTCATGTGAAGTGTATTAAGGATGAAAATAAAAAAGAGCTTTTCTTAGAAAACTACATTACACATCAGTGGTGAGTTATTTTGATAAAATTTTCAATAAAGTTTTTGAAAATATGATTGAATATAATGATCTTAATATCATTAATAATAATAATAAATTTCATTTTTAAGTCACATTAGTAAAAAAGAGGTTAAGGAGACTTTAATGAAAATCAAGGGTGGTAAGTCTGTAGGACTTAATGATGTCCTAATTGAGACATGGAAATAATTAAGAGATTTAAGAATTTTTTGGCTTACTAAAATCTTTCATATTAATTTAAAAATTAATACAATTCTTGAGGAGAGGAGGAAAAGTATTTTGGTCGCATTTTTTATAATAAAGGGGATGCACAAAAGTGTGCAAATTATAAAGGAATTAAGTTAATGTGACATACTTTAAAATTATGGTAGAGGGTAATTAAACATATTACAAAGATTTCTCATAATCAGTTTTGATTTATGCAAGGAAGGTCCACTATGGAAGGTATACATTTATTGATAGGTTTGACGGAGAAGCACACAATGAATAAGGAGGATCAACATATGATATTTATTAATTTAGAGAAAGCTTACGATAAGGTTCCAAGAGATATCCATTATAGGGCATTAGAGAAGAATGGTGTTGATATGAATTATATTCAAGTCATGAAAGATATGTATATTAGAGCCGTTACTTATGTTCAAATAGAAAGAGGATTGACCAAACATTTTTGTATTTTAGTTGGATTACATTAGGGTCAGCTTTAAGCCCATATCATTTTTCTTTAGCTATGAATGCTATTACTGGACATTTATAGAAGGATGTACCTTGGTGTATACTTATGGCTAATGATATCTTTCTTGTGGATAAGAATAGAGAAAAAGCTCGGTAAACTTCAATTATGGAGGTCTAAATTGGACTCTAAAGGGCTTCATTTAAGTAAAAAAAAAATTTAATATAAGGAATGTATTTTTAGCAGTAGTAGTCTAATGACAAATTTGTAACTATGGTTGATCAAATTATTAAAAAGTGTGAATGCTTTAAATAAATCATTTATTTGTTCAAAGTGATGGTGATATAGATGGGGATGTTATTAGTAGAAGGTTGGTTAGTTGAAGTGAAGGAATGATTCAGGCCTATTGTGTGATAGAAAAGTACAGTTTTGACTAAAAAGATAATTTTATAAGACGATGGTGAGACGTTGTCAGTTTTATTTTCACTCTAACTCTAGGTTTTTTGAATTTCATGTAGATTCAAAGATTTTGGTTGATCAATTAATCAAGCACATCATTGAAAGTAGTAAAAAAATCTTGAAAAGTTGAAATAGAACCTTTACGATGGTTTGGATTATTCAAACAAAGAAAACTTTGCATATTTGCATTGGTCTATGATTTAAAACTGATAAATTATTTCCCCTTTCTAATATAAAGACTAGATAGGGTTTAGATTAGTTATGGGGTCCTGTTTTTCTTGTAACGGTAAGCTCTTATAGTTAATTATATCATAAGCAACTAAAGTTACTTAAGAAAACTCTCAATTAGGGATGAGATTTTGTTCTCATGAAATTTCTAAGTTTGGGTTTCCAAAATTGTATGTTGGATTGTCCAATGGGAGAAGCTCAAAAGTTGAACAGTTGTTAACGGAAGCCAAAGGGAGAAAAAGTAGAGGACACTTAAAGATGCCAAGGAATTGACAGTAGTATCTTAGATTGTCCTATTGTTTAGCATTTCACGTTTTAGAATAAAGATTTAAGGTTTCATCCTGATGTTTTGTTAGAATGTTAGGAGTTATATTGAACAACATACAATCATGTAGAATCCTAAAGGTGCGGATTTACATCGTATCCAGATGAAGAATCTCAGAATCCTAGAGTGAAGTCATCGAGAGAATTGAAACTTTGGAACCCTAACTAAAAAGTAAGGAAACATGGAGTACAATGGACTTATAACCCTGTCTGGAAAGAGCTGCCACCTAAACTATGTTATCATATTCAAAACCAAGCATGTTCAGTGTAGATGATGCAAGATAGGATAAGTTGTTATTTATTAGGATTTATAGTTCTTACCAATTAGTTATAAATCAAGTTGCCTAACTATGTGCATAATGTCCTAGGACTAATGCGCATATATCTTGAAGTTTCAAATTTAAGTGTATTATATTTCACCACACTCAAATATTTTTTTGTATTTGATTAGTACTGAGTGCATCAAAGTAAGTTGTGTAATGGGTTATGCAAGTCATTGATAATGAATGTATAGAAGGTATGTCGAAAAAGCCATTTGGTATGCATAGATAGAACTTACTTTATAAGGTAGTTGTTCACACAAATCAAATCACACCTTTCTGTGCAATGAGATAGGGCCTGAAGATAAGGAACATGACCAATATCACATAAATATGTCTAAAGATTAGTTCATATTCCTAAATCAAAAAAGAGTTTTTATTATGTTTAATTTGGTATCAGTCGAGGTTGTTTAAATGTATGATATTTATATGATTGTGAATGCAATGATTTATGTTGTTTAGTTTTAATTATAAGTTTTATTTTGAAATGTTAAGTTGAATTTGTTTAAGTTGGGATAGAAGGTTCAGTCCTTAGGCTAGCCTACCGATAATCCAGAGAAAAGGTAGAAATGTTAATATCGATCAATAATTTTGGTGGACCTTTCGAATGAATAGAGACAAACTGATGATATGGATAGCAAACCTAACCTATGTCAGACTCATTAAGTGACATCATTCAAACTACTGTTGATGGTTTAATTGAGGTTCATCATTTGCTTAAAGTTTTGTCTTCTTTTGGATAGATTGAATGTTTATAGTCAATTGAACATAACACTTTATAACTCTACAAAGGAATATAAGACTAAAAACAAGTTACTATGTTACTACAGTAGCTTATTTGTTTATAACAACCTTATTAAATAAAAATTGCATACCATGATAGTGTAAGAAGTAAATCTAATGCAACATTTTATGCTTTTTCTCTATTAGCCCTATAAATAAATTTAGAACACCTTATTTTTAATGTAAGAGAAATAAATTTATTTATTTTAATTATTGATGAATTGATTATTACTCTTATTATTTAGGACAACATGGACAAGATGCCCAAGGCTTTCTGTCATCTTAGCGTTGCCAGTTTCCCTGATCTACTTAGTCCAGAGAAGCGGTCAAGCTTACTACTACCAAAAGATTCTTGTCAACTACATGGGTTATGTCATCCAAAAGATCTTTGTAGATCCAAGTAGTAGAGTTAAAGTTGCATGCTATCATCTTTGTAATTTAAGGTTTTATATAAGCTTTATTGTCTTTTTCAGATTTTTTTGGGTTGAAAATTTAGGTTGCTTAAGAATTATTATCCAATTAAATTTTTTGATTTTAATTTTATTTTATTTTTGTTGTTGAAATGACCCGGTCAATATCCCATGGTTTCATCTTGTCATGATCACTGGGGTTTGTGATTTGATTAGTCACGACTGACCGAAAGGTACTTTAGCAGTTATGGGCATCCTTTATTTCAGTGTATTTTTATGGTGTATTTTATGTTTTGTCTTTTATGTTTATTACAAATTTTTCACTTCATTCCATATTTTCTCTAGAGTGTGTTTATAAGTTAAGTGTTCTTTAACCCTTTTATGAAGGTCAAACACTCCCTAACTTGGTTTATTTAATTATGTTATTGTCAATTTTGAGTTTGGTTCATGTTAACCAAGGTTAGCTAAAATCTGTCTAAGTTGATTTGGACTATCCCGAGTTCGATTTAAGTTGATTTAGGCAAACTCAAGTTGGGCTAAGTTGACACGGGATTGTATAAGTTTTATTTTAGTTAGCCAAAGTTAGTTTGAATTGACCCAATTTTGTTTAAGTTTGATTTAGGTTGGCTTAAATCAAGTTGGGTTGACCTGGCATAGATCTAAGTTGATTTGGGTCATCCTAAATTTGGTTGGGTTGACCAAACTTTGTTTAAGTTTGAATTTAGGTTGGTACTGAGTAAAATTCGGTTGGGTTAAGCCTAAGACTGGTTAGGCTTGAGTCAAGTTTTATGTTAAGTTAAGGATTTAGTTATGTCAAATCTAAGTTGGGTTAGAGTTGATTTAAATTTAAAATTTTTATAGAGTTAGGTCTAAGTAAGTTTAAGTTAGGTTAGACTTGAGTTATGTCTTAGGTTAAGTTTAGGACTTGGTTATGTCAAGTCCTAGTTGACTTAAACTTCAGTTAATTTCTAAGGTTTGAATTGATTTAGGTCTACATCAAGTCTAAGTTTGGTAGACTTGTGAGTCTTAGGTTAATCTTAGAACTTTGTTAAGTCAAGTCTAAGTTTGGTTACGGTTGATTTAAGTTTAAAATTAAGTTGCATTAGATCTAAGTTGAATTAGACAAATTTAAAATTATAGCTTTAGTTAAGTTAGGTCTTAGTTATGCTAAGTTAAGTTTGAAATTTGAGTTAAGCTGGGTTAGATCTAAGTTAGGTAAGACCTAAGTTAAGTTTAAAGTAAATTATATTGAGTTAGGACTAAGTCGGTTTAGACCTAAGTTGAACTTAGAACTTGAATTAAGTAAGGTCCAATTTGGGTTAGAGCTGTTAAGTTTTAAATTTCGAATTAAGTTAGTTCTATGTTGGGTTAGACCTAAGTTAAATTTTAGGATTTTAATTAAATTAGGTCTAAGTTGAGTTTAACCTAAGTTAAATTTCAAGTTATGGTTACTAAGATAATGTTGTAATTAAAGGGAAAATTATTAAATTAATCTTTTTTAATTAATAATTTGATTTAATGTTTTCAGTTGGGGGTAATTTTAAAGTTTTCTAAGTTAATTTTTGCCTTTAATTAAGTTTAGAAGAAAATCTGGACTAATTATGCAAAATAAGAAATTTTGCAAGCTTACTCTTAATCTGTTAATTTCATTTTTTAAATTTTAAGGTTGAAATTTGTAATTTTAGTTTGTGGGTTTACTGTCCTAACCTTCCTTATCAATTTCATTTAAAAACATCTTTTTTATTACTTTTTAATTTTTTAGAATTATTTTTCAAAATATTTATAATTTTGATAACAAATTAAGAATTTAATCACTATCCTTGGAAAAACTAGTAGACATTAAGAATAGAGGGATTGATCCCTCAAAATTTCAAAACTTTAAATGTTATAATTAATCTTTTAATAATTTAGAAACTCTCTGGGACATTTAACTAATTTAAAATTAAATGTATGTTAATGAATCTCATTTTTGTTTTTGTTATGTTGTCCTTTGTTCACTGAGTTTAGAGGTTTTTTTTTATTTTATGTTTATGATTTTTATTTATTAAGTTATGTATTTTATAGTTTATATGAATTTTTTAGATTTAATTAATTAGGAAAAATCCTATTTTACACTTGGTCAGCATCGTGTCATCCTTGGAGATGTCGAACTTACACTCGACACCCAGTTGTTCGCTTTGCTTTCCATGCCAGCCGCTGAGGCGGCCTCGATCTGATGTGCCCATTTCCATATTTCCACCATTCAAATTGATCTCTATCATCTGTTTCTACTATACAAAAACGAACAACATCTGTTCATCATCCGCATGGGACAGAATAACCATCCATATTCAAACCCTAAGATCTCACACTAGGGTTAACAAAACTGCTTGGGATTTGATCCTATAGATTTTTCTAATTGAGAAGAACCTATCCATATGGAAAAGTGAACATGCATTGTTGTTTCACTTCACAAAAAGACCAATCTGAGGGAAAAAGTGAGGAATTCTAGCTGTTACCTTATCTCAAGAGGTGGGGCCTCAATTGAGCTTGATAGAAACAAATCCCTTGGATGTGAGCACCTCATCCTTGCTCCAATTCACTCTAAAATTGACTCGATGTATATGCTAGGCAAAATGGGGGCTAGGGTTGGTTCTGAGCTAGGTTAGATGGTGCATGAAGGAGGTATTTTGATTGGAGATGAGGTTTTAAGATCTTGTGAAGCTAATGGAATGGTTGAAATGGAGTTTTGGTGAGGTTATGTCTCAAGACCATAAAAAGCCATAGGTTTCAGAGGTGTATTAGTGTTAACAAATGGCTGAGGTGACTTAGAAATGGTGGGAGGTGGCCTGTAGGGTATGTGGGAACAAAGTTGGAGTTGTAGGCAGAGGGTTTTAGTGAGAGCTTAAGGAGTGTTTTTGGCCCTGAGACACTCGTTTTAGGGCCTTAAATAGCCCATGGAAGGCCATGAAAGAGGCCTTAGCATGTGGGAGGCTCTGTTGGCTCCTTAGGGAATGGCTAGAGAGGTTTCAGAGGCTTTGGGCAGTGGGGGAAAACATGCTCCATGCATTGTTGTGCTTGACCATGGAGGATCCAATATGGAAGGCGAAGGTATGGCAAGGATTTGGAATTCTTGGGGCAAGCCTTCTTTGGGTGGCTTGACTCAGCTTTATCCTGAGTTTGATCAAACTTAGGTGCCATGTGTTGAGCTTCTTAGTTAAGTGTGTAAATTTTGTCTCTTTGTGTTTATCTTGACTTTAATTTGATTTAATTATTTTTTGATTAGATTTTTGTGTCATGGCAGGTAACTTTAGGTTATTTGGGTCTTTTTTGGGTTACAATGTTTGGGCTTGGGTCTAGGCCTTAGGCATTTGTGTTTGGCCTTAAATTGCGGGCTTGCTTTTGAGTGGGTGGGCGTACCATTTAAGACTCGTAGGATTAAATAATCAACTAACTAAATAAATTTTATTTATTATTTCATTTGTTTTAATTAGGTTTGATCTGAATTCAACTTGATGATCAAACTGCTTTTGGTATGAGCTTAAGTTGACTAATTTTTTTTGGTAGTGCTTGGTTGTTTGATGTTTAATAAATGTATTTTATTTTGATTTTGTACTAAGTATGTATGATTTAATTTCCTTTATGGGTGTTGAGTATTTTATGCTTAGGTTTGAATTTATTGTATTTAAGTGGTTATTTGTGCTTAGGGTTTCTATAAGTTTAGAGAAGGGTGTTGGGTAGATTCTAAGTCCAGTTATGGTGACCCAAATTATTTTAGATTAAATTTTGTTGTTTTAGTCCTCTCATTATCTTAACCTAAGATTTTGGTCCAAAGTGTGAAGCTTTCATTAATTTGGAAGGGTTCCTTCTAGACCAAAGAGCATGTGGGGGTGATCATTAGATCATCACAAGGATTCCTATGACTCTAGGCTCCATGGGTTGCCTAAAGTCTCTTCTAGATGTAGGAGTTCAGCTTTGGCTTATACCAGTTTCAACCCTCATCATCTCAACGAGTCATTGAGTATTTATGTTTAATCTTATGAAACCCAAAGTAAATGTAGAATTGTTTTGAAGTTCTATGTGGATCAATTCTATCTCTAAGCATCTAAGAAGGTCACTAGGAAACTCTAAGGCTAGATCCTAGGCTTCTATAGGGAGAAAAAGGCCCTTACAAAAATTAGGTCAACATGCCTGTAATGCTTTATGGATCTGAATGTTGGCCTTCAAAAGAGAAGCGTAAAACAAAGTTAATTGTTGCTGAGATGAGAATGCTTAGGTGGATGAGTGGGTATAAACTTAGAGACGAAATGTGATAGGGTCGGCATAGCTTTGGTGGTGGACAAAATTAGAGAAAGTTGTCATAGATGGTTTGGTCAAATTAAATTTCGACCATCTAATGATTCGATTAGGAAAGTGGATGTTTTAGAGTCGACATATGCTAAGAAAGGCAAAGGTAGACCTAGAAGGACTTTGACTTATTTTATAAATTATGATCTTAATCTACTAGAATTAACTGAAAACATGACACTCAATTGGACCTAATAGAGAAAAATTATTCATGTTGCCACTTATTAAGATAATGGCAGTTGTTGTTGTTGTCGTTGTAACCAGTAGGAGATCAAGCATTAATTCATAATGTTTGAATTTTTATATAGAAAAGGTTAATTATGCAACACATCTGCTCTCCCTCCATCTCTTTATGTTAATCTTAAGTTATTAAATATTGTATTTCTACATTCTATAGAATTAATGGACAGAAAATAAAGTTTTAAAAAATTTTAGAGTATTGCTTATTGGAGAGGAATATTGTTGCCGATTTCTATCAGTAAATCTTGTTTGACAAAACTGTCTTTGCCTTACACCTATGATGAGTTGCGAATTTTTATCACTAAAATATTGATGTCTTTACCATGAAAATCTACTTAGACATCTTTAATAATCCATGAGTTAGCCTACCCATTTTTTAAGAAATATTAAAGACATGCATACTATTCAAACTATGTTAGGTCAAGAATGATTGATCCTTGTTTTTTTTCCTTTTTTCAATCATCTACTTAAGAAGATTTCTATAAAATGTAATAGTTAACCAGAAGTTCAACTGATTGACTCGATCGCAAATATCTTTAACTTGAAAAAACGGTTTTGAGGTTAGTGTTATCAAAGTCTGGTTTGACCTCTTGTTTGTTTTTGCAGCTCTCTTCTCGCAAGCAAGCTCTTTTTGTATCATATGATGAGTTGACTTATATTTCATTTTTAAACCTTAGTTGCCAATAACTATCCAAAGTTATACATCAATTTAATAATAAATAAAATCTTGGATTGTAAAAACGTATTTAGCTTGGCAACACATATTTGTAATGAGCTGTAAGGAAATCATTTGCTAACTTATTCTTATTATTGAGTATTCATATATGCATTAGGCTATTCATTTTTTCTTAAAACATTGTAAATTAAATGCTTTTGTTTGATGATAAAAAATTTTAATGCTTGATATGATGGCATAAATGCAATGTCTTGAAATAGCTATTGCTAAAGCAAGAGAGAAGAAGATCAAAGTTCCTTTAAGAAAATAAACAGAGTATATTAATTCTCACGAGTCAAATAATATAATTCTCACGAGTCAAATGAAAAAAATTCTAATTTTAAGCAGCATGAAACTATTTTTAAATTTACTTTCAAGTTTAAATGACTGCCAACATCACTACCAGTTTAACTCCTTTAATTACTTCTAATGTTCTCAGAATTATTGGAAGTTTACAAACACAGCACATAATATTTAGATATTTACATAAAGAACACATAAGATTTGATATTTATTGTTATTGCAATTTGTTGTTATAAATCTATGCATGAGATGATGCATTTTAGTCTTAAAAAATAGCAATAGAGATATTTTCTATATCATCTTAAATATTCGAATGTAATATATTTAAATATGAAAGTGAAAACTTTAGATATACGAATGAATAGCAATTATCGTATGTGTGCAAAGGCATAAAAAAATATCTTTGATGGCTATTTGAAATAATTATGCATGCTGATATGCTTTCGTGAAAGTGTTTGGATTACCAGTTGAGCGGGGTTTCTCTTAGTTGGAAAAGAAGATCACCTGCAAAAACTATTACATCCAGGCTCCGAGGCAAACTGTTTTCGGAGTCCAATGATTAGATGTCAACTGTCAAGTGGAACTCACTCCAATACTCTTATATTGGTCAGTGTTAAAATAGTGAAATCCACTTAATACGTGGCGTCTTATCATTAAACTCTGAATAAATCTAAAATCCTGATATAATATTTTTTAATTTGAAACGGACCGGTGAGGAAGAGTGCTAACCAATATTAAAAGAGATTTAATGTTATATAACTAGTGCTAGGCTTAGATTATATAAATATAAATCCGCTCTCTCCTTTTTTTTATTCTGATAAACTATTATGACAATCATTTCAGTAATATTGTTAGTACAGTACGTAGCGACGTCAGCTGGACAGCTCAAGTCTCAGCCCCCATATTTAGCTTTGTAGTCGCTAAACAGCTGGTTTACTGTCTTACCCAGCAGCTCCACGAAGAAATCATCGCTATACCCATCCTTCATCTTAGCATTAAGCTTTGCAACGAACCCAGAGTCCAACCCTGCACAGTAGTCAAGGAATCGTGCGGTAACGTCGTAGCCCTGATCCCAACGGTCACCCTGCCCTGGCTTCACCCAATGGCCGTCGAGGGGCACGTACCCGGCCTTGAGCCTCACGTAGTCAGCCACCCCCTCTATAAGCCCTGAAGGAGCCTGTCCCTGCCCGTCCCACTGCCACACGTGCGTTGTCTCGTGGTAAAGCACGCCTGTGATCTCCGTCTTCACGTCGCCTGAGAAGTTCTCTATGTACTGCGCGCTGACGTGAATGGTGCTTCCGGCAGTGTAAGCGACGCCGTCCATATTTTCGATGAGGCCGGTGATGAGTTGTACGTTCTTGCGGTCGCCTTCGTTGGGTTGGTTGAAAGTGGTCCAGATGAAAGAGCTGGCGTCCGAAAGGACCTGTTTGGTGTAATCAACGCCGATCTCAGAGTCAAAGCGGGTTCCGCCGGCTGTGCCGACGGCGTTGTTGGTGACTTCGTAGTCGACGGCGAAAGACACTCTAGCTGCGGCGGCAGCGATGGTGAATAAAAGGGCGAGGGAGAGTGAGGGAGGTGGTAAAGGAGTGGTCTTCATTTTGGCGATTGTTTGGTTGTGTGGACGAGGAGAACGGGGAGTTGTTTATAATGGTTTGAAGAAGAAAAGTATTAGGATTTAGGACAGAAGTGGCTCCTTAGATTTCAATCATTATACCACAGGCCATCAAAATTGACCAGAATTAAAGACTTTGAAATCAGCGACTTTTGGTTGAGGAATTGCTATATTGACCAGATCAAAATTGTCTCCTTCATTTATAGAATACACTTACGTTCTTATCATATCGAGTTATTGGGTTGTTGATTCACTTGTTGAAAAGAATTCTAGAAATTTGATTTTTTTAATGAAAATAAAAAAATATAGTGATTTACATATAAATTTACTATTTACAAATTAATCATCCTCTTTTATCCATCTTTCATATTGTCAATCAAACAACAAAATTCATGGGAAAACCCCAACCCATATTGTTCATTTTTTATCAAATTGTCAAGATTTTGATTGTGAGCAAATAAATTGTTTTGGTAGTAAAAAACTCATCTGGATGATTAATTTGTAAATATCAATAGTTCAGATGTTCTATATATAATTATCCCAAAAATATTGTTTTGAGAATAACAAATTCTCTTGCTTCCATTCATAAATCAAAATAAAACAGCATATATGATAAATAAGTTTTACTAATAAAAAAATAATCTAATCAAAAATTCACAAATGATTAATATTCAGATGCCAAAAGAATCACCAAAAATCATAGCTTTTCAAGAATCATATGGTAACAAGCTAAAAAGAGGGAAACCTAAAATGGGTAAAATTTAAAAAATAAATTTTTTTATATATTTAGTATTTTAAATAAATTCTAAAAAAATTTTTCTAAATAAACAAAAACACCACATCTGCAAGCGATTTTGCCATCAAAGCATATAGTATTTAATAAATTTTAAATAATTTTAATTTATTTGTTAAATTAAATAATTTAAATTAATAATTAAAACACTATCTTCGATAAAAAAATAATTATTAAATCTGAACCCACAACCACCAAGTTAGAAACCTTATACTCTACCAAATGAGCTAACTTGGTATTATGATTTTATAATACAATTTTAATAACATTTATTTATTCTCAATAATTTTTTTATATTAAATCACGTCAATTGGTGATTTTGTTTAATGATGTGGAGAAGAAAATCACCATGTCAGCAGATGATTTTATATCCTTATATGGTATAACTATCTGCTGATGCGACGATTTTATCTATTTAGAATATTGTATTGTTTTAGCATTTATTTAAATTCATTATAAAAAAAGCTTTTCTTAAAATATTGCCCATAAAAAGCTGCCTCCCTCCTATTGAAAAAAAAAAATCAATAATAAATAAATAAAATGCAACCCATTAGTATTAGTATCACAACATAATAAAAATCACAAAAATAATATTATTTTCAATAAATTTTTTTTTGGAAACTATTAATATTCCAAACGAAATTCACTTTTCCGGCTCGTGTGATTGTTGTAAGAGGAATTTTGTCACCATCAATAATGCCATGTTTAAGAAAAAGAAATAAAGATAATAATAATTATAGTAACTTAATATGCTAAAATTTAAAGAAATTGTACAAAATTTAAAAAATTGATATACAAGAGGTTAAAAAATATGAAATTGTTACTATGTAAATATGTTATATTAATTCATCAAATGAACAACTAGAAGTTGAATTTAAAGTTTTCTCATTAATAACATCCATAGGCTCGTCATCTAAATGAATAACTTTTCCAGAAATGCCATCAGCAACATTTAGTTTATCTTCTGATTAATATAATTAATTGCAATACTGAACTTTGACTTATTTTCTTCTTGACGAGCATATTCAAAAATATTTTAAACACCATGTTAATTTTATTTTCTGACATGGGATTTTATAGCATCATACATATTCAAAAATTTAATTATTTAGGTAATCAAATCTGACATCGAAAGTTATATACAATCTAGAGAGATAGAAATACAATTTTACATTGTATTTTATTACTTAAATTAAAAAATTATAGATATTTATAAGCGACAAAACTTTCCTTTATCTAAACTGAAGACTAGATAGAGTTTAAATTAATATGGTGTTTTAAAGCAAGCCGTTATAGTTAAATAAATCTCAAATAATCAAAATTATTTATAAAAAAAAAGACTTGATTGAGGCTGTGGGTACATCTCCATGAAGTTTCTTAGTTTAGGCTACCACACAATTGATTATCTGAAATATCAAATGGGAAATGCTCTAAATTGAAATAATTTTTAACGAAATCCAAAGAGAGAAATGATAGGAGATATCGAAGATATTGAAAACTCATTGAAACCTTAACCATCATATTGTTTGGTTTTAAGGATTTAAAATTAACTTTATTTGATATTTTATCCTAACATTTTATTAAAGAGTTAGGAATTAAATCACACGATATATGTTCACGAAAAAACAGAAGAGGTGAAGATTTATGTCATAACTAGATGAAAAATCTCTGAGTCTTATGTCTGAAGTAAAGTTTACTGAAAGAAGTATAATCTCAAAAATTTAGTTGGTGAGGAAATTTTGTTTATCACCAAAGACCATAAAACTTTTGGAATACTTCTCTTGATGACCAGGCATGAAATTTTGAAAAATAATATATCTTCCAAAAGGAAGAAAATATTACTTTAAAAATGGGTCTAATCACCCAGATGACAAAAATCTGCTTAAAACTACGAAATTATGTTTTTTTCCTACCATACAAGTTTAAGATAAGATTTAAAATGGGTATAATCACCCATATTTAGTTCATTTGTTCGGCTCGATCCCAACCATCCGCTCGATACGCGCTCGATCCAATGGCCCTCCGTCTTCATTCCCGACTGGTGTAACCCGAGAACCGTTCACACTAAAACCATATGATCTCTCTCTACACTCAACCAAATCGTATGGGGATTATTCTTACACAATCATCTAGTCCAAAGGAACACATCTATACGGATAATCAAGCATGAACATAAAGTTTTCTTCACAAAGACACAAACTGAGCTCGGTATAGGGGAAAAATGTCTAAACCTTAGCACAAGAGGTGAGGTCTCAATTGGGTGCTTGTAGAAGCTTCCTTGGGACCTGACGAACCTTCTAGAAGTGTCATTTGGCTTTGGTGAAGGGTCTGATTATGAACTCCTTCTACAGGTGGTGCAGCCAAGGTGAAAGCATCTTGCAAAGAGCTTGAGAGATGGGGCATTCGGTGGGGAACGTCTGTGTTTGGTCTTGGGAAGGTGAGGAGCAAGCCAATTTGGAGTTTAGTGAAGTGTGGTGGGGTTTCCTATTTCTTAGTGATTTTTTGGTAGTGAAATTGGCCTCAAACAGTGGCTATGGATGGTTGGGAACAATGAGATAGAACTAAGGTGGTCTTGAAGAAGCTCTGGAAGAAACTTGGCAGAGTCTCTCCAAGGTTTAGTGCACTTTCTATGTTTTGGCCATTGCAGGTGGTGGTTAAATATACATAACAATGGTGGCCACAAAGGCTGGCCAGTGAGTGAAAATGGATGCTTAGGTGGAGGGCTGAGCGGTGCCAATAGCCAATGGGAGTGAGCCAATACAGAACTTTGTCTGTTTTTCTTCTTCATGAACATATTCAAAAATATTTTGAACCTCATTTTGATTTTATTTTCCGAAAAGAGACTTTATAAAACCATACATATTCAAAGATTTAATTATTTGGACAATCAAACACGACATCATAAGTTATATATAATCTAGAGAGGTAGAAATACAATTTTACGTTGTATTCTATTACTTGAATTAAGAAATATTAGATATTTATAATAGTCTATGATTATATGCGACAAATATTTCCTTTATCTAATTTGAAAACTAGATAGTTTAGATTAATATGGGGTTTTACGATAAGTCGTTAAAGTTCATTATATCTCAAATAATCAAAGTTAATAAAAAACACTTGATTAAGACTGTGGGTCTGTCTTCTTGAAATATCTAAGTTAAGGGTACCAAAATTGATTTTCTAAAATATTCAATGGAAAATGCTTAAAATTGATATATTTTTTAATGAAACCTAAAGGAAGCAATGATAGGAGATATCAAAGATATTGAAATACTCATTGACTTCTTAATTATCATAATGTTTGGTTTTAATGATTTAATATTAACTTTTTCTGATATTTTATCCTAACATTTTATTAAAAATTTAGAACTTAAATCACACGATATATGATCGTTGATGCGACTTTTTTATATGCAAGAATCTATGAATCCAGTTTATATATTTATATTGATTTTGTAAAGTCACAATTTCAAACGCAAGTATACGTATCGCTCAAGTATTACAGTGCTCTAGTGGAGTCCTGTTTATCGATCCTACAGGGAAGTGAGGCAAGAGGTCCTTAGACAAATTCTAGTCTACTACTATCAGACTTTAGATTGGAGGGTTGATAGAAGTAGTGTTTTATCTAGCAGATACTCCTACATATATAAGATTATATGTAAGGATAATAATTATTCCTAAATGCAAATATTACTTCTAAAGATAATCTTTCTGGATGAGTTGGTTTGGAGAATTTTAAGATAATAAAAGCTACTATTCTCAAGTACTGAATTGGATAATGTAAATGAATGAGATGCATTAAATATTGTATGTGCTAAATAGGAGCGATCCTATTCTTTTCCGTCTTCCGAGTGCATAAAGAACATTGGCTGATCTTAGGTTTAGTCCCTAAACCGTTGTAAGGCTGGGAGGCTAATGGCTGTAACTATAGAGCTACCACTTCCCTTTGCTTGAAGGCTAACTCACGCTTTAGTTTCCAAACACTAGGACCGAATTGAGTATTTTAATATGTCACCCTAAAATCTCCAATTATACTCCCATCAAAGTATTTTTCCTTATTTATTTGCACTCAACCCCCATGAACTACGTAACTCATTCATGGAAATTTAATGTGGTTTCAGTTTGTTGAGAATTACACCGCACTTTTGGGACAATGCAATTACAACTAATTTTAACAATACAACGGGCCCTTATTGTAATGTAAATGAAGTGCAAGTAAAAATCATCACATTTATAATTAAATCCACTTCTAACATGCATCACAATATCCTAAACATGAATCCTACTCATTGCAAAAGAAAAGTAAAATGCAAACTATAGAATAATCTTCTTATGTTACTATTTCCAAATAAGAAGAAATAATAAGAGAAAGACATCACAAAGCACAAAGAAAGCAGGACATAGAACATCATTTCAAAGCAAATCCATAAAATAAGTGTTTACAAAATAATAAGATAATGAAGAACACAATAATTAGCTTTTTTCCTATGAATGAAAGCTGAAAATCTCTCTTATAAAGTCTCCCACTGATCCATGCAATGCTAGAACATTTCCTTACAAATTTTCTCAAAATCCCCACACCAATCTCTACAAAAAGGTAGAAATCTACATTTCTACTTCTATTCTAAGATCTCTCAACATTCTCCATGTTTTTCTGACATTCCTCTCTCACACACACACTTTTTTGACCTAAAATCGCTAATTTATAATTTGGGGACAAAATTTTGAAAATTTGCCTCAAAAAACCTTTCAAAAGCATCCAAATACGTTGAATATCAGCCATAACCGCTTATGGCGCAGTCTGACGCTATCTGGGCGTGGTCTGAAGCTGTTTGGGTGCGGTCTGACGCTGTCTAGGCGCTGTTCAACGCTATTTCTCATTAGTTTTATGCTTTCTAGACTCTGGTGCGGTCCGACGCTGGATAGGGCACCGTTCGACGGCCTACTTTGCACAGCTCTACCGTCTTGCTTCGTTTGGCTCCGTTTCAGCTCCGATTCACCCTGTTTCAGTTGCGTTGCGTTCCTAACAGATAGCCCTAAAAAATAAGCATAAAAAACCTTTCTTTAAAGTGTAATATCATTCAAAATTTTGTAAGAAATATAAAAGAGATTAAGTAAAAAATGATTTATCAAAATGTGTCAGGCAAAAATTTACTTTTTTTGCTCATTTTTGCTCCAAATTACACCATTTTTGTTTTCTTTTCTCCAAAGGTCATTTCTTGTACCTAAAACAAAAAAAAATACAAAATATCTTCCTTTAAAGTACAATATGACTAAAATTAAGCACAAGATGTATATGAAAATTCAAGCATTTTTTAGGCGTATCAATCGTCAAAAAGCATAGGAGGTGAATATTTATGCTATAACTAGATGAGTAATCACAAAATCTTAAGTTTAGGGTGAGGTAAATTCTCAAAAACTTAGTGAGTGAGGGATTTTTGCTTGTCACAACCGACTATAGAAATTTTGGAATACTTCCAACTTGATAACCAGGCATAAAATTTTGAGAAATAATACATATTCCCAGCAAAAGAAAATAATACTTTAAAAAATGGACCTAATCACCTAGATGATAAAAATATGCGTAAATCAACGGAACTAGGTTGTTTCCTAACTTTACTGGTGTAAGATAAGATTTATTTTAATTATAGGGTTTCATTCCCTAAAAGGGAAGACCCTCGTAGTTAATTACATCACTAGCACTGTGAGCCTTAAAGAAAACTCTCAATTAATTTAATGAGTCAGATCATCAGAGGTCAGAATTTTATAATTTGTGTGGTTGATGATTTATAAGTATAGGTGTTTTTGTTCTTATATTTTTTTAGGGGTATCCAGTTTGTCTATCATTGTATAATTCCCTTTTATGAGTAAATATCTTTTCTGGATCATATGGGTGGATTGGAGTAGAGAGAAATATGAATGACACGATATACTGATCCACCCGATATTTATACTTACAATTATGATATGAAAATTAGCAACATCGACAAAAACTTTTCTCAGCCAGAAATATATGCTTATGATTTTGATATGAAAATTATGACTTCTAATGTGGATATTACGCAAGTATATGCATCGTTTATCAAGTAATATAGGACTTTCTGATGAAGCCCCGAGATATCGAACCCACAGGGAAAGTGAAAAATCTTTAAAGAAATAAGAAAATTATCATTTTACTTTTTTAATTGGCTTTTGAATGTATGTTTTGATTTTGAAAAGTTTGATAGTTGATTTCACTCTTTAAATTTTCTTGTAAAAGTCAAACAAGAAATTAAAATGATAATAATTACAAACACGGTATGAAAAACACTATTAACTAGAATATCTATTTCTTTCATTTATAAAGTAGTAATAATTATGAAAGTATTGTTGTGGAAGTATTTAAATTTGTTGCGATAAATAGAAGCAAATGTATTCTTTACCCTTACTTGGTTCTATAAAGAACATTGGTTAATTTGAAATTTTATCATTTTGAACATGGTTAGGCAGGAAAGATACCAGTTCTCACTCTAGAATTCCCTCATTTCCCTCCACCTGGGGGCTAACTTATCATAACAAAATTCTAAACTTCAAACCAAATTAGGTTCTTTTAGCCCGTCACACTAAAAATTCTCTAATTTTACTCCTAATTAAAACATCTTCTAATATATTGCATTCAATTATATGAACTACAATTTTCACCCATATAATTGCATGTGATTCTTACTAACTTTTATGAGACAATACCGCATTGAATCTTACATAATCTCACCACAAATTTTACATCTTAACAGGCCAAATTAAGAAGTAAATAAAGTTTATAGAATCAATCTTCACAACTTCTTCCAACTTTAAACACATATACATTCCACAAGAATTCTTCATGAATTACTTACTTCTTCATTTAAGAAAGAAAAAGAAAAAGTAAACTACTCAGAATGCATTGAGAAAATACAAAAACACATTGATTTGAAATTAAAAACCATAAGAAAAACAACAAACACAACAAGTATTAATTAAAAAAAACTAAATGTAAGAACAAAAGTAAACACTTATCTGAAAATCCTCTCCGCAAGTCTCAAGAAGTTCCTTTGAAACTTTGACTCTTCACTAAACTACTCCTCAGAGCAGGTATCCCAACTCCAATGACTCAGAAATAAACTTCAGACTTCAATAAAAACTAAACTAATGGAAAGAAAAGAAGTGGGAAGAAGAAGGCTTCAATCCTACCCTTTTCTCTTTTTTACTCTCTACAACTACTCCTAATGAAAACTCTTATAAAATACAATAAAAAATCTATAAAAACTCACTTGAAAATGCAATGGAAGAGCCCTAATATTTCCTAAGACTCTCTTTAAAAATGAAACCAAAAGGTGCCTTGGTGTCTCTTCAAAATGTGTCCAGATTCAATGTATGCACCAAAGAATGCACCCCTTCATTCAAACTTACCGCCCAAAGAAAGTTATGGAAGTTACCACAAAGATTTGCATCCCATCACCTTTGAAAATGGCACCAAATTTAAGTTAATCTCAATTTTCAACTATGGCGGCTAACCGCCGACCCAGCGGTGCTTAGCCGCCAGTGCCCAAATTTCAATTTTCATTTTTTGCTCTAAATTTGATCCAATTTTTGCTCGTTTCATCATAATCACTCATTTTCATCATACCTGCAAGAAAAATACAAAATACCTTCCATTAAAGTACAATATCATCAAAATAGGTATAATAATGTACATAAAAAATACTATATATTTTAGGTGTATCATATACGATAATAAAGACAAACAAGAGAAAGAACATGGTGAACTTTTGAAAAGTAAACTCCTCGTAATAGTTCAAGGGCATACTCCTAAAATTAGATCGGCTAAAAATTTCCTTGAAACATATCCATGAAGAAAACCTTATGAAAGCAACCCACAACTAAAGTGTCAAGTGTATGTGTTTGCTGTGGGATCAATAGTCACTTTTAAATGGATGTATACCTTTGGTTAATTACATCTTGGGGGTTCCCAAGAAAACTCTCGTAACAAGGAATCTTACTTACACATTTATAATGACTAGTAAATGGTGTAACAAAGGATAGTTATGTCATAGGAGCACCTTGATGCTCATAAAGCCCATGCCGATCCATACGGACAAATAGTAAGTCTTTCATGATTCTGTACTAATGGTGGCTTATGTGCATATGAAATAATCAGCTCGAATCATAGGGTCCACACTATAATTTCAAGGCCTAACTGGGCCATAAGAGTAGAGGGTGAATCATCGTCTCTCAAATGAGTGATGACATATCCACAATTAGGGCCTGTGTGACTACATCGATGAAGTGTTAAAGGAAGCGATAAGGCTTAAAGTATGTATAGAGAAGAGGGTAAAGTGATCCTAATTAGGTGGAGAAGTAGACTCTAATCCAATGATCATACGTAGGGAGGAAGAGTAGAGGTTGGACTTATACTGCTAAAGTGCCGAGGACGTCGCTGAAGTTGAAAAGATAGAAAAGGTTCAGCTACAAAGCTGAAAACACTTAACAAAGGACTTACTTCCCATCTAGGTCAGGGAAGCCTCTAACATTATAAACACACTAAGCAACCACTTAAGTAGAAATCTATGCTGGTTTAGTTAGGTTGGAGAAGCATAGGGACCTGTGTTTGGTACATGCAATATGGTGCAGTTGTTTAATAAGTCATAAGCATGGAAGCCCAATTAGTTATGACTTGGGTGAAGGTCATTCTATGCAACCTATTTAAAATCTAGCCTCATGCCCATGCAGAAGATAATGTAGATTTTAGGAAATTCTGAATATTTTAAGCCAAATTTTTAATAAAACTAACTTTCTTTTAAACTTTTGTAGAAAGTTTATTTAAAATTTTAGGTCATTAAAAGCCTAAGTGATCCACATGATTTTCAAACAAAGTCACAAGCCAAAAAGGGTGAAACTGTCATTTACATACAAAAGTGCAGAAAAGTAAATATGCCAAGTCAAAAGAAAAAGAAAGGCTGATGTAACTAGGTCAAAAAATATCCTATAAATAAAAATAAAAAAGACTAGATGCCATATAAATATACCTCTGGTCCTATATCTATACATAAAATTAAAATACGAGACAAACACAATTAGTTCCTGGTCTCCGTTATATGTTTCCGCCCGCCTGACACCTCACAACCCATGCTTGTACCTTATTTATAAGACAAACCTCTCATAAAGACTCTAAACATTATATGTGAAAGTAAAAGAAAGGAATGAACTTGCATGAATGTAATGTTTGCAGAATAAGTTATCAACATGCAATGCATATGAGCCATGCCTGGCTGGAGGAGCTTAGTGGCACCTGCAGAAAAGAGTTATTCATTCAAATCACTACTTGATCCTCCCTATTACAAGTGTGTGCATTTTTTAGGCATGGATACATGTAAGAAGACCGACTCTAACATAGTAGTGCACACTAATGGCACCCGAACTTGTCACTGTCGTCGCCGTCAATCCTCTGTGATCATCGTGTGTTATTATATGTTGATGTTTTGGAGTCACCATTCTTTTTATCTATCACATCAGCCTGATCTTCAAATAACTTATTCTTTTGGATCATATAAATGACTTCAAAATATTAAGAAAAATGGGAAACAAAGGAAAGGGCGAAAAGAAAATAGTCAAAAGAAAGTTGTGGGGTGATCCTTGATACTTATGCTTACATTTTATATATGAATTTATATTTCTTTTTTATGATATCACTTTCTTTACAATGAAGCAAAAAAGCTTGATGCCAAGGCAAATGAGAGTTTTAACTGTTATTATTATAAAATGGGATTCTACACAAGTATACATATCATTATCAAATACTATTTGACTTTCTGATTAAGCCTTGTGATATCAAACTCATAGGGAAAAATGTTAAACATTCTTAATAAAGAAGATAGAAAAATAACTTTTTACTTTTTAAGAAAGGTCTTACTCAAAATAATGATAATATTCTAGGAATAAAGTTCAATTCTTTGTGCTAATTTTTCTAATTTTGAAATGAAAGTAAACAACTAAATTTAACTAGGTTTTTATATAATAAAAGCAAATGCAAATACAATATCTTTTTCCTTACTATGAATTAGTAACATGTGTTAGAATTCTATTGTGGAAGTATCTAAAATGTGTTGTGCCAAATAGGAGCAATTATATTCTTTACCCTTACTAGAGATGCTATAAAGAACATAGGTTAATCTAATGCTTTAGTAATCTTGAAGACGGGCTAGGCAAAAAAGATACTAGTTCTCACTCTATAGTTCCATGTTCTCCCTCCACCTAGGGGCCAACATCACGTATCAATACATAAAACATTAAATCAAATTGGGGGCTTTAGCCTGTCACTCTAAAGTCTTCTAATTCTACACCATTAAAGTATATCTCCCTATTTATTTGCACTAAATCATATGAATTACATTCTCACCCATATAATCTCATGTGATTCTTACCAATTATTAACTGAGATAATGCCATATCATTTCTTACATGTTCTCACAACATATATTAACAACTTAATCAGTAAAATCAAGAATTAAATAAAGTGCAAGCTTTTGAATCATCATAACTTCTTACAACATTGATTTCCTATACTTCACACAACATCCATCCATAAATTAATTACTTCATCATCTTAAGGAAAAAGATAAAGAAAATAACTCAAAATTCATGAAGAAAATACAATCACAACTTGGTTTAAAAGTATAAATCATAGTGAAAACACAATAATTCTTAATTAAAAACTAAATATAGTAACAAAGATAAAGACTTATCTGAAAAATCTCTCCACTAAATCCTTAAAGTTCCATTGAAAACTTTGCTTTTCTATACAATCTTCCTTAGAGGGTGGCGCCCAACTCTAAGGATTCAAAATCTCTCTTCTAATCCTATTACAAACTATACTAAAGTAAGTAAAAATGATGAACATAAATCATACACCCTCCAAAAACAACCAATTTCTGATCATCAAGTCTTCTTTTTATAATTTTCCAATAGGTTCTTTGGCTTCTCTTCAAATTATGTTCAGATTTAATGAATCCTCAAAGAGATGCATCCTTTCAAGAGAAATTTAAATTAATTTTTGAGCCAAAAGGAAGTTACCCACATTTGTAACAAAGGATGCCTTGAACACCCCTTCAGAATGGTGAAAAAAATTAATTAACTTCTCTAAAGTAACTGCCATGCTTAAGCGCCGGGTCTTGGCACCTAGCTGTAAGTCTACTGGCTTGTAAGCTCCAGATCTGGGCAGTTAGCCGCCACAGATCAATTTTGGACCTTTGTTCATTGGGTCCAAATTTAATCCTTTTTCACTCCTTTCATCACATTCATCCATTTAATCATACCTGCAAGAAAAATACACAAAATACCTTTCATTAAATTGCACTACCATCAAAAATAGATATAAAAATGTGTATATAAATACTATATATTTTAGGTGTATCATGGGGAGAACTTCTTTGTGATAATCATTGTAGTGAGATCTCTAATGTGTCTGAGATACTTACATAGAGAAGATCACATGAGTATTTTGTAATTAGAGATTTAGGTATGATACCTATTATGAGTTTTTCATTTTCTTCTAGGATTAAGCTCCTATAGTTAATTACATCTTAAACAGTTGAAAATGTTTAAGAAAACTTCTTATTAAAGTTAATCATTTATTCTCAAAGATATTTTTAGTGTCAAAATTAAGGAAAGAAACGTCAATGTTTAATCTGAAGGCTAATATGATTCTAAGTGCCACTTACTACCCTAAAGGTTTAGTTTTTTTTTTTGTTTTATCATTGTTGTTTTATTTTTATTGTTGACATTTTGGTTGTCATTGTTTGGTTGTCCTTAGTTTCTTTGTCGTTGTTTTATTTTGTTGTTATTTTTTTATTGTTTTGAGATATACTCTCCAAGATTTAGAATGTCGTTCCTGCAAAATAGTGTTAACACATCCTTATAACTTATAAAGCAAATCTAAAATAGAATTTGCCTTACATCTTCAGCAAACCTGCAAACATAGTTAGAATAAAATTATATTTAATTATTGATTTAATTGGTTGATTTTTAATTTTTATACAACCCAATCAAGATGTCTATGAATTCGTCATCCCAGGGTCATCAGGGTATTTAAATTTACTTAATCTGAAAGGTTTTTATACCAGAACCGAAAGATTCTTATCAGTAACTATAGATTGCATCGTTCAAGTGATCTTCATAACTCTAAACACTAGAGTTCAAGTTGCATTCAGTGATCTTTATTCATTAGCATTTTATTTAAGTTTTAGTGTCTTTTACAGATTTTAAGGGTTGGAAAATTTTAGGTTATTTACGATGTATTAACTGATTAAATTTTGTGGTTTTGATATTTTATTTATTTTGTTTGAGATGACCCGATCAAGATCCCATGGTTCTGTCATCCCGAGCCATTAAGTTTGCGATTTGATTAGTCACAAGTGACTAGAAGATATTTTATTAATAACCATGAGTTACCTCCTTCAAAATATCTTCTCCAACCTAGTTATAAGTTAAGGTTCAAGTTGAGGTTTTAATGTGTTTTAAGGTGAATTTTAAGTCTTTATTTTTTTTTGAGTTGTATGTCAGTTGATTTGTTTATCCAATTAAGATGTGAAATAAATCTTCAACTTTAATTTTTATTTAGGTTAAGCTTTATAGAGGTTTATTAAGTTTAGTTTATATTAGACTTAGGGTTTAGGTTCAGTGTAGATTAAATCAAAGCATGCTTATGGATAAAGTTTGGTAAGATTTAATTTAGGTTTTACCTAAGGCTCGAGGTGACTTTAACTCAATTGAGGTTGAACCCAAAGAATTTTGCTAAGTCTAAGGTAAGTTAGACTTAAGATTTTGGTTCAGCGTTAGTTGAACCTAAGGAATTTAGTTAAGTTTAGACTTAAGGTTTTAGGCCTGATGTAGGTTAGACATAGAGAAATTATGTTAAGTCAAATGTAGTTTTGACTCAAAACCAAAGGTTTTTTTGTTAAGTCTAATGTAAGCTAGATTTAGGGTTTAGGTTCAATGTAGGCTAAACCAAATGAGGGTTGGTTTTTGGTTCAATATGAATTGAACTCAAGGCTTGAGGTTGCATAGATTCAATTTATGTTAAATCCAAGGTTTAAAGTTATTTAGGTTCAATTTAGGTAGAACCTAAGGCGTAAGGTTACTTAGGTTCAATTTGCACATAAGATTTGAATTGACTTAGGTTTAATTTTAATTGAACCTAAGGTTTTAAAGTGACTTAGGTTCATTTTGGAATGAACCTAAGTTTTAGGTTGACTTAGGTACAATTTGGGTTAAACCGAAGGAATAGGTTGACTTAGGCTCAATTTGGGTTGAACTACGGTTTGAAGTTAAGCTTGATTTAACTAAGTTTTAAAGATTTGATTAATTCTAATTTCAGTGAAACATAATTAGGGTTTAGGTTTACCTAAAGCCTAATGTAAGTAAGGCTTAAGGGTTAATTAGGTATGATTATGCTTAACCTACATAAGGTTTGATTAATTAAGTCTAATGTAAGTAAAGCTTAATGAAGGTTAATTAAGTCTAATTAGGGTTAGACCTTTAGGTTAATTAAACTTAAAGTAGGTTAAGCTTAATGAAGGTTAATTAATTCTAACTAGGGTTAGACCTAATTAGGGCTTTAATTAATTAAGCGTAATGTAAGTAAGGCTTAATGAAGGTTAATAAAGTCTAGTTAGGTTCAGTCTTAATTAGGTTTTAAGTTTTAGGTTTACTTAAGCCTAACGTAAGTAAGGCTTAAGAAGATTAATTAGGTCTAATAAGGTTTAGAGCTAATTAGGGTATAAATTAATTAAGCCTACTGTAAGTAGAACTTAATGAATGTTAATTAGGTCTTATTAGGGTTAGACATAATTTAGGGTTTATATTAACTAAACCTAATGTAAGTAAGGCTTAATGAAAGTCAATTAAGGGGTTACTTATAATTAGGGTTTAAATTAACTAAGCCTAATGTAAAGCTTAATAAAGGTTAATTAGTTCTAATTAGGTTTAGTTCCAATTAGGGTTTAGATTAACCAAGCTTATTGTAAGTAAGGCTTAATGAATTTTAATTAGGCCTAATTATGATTAGACCTAATTATGGTTTAAATTAGCTATGACTAATGTAAGTAAGGCTTAATAAATGTTAATTAGGTCAAATTAGGTTTAGACCTAATTGGGATTTATATTAACTAAGCCTAATGTAAGTAAGGCATAATGAAGGTTAATTATGTCTAATTAGGATAGACCTAATTAGGATTTCTATTAATTAAGCCTAATGTAAGTAAGGCTAAAAGAAGGTTAATTAGGACTTATTAGGGTTAGAGCTAATTTAGATTTAGATTAATTAAGACTAATGTAAGTAAATTAGTTTAGGTCTGATTCGGGTTAGACCTAATTTTGCTTAGGCTTACTTAAACCTAATGTATGTAAGGTATAAGAAAATTAATTAGGTCTAATTAGGGTTTGTAATCCCTGATATTTATTCTTGCATTTTGTATATGATTTTATATTTTATATTGCCTTTTAATTATATCTCTTTCTTCACAATGATGCCAAAAACTTAATGCCGATGCAAATGAGAGTTTAGTTGGGACTCTATGCAAGTATACATATCATTAACAAGTAATATAGGACTTTCTGATTAAGCTCCGAATATCGATCCCATGGAGATCGAGGTTAATCATGGCGGCTTTCAAGAGAAATTCTATTCTACAATAATACGCCCAACTTTGGAAAGTAGATAAAGGTTTGGTTTTGATTAAATCCTACAATTATCACTAAAATACTACTTCTACTCCTAAACTAAAATACTTAGTGAAAATCAGAAAGTGGGGTTTGATATACTAAAAGTACCCTTCCTCATACAAAGAAATTAGTGACATGTGTAAAAGTAAAAAAAGTAATAAGAGAAATTGTGAGAAATAGGAGTAATTATTTTTTTTTACCATTAGCAGAGATGCTAAAAAGAACATTGGTTAATCTAAAGTTTGAATAGTTCTGAAGACGGGCTAGGCAGGGAAGATACTAGCTCTCACTCTAGAGTTTCCTCTTATCCCTCCACATGGAGGCTAACATCTCGCATCAAAACCTAAAACAATAGACTAAATTAGGGGGCTTTAGCCTATCACTCTAAAGTCCTCTAGTTCTACACACTTCAAAGTTTATCTACCTATTTATTTGCACTCAATTATATGAATTACATTCTCATCCATACAATCTCATGTGATTCTACCACAGTTGATTGAGACAATACCATACTGGTTCTTACATGTTCTCACAATAGATTTTAATATTTAAGTTGATGAAGTTTACATGAAAATTAAGAACAAAGTATAATCATCACAATATATTCTCACTCTACACAATACTATATCCTACACATGCATACTAATTTATTATAGGAGGGAAGAGTAAAGAAAACAACTCACTACACATGGAGAAAGAACAAGAACTTTGCATTGAACAAGTTTTTAAAATCATGCAAACAAAGTACTAGATTCAAATCAAAATAAAATGATAATACTTATCTTTTATGGAAATCGGACTCTCCTTTTATAACATAAGAAATCTCCTTACAGTCCTCTCTAAGAACAAAGTGAAAAGAAAAGAAGAAAATTTTCCCTGTCTGTCTTTCTCTCTCACCTTGTCGCCCCACTGGGGCTTTCGCCCAAGCTTTCCTCTTCTTCTCTAAGCCTTCTCCTTCTCTACTAATTAGTTCCCCTCTTTAAGTGTGTAAAGAGTGTTTTTATAATTTCCCAAGAGGTGCTTAAGTGTCTCTTTAAAAGTGTCCAAATTCAATGAATCTTCAAAAGGGTGCCATAAGTGTCTCTTCACTCCAAAAGACACATCTTTTTACTTTAAGAGACATCTATTCATTCAAAAGTATCTAAATTCATTTAATGTTATCTTGGGGCATTCATAATCATCCAAATGATTCCATAACATCCTGAAACCACCAAAAATCGTCCAAAACCGTCCAAAACCTTCTCTGGAGGCTAAGCACCGATATTGGAAGCTTATCCACCCTTTGTTGGCGGCTAAGCACTAGTTTTTGGTGCTTAGACGCCATTTTCCCATCGTGATCGGCATTTAAGTGCAAGTTTCAATGCTTAGGCACTACACTGTGCGCAACTCCACCGTTTCGCTCTGTTTGGCTCCATTGCAGCTCCGTCTTGCCCCGTTTCGGTTGCGTTTCACAAATAACATATATACCTACAAGATAGATATGAAAAAAAAACTTTTTTAAGTGTAATTCTATTCAAAAATATATGATAAATTTAAATCAGATTAAGCATAGAAAAACATGTCAAAATGTGCCATGTCAGAATTTTCTTCCTTGCTCGTTTTACCTCCAAATTACACTGTTGTTTTCTTCATTTTCTCCAAAATCCCATTTCTTGTACCTGAAACCAAAAACATGCAAAGTACCATCCTTTAAAGTGCAATATCATTAAAAATAACCAAATATAGGCAATAAACGTATATGAAAAATTGAACATTTTTTAGGCACATCAAATACCCCAAAACATAAATATTACTTGTCCTCAAGTAATACTACACCTTTAAAATTATTTTTTTAGATTAGAGTTAATGGTTCATCCTTTAGAAGTGCTAAAAATTTTTTCTTTTTTTTTCTTTTTATTTTTAGAATCTTTTTGATCCATTATTTTCTTTTCCGCACCTTCTTTTCAGTATATATATATATATTTAACCCAATATTACCACTTATACATTTATTTATGTATAACAGAACAAGTAGAACAATAGGATCAAATAATTACAGTCTATTGGAATATACACCTAATCATCCTCTTCTTCCCAACTTCCGGGAGACAAAATAACCAGTTGTGAATGCCACCAGAGCCAAAGTAATGTATTTCTTATTTCTGTAAACTTTCTTCAACACTTCTTCTAAAAATCCACTATCCATCCAATCCATCCAACCCTTATCTTCTTCTTCCTTCCAAACCCTTATTGGCTTAATTCTTTCTTTCACCTCTGATTTCTTCTCCCCCACTTCTGCCTCATGAGAATTCCTTGATTTCTCTTTCACCATTGATGCTTTCTTCTTCTCATTTAATATTGCTTCATCTTTCCTCTCTTTTGTGTTTCTCTCCTTCATAGTTTGTAGTTCTTGTTTCTGTTCTGGTAAGTGTTCTGCTTCTGTAATCCTCTGTTCCATAGCCATTGTTGTCTTCATTGCTTCTTATTTCATCTTCTCATTAATGTGTTGCATTGCTTCTTTCATTTTTGGGTCTTCTTTCTTCTCTTTGATAACTACATCTTCTTTCCACTCCTCCTCAGCCATTATTGGTTTCTTCTTTGTTCCTGTTAGCTTTTCTTCTTCCTTTCTCCCTTTTGCAACCATCTCTGCTTTCTCCTCCATCAACGGTTCTTCTTTCCTCTTCTTCACAGGCATAAATGCACGCTTCTCTTCTATTTGTACATCTTCTTCCTTCCTCGCTTCTGTAACCATCTTCGCTTTCTCCTCCATTACTGTTTCTTCCTTCTTCTCTTTGATCACTGCATCTTCTTTCCTCTCCTCCGCAGCCATTAATGGTTTCTTCTTCATCGTCGTTGCTTCATCTTCTTCCTTCCTCGCTTCGTAGCCATCTCTCGCCTTCCTCTCCATTACTTGTTCTTCTATATATATATATATATATATATATATATATATATATATATATATATATATATATATATATATATATATATATATATATATATATATATATATATATATATATATATTGGAGAAAAGGAGCAACCACTGAGCTCCCTACATGTTAAGACTTAACATCCAGCTTTACAATTCAGACCTAAACCAAACTAAACAAAAACTGGCCGCTATAAGACAAGCAGCCCAAAATTCCCAAAAAACCTCTAGCACATATACTCATCTACAAAAATCAGAAAAGATAAAACAAAACATCAAACTGCTCCATCAAACCAGCCATAGCCAAAATAGTGTAGCTGATAACAATAGAAGGTAGAGTTGTGGGATTTCAATAAAATTAGATATCTACCACTCTAAAATGAGGGGCCTTAATACGATCAGCTTCAATAAGGTAAGATAGCCAGTGGAGGGATATCGTATGAGATAATAACTTTCCGGGAGCAAAGAGCCCTCTTAGCAAGCCAATTAGCCGGCTCCGTTGCCTTCTCTATAAATAAAATTGAAATTAATATTAATCTTCCGGCAAGTGTCTTGATTCTGTGATCCACTCGGCATGGTGCCATAGTGGGTGAAGGTTATTCAGCATGTATTGAATAAGAAGAGCAGAGTCACATTCCACCACAAGATCTCTCCAATGCCAAGAAGTGGCCAGGCTGAGGGCCCAGAAAACTGCAATTAATTCAAATTCCAGGGCATCATCAACAATAATGGGAGTGTGGAAGAAACTAATACATTGACCATCCCAGTTCCTGAAGAGACCCCCACAACCGCATCCCCGATCGCAGAATGCCCCATCAGTATTAACTTTAATAATTGGATAGGTTGGAGCTTTCCAGTATATTAGCATGATTTTAGACTGTTATGATAGTCTGGCTAAGGAGTATTGAAAATATTATGATACTTCGTCAGAAGGATGAGCTTGCTCAAGTATGAGTGGCAATTTCCCACCACAGTTAGGACATTACACCCTTTGTCTTCATATTTTACACTATTTCTGTGCATCCAAATAAACCAAGCAAGGATGAAAGGGATATCCCCCACTTTAGCTTGATGCCATGACAACCAGCATGTGGATAACTCCTGCCACTCAAGGGTAAGTGTATTGATCTTCATAAATTTAAGAACCTCCTTCCACACTTCCTGTGAGAAGCTGCAGCTAAAGAATAAGTGCTGAATAGTTTCAGCATTAACCCCACATAAGTAACACTTAGATGGCCCTCTAAGCCCCTTGAGTTTAAGAATATCATCAGTTGGAAGGAGGTTGTGAAAAGTCCTCCAAATAAAGAAGGACATGGAGGGTGTCAAATACTTGTTCCAGATTTTCCTACCCCAATTTAGAGATGGCCAGTTGAAAATGTTTAGGTAGATGTGTTTGGTGAGACTATGGAGTTTACCCTTTTGCCAAATGATTCTATCAGGTTTAGAAGTATCAATAGGAATGGAGGCCACTGAAGGCGTAAGACTCGAGTGAGCAGCTCCTGAAGTTTAGTGGGTGACCAATGCAGGTTGTTCCAGCAGCTGGCTACAGGAAACTGCTGTTTAATAATATGAGGGAGGGCTATCTTCATCTCAGGAGGGCACCAGTTATCTTGCCAAAAGAGCACTTTCCCATTCCCAAGTTCCCAATAATAAAGGGATTCAGCAAGGTCTCTATTCAGGAGCATATGTTTCCATATCCTAGAGATACCAGGTTTGATTTGAACCAAATTGGGGTGGCTATCTTTACAATATTTTCCTTTCATAAAGATAGCCCACAAGGAATTTTGTCTGTCCGAATTGAATCCAAAGTTTACAGAAATTGACTTTTCGCAGTGGTGTAATCCCTCGAATCCCAATCCACCAGCCTCAATAGGTTTAGCAAGTTTCGCTAGCTAGCCCAAAGGCATCCGCTTTCTTTGACTGCACCATAAGAATCCGTTAAAGATCCTTTCAATTTGGATTCTAGAACTCTTCTTCATGCAGGTCATTTGAAGAACATAATTTGGGAATGTTGTTAGTATACCGTACAAGCAATGTAACTCTACCACCGAAGATAGGAAAGAATTTGCCCAGCTAGATAACCGGGTATCGAGTTTACCTATAATTTCCTCAAAGTGCAACATGCTTGATCTGCCCTTAATAAGCATCACCCCCAAATATTTCAATGGAAGAGTAGCTTTAGAGAAACCAAGTATAATTAGTAATCCAATGAGACAAATCAGCATTAATCTGCTTGGGAAAAACCAGCTCACACTTAGCATTGTTAAAGTGCAGACCAGAAATAAGTTGGAATTGTTTCAGGCAATTGATAACTTTTTTGACAGCAATCTTTGAGGCCCTAGAAAATATCATTAGGTCATCAGCATATAAAAGGTGAGAAATAATCACATCAGACCTGTGGTGGTAGCTGGCATAATGAAAAGGGGAGACCTGAGCCTCAATTAGCCTGGAAAGATAATCCATAACAATGATGAAGATGGAAGGGGATAATGGATCTCCTCGTTTCAAATTCTCCGGTAGCTCGGAACCCACCCCAACTCCGGCCATCGATCGAATATAATGGTTATTAAATTTCAACCATCTCTTTATCACCTTACGTAATTCGTGGAGTGAAACCCCTTATGTGTAATACCTGGAGAATGAAATTCCAATCCAATGTATCATATGCTTTCTTAATGTCCAGCTTATATATTAGATTGCCCCCCTACAGGTTTTGTCAAGATCAAGCATTAATTCTTGAGCAAGAAGGGCATTATCAGCAATTGATCTTCCTTTAACAAAAGCCGATTGGTGGGGACTAATAATCTTGTTTAGATGTGGCTGTAATCTCCCAACAATCACTTTGCTAATCAATTTATCGATGACAAGTAGTGAGACTTATTGGTCCGTAATGGTTCCATGATTTTGGTGCAGTGGTTTTGGGGATAAGCACAAGCGGTAGATGAGTGGAAGTACTCGTGGGAGATCAATACCTTTAAAAAAGCCTTGGATAGCATCGTATACCTCATTTTTACAAATTGCCTGTGTTTTCTTATAAAAATCCGCATTATACCCATCGTGGCCAGCCGCCTTAACCGTCAATGGACTCGTAGGGCCAACCATATTTCATTTTGGGAAGGGATATCAGTGAGCTTAAGGGTGTTGGTATAATGGTAGACATCATTAAACAAGTTGCTGTCAATAAGATTACTTGAGCAGTGTTGGAAAGTCAGCAGCTTTTGAAAATATTTGACAGCATTGTTAGCAATATCAGTGCCATCCCTGAGCAATGTCCCCTGATCAATCATGATAGAAAGTATGGCATTGCACTTCCTTTTATACTTGATACATGCATGATAATACTTAGTGTTCCTATCTCCCTCATTAAATTTGTTTATAGAGGCTTTCTGTCTAAGTATCTGGTCCTGCCAGTTTAGATAAGTAAGCAACTTCTCTTGAGCAGTGACAAAGTCTTTAAACTTATTCTCATCCCCTCGGGCTTCAAGTTCAGCATTATTCACTTCCATTTCAGCCTTTATGACCTCCCGAAACACATCACCAATAGTCTCCTGGCTCCAATTTCTCAATGCTCGCCACCGTATTTGTATGTTTTGAAGTTTAATAAAAGGATTAGAGTTGGAGCTACCTCTCCAGTTATCCTGAATAAAAGTATTAAATTTAGGATGACTGGACCAGAAGCTCATATATCTAAATGGTGGGGGAGTGTTATGGGTTTTAGGTGTGGAAATGGTGATAAGAAGTGGTTTATGATCGAACCAAGCAAAGTTAAGATGGGTGATGGTAGTGTTTAGGAAATTTTGATGCCATGAGTCATTAGCCGTAAAACAATCCAATCTCTCCCAAATTGCACCTCTCCTCCAAGTAAATTGGTCGCCCGTAAATCCCGCATCAAATAAACTCCGCCTTGTTGATCCCGTAATTAAATTCAGCAATCATATTCCGGTTTGGAACTCTTCCTCCCAGCCTTTTCGAAGTTGAAGCAATACAATTGAAGTCACCTCCCACAATCCAAATCGAGTGTCTCCACCTTACTTATTTCAATAATCTCATTTCAAAGGTTTGTTCTATCAGCCTTGGTGCACCAACATAAACAAAAGTGACAAGCAAACTTCATACCATCTAATCCGAAATGGAAGTGAACAAACCGTGGATGATCAACTCCGAACGTACTGTAAAAGCTCTTTTCTCGCATTAACCATATTTTATTGGTGGAGTTAGCAAAAAAAGTGCATCCAGGGAATTTGGAGAGTATTTTGTCTTGCTTTTTGTATACTATAGGTTCCAAAATGATCATACACCGCAGTAGGTGTTTCTTATAGAGGTGAATTAATCTTTTGATAGAATGGGGTGAGCCACCCCCTAATATTCCAACACGTACAATCGATCATCGTGGGTCTGGGATTTGGTGATGAGTGGTTAGAAAAGATCTAGAACGTGTCCCGACCCTTCCCCTCGAGTAGTCCCTCGAGGAGTCCCTAGTGGAGCCTCGGGATTTGTATTATCGTGTATCTCCAGCTTCGAACTCGCCAAATTCCGAAAATCATCGGACAATTTTTTTCTTTTTCTTCGACTTTTGTATCCGCCATACCGCTTCCATTATCCTTTCGCTCCTTATCTATATGTGACCGAGGTAGAGTAACGGGTCTTGGATGAATTTCATTCTCCCCCAATGGTTCCAAGTGAGCCCAGCTTCTTCACCTCGGATATGAATCACATCATTAGAAGCATCCGGCAGGTGACACCATGTCACTTGAAATCACCCGAGGTGCTAAAGTTTCAACCTGATTTAGCTCTGATGCCTGAATTGTCACCACTTTCTCTTTAGCTGGTTTCGTAGAAGGTGGCTTGAGCCTATAGCATTTCTCCTTTAGATGGCCAAACATCCTGCAGTGCTGGCAATAGACAGGCTTATTTTCTAAGACAACCTCTTGCCAGAAACCCTCTCCATCATCTGAAGTGGTAATCCATATTTTGTCAATCTCTGGTAGAGAAACATCTCTTTCAACCAGAACTTTTGCTGCTGCTGGGTTGCCCATGTCATGTGTTGGGGAATCAACTCTTAGAGGTGTTCCCAATGCCCTACTAATCTGAAATATAGCATTTGTATGGTATAACTGGGATTGGTAGATTTGGGAGAGTAAACCATGAGGTTTCAAAGGAGGCTCTTTAGCCGGATCAAATCCCGGGTACCATTTAATTAGCTTCATGGAGGAGTTTGCAATTTGCATCTCTTGTAAACCCAACACTCTTGCATAATCTTCCTCCTTAGAAAGCCTAATGGGCAGATGCCTACCATCCATCACCCCTAGCTTCCGCTGACCCACCAACTGAAAGTTCTCAAAATACTTCCTGACCAATTCCATTTTAGGATGTCCAAACTGGAATTGTCCAACAATAGTAAATTTAATAGCATCTGCCATAGTGTTCATTTCCTGTGAGGAGAACAAAACTGCTCGGTCGACCATCTTTAGAACCCGTGGGTCTAACTAAAGGGCATTCTGCTTCTTCCAAGCAGCCGCATCATGTAGGATTTGAGGGAATGTCGGTGTTCCACGGATTTTGGTAAAATACCTTTACCGAGAGCGTAAGCATAAGTTGGGGGGTCTTTGGAGGCACTGGAACTAGCCATAACCAGTTCCAAGAGAAAGTGACAGTAAGAGTCACCAGCCACCAAACCAATGGATCAGTAACACAATTCAAATAAGAAGTTACCCGGGAAGCTTCAAATTAAAACTTCTTCACCAAAACCGACACCTCGGAGGAAAGTCACCACTCACCAGCCCACCAAGGTACCACACCACCACAGGAAGCCTTCGAAGACACCGCCGCCGCCCACCAGGCCATTACTGCTCCAAACCCTAGCAGAGTCGTGGTAGCCACCTCCATTTATATATATATATATATATATATATATATATATATATATATATATATATATATATATATATATATATATATATATATGAGGATTACTATATTTGGAGAAGTCCTTAAATGATTTTGAATCCCATTATCCTCCTCTTAAGTTAAAATATATTACTTTCCTTCACTTGCAAAAATGTATATTGTTGTAAAATACTTTTAAAAGAGCCTTAAATGTTTAAAAATGAAAATTCTAAGAAATCCTTTTTTTTTTCAAAAATACAATACTTCCTACTAAAGATAGTTATTCATTTTCCAAAATTCTCCAGTAAATATTCTTAACTTTAGGTTCACCCTTCGCACTAAAAATATCAACTAAGTTTTCCTACTCCATTGCTATACTTAAAATTCTAACATTCTTAAGATGACTCCACATAACAATAATCATTAGAAATAAAATAAAAATTTATTTATAGTACTTTTGAAAAAAAGTAAGATTTAAATTTGAAACATTTTTATTTTCCTCCACAGACTTAAGCTCAAACATTTGTAACAATTGAGTACAAAAATATGTGGCAGGGAAATATAACTTTTGCATTTTACTACACATCCTACAAAAATTATCAACAAATAGCACATGGTAGAATATTGTAGTAGAAAATAAATCTAGCCTAAACATGCTTGACATAACACTATAAATGAATTTTAAATAGTAGAACAGTACAAACTGAAGATTAAACAGGAACAAATTTTAAAATTTATAAAGGAATTGCTAGATGCTAACAAGTTTAAAATATTGAGATAAGATTTTTAATCTAAAATGACTCATTCAACTCGACTCAAAAACATAGGCACATAGACTCAAATACAGACTCATAGATTCATAAACAAACAACAAGTGAGGTTAATTCATCCTTTAACTCATCGCATCTCACTAACTTACCTTCAATTTCTAACGGAATGAATTTTATATGATTATCCACATGTTATTCATCAAATAGGTTCATGAATCATAGCAAATGAAAGAAAAGTCAGAAAAATGAAGTAAGATGTCACCTGTAAAACTCAAGTCTGCGTGAGACCAGAGTCGTAGTGGACTCGTCAATCCAACTATTACAAGAGAATATACAAGTTTAGGCATAATTAGAACTTAAAGAATCACCTTCCTCTTGACATAGACAAAAATCAAATCAAACCACTAACAATTCAAACATCCACCAATCATCAATCAATGTGATTAATCCAGACAAAAGCAAACATTATACAACACAATCAATCATAACTCTCAAGCACACTGAATCAAAGCACACTGATAACTATGTGTTGCCTCCCATAAAGCGCTAGGTTTAACATTGTTAGCCCAATAAATGATTCCTGCTAGATCAAAATTCCATTTAAGTAATCCTTGATCAATTGCCCAATCTTTTTCAGATCCAAGGATTCTTACAACATCTTTAAATCGTAATTTTTCATTCAGCTCTTCTTTTTTGGATTGATTCATAACATTGTTCCACATATTTCTTTCTAAATCTAATATTTCTTTAATGATTTTCTCAATTTACATATTAATATGTTCTTAAAATTTATAAGAAATAGATCTCTATAAAATACTTCAAGATCTCCTAAATTTTGAATCAGATTCTCTCTAGATAATTCAGATTCTATATCAAATTCTATTGGGATATTCTTTTGTCCCATGTTATCTTCTAATTCTTCATTTTGGTACTGAGTTAATGGTAGGGGTGGTATTTCTATATTTAACTTAGTTGAGGAAATAAGTTTTTCTAATTCCTTACAAATTTCTTCTATTGGTCTTTTAATATCCTTATCCTCTTTTCTCAACTCAATGTTATTTTGAAATATATCCTCAAATTCTCTTCCATGTCTTAGTTTTATAACATTATCTTTTTCATCATTCAATTGAGGTTCTTCTTGTAATTGTGTTGAATATGAAGATATAAAGATCGGTGGTTTTGATGAATTCCCTAAATAGGTAGGTTTTAAAATTGTATAGAGTGCATTCATTATAAGTTCGTGAGATTGTTCAACGGATGGAAAGAAAAGTTTACTCTTTTTGGTAATATCCATCATTTCACATCACCAAGAACATGCATACAATCTTCTTTAAACAACATTTTCAACTCATCATGAAAGTCCACTTCGATCTCATCTGTTAACTTACTCTCAAAACTTTCTTGGAAATGATCTTTACTTAGATAATCAATTTCATCCATCCAAAAACAATTATCATCTTTTCTCTCAGCTAGATATTTCATAGTCTTTAATACATCAAAAGTGACTTTTTAGTCATTAATATTCATAGTCAACTCTCCTTTTTGCACATCTATCATATCTTGTCCAGTAGCAAGGAATGGTCTCCCCAAAATAATTGGATCTTCTTTATATTCCTCCATATAAAATATAATAAAGTCCATAAGAAAGATAAATTTATCAACTTTAAAAAACACATCTTCTATAGCTCCTTTTGGATAAATGATAGATCGATCATCTAACTAAAGGGTTACAGTAGTGGGAGAAATATCTTCTAAACCTAACCTTCTAAATATAGATAGAGGTATCACATTAAGGCTCGCTCTTAAATCACATAAAGCTTTTCCACATAATCTTTCTCCAATTGCATAAGGAATTGTAAAGCTATAAGGATATTTAAGTTTCTAAGGAAATTTTTTCTGAAGTATAGCGTTGCACTTCTCACTTAGTGCAACTGTCTCGTAATCCCCGAATTTAATTTTCTTGTTTAATATCTCCTTCATAAAATTTACATAACTTGACATATGTTCCAAAGCTTCGGCGAAATGAACATTTGTTGTTAACTTCTTAAGTATTTCCAACATCTTTGAAAATTGTTTATCCAACTCATGTTATGTAAGTCTTTGAGGAAATGGAGGTGGTGGTCTTTCTAAATTGATTTTATTTAGAGATATTAATTTTTCTAGATCCTTATAAACATGTTCTTCAGATTCTTTAGTTTCCTTTGTTTCTCTTATAACTTGTTTCTCTTTTGTAACCACATCATCTATCTCTCTTCCACATCTTAATTGGACAACTTCTACTTGTTCATTATTGTTCTCTTTAGGGTTGATCTTAATGTTGTTAGGATGTGTTCCTTAGGGACTATTGCAATGTGAATTAGTAATTTGTCTCAATTGAATCTATATATTTCTAATAAGAAAATTTTAACTTTGCAACGATTTTTCCATTTGCAATACCACTTCTTCTATATACATCTTCTTATACTCAAATTGTTGATCATTGTTAGAGTCCAGTGGATATGAAGGTCTATAGTTTGTGTTTCCTTGATTATTCCAACTTTTATTAGGACTTGCATGATTATATTCCCATTGTTGGTTTCCACCCCCAGTAGTCTGATTCCAGTAAGATATAGAATGGTTCTTCCAATCGGGATAGTAAAAGTTAGTATACAAGTTATTTATGGTATTTAAAGTTTCATATGATATGTTAGAATCAGTCATATGCCCTAATGAACTTTCCTCACTTACTGGAGCAAATTGAGACTGGTTAATTCAAAATTGGTCCAACTTCCTTGATATTGGAGCAACCTGATATGCAAAAATTACAATTGCATCTGTATCATGAAAAACGGATACCATTTTAGGATTTACCCTTACTGAGTGCTACTGAAATTCATTTGTAGTCATTTCTTCAATTAACACATACGCTTCATCATATGGTTTTGACATTAATTAACCACCACCACCAACATCAATAATGGACATAAGGGATCCTACTAACCCATTGTAAAAAGTTTGAATTATTGGCCAATATGGCAGAGCACGATGTAGACACTTTCATAGGAGTTCCTTAAATCTTTCCTAGGCTTTGTATATTGATTCCCCTTCATATTGACAAAATGAGATAAAATCATTTCTAAGTTTTATAGTCCTTGAAGGTGAAAAATACTTAGCTAGGAATTTCTGAGTTAACTCCTAATTTTTAATAGAGCCTGGTGCTAATGAGTATAACCACATTTTAGTCTTATCCCTTAGTGAGAAAGGAAAAATCCTTAGTCTAACAGCATAGTCTGACATGCCGTTATAATGAAATGTAGCACAAAATTTTGGAAAACTTGATAAGTGTAAATAAGAATCCTTCGAAGGATTACCCCCAAATTGGTTATTCTACACCAGTTGGATAATCACTGAATTTAGCTCAAATGAGTCAACTTCTATGACAGGGTTTTGTATACTTGAGTGAATTTCATCTGTCATAGAATTTACATAATCCTTCAATGATTTATGATGATTTTTCAAGTTATTTTTTGAATGTTTACCATATACATTTCTACTTTTTAATGTCCTTTCTATTTTTTGATTTTTTTCCTTTTTTCTAACTCGGAAACATAAGGCATAAGTCCTGTAGATCCTTTATTTTGCATACACAACACAACAAACATTACATTAAAAATTAAACAAATAAAAAAAATATATTCAACATAACAAAACATTTTCACAAACACCTTGTTTTTACACAGAATTTTTATCATAAAAACAGTTTAAACGACACTATAATTTTCCAATACTAAGCTTAATTACTTCAACAAAAATTCTCCTAAAAGTTAAGATCAACCATAGTGATCCCCGACAACGGCGCCAAATACTTGATCCCTGATATTTATGCTTACATTTTATATATGATTTTATACTTTATATTTCCTTTAAATTATATCTCTTTCTATACAACGACACGAAAAAAATGATGCCGAAGCGAATGATAGTTTTATTTGGATTCTACATAAGTATACGTGCATTATTAAGAAATATAGGACTTTCTAATTAAGCCCTAGACATCGATCCCATAGAGATCGAGGTTAATCACGATGGCTTTCAAGAGAAATTCTAATCTACAATAACACGAACTAGCGTGGAAAGTTGATAAAGGTTTGGTTTTGATTAAATCAAAAAATTTTCACTAAAATGCTACTTCTACTCTTAAACTAAAATTCTTAGTGAAAATCAGAAAGTTGGGTTTGATATACTAAAAGTACTCTTCTCATACAATGAAATTAGTGACATGTGTAAAAGTAAAAAAAAGTAATGAGAGAGATTGTGACAAATAGAAGAAATTATATTCTTTACCCTTAATAGAGCTGCTATAAAGAACATTGGTTAAGCTAAAGATTGAATAGTTCTGAAGATGGGCTAGGCAGGGAAGATACTAGCTCTCACCCTAGAGTTCCTTCTTATCCCTCCACCTGGAGGCTAACATCTCGCATCAAAACTTAAAATAATAGACCAAATTAGGGGGCTTTAGCCTATCACTCTAATGTCCTCTAATTCTACGCCCTTTAAAATTTAACTCCCTATTTATTTGAAATCAATTATAAGAATTACATTCTCATCCATACAATCTCATGTGATTCTACCACAATCAATTGAGACAATACCATACTGATTCTTAAATGTTCTTACAACATATTTTAACTTGCAAGTTGACCAAGTTTACATGTTGACCCACTTTTGATATTTATACTTACAAAAATATGTTATTGATATTGGCAACAACACCAAAAACTTCATCCCGTACCAAATATATGTATTTACACTGATGATTCTTTTATGAAAATTATGATTTATAATGTGGATACTATGCAAGTATACGTATCGTTATCAAGTAATAAATGGCTCTAATAGAGTCCAAGATATTGATCCCACAGGGAAGTTTAGAGAATTTCAAAGACAAATTAAAGTAGACTTACTTACTAAGCTAGTATACGAAAATTAAGAACACTTATACTAAAACTATTGCTCAAAAAGGTTTAAATGTAAGATTCTAATTTAGAAAAACATCTTTCTCCTTGTTGAGAGAATTAAGTGAATAATGAATTAAAGTAGTTTAGAGTTTGTATTGTGCCAAATAGGAGCATTCCTATTCTTTACCCTCTGGTCCAGGTGCAAAGAACATTGACTAGTCCTATGTTTGATTACTGAATCTGCAGCTAGGCTGGGAGGATACTGGCTGCCACTTCAGAGCTCCCATGTTCCCCTCGCGTGAGGGCTGACATCTACACTTCAACTCTTAAATAATAGGACCGAACTAAAATGTCCAATTCTACACCTGATAGTTAATATTTCCCTATTTATTTGCACCCTCCTTCCAAGGCTTTTGACATCCTTGAATCTCGGATGTAATCTTTACTATAGTTGATAATTTAACATATGTTAACAAATCAATTTGCCAATTTGAAAGTAAATAAAGTTTTAAGTAAAAGATTATCACAATTTTTATTTAATAATTTTAGGCACAGTTACTTTGATTCGTCACTTCACATAATCTCAATAACACAGAAAAAGACTAAGGAAACTACTTAGAAAGCATGGGAAAAATAACACAAAGCTTGGATTTCATTAAAGTTAACAAACAATAACAAATATACTTATCTCAATTCTTCTTCTGAAGTAGACTGCTTGAAGTTCCTTTGACTCTTCCTTCTAGTACAGCCCACTTAATTAAACTCACTAAGACTCTCTGATTTACACTCCAACACAAATGAAACTAATTAACTTTAAAACAATGCCAAAAGACACCAAAAATGACACACTAAAGGGACATAAATCGTCTCTATTTATAGAAGGGGTCAAATCTTCAAAGGTTGCTTAAGCACCTCTTTAAAAGGCATCCAGGTTCATTGTATATGGCTCTTTTCAACTGTCTCGCCATCAGGGGGGGCTCGATCTCGCTGTCGGCGGGCTTCTAGAAGGTTGGCTAACCGCGCCAATCTCGCTATCGGTGGGCTCGATCTCGTCGTCGGTGGGCTCTTTATAAAATATTCAAAAACGCTCGGGAAAATCTCGCCGTTGGTGGCCTTGATCTCGTCGTCGGCGGGATAGTTCATTTTTCATCATATTGAGTCCTTTTTGCTCCAAATCCACTTCTTTTGTGCTTTTTGCTTTTAGTACTTATAATTCTTCATTCCTGCAATAAAACAAAGAAAATACCTTTCTTCAAAGTGCAATTTCAAATGAAATTGGTATGAAATTCTTAATATGTTTTCTAGTGATCAAATTCCCCCAAACTTAAGTATTACTTGTCCTCAAGTAATTTAGATACTACATAAAAGTAATGATTATTTGTAGTAAATTTTTAATTCAGAATTACTATGAATTTAATTCAAATAAGTATTATAGTAAAGTTTTCTAGAAATATTTTGAAATAATTAAACTAATTCTATAGATATCAGGCTATTCAGTTCTTAAGTTTAAGATATCTAGTCTTCTATTTATTTCAAGAATGATTATACTTTTCAATATTAAATTACTTAAGATATTCAGATGATAAGAATTTCATGAAAGAACTACTTAGTAAAGTACTAATCCATATATATAAGTTCAGAAATGTAATTGAAGTTTACCCTTTCGGTTGATTCAAATGAAACCAATTTTTGATAAGGCATCTCCTCACGCTTCTCCTCACTTTATATATATATATATATATATATATATATATATATATATATATATATATTTTCTTTTCCTTTTCTTTACGGATTGATTTTCAATCCCTTTTTCTTTACTTTTTTTTTAAAGTTAGGATCACTATTTTTGGTTAGCCTGTTAATAATTTTGAACTTCATTTTCCTCTTCCTAAATTTGAAACTGGAAACATTTACTTCTCTTATATGTATTTCAAAGTTTTTACTTCATTGAGTTTCAATTTTTTCTTTCTCAGCTAAATACCTAAGAATTTTATATTTGAAAAATATAGTTTTCTTTACTATAAATAGTTAACTATATTCTTATTCTCTTATACTAAATATCCTTAATCTATAAAATTAGTTAATCATTAAAAGTATTTCTCTTAACTTTCTGTAATAATTAAATAAATTAATTTTAGTTTTCTGAATTAAAATTACTATAGAAAATCATTTTATAATAATTTTTGAAAATATAAATTGAGAACAATTTAATAATTAAATTTGTATTTTTTCCTCCCCCAAACTTAAGTTTTTCTATCTAATCATATAGGGTGAAAAGGAAATAAACTGTAATATTTAAATCATACCTTCGAGCTTTAGGTATTTCTTCTTTTTGAAGTTCTGCAGGTTCTTTTCATCACTTAATTACTCGTACCGTTAATAACTTTCTACACACATAATATTAAAGAAATTGCTGGGTAAAGAAGTTTAACACAATACTACCACATTTTATACTAAAATATCACACTACATCCACATACATTTACTAATACAATCCAAGATTACAATAGCAGTCTGAAAACATTAAAAATTTAAAAACTATATAACTTAATCAACAATGTTTAAAAAGATCTACCCCACATCATAATCAAGTTCTAAAACTAAACATTAATACTAAATTTTTAGGAAAAACATACAATCAATCATAACATCAAAGTTTATAAGTCAAATAACTAAACAAATAAACAAAGAATCTAATCTTCCGCATCAAAGTCCCAAACTATATCTTTGTTTCCTTGATCAGCGGGTGGAGTAGACTGGTAATGACTGTAGCGAGGGCATTCAGGAAATATAACATCAAGCTCTCCTCTCCGACAATGATTCTCAGCATCATAATAAGCTATCTCAAACTCCGAATGTCTCTAGAGATACTCACTGTCATAATCATGCCTTCGCTCTAATCCTCCAATTCTCTGATCAATATGCTCCAATTTTTCCTCAATCTTTTCAAAGCTCTTCCGTCAGCGAGGTCAGCTTCATTCATCAAATCATGAAGGGTAGGGGAACTGTAAGTAGGAGGATCATAACTGGTGGAGGGAATATCCCTACTAGTTGAAGGTACATAACTCCTAGTTCCAGATCTCCATCCTTCATGAGATTCATAAGTTTTAATATTAGCCGGAGTAATTGGTTTCATAGGCTCCACCCATTCCTCATCATCTCTCTCCTCTACCCCAGATAATTGGCAGAGTGCATAAATCAGACTAGGGTGTCGTAGTCCTCCTTTGCTCTCACTTCTAGCAGTGGCTAATATATTCTTGTAAATAATATTTCCCATATTAATACTTCTTTGGTTTTGAATACATAAATTCAAAACTTCTCTATCTCTTGTTACCTCACTATGGTGATAGGTGGGTAACAAAGTAGAACAGATAAAATAATGTTAGGCTTTAGACAACACATTCAACATAGAGAGAGGAAAATTTACCCTTTCTAGCTGCTTGATCTTTCAAACTCCTTTCCCATCAGTGAGAAAGTTGATTACTTCTTCTAGCGGTCCTTCAATTGTTCCAAAAGTATCATACTTAATGGTGTGCAAGTCTCGTACTTCATAAAATGAATTGATTCTAGCAGCACTGAAATCAACCAAAAATCCTCTCACCTTGATTGGTGCATCTTCTATCGCTATCAGATTGGCATAGAATTCTTTAACTACTTCCACTGTAGCTCTATTTGTAGTGTAACAGAAGTTTTCCCATCCTCTTTCCTTGATTATTCATTCCACTTCTCCTCCTAGATTTTAAAAACTCGATCTTGAATGCATTTCCTGCCTTGAATGTTGTGAAAATATCTTGACTGTGCCCTTGCATTCACAAATCGGTTTTCGTTGTAATCCAATCATCTTCTTTGTCACGGAGCCATTTTTTTATCTATGAAATTCACAAAAATCTTAACTAATCTCCAAAATATTACTAAAATGGCTTCCTAATGTTACTAAAATCAATCTAAATCAAATTCCATGAATTTCTTCCAAGTCTTTTCTTCACATTTTAAAATTTTCCCAAAATCCTCAATGTAGAAGAAATTAATGGTGAAAATTAAAAGTTTTTACATAGGAGTGAAGCTCTTACCAAGGGAAGATGAAATCCGGCGTTAAAATGTCTTGAAATCGCTCCAAATCCCAGATCTATCAAGCCCTAGGTCGGTTTTTTGAAGTTTTGAGGAAGTGGATGATGAATAGTGTCAGTTGACCGGTCAAAATATAGTACATTGATTCGAGAAGGAGTGAAAGTTACCCATCTGCCTCTTACGTAAACACTTCCATTATGGATCGCATGAAGATTAGAGTAGAATTCCTTGACTACTAGCATGACAACAATAGATGTAGTGTAGCATAATACCTCCCAATGTCGCTGAACAATCATTTCTTCAATTGTTGTCGTTGAATCCTTTACTCCTCTGTTTAATAATCCTCTTTCTTTAATCAGTCGCTTCTTCATTAAAACTTTGTTGAATAATCGCTGAGCCTCAGAACTGACGAACTTTCGTAAGTTAAACACTCTGTATTTCGTGATTTCTAATGGGTTGGGGGCCATTATGGATTGTTTTGGAGGGGCTCTATTCGTTTCTAGTGAAGGAATGGTATAAATAATGAGTTCTAAATGTTTTGTACTGAATATTATAGATTAGAACCGCTGAAAACCGCAAAATAACTCCTAAAAATCACTTTTTAACTATCTCGCTGTCGGCAGTAACGATCTCGCCGTCGGCGGTAACGATCTCACCTTGAGTGAGCTAGTTAATACTTTAAACTGAATTTGGGCGCGCCGATCTCGCTGTCGACGGAATCAATCTCGCCGTCGGTGAGATTAGGTAAATTGCCCAATTTTGCTCCGGTCCGAATATTTTCTGATTTCTTCGTATAGATTCAAATTTGTGATGATTTTTTAAAAAAAATAAAATGAGTAGTAGAATTTATTCTATATTTTAATTTTCAATAACATTAGTAAATAGATCATATTTAATAACTACTATGGGTTGCCTCCCATAAAGCGCTTGGTTTAACGTCGTCAGCCCGACATAATTTAGTGAGTAATCAGGTTGACTGAGCATTAAAATCTCTTTAAAATTTGGTCTTCTCCCTTCAAAATAAGGTTTTAATCTGTGTCCGTTTACTTTAAATCTATGCCCATTTTTTGGATCTTAAGTTTCTATAGTTCCGTATGAAAATATTTGAGTTATATGAAAGGCCCTAACCATTGAGATTTTAATTTTCCAGGAAATAATTTCAATCTTGTATTACAAAGCAAAACTTCTTATCCTGGCTCAAACTTCTTCAAATTAATCTTCCGATCATGCCATAATTTCATTTTTTCTTTATAAATTTTGTCATTATGATAAGATTCATTTCTTAATTCTTCTAATTCATTCATTTGCAATAATCTCTTCTCACCAGCTTCTTTCAAATTGTAATTAAATTCTTTAATTGCCCAATAAGCTTTATGTTCTAATTCAACTAGTAAGTGGCAAGTCTTTCCATAAATAAATCTGTAAGGAGTAATTCCAATCGGAGTTTTATAAGCAGTCCTGTATGCCCATAATGCAGTGTCTAGTCTTATAGACTAATCCAATCTATTAGGTTTTACAGTCTTTTCTAAAATACGTTTAATTTCTCGATTAGAAACTTTAACTAATCCACTGGTTTGTGGATGATAAGCAGTTGATATCTTATGAATAATGTTAAATTTCTCTACTAGTTTGTGAATATATTTATTTCTAAAATGATATCCTCCGTTAGTGATAATCACTCTCGACATTCCAAATCTAGTAAAAATATTTTTCATTAGAAACTTTGAAACACTCTTAACATCACATCAAGGTAAAGCTTGTGCTTCAATTCATTTAGAAACATAATCAACAACAACTAATATATATGAGTTTCCAAATGAACGAACAAATGGTCCCATAAAATCTAATCCCCAAACATCAAAAATCTCAACTTCTAATATAAAATTTAGAGGCATTTCATTTCTTCTAGATATATTACCTACTCGTTGCCATTTGTAGTAAGTTCTGATATATCTATAAACATCTCTAAAAAGAGTAGGCCAATAAAATCCAGATTGTAAAATTTTATAAACAGTTTTATCTATTCCAAAATGTTCTCCTAAATCAGAATCATGACATTTCTGAATGATTTGTTCTGTTTCTTCATAAGGCACGTATCTTCTAATTATAAGATCCTTACATTGCTTATATAAATATTGTTCATCCCAAAAATATGTTTTAGCATCATGAATGAATTTTTTTCTTTTTTTGCAAAGTTAACATAGGTTGTAAAATATCACTTATAATATAATATACCATATCAGCATACCATGGTATTTTCCACTCATTTATATTATATAGTTGTTCGTCAGGAAAACTGTCAGTAATTTCATTATCAGTGTCAGATAATTCATTATATTCTAGCCTTGATAAATGATCTGCAATTTGATTATCAGTTCCCTTTTTGTTAATGATTTCAAAATCAAATTCTTGCATTAGTAATATCCATCTAATTAATCTTGGGTTGAAATCTTTCTTTCGCATTAAATATTTAATAGCGGAGTGATCAGTATGCATAATACATTTAGTTCCAATTAGATAAGGCCTAAATTTATCAAAAGCATAAACAATTGCTAATAGCTCTTTTTCGAGAATCGTATAATTCATTTCAAAGCATTATTAAGAGTTTTACTAAGCATAGTATATAACTTTGAAAATTTTATCATATCTTTGCCAAAACACTGCTCCTATAGCATAATCACTAGCATCACACATAAGTTCAAATGATTTCTCCTAATCAGGTGAAACTATTATAGGTGTTGTGATTAATTTATCTTTTAATAATTCAAAAGCATTTAGGCATTCAGTTGTGAATTCAAATTTCTTGTCCTTTTCTAAAAGTTGGCATAGAGGTTTAGTAATTTTTGAAAAATCTTTTATGTAGCGTCTGTAGAATCCAGCATGTTCAAGAAAACTTCTTACCCCTTTTACTGTAGTTGGAGGTGGTAATTTAGCTATACCTTGAATTTTTGCAGGGTCTACTTCCATGTCATTTTCCAAAATTTTATGCCCTAAAACAATTCCTCCTGCAACCATAAATTGACATTTCTCCCAATTTAGAACTAAATTAGTTTTTTCGCATACCTCTAATACTTTTTCAAGATGATTCAAGCATGCGTCAAATGATGTTCCAAATACAGAGAAATCATCCATAAATACTTCTATTCCATCATCAATTAATTTACTAAATATAGACATCATACATCTCTGGAATGTTACAGGTGCATTACATAATCTGAAAGGCATTCTTCGAAAAGCAAATGTTACATAAGGACTAGTAAATGTAGTTTTATCTTGATCCTCAGGAGCAATAGATATCTTATGATAACTGGTATATCCATCTAAAAAACAAAAATATTTATGTCCGGCTAATCTATCTAACATTTGGTCTAGAAATGGTAATGGGAAGTGATCTTTCCTGGTAGCTGCATTTAATTTTCTATAGTCGATACATATACGCCATCCAGTAACTTATCTTATAGGTATTAAATCATTATTTTCATTAGCTTTAACAGTCACTCCTCCTTTCTTAGGAACATAGTGAATTGGGCTTACCCAAGCATTGTTCGAAATAGGATATATAATACAATTATCTAACCATTTTAATATTTCTTTCTTGACTACTTTCATTTATGGGTTTAATCTCCTTTCGGGATCTACTCTTGGCTTATGTTCATTATCTAAAATAATTTTGTGCATACAGATTGAAGGACTAATTCCTTTAATATCTGCCGAAGTCCAACCAAAAGTTTTCTTATGTTTTTTTAATATGTCTAACAGTTTTTGTTCTTGTGATTCATTCAATTCAGCTGATATAATAACTGGTAGGGTTGAATAGTTAGCTAAGTAAGCATATTTTAAATGATTAGGCAAAATTTTTAATTCAAGTTCAGGAGGTCTAACAATTGACGAAACTATATTCTTTTAAGCTTTTTGAGTATTATCCAACATTTCAAATTTTTCCTGTATATAATCCAATTTTTTATTTTTTGCTTCTTGAATTAATTCAGTATTTTTTTTCTAAATTTTCTTCATAATATTCTTTAAAATGTTCATTTTGCAAATGTTCAAGTATTTCCATTTAAAAACATTCATCATCTTTTTCTAAAGTAGGATATTTCGTTGATTTTGCTATGATAAAAGTTACTTTTTGATCGTTTACTCTCATAGTCAATTCTCCTTTCTGAACAACAATCATAGCTTTTTCAGCGACTAAAAAGGGTCTTCCTAATATTAAGGGAATTTCTTTATCTTTTTCCATATCTAGAACAATAAAATCTACCGGGAAGATAAATTTATCCACTTTTACTAACACATCTTCAATAACTCCCTTAGGATAAGTCACAGAACGATCAACTAACTGAAGATTTACTGAAGTAGGTGAAATTTCTCCTAACTCTAATCTTTTAAAAATTGATAGAAGCATTAGATTGATGCTTGCTCCTAAGTCACACAGAGCTTTTCCATAAAATTTTTCTCCAATAGCGCAAGGTATAGTGAAACTACCAGGATCTTTTAATTTTTCAGGAAGCTTTTTATGAATAATTGCACTACACTCTTCGCTAAGTGCAACAGTTTCATTATATATGAATTTTCTTTTTTTATTTAAAATATCTTTCATAAATTTTACATAATTAGGCATTTGTTCTAATGCATCTACAAAAGGAATATTTATACATTAATTTTTATAAAATTCAAGGAATTTAGCAAATTGCTTATCTTTTTTATGTTGCTTTAGTCGTTGAGGAAATGGTGGTGGTGGATTTTCTATATATATTTTCATAGGGATCAATGGATATTCTAAGTTTTGATCTTGCTGATCCTTTTCATTTTCAATTTCCACTTCCTCATTTTTACTCTCTGTTTCTTTCTGAATTTTAGTTTCTAACTCTTTTTCACTTCGTAATTGCATCACTTTAATTTGTTCTTTTCCTTGGTCTTTAGGATTTATTTCCACATTACTAGGAAACATTCCAGGAATTCCATTGTTAAGCGCGGTAGCGATATGTCCGAGTTGAGTTTCAATATTTTTAATTGTTGTTCCTTGATTTTGTAATTGATTTCCTTAAATTTGTAATTGATTTCCTTGATTTTACATGTGTTGACCCATACTTAATATTAATTCTTCTATAGATAACTTCTTATCTTTAAATTGAGTGTTATTAAATCCAAGTGAATAAGAAGGTTTATAATTTGTATTTCCTTAATTAGGTGGATTTCCTATAGAGTTGTTCATCCATTGTTGATTAGTTGTATTGTTATTCCAATTAAAATTTTGATGATTCTTCCAACCAGGATTATAATAATTTGCATAAGAATTATTCGGTCTATTATTAATAGCATTAATAGTTTCATAAGGAGATTGAGAATCTATAATTTGTCTAGATGAGTTTTCTTCTAATATAGTAGGAGAATAATTCATTAAAAATGATCTAATTTTTTTGATATAGCAGCAATTTAAGAAGCTATCATAGATATTGCATCATTTTCATGAACACTGGCTATCTTTTTAGGGTTTGTCCTTTCAGCAGGCCATTGAAAATTATTAGTAGTCATTTCTTCGATTAACACATAGGCTTCATCAAATGGTTTTGACATTAATGAACCTCCATCAGCAGCATCAATGATTGATTTAAGAGATCCTACTAATCCATTGTAAAAAGTATGTATAATTAACCAATCTGGTAACGCATGATCTGGGCATTTCTTAAGAAGTTCTTTAAATCTCTCCCAAGCTTCATATATGGATTCTCCATCACACTGACCAAAAGATGTTCTATCATTTCTAGGTTTTGCAGTTTTCGAAGGAGGAAAATATTTGGATAGAAATTTTTGTGATAATTCTCCCTAAGTTTTAATAGATCTAGGTGCTAATGAATTTAACCACATCTTAGATTTATCCCTTAAAGAAAAAAGAGAAAGCCTAAGTCTAATAAAGATAATTAGATACTCCTTCATATTTAAAAGTAAGCACATAGTTCCAAAAACTAGCAAGATGTAAATTAGGATCTTCATTAGGTGAACCACTAAATTGATTATTCTATACCATTTGGATAATTGCAGGTTTAAGTTCGAATGAGTTAGCAGCTACATCACGATTTTAAATAGTTAAGTGAATTTCATCTAATGTAGGGTTGGCATAATCTCTTAATGGTCTTTGTTGGTTTATATTTTCAATTTCTGGATTATTTGCCATTTATGTTAAATTTAAAATATCTTTTTTTTCTTTTCTGATCTTTTTAATAGTGCGCTCTAATTCTGAATCGGAAGGTATTAAATTTTCGTTTCTAAATTTGCGCATACAATTTTTAAGTAAAATTTAAAATAGTCTGTTACTCTAGTAATTACTTCTAATAATTCTATTAATTACCTTAATAATTACTTTACTTCCCCGACAACGGCGCCAAAAACATGACTTACTTTTAATATTTATACTTACAAACATATGTTATTGATATTGGCAACGACACCAAAAACTTGATCCCAAACCAAATATATGTATTTACACTGATGATTCTTTTATGAAAATTATGATTTATAATGTGGATACTACTCAAGTATACATATCATTATCAAGTAATAAAGGGCTCTAATGGAGTCCAAGATATCGATCCCACAGGGAAGTTTAGAGAATTTCAAAGACAAATTAAAGTAGACTTACTTACTAAGCTAGTATACGAAAATTAAGAACACTTATACTAAAACTATTGCTCAAAAAGGTTTAAATGTAAGATTCTAATTTAGAAAAGCATCTTTCTCCTTATTGAGAGAATTAAGTGAATGATGAATTAAAGTAGTTTAGAGTTTGTATTGTGCCAAATAGGAGCATTCATATTCTTTACCCTTTGGTCTGGTGTAAAGAACATCGACTAGTCCTATGTTTGATTACTGAATCTGTGGCTAGGCTGGGAGGATACCGACTGCCACTTCAGAGCTCCCACGTTCCCCTCGCCTGAGGGCTGACATCTACACTTCAGCTCTCAAACAATTGGGCCGAATTGAATATTTTAATCTGTCACACTAAAATATCCAATTCTACGCCTGATAGTTAATATTTCCCTATTTATTTGCACCCTCCTTCCATGGCTTTTAAAATCCTTGAATCTCGGATGTAATCTTTACTATAGTTGATAATTCAACATATGTTAACAAATCAATTGACCAATTTGAAAGTAAATTAAATTTTAAGTAAAAGATTATCACAATTTTTATTTAATAATTTTAGGCACAGTTACTTTGATTCGTCACTTCACATAATCTCAACAACAAGGAAAAAGACTAAGGAAACTACTCAGAAAGCATGGGAAAAATAACACAAAGCATGGATTTCATTAAAGTAAACAAATAATAACAAATATAATTATCTCAATTCTTCTTCCTAAGCAGACTCCTTGAAGTTCCTTTGACTCTTCCTTCTAGTACAACACACTTAATTAAACTCACTAAGACTCTCTAATTTACACTCCAACGTAAATGAACACTAATTGACTTTAGAATAACACCAAAAGACACCAAAAATGACACACTAAAGGGACAAAAATTGTCTCTATTTATATAAGGGGTCAAATCTTCAAAGGTTGCTTAAGCACATCTTTAAAAAGCATCCAGATTCATTGTTTTCAAGTAAAGTATGCATGTTAAAGTAAATAGACAATATAACAAAGTAGTAACAACCAAATTAAATAAACTGTAAATACGTACCTAAGCCTCTACTACCATTGCATGGTTAGTATCATAAAGCATAATATAATTGCAGGTAATTTAGGTAAATTGCAAAAAAAAAAGTGAGAAAAGCAAGAAATCTAGTACTAAGAAGTCAAAAAATAAGTCATAGGAAAATACGAGCAAGTAAAACAAAAATCGTAGTCACATATGAAAGACTGGCACTAGGTGTAAGCCATTGGTGAAGGTGGGGCTCAGAGCTAGACTGTGTGCTTTATAATTCCAACGTCTGATAAAAGCTATTGATCGTGGCTGTTTTAAATAAGTTATAAGTTTTTTCAGTTCTATCATAAAGTATAATAAGCCAATCTTTACGCAAGTATACGTATCGCTTAAGTAATACATGATTTTAGTGGAGTCTCGGTTATCGATCCTACAGGGAGGAAGCAAATCATTACGGCATAGCAAGAAAATCAAAAATTTAAATTACAAAACACGTAAAGTAAATACTAAAGTTACTAAAGTTTAAAGTTGCATCAATAAAGTATTTTCTAAACTTTGAAATAAATTTAACTACCATTACACTAAGTTTTGTATTGAAAGGTTCTAATTTAGAGAAAGTGTCATCCCCTTATAATGATGTTATGATGACTAAATGATAAATATTAATGAAAATATTGTATTGTGCCAAATATGAGCATACCTATTCTTTACCCTCTTCCAAGTTCTATAAAAAATATTGGCTAATCCTAGGTTTAGTCCCTAAATCCGTGGTTAGGCTGCGCGGATACTGCCTCTCACTCCAGAGCTTCCACTTCCCTTTGCCTCAAGGATAAATCTTACTTTAGTTTCTAAGCACTAGGACTAAATTGGGAATTTTAGTCTGTCACCCTAAAATCTCCAATTATATGCCCAATAAGCCATATTTCCTTATTTATTTGCACCCAAACCCTAGAACTACATCATACATTCATGGACATTGAATGTAATCTGTACTTTTGTTGTAGAATGGATAGTTCTTTCAGAATGTATGTTTCATAACATATTATAACAATCCAATTGGCCAGATCGAAAACTAAATGGAGTACGAGAGAAAAATCATCATTTACATTCATATGGAACATCCAATCAAAAACATCACGTCACCATTTATCATTATAAGGAGAAAGATGAAAATATCTACTCGGAATTCATGAAAAAGATATGACAAAATAAGGATTATATATATAAAATTAAAGTCATAAAAATAAGAAGTAAATACAACTTATCTCAATTTCTTCTCCAAGCATATCCTTCAAGTTCCTTTGAATCTCTTTCCCTTTTCACAGCGACACACAATTCCCTCTTAGAACAGTAAGAAAGAAGCAATCTCTCACTTTCCTTCTCCTCCTACAACTCTTTTGGGAAGAATCCCTCAGAAAAAATACTTTTCACACCAAATCCTGGACTCAAAACTCTCTACACACTTTCTCTTTACTCACAAAGCACTCACACACAAATCTCCTACACTCACACCCACTTTTTCTGGCGCCAAATTCAATTCAAAATAGCTTATAGACAAATTACCCAAGAGATGTTGTCGGCATATTTTTAGGTTATGTGTTGTATTTTGAAAAGGAGTCGCCTAACAGAAATTGTCGGCAAATTTTAAATTTGAAATTTAATTTAAATATATATATATATATAATTTAGAAAAAATAGTATTTGATTTTGAAATTAATTTTTAAATTTGAAAATTTTAAGATATGAATTCAAACTGATCTCACATCCCGAATAGTTTATATAAACGAGCACCGCACCACAAACTGTATATCTATCCCGGAGAATAGACACACTACTTGATGATGGGGCTCGATTAAATAAACTAGAAGATTTGTGACATCCATTTGGTCTACGAACCAATTTTATAAGCCGACAAGTTCCCCTGCTTAATATAAAGGAATTAAGCAGGGTTTATATTACCTGGGTTCTTAAAGTTCCCTATAAGGGTAAGCCCCTATAGTTAATTTCATCTTAAATCACGGGAATCATTTAAGAAAACTCTCGATAATGATCAGTGGTTTTGCTCTCAAGAATTTCAAAGTTTAAGGTTTTCAAAGGATTGGATTTTGAAAATTTCAGAAGGGAATGGATCAAATTTGGAACAGTTAATTTTAGGAGTGCAAAGGAAGAAGAGTAGGAGAAGCTAAGGATCCAAGAAGAATCTTGACAACTTCTGAAACTATCCTATTGTTTGGTTTAAATTTGGGAGTTTATTTAATGTTTCAGTCCTGCCAATTTTAATTGATTAGGACTTATATTTGTATGACATGATCATACAAATAGCCTTGAAGATGTGAGGGTTTATGTCGTAGCAAACAACTACCTCAGAGTCCTAAGACCTGTTAGGGCTTAATTTATGCAAATGCCTAACGAAAAGGTTGAGGATTTATGTTGCACTAGGCAAACTACCTCGATGTCCTATGGCTTTATTATTTAACTCTAAGAAAGGCTTTCATTGAAGTAGATCCGAGTTTTGCAGATGACGATGACCGTGCTGCCCACTGTGCTCCAAGCTCCTTGTTGTTGTAGAGGTTTAGTTTTAGAAGTCATAAATCAGGAGATGAGAGAAGTGTTTTGGTTTAGAGAAAATCTTAAAATCCAAGTGTTTTTAATATTTTAACTAAAACAAATCTTAAAGTTGATTGAATAGAATCGATTAAGATCCCACGGTTCCGTCATCCCGACACCGTTATTTTCATTGAATTCACTTAGTCCAGATGAATTTGCTAAACTCAACTGAATGAGTTCCACACTTTCATTTAGACAGTGGGAAATCCCGTTAGCAACACGTGGGTTACATTATCCGAGGTATTCCTGATCATTCAAATAGACGTTTTAATTTAGTTACAATTGTAGTTTTATTGTTCTGTTTGTGATTAAATTTTGAGTTGTTTTATGTTTTAGAATGTTGTGGCGGTGAATTTTATCTTGTAACGACTTTTAATTTAGTTTTGGTTTCAGTTTAGGGACTATCCTAAAGGTTTTGGTTTTCATGCAACAGTTTTATTTATCATGCAAGAAAAGGTAAAGTACAATGCATGTAAGTAAATTGCAACAAAGTAAATTGCAATAAAATAAAAGCGTACTTGGAGGGTCTTCCCGTCATCCCAAGCTGCACTTAAAACACATGTTAAGGCATTTAAATATTTCAATAGATACCTAGGTAAAGCTAAGGGAAGGGTTTTGGTTGTCTACCAAATTCCTAATCCTATTGCTAGTCATCTTGTATGACGTCTAGGTTCTTGGTTTGGTTTAAGGATGATTTTCTTCATCAAAGAACACTTAGATTCAATTGTTCTTCTAAAACATCCCGTCATATTGAGGAAGTGCTTAGGGCAAGTCCTAAACATCTTTCCAATATTTCTGGGATTATTTTGAGTCCAAATAAATTTAGTTGCACAGGTGAATTAATCATCCAAGGGTTTAAGTTTTGTTCTCTTGCTCAGTGAACTAGGACATTTGAATGTCCTATAAGTGAAGTAAAACTTCACTTGATACTTCATTTAAGAGTTATAATAATAAGAGCTTTAAAAAGGGAAACACAACGTATTAAGTATTTTAATGATTTAAACTTAATGATTTAATTTTAATTTTGACTTAATTATGTAAAAAAAAGTTTAAGTTTGAAATAGTTTTCAAATTATTTTAGAGTTAATTCTTATTGATTTCATTTAGGTTTGTCGTTAAATGATTTTAATCCAATTTAATTTTAATTTAATTTAAGTTTAATTTAATTGAATTTAATTTGATTTAATTTAATTTAATTTAGTTTAATTTAATTTAATTTAAATTTTAATTTAATTTGATTTAATTTAATTGTTAAGGTGTTAATTTAATTTAAATTTTGATTTAATTTAGTTTAAATTTAATTTAATTTAATAGTTAAGCCTTTTAACACTTTAAGTTTTAAATTGGGTTATCATTTAAATTGGGAATTAAATATTATGGCAGTGATTAATTTAGGGATTTTTAAATTAATGAATAAATATCCTCTTAATAATATCCCTACTTTAATAATTCCAATTTCTATTATTCTTCCAAAATTTTAATTAATTAATTAATTAAAGTTTATTTTAATTATATTTGAAATGGTTAGTAGGTTTCTACCCTTCAATTATTTAAATTTCAATCATCCAAAATCAGCTTAAAATCCAATATTTTACCCTCCCCTTTTTGATTAATCCTAAAATTTTAATTAAGGGTTGAAATTTTTAGTTACCCTTTTGCCCTTCAAGCTTAATAATTCTATAACTCACTAAATTAAGCTCAAATGAACTTGAAATTTTTATGTAACCTCACTCACATGTCAATTTTTATATTTAATTTATTTATGTAATTATTTCTAATGGAAAATAGGGGTTTTCAAGGAAAATTCAATAACATGACCAAGGAAATGTTTCTATCCTTAAGAAAATTATGAGATGTCCCTAATGACCAGAGGACCACTTGGACCAATTTTGGTGATTTTTTGACATATATTTTATTTTTTAGAACTATTTTGAGTTTTCGAGTATTAATTAATTTTAAAAAGAAATAAAAGTTGAAAAATGGATTTTATATTTTTTTAAAAATCTCTCTGACCTCAAGGAAATCAGGGAATCAAATTTTATATTTTTCTGATTTTTCTTTGATTTATTAGAATTAATTTAGTGAAAATATTTGGAAATTCATTTTTTAATTAAAAATTTGTTTTAGGCTTTTAAAATTCAATATCTTATCCTAGAGACTTAGGAAAAATATTTGGTTTGTTTCTAAGTGGTTAGGAGTTAAAATTTGACAATTTTATGAATTTTAATATTTTTTTGATTTTTATTATTTTTTAATTATTAGAAATATTAAAATAATCTTAAAAATGAAAATTTTTAGAAAATTATAATTTTAATTTTCCTAAGTTCCTCTGATATCAGAGAAGCCCCAAAACTATTTTTATGAATTTTTGAAAAGTATTTTGTGAGTTATGAATTTTTAAAGTTTAATTTTGGTTATGTGACTTAATTAATCCATCTAGTGGGGTTAAACATTTCCAATTGATTTCAAATTTTTATGCGATGTTCCTCTGATCCTAAAGATCAGTTGAGAATTATTTTCAAGTTAATTTGATGTGTAATTAACCCTAATTAATTAAAGTTCAATTTTGGGTGTTTAGGCCAATTAGGGTTGTTCCATGTGAATTAACTCAAAACCTATTTTTCCTAGGTTCCTCTGGTCATAAGAAACATCACCAAATTTTCCTAGAATTTATTTCATAACATACTAATTATTGAAATTAGAATACTCAAAACAGTAACATGCAATTGGGAAATCATTAACTTCTCATAGGGATGGCCTCTGACCTTGGAAAATTCAGGGAATGTTCCCTAGATCAGAGGCTTCAAAAGCCCTATGGTCTCATGTCATGGTGAATTGTCTATGAAAATGGAGAATTAAAACAATGAAGAGAGTAAATAAATCATTAAGAATAAAATACTTAATGAAATAACTTGATTTCTTCTCTACATTATTCTCCTCTATTCACTGAGCAAGAGGGTATTTTTACTTTATTTTTATGATTTTTCTACACAAAGTTATGAATTTTTGAAGTTCTGATGATTAAATAAATTGAAAAATACCTTATTTTCCTACTTATCCACACGGCGCCACGCAATCCTTGGTAACTCTGAAAGGCCACACAGCGCGCTTTAATTTGGCTCCGCCATCTGAGTCAGCTGCCATGGGGCTCGCGGTTCACGTACCATCTCCTGGTCCGACGCCATCTGAGCCATCCACTCGATACACGTGCGATCCAATGGCTCCTAGTCATCGTCCACGACTGGTGTGCACCCGTGACCGTCCACACTAAAACCCTAAGATCTCACTCGATTCTCAATGGATTTTTATGTTCTTATACTCTATTGATTCCTCTTGAAGAGACGAACATATCCATATGGTTTATGTGGCATGAAATTAACCCAATCAAAATAGAGAAACTTCAGAAGCTCAGGAAGAAGAGAGAGCTCATACCTTTTGCTCAGAGAAGTGTGGCTTCGATCTAAGAGTTGTGTCACCTTCGATTGAGTCCAAGTAAGCTCTAGATGAAGTCTCTGGCCCTGGGGAATTGCCTAGACCTGATTTCCACCAGACCCGATTTCAACCTTTGGAGGCTAGAACAAATGGGTGGCTCCGGAGAGGGGCTTTCACCTGGGAACTTCTTTCTTGATCTTGTGCAGGTGTGGGTGAGTTTAATTTGAGTTTGGTGGAGAATTGGAAAGTTTCCTGGTTTTGAGTGAAATTTTGGGCTGAGAATTTAAGCTCTGTAGATGGGGATTAGGGCAAATTATCACTAGGGATCAATTGCTCTAAGTGTGGAGGATGGTCTGGAACAATTTTGGCAGAGTTTCTGTATGGTTTGGTGCAACTCCCTTCTTGGCCGAGAGGGGTGGGGTTTTAATAGAGTTGGCCAGAGGGCCTTCCATGGGGAGTTAATGGCTGGGATCAGCTGCTCTGGGAAAGGGAAGAATAGCTCCAATGGCCATTGGGCATGGGGCAACTCAACAAGAGAGAATTTCAATGTTGGGCTCTCATGGTGCTCTCAACCATGGCAGTTTCCGGCGGCTGTGGTGGCTGGCCAGCCAGGGTCAGGTCACCATCTTGACCAGTGAGGGTAGGGCTTAGCAATGGTGAAGTCAATTGGAGTTAGCCATGAGTAAAGGGCTTGAATTGAAGTGGAATGGGGGAAGGCAATTTTTGGGTCTAAATAGGTCAACCCATGGTTTTGGGTTAGGTTCACCACCCAAGGCTAGCTTAGGCTGAAGAGAAAGCTATTGGCTCAGCTTAATTAGTGGGGAGAAGTCACACCATCCAAGTACAATTAGGCTTAAGCATGGTTTAGGGGAATCATGGGAGTGGTTAATCACTCTTAAGAGAATCATTAAAGGGTCCCCTCTTCTTGCCACTTTTGGTATGGTGAGGTGTCCAAGGCTTTCATGGCTCCCATGTGGCTCATACATGGCTTCATGGCTCCATTTGGCTTGGGAAAAGTCAAGTCAACTTTCATGGAAAAGTGTTTATGGAATTTTGAAAATTTTGGGGTTATTTGATGGGATTTGGCATAACACCATTTTGGTTTAATTTTCATGATGGATTTATCACTTAGGGAGTGATATTAATTGAGTGAGGATGAGATGAGATTGCAATGTAGGCTTTAGGATGGGTTTGGGCTTTTAAAATGTGGTAAAGGTGGGCTTTAAAAATGGTTTAAGGGAATGGGCGTTTATGTTTCAAAATGGGCTTTTAGATGAAAATTTTTACAAAGGGTCATGCGAAATAAATGTTGGATTTGGTTTAGGGATGTGTCATGAGTGATTTGAGACAAATTTGAGGTGATTTGAAATTGAATTGAGTCTAATTTGGGTCCCCTTGGTGATAGGGTCAAAATAGATCAAAATGGGCTAACTTGGGCTAAGATTGGGCTAATGTTGGTTCTGATGTAAAATTAATGTTGAGAAATGTTTATAGGTGTGTTACAAAGAGTTTTCAACATTGGTTGGGGTTCAATTTTGGGATTTGGGCTAAGTTAGGGTTAAGTTTGGGTTTAGGCTAAATTGGGGATTTTGGGTTTGGGATGAATTTGAGTGGGGTTTGGGTCAAAATTTTGGGCAAATTATGTTAGTGTTTTGTTCATGGAGATGTTAGGGAAGGTTTAGAAAAGGTTTGGGGTCAATTGGAGTTGAATTGGGTTGGTTCGGGCTAAGTTTAGGTTATGGGCCAAAATTGGGCCTTAGGCTTCAAATTGAAATTAGGCTCAAATGTCAATCAAATTGGGGTTGTATTTGGTCTAGATTGATATTGGAGATATTGAATTGAAGTGAAGAATTAAATTGGACGAAAATTGAGGTCAATTGGGGTGATTTGGTTTGACATTGGGTTCATTTGGGTTTAAAATGGGCTAAATTGGGGGATTTTGTAAAAGTGGGGCAAATTGGCAAAATTAGCCCTTACTGTAGTTGAACGAAATGAAATTAGGAATATTTGGAATTTTTTTCAATTTTATGGGAATTTTTGGAATTTTTAGATTTTTGGGTCAAGAGGGGCATTTTGGTAATTTGGAGGGTATTGGGGGTATTTTTGGAATTTTTGGTATTTTTGGCTGTAAATGATCAATTTGATTGCTGGGGAAATGTTCAAGGTTAATTTTGGAAAATTTTTGGGTGATTTGGAAATTTTGTTGGTTTTGGGTAGTTTCAAAGGCTTTTAGTAGATTTGGTGGGTCCGGGGCCCCGGGGGTCAAAAATTAAAATTTTGAAAAAATAAAAATTAAGCAAGTGTGAGTGAAATGGAATCATTTTGGTTGAGCCATGATGCCATATTAAGCCCATAGGATCCATGAAGCCATATTAAGCCCATAGGAGCCATGAGAGGACTCATTTGAGGCATTCACTATGTTGTTCCTAACCCTCTTAGCCAAGGGCCTAGGAGTTAAGGTCCATCCATATGAATTATCTACATGAGTCAGGAAGTCAATCTAGGCATGAATAGTTTTAGGATTTGGAATGTGTGTGAAAGTGTAATGTGTGCAGGTGAACCCTCACTGCACTGAGCCACCTGGGGTGATCCTAAGGCCAAAGAGTCCTATAGGGAACTCATCCTTTAAACCTCCACATTTGATCTCAACCCTCTAGGTGATTAGGGGTTTACAATCAAGCTTGTGGGGTTTGCAGGGAGTTAGGAAGTGGTTGAGTTTCTAAAGGGGTAGGTTCCATCTCTAGTCCTCTAAGATAGTTAAAGGAAAAGCCTAAGGCGAGATCCTAAGTACTAAAGAGAGAAGAGAAGACCTCATCAAAAATGAGGTCAACAGATGCATAGAATCTAGCCTCCACAAAAATTGGGCACCGTTGGTGCCCTCTCTGAGTTCCATCGGCGCTCAGACAGCTTAATTTAATTGAAGCTCTCTGTAGAAAGGCGCTGTCGGAGCTCATTCTGGCGCCCTCGACCCCATAATGCAACATTTCTGTTTTCCCCTCTTTTCTCTCAAAATTCATTTCTTTTTTCTTATTTTTTCTCAAAATTCCTAAAATCATCATGCCTGCAACAAAATATGAAAAATACTTTCTTTTAAAGAGCAAGTCACCAAAAATGAGTAGAAAGTCTCAATGAAAAATAAAATATATTTTTGGTGCATTAAAATCCCTCAAAATTAACTATTACTTGTCCTCAAGTAATCCTTTTACTATATAAAAATATGACTCATAGTAGTGAACTTTACTTGAAGAATACTATGATTTTTTATTTAAAGGAATATAATGGCTAGACTTTTAGAATATTCTTTGTAACTTAAGTTAAAACTATAGGTTTGAGAACATTTACTCATCAAGTCTAAATGTTCTAGTCTCCTATTCATTTTAAGAATAACCATAATTTGTCACATTATGGGTACTGTAAAGCATCATATGAAAAAGAAGCTCATAAGAACTCTATTAGTAAGGATGTTAATACTTAAATATAAATTCAGAAATGCAACTAAGCTCTTCTTCTAAGTTGATTCAAGTGAAGCCAATTTTTTATTAGGCATCTCCTCACATATATTTTCTTTTTCTTTTCTACATATGGATTGCTTTTCCATCCTTTCTTTTCTTACTTTATCTTTTTTTTTTCTTTTTTTTAGTTGAGGATTACTATATCTGGATAGACTTTAATAATTTGGAACTTCACTCTCCTCCCTCTAAAATTGGAACTTATAACATCTCTTTACTTTATATATATATATATATATTAGCTTTTAAATGACTCATCACAGAGTCCTATTATTTTCTTCTCACATAAACTTCGAAGACTTTCAATATTGTAAAAATAAAAATTTCTTTACTTTAAATAGTCAACTATAGTATAATCCACTTATACTAAATATCTTCGCCCATAAAGTTAACCTTCATTACTAAGAATTTTCATTTAAATCTCCATAAGGACAAAAATAATGACTTTATTAGTGTTTTAATGCCAATATTGACCTCCTAAAACTTACAAATGGTCACTAAATCCTAATTTCTAGGGTAAAACCCTAATAAAGTCTTTCTAACCCAAATATCTGAACATCTAATTGAAGATAATTTTCTAGAATTAGAAGAAGAAATTAAATCGATAGTTGATGAATTAAAATAAATAAATTTAGGAACTGATGAAAACCTAAAACCAACTTTCATTAGTTCATTCCTTAATGACGTAGAAGAAAAAAAATAATTCAAAAGTGGAAAGAATACAAAGACTGCCTTGCTTGGACTTCCAACGAAATGTCTGGGCTAGCTCCAGAAGTTGCAGTACACAAACTTGGAATAAATCAAATCGCAATCTCTGTTAAACAAGTTCCGAGAAGGATGTGTTTCGAAATAGAACAAAAAGTCATTGCCATGGTTAAAAATTATTTGAGGCTAGTTTTATACGAGAAGAAAATTATTCGACATGGATAGCTTAGATAATGCCGGTTAAAAAGAAGAACGACCAGATCAGGGTCTGTGTGAACTTCAGAGACCTAAAAAAAGTTTGTCCAAAAGATGAATTTGATTTACCAATTCTTACATAGCATTCACACATGCAATATTTTCTTTTATGAATGGACCATCAAGATACAATCAAATAAAGATGTTTCCAGAAGATGAATCAAACACAACCTTCAGGACACCCATAAGGATATACTGTTAAAAAGTTATGCTGTTTTGATTGAAGAATGCTGGTGCAACCTACCAAACAGCCATGACAAGGATTTTTGAGAACTCATACACTATCAAATAATTTGTGGATGATTTGGATGTCAATAGTAGAAAAATAGATAATCACTTATATGATTTGAGAATCTTATTTGAACGATTACATCAATATAATCTCAAAATGAATCTTTCAAAGTGCACTTTTTATGTTACTTCGGGGAATTTTTTATGATTTATTGTTCGATACCGTGGGATTGAAATTGAACATCTGAAAATTGAAGCTATCCTAAATATGCCTCCACCTAAAAATCTAACTCAACTGCGATCCTTGGAAGGAAAACTAGCATATATATGACATTTTATTTCTAATTTGTCAGGTAGGTGTTAGCCCCTTGATATGTGTAAAATATATAGTATTTTATTGATCATTTTATGCTTATTTTTAATGATATTGCACATTAATGGAAGGTATTTTATATGTTTTTCTTACAGGTATGAATAAATGGATGATTGTGATGAAAAGAAGGAGAAAGGATCAAATTTAGATCAAAATGAAGAAAATTAAAAAAGTTATGTGTGGGGGCTAAGCACCAGAACTCACACTTGCATGCTAAGGCCCCCCGACTAGGTGTCTGAATCTGAAGCTTATGCGTCAGGAGGCTCGCAGCCAAGCACCGGTACCCCACGCTTACGTGTTGTGATCCTCGATTTCGATGTTGCCATATATGCTACCTCTAAAATAATATTCAAAAGATCGTTTCAGTTTAGTTCCACTTTAAGATTAATTTTAATAATAAGGCAGTCACCCCGTACACGCAAGTATACGTATCACTCAAGTAATACATGGCACTAGTGGAGTCCCAATTTTTGATCCTACAAAGAAGGTTGTAACTTATCAAATTACAATAGAGATTTGAAATCCAATACTAAATTCACAATGCAAATTCAAGTACTGTTTAAGTTGCTATTGCAAATATAATTAAACTAAATTAACTACAATTACTTTCTAAACTTCCAAGCAAGAGTAATTAAAACACTATGTTTTGTATTGAAAGGTTCAAATATGGAAAAGTATCTTTCCTCCTAGAATGTGTTTATGATTTGTGATTGATATAGATTGATAATAATTTTTTATTGTGCCAATTAGGAGCATTAATATTTTTTACCCTCGTTAGAGTATCCCCTCTTCCAAGTATGAAAAGAACATTGGAAAATCTTAGGCTTAGTCACTGAATCTAATATTAGGCTAAGAGGATACTAGCTCTCACTTCAGAGGTCCCACTTCCCTTCGCTTAAAAGCTAACCTCAGATTTAGTTACCAAACTTTAAGACTAAATTGGGGATTTCAGTTCGTCACTTTAAAACCTACAATTCAATGCCCATCAAACCATATTTCCCTATTTATTTGCACTTGATCCCCATGAACTACACACTTCATTCAAGGACATTGAATGGATTCTCCACTATTATTGTACAACACTTAGTCCTTTCAAATCAGATGTTTGACAACAAATTTTAACAATTCAATTGGTCAGATTGAATGTAAATGAAGTTTAATTTAAACCATCACATTTTCTTAACATTTTTATGGCACATCAAATCTACATCAATACTTTACCACATCAAATTGCAAGACAAAAGACAAAGAAATCTACTTAGAATTCAAGTGAAAGACACAACACAACATGGATTTTATATATATAAGCAAAGTCATACAAACCACAAAAGTAAATACAACTTATCTCACTTTCTTCCCCAAGAAAATCCCTTGAAGTTTCTTTGAATCCTTTTCTCTCTTATCTTCAACACTCAATTCTTTTTTAGAATAGTAAGGAAGAAGCAAACTCTCACTCTCCTCCTCCTACACTCCTTAGAGAAGAATCCCTTAAAAGACAACACTTAACACACTCTCTCTCCAAACCCTAACACACTCTCTTCACTCCTTTTCACTTCTCTTTCACACCACACCGCCCAAAAGTGGCGTCCATATCTATTTATAATAGTTTAGAAATTAATTCCCCAAGTTTTTCTTCAAGCAACCCTTCAAAATTCATCCAAACACATTAAATTTGAGTTCCACCAACAGTGGGCACCAGCAGAATTGTAATAGGGTGTCGGCAGAGCTGAGCCACCTTTTAATTTCAATACTCTCTAGAATTGGGCGTCGGCAGTGCCAGAAAGCCTTTTTCTCCATTTGGCCTCTTTTTGCTCTAAATTCATTCCTTTTTCGCTTTCTTTTGCTCCAATCACCTAAAATCATCATACCTACATCAAAACATGAAGAATACCTTCCTTTAAAATGCAATATCACCAAAATTGAGTACAAATTATATAACAAAAACCTAACATATTTTAGGTGTATCAAAATCCCCCAAACTTAATTATTACTTGTTCTCAAGTAATTCTTTTACTACACAAAAATATAACTCCAAGTAGTGAACTTTTCACTTATATAATACTATGATTTTTTATTCACATGAATATAATAGTAAGATTCTTAAAAAGAAATTCAGTAACACGGGTTAAAACTATAGGTATAAGAACATTTAGTAGTGAAGTCTAGGAGTTCTAGTTTTATATTTATTTCAAAATGAACCATAATTTGTCACATTAAGGGTGCCTTTAAAGACTTATATGAAAGAGAAATTCATGTAAACTTTATTAGAACATAGGCTAATACTTTAAATATAAATTCAGAAATGTAACAAAGTTCTTCCTTTAAGTTGATTCAAGTGAAGCCAATTTTTTATTAGGCATCTCCTCAAGCTTGTCCTCTCATCTACATATATTTTTTTTCTTTTTCCATTTGGGATTGTTTTTCAGTCCTTTCTTTTTTTTTACTTTTGAGGATTACTATATCTAGTTAGCCTTTAATAGTTTTAAACTTCACTCTCCTCTTTCTGAAGTTGAAACCTGAAACACCTCCTTACTTTATAAATATATATTAGCTTTATAATTCATCATAAATTTAGAATCCTTTATTCAAACAAAGTTCTTTAAGTCTCTTAAAATTTCAAAAATACAGTTTTCATTACTTTAAATAGTAAACTATAATCCAATTCTCTTATTATAAATATCTCAACCTTATAAAATTAACCTTCATTACTAAATACTTTCATTCAAATCCACCATATTATTTACGTGAAATCAAAAATTTAGTTATCTCAAGTTAGGGTCAACTACTAAAAGTCATGCTAATAACTTTTGAAATTATATTAATTGAGAACGAATAAGGGTTAATATTTTTACCCTCCCCAAAACTTAAGCTTTTCATCACATATAAATTTGCAAAGGTAGTGAGTAAAAGAAAACTAACTTTTTTGTGTTGGGATTTTGAAATCTTCTGAAGCTATGCTGGTATTAATCAATAAATTAAGCTAGCAAGCATGAAACAATTAGAAGCAGTGATATATATAACATTAAAAATTTGCTAGGGTGAAGAAATATTAAACACCAAACTTCCAACATAACATCATAATCTCAATCCAAATTACTAAACAAGCAACACAAAGTTCATTAAATTTTCATTTTTAATTTTTTTTTTACATAAATACATCAACAAACTACGTAAATCACAGAAAACCAAATAACAACACAACAAAGTACTACAACACAAAAAAAGGAAATCATAAAAACACACTACAGTACCAATCATCATCACCAGCTTCTTCAGCCTCCTCTGCATGACCAGGTCTGTATCAAACATAGTTAGGGAAGGTAGGAAATATCACTCCAGTGTCTCCCCTAATAAATTTTACCCGAGCGTCATGGTAGGCTATATCATACTCAACTCTCCTCCTCATATAACTTCATTCACATCACTTCTAGCCTCAAATTCATCCATCCTGTTATGGAGTCTATCTATACTAGCACTCTGAATCCTCAATTGCTGATTAACGTCAGATAATGTAGGTTGCTCAGAAGTAGATGGTATATCCTGAGTGGTAGTAGGAATACCAGTACTCCTACTTTCTCTTTGCCTTACCAAATGAGACTCATAAGAACGGATAACAGTCTTTGTAGTAGGTCTCAGTGGTATGGCTAATTCTTCAGAACTATCAAAGTCAATTCCAGACTATGCACTTAGTGAAAGAATTTGGGCAGGATGTCCTAATCCACTAGTCGTTTCTCCTCTAGTGATAGTCTGGATATTCTTGAAAATAATCTATCCAATATGAAAATAATATATCCAATTAGGGTAGATAGTTACTCAAGAAGAAATATCTCCAGCTACTAAAGAAATAGAAGTTCGAAATGAAGTTGAAACCCCAAATAAAGTGGATTACAACATGTTAGCTCATCTCAGGAAGTTGCCGGCCAAACTAAGTATTTACGATGCTGTGATCCTGTCAAAGGAGATGAGAGAGAGTTTGATCAAGGCTCTACTTGATCCCAACATTTGCTTAGCAGAGTTGGCTAGCACATCCTGAAATGGAGTTTGCACCATAAAGGAACAGCCTGGCGTAACTTTCACCGATGAAGATTTGCTACTCGGTACAGCCGATCACAATCGTCCACTCTACATTTCTGTCATCATCGGCAAATTCGTGCTTTCCAGAGTCTTAGTAGATCCTGGAGTGTCGCTCAATATAATGAGTCTATGGACATTAGCTTACTTGGACATCGACGCCCGAGAGCTTTCAATGGATAAAATGATGTTAAGAGGTTTCAATCAAAAAGGATAAAGAGCGCTCGAATCTATAACACTACAAATGAAAGTCAGAAATCTAGTAACAACTGCAAAATTCAATGTCATCGATGCAAAAACTTCGTTCAATACCCTGCTTGGTCGACCATGGCTCCATGAGTACAATATGGTCCCATTGTCGATTCACCAGTGCATCAAATACTATAAAGATGGACAAGAACATTGCATTAAAGGAGATCTACAGCCGTTTTCAATACATTAAGTGGCCATCCATGAAGATGCCGCTTACTATGCTCCTCTAAAGAAAACAGTATTTTCAATAGACGTTGTGATAAGCAAAATTGAAAACTCAAAGGAACTACAAGGATGAGACCGTATGGCTCCAGTTCAACAATCTCATACCGCTTCTTCTCAACGAGTTGGTAAAAGTTCTTTTAGCCTACGCATCCGAGGTCGAGGTCGGGGACGTGGTCGAGGAAGAATTTCCCAGATTCATGAACAAATGAAGCCAACAATCAACATCGACATGGAGGGAAGCTCCGAAGAAGATAAAGAAACAGTGATGATAAGTCAGAAGAAGCCTGCCTCAGTGTTGACCTCATTTTTGATGAGGTCTTCTCTTCTTCTTTTTAGTGCTTAGGAGCTAGCCTTAGGCTTTCCCTTTGACTATCTTAGAGGATTAGAATTGAGACCCACCACCTAGAAATTCAAACCACTTCTTAACTCCCTGCAAACTCCACGAACTTGACTGTAGACCCCTAATCACCTAGAGGGTTGAAATCAAATGTGGAAGTTTAAAGGATGAGTTCCTATAGGACTCTTTGGCCTTAGGACTGCCCTGGGTGGCCTGGTCTGGTGAGAGGGCTGACTTACACACACACTACACTCATACACTACACTTTCACACACCTCCTAAAACCACACCCATACCTAACTTGACTTCCTGACTCATAAAGGTGATTCACATGGATGGTCCTTAACCCCTAAGCCCTTGGCTAAGAGGGTTAGGAACAACATAATGGATGCCTCAAATGAGTCCCCTCATGGCTCATGTGGGCTTGATATGGCTTCATGGCTCAACCAAAATGATTTTATTCCACTTACATTCACCTAATCTTAAATTTTCCAAATTTTCAATTTTTGACCCGGGACCCTACACCCGCCTAGCCTACCCAAAACCCTTGAAACTACCCAAAATTTGCAAAATCACCTAAATTACCCAAAATTCCTCAAAATCAATCCCAAACATTTAAACATCACTCAAATTGATCATCCATACCCAAAAATACCAAAAATTCCAAAAATACCTCCCAATACCCTCCAAATACCCAAAATACCCCTCTTGACCCAAAAATCCAAAAATTCAGAAAATTCCCAAAAAATTCCAGAAAATCCCAAATATTCTCAATTTCATTTTGTTAAACTACACATGGGCCAATTTTGTCAATTTACCCTACTTTTGTCAAAACCCCCAATTTGACTCATTTTAACCCAAAGTAAACCCAATGTCAAACCAAACCTACCCAATTGACCCAAATTCTGGTCCAATTCAATTCTAAACTTCAATTCAACATTCCCAACACCAATCTAGACCAAATCCAAGTCCAATTTGATTGACATTTGGATCCAATTTCACTTTTGGCCTTAAAGCCCAATTTGGACCCACAACCCAAACCTAACCCAAACTCACCCAATTCAACTCCAATTAACCCCAAATCTTTTCTAAATCTTCCTTAGCATCCCCACAAGCAAAACACTAACATGATTTTCCCAAAATCTAGACCCAAACCCGACTCAAATTCAACCCAAAGCTAAAAGGCCAAATTTTGACCTAAACCCAAACCTAACCCAAATGAGCCCAAACCCCAAAATCAAAGCCCAACCAAAGTCAAAACCTCTTTGAAACACTCCCATAAAAATTTTTCAACATTAATTTTACTTCAATTTCAACCCTAGCCCAACATTGGCCCAACTTGGCCCACTTTGACCTATATTGGCCCATTCACCAAAAGAGCCCAAATTCAACCCAATTCAAACCCAAATCACCCCCAATTTGCTTCAAGTCTCTCATGACACATCCATGAGCTAAACCCATCAATTATTTGGCCCAACCTATTTACAAAATTCTCATCCATAAATTCATTTTTAAACTTAAAGGCCCATTCCTTAAACCATCTTAAAAGCCCATCTTTTACCACATCCGAAGGCCCAAAATTGGTCTCAAAGCCCATATGACATTTCCCCTCATCATACTTTCAATTAAACTCAATACCTAAGTCCTAAATTCATCATCAAATCATTCCAAATCAAGTTTCATACAAATTTCCATCAAATTATCCAAAATTCTTAAAACCCATTTTTATGAAATTGACCAAACTTTTTCCAAGCCAAATGTGAGCCATTGAGCCATGTACAAGCCACATGGCAGCCATGGAGACCACTTTCCACCTCACCAAGCCATTAATGGCAAGAAGAGGGAGGGCTTTCTTTAATCCCTAAAGCTCATTAGCCTTAATCATGATTCACCTAAACTTAAATTTAATCCAAATATATTTGGATGGAGACTTCTCCATGCCAAACCAGCTGATCCCTTTGATCCCCCACAACATCCAAAGCCACCTTGAAGGGTGCACCAAGCCCAAATGGGTGGATTGACCCATTTAGACTCAAAACTAGCCATGCCCCATTCTACTTTGGATAAAAGCCTTTACACATGGCAATCGCCAATTGCTCGCACCAAGTCCCAGCCCTGACCCACCTGACCTTGAGGGTGACCCATGCCTAGCCGGCCGGCCACCAGGCCGCCGGAAAACACCATGGCCGAGAGCTCACATGTGAGCCAACTTTGGGATTCTACCTTGCTGAGATGCCCCATGCCTAATGGCCACCATGGCTGTTCTGCCCTTGACCTAAGCAGCTGATCCCAAGCCCTAACTCTCCCTGGGAGGCCCTCCACCCTCTCCTATTTAAACACCACCCCTCTCGGCCATGAGAAGGTGCTGAAACAAACCTTAAGGAAACTCGCCAAAATTGTTCCGTACTACTCCCCATACATAGAGAACTTGATCCCCACCGAAATCCCCCGCCATTTCCTCTCGCGAGCTCAATTTCGCAGTTGAAATCCAAGCCCAAAACCAGGACACTTCTCCACAGTGAGCCAATCCCCAAATTGATTGGTCCTACACCTTCACCAGACCAAGAGAAGGTGTCCACCAGCAAAAGCCCCATCTCCAGGCCACCCAGTTGCTCCAGCCTCCAAGCTTTGTGATCGACTGTGGTCAAAATCCTACCTAGGCAATTCACCAGACCAGGAGACTTCATCTGGAGCTTGTTGGGATCCAATCGAAGGTGAAACAACCCTCAAATCGAAGCCACACTTCTCTGAGCAAAGGTATGGCCTCACTCTTCTTCCCGAGCTTCTGAACATTCTCCATTTTTATTGAGTAAATTTCATCCCACATAAACCGTATGGATGTGTTCGTCTTCTCAAGACAAATCCATAGAGCATAAGAACACGAAAATCCATCGAGTATCGAGTGAGATATTAGGGATTTAGTGTGGACGGCTCTCGGGTGAGGACGCTCGGGGACGATGAACGGATGCCATCCATTTAATACACGCGCGGATGGACAGCTCGGATGGCGTCGGACCAGGAGATGGTACGTGAACCGCGGGGCCCAGGCTGCTGACTCAAATGGCGGCGCCGAATCAGAAGACGACGCGTGTGCGTTCAGAGCTGCCGAGGATGGCGTGGCGCCGCGTGGATAAATAGAAAATTAGGGATTTTTTCTATTTATTTAATTCCCTAAACTTCAAAATTCATAACTCTGTGTAGGAAAATCATAAAAATAAAATAAAAATACCCTCTTGCTCAGTGAACAGAGGAGAATAATGTGGAAAAGAAATCATTTAATTTCATCAAGTATTTTATTTTTAATAATTTATTTACTCGTCCGCACTACTTTAATTCTCCATGCATGTAGGAAATTCACCATGGCATGAGACCATAGGGCTTTTGAAGCCTCTGAATTTGGGAACATTCCCTGAATTTTCCAAAGTCAGAGGCCATCCCTAAGAAAAGTTTTTGATTTTTCAAATTCATGTTACTATTTTGAGTATTTTAATTCCAATAAATAGCATGTTGTGAAATAAATCCTAGAAAATTTTGGTGATGTTCCTTATGACCAGAGGACCCTAAGAAAAATAGGTTTTGAGTTAGTTCATTTAAAATAACCTTAATTGGCTTAAAAACCCAAAATAGGTCTCTAATTAATTAGAGCTAACCATACATCAAATTGAATTGAAATAAATTCTCCACTGACGTTTAGGATCAGAGGAACCCACCATAAAAGTTTGAGGTTAATTGGACTAGGTTAGCCCTACTAAATGGGTTGATTAAGCCACTTAGTCATTTTAAACTTTAAAAATTCATAACTTTCAAAATATCTTTCAAAAATTCACCAAATTGGTTTTGGAGCCTCTCTGATATTAGGGGAATTTAAGAAAATTAAAATTTCAATTTTCTAAAAAAGTTGATTTTTAATATTATTTTAATATTTTTAATAATTAAAAAATAATAAAAATCACAAAAATAATAAAATTCACCAAAATGTCACATTTTGAATTTTAATCACTTAGGAACAAACCCCATATTTTTTTTAGGTCTATTTAATGAGATATTAAATTTTAAAGCCCTAGGGTAATTTTAAAATTAAAAAAAATGTATTTTCTAGCATTTTCACTAAAATAATTATAATAAATCATAGAAAAATCAGAAAATTGCAAAATTTGATTCTCTGATTTCCTTGATATCAGAGAGATTTTTGAAAAATATAAAATTCATTTTTCAACATTTATTTTATTTTTAAATTAATTAATATTCCAAAATTTAAAATAATTATAATAAAAATAATATAATTCAAAAAATCACCATAATTGGTCCAAGTGGTCCTCTGGTCATTAAGAATGTCCCCTAATTTTCTTAAGGACAGAAATTTTCCCTTGGTCATGTTATTAAATTTTCCTTGGAAATCTCTATTTTCTACCAAAAATAATTATATAAATAAATTAAATACAGAAAAATCACATTTTCTCCTCTCATGTCTTTATTGACATATGAGTGAAGTCACATAAAAAGTTCAAGTTCATTTGAGTTCAATTTAGTGAGTTATAAAAATATTAAGCTTAAAAGGGTAAAGTGGTAATTAAAATTTTAACCCTTAATTAAAACTTTAGGTTTAATAAAATTAACAAGTAAAATATTTGATCCTAATCTGATTTGGATGATTGAAATTTAAATAATTAAAGGGTAGAAACCCATTAGGCAATTCAAAATAATTAAACCTTAATTAAATAATTGATTTAATTTGGAAGAATAATAAAATTGGAATTGTTAAAATAGGGATATTATTAGGAAGAGATTTATTCTTTAATTTAAAATCCCTAAATTAATTATCTCATTAATATTCAATTCTTAATTAAAATGATAACTCAAATTCAAAATATTAAAAGACTTAATCATTAAACTAAAATTAAATTATTAAACTCTTTTAAAAATTTCTATTAAAATTTAAAATAAAATTAAATTAAAAATTAAATTAAATTAAATAAATTAAATTGGATTAAATTAAATTAAAATTAAAAGTTGAATTAAATTAAAGATTAAATTAAATTAAATTAAATAAACAAATTAAATTAAATTAAATGACTTAAATTAAATTAAATTAAATTAAATAAATAAAATCAAATTAAATTAAGTTAAATCAAATTAAAGATTAAATTAAATTAAATTAAATTAAATTAAATTAAATTAAATTAAATTAAATTAAATTAAATCAAATTAAATTAAAATTAAATCAAATCAAATTAATTTAATGTAACATCAAATCAAACTAAATTGAATTAAATTGAATTAAATTAAATTAAAACTCAATTAAATTAAATTAAATTAAATTAAGTTGAATTAAATATAAGATCACCAAAGACATAAAGAATTCAAAATAAATCTAAAATAACTCAACACTATTCCAAATTTAAACCCATTAATGGAAATTAAACTAAATCACAACCATTCAACACCAATTTACCCTCAAAAGCTTTAGTTATCATAACTCCTAAACGAATATTAAATGAAATGTTACTTCACCTATAGGATATTCAAATGTCCTAGATTCACCGAGCAAGAAAACAAAACTCGAGATTCTTGGACGATTAATTCATTTGTATAATTAAATTCATTTGGACTTAAAGCAATTCTAGCAATATTGAAAAGATGTTAAGATTCTTCTTAAACACTTTCTCAATATGATAGGATGTTTATAAGAACAATCGAATTTAATTGTTCTTTGATGAAGAAAATCGTCTTCAAACCAAAACACAAGGAACCTAGACGTCATAGGAAATGACTAGCTATAGGATTAGGAATTTGGTAGAAAACCATAACCCTTACCTTAGCTTTACCTAGGAACTTGCTTAAATATTCTAATTGTGTTTTAAGTGCAGCTTGGAATGACGGGAAGACCCTCCAGGTACGCTTTTATTTTATTGCAATTTACATTATTGCAATTTCATTAATCACATCGCACTTACTTTTCTTGCATGATAAACAACTGTTGCATGAAAACCCACACCTTTAGGATAGTCCCTAAAACTGAAACCAAAACTAAGTTAAAAATCATTGCAAGATAAAATTCACCGCCACAACATTTCAAAATATAAAACAACTCAAAATTTAATCACAAACGTAACACAAAACTACAATTACAACTAAATTAAAACGTCCCGTTGGATGATCGGGAATACCTCGGATGATGTAACCTACGTGTTGCTAACGGGATTTCCCACGGCCTAAATGAAAGTGTGGAACTCATTCAGCTGAGTTTAGCAAATTCATCCGGACTAAGTGAATCCGATAAAAATAATGATGCCGAAGGATGGAACCGCGGGATCTTAACCTGTGTCGTTATAATCAACTTTAAGATTTGTTTTAATTAAAACGTAAAAAACACTCGGAAATTAAGATTTTCTCTAAACCAAAACACTTTTCTCATCCCCTGATTTATGACTTCTAAAACTAAAACTCTGCAACAACAAGGAGCTCGGAGCATGTGGGCAGCACGGCCATCGTCAACAGAAAAACCTGAGTCTACTTCAGCAAAACTTTTCTAGAATTAAATAACAAAGCCATAGGACTTCGAGGTAGTTTGCCTAGTGCAACATAAATCCTAAACTCTTTGTTAGGCATTTGCATAGCAAATTAAGCCCTAACCGGTCTTAGGATTTCAAGGTAGTCGTCCGATACGACATAAACCCTCACATCTTCAAGGCTGTTTGTATGATTCTATCATATAAATATAAGCCCTAATTAATTAAAATTGGCAAGATTAAAACATTAAATAAACATTAGAACTTTCCTAAATTCAAGCCAAACAATAGGATAGACGGGGAATTACCGAAGTTCGCTTCGAATCTGTAATTTCTCCTACCTTTCTTCCTTTGAATTCCCAAAACAAAATGTTCCAAACTCGATCCATTCCCTATTGAAATTCAAAAATTCGAACCCTTGAAAACTTAAACTTTGAAATTCTTGAGAGCAGAATTATTGATTATTATCGAGAGTTTTCTTAGGTGATTCCCGTCACTTAAGATGTAATTAACTATAGGGGCTTGCCCTTATAGGAAATTTTAAAGAACCTAGGCAATATAAACCCTGTTTAATACTTTCATATTAAGCAGGGGAATTTGTCGGCTTAAAAAATTGGTTAGCAGACCAAACGGATGTCACAAATCTTCTAGTTTGTTTAACCGAGCCCCACCATCAAGCAGTGTGTCTATCCTTAGGGATAGATACACGGTTTGTGGTGCGGTGCTCGTTTATATAAACTATTTGGGATGTGAGATCGGTTTAATCTCATGTCTTAAAACCTTCAAATTTAAAATTATTTTCAAAATCAAATACCACTTTTTCAAATTATTTATTTAAATTAATTTAAAAATTCGCCGACAATCTCTGTAGGCGACCTCTTTTCAAAAATAAAACACACAACCCTAAAAATATGCCGACAAACTTCTGGCGACTCCGCTGGGGAAAATTCCTCTCTCCATTATAATCAAATAATTCTGCTTTCAAAAATCGGTAGTGTATCCATGTCCTTAATTGGTCAAACTACCCTTCTTTCCGTTGGAATACTATGTTCATTTCTACCTTGGACAAGTATAGCCAACATTCTCTCGGATTTAGGAGCCACTATTTACATACCCCTAAACAGAGAGGTTCCGAGATCCTTTTACCTCATTTCTGAGGTGGGGTGGACCCCCAATAGGTGTTAGTTTAGGAGTGAGCCTTCGAGTCGAGAAGTCTTGCATAAGACCTTCTTTTTGTTTCTAACTCCGAATCAGATTCCTTACCTTCTCTACACCTTTGAACATTCCGTTCTAAATAAACAAACCCTCTAATAAGTGATACTTTTAATAAATGATTCCTTCTTATAAATACATGAACAAGAATGTGTTCAGACTCTTTTTAATTCCTTTCTTTTCGTCCTAAAGAAAAGAAGCATAACTCGGACCGACAACCGAATCTACCCCGCGAAATGGAAGCCCCAAAGCCGATTTTCTCCTTCACCAATGGACCGGACTTCGCCGTCTATAAGGTTGAGCCGCCCGACAATGGGATCATCCGATTTGGACAAGGATTTGAAAACACGAATGTCAAGATCACCGACGTTTCCCTTTTCACACCGACGAACAAGGTATCTCGAAGCTAAGAAGCCGCCGATTGAGTTCAACCTTAGGTCGACCCAAGAGTTTCCTCCCCTGCAAAAGATCCCAACTGGGAGGAGTACTGTTGTCCGCAGGAGGACTGTTCTTACTACCCCCACTGGTCTAGTTGTTTCTGCACCTACCCCAACTTCTGCCAAATTAAAGTGGAAAGAAATCCAGAATTATGGTGAACCTGTTACCGTGGAGGTTACAGATCTTCCTGTGAGACCTTCTGTTTTCGAAATCGGGTCCAGCTCAAGAATTCCATCACTGACAAGGACCCAAAGAAGAAACAAGTAGAAGGATCGCTAGAGAAGCCGTAGCCGCCGAAATTGCTTTCCCGGAGGAAATCCCGAACCGCTCGAATATACACCGCCGCCGAATATACACCACCGCTCGAATACATACCACTTTTGGGAGGAAGCAGGTTCCATCCCCTCTCCACCGCGAAGATGAAGAAAATGTTCGCAAGATTGCCGCCGCATTACCTCACCCACATATTACAACGATAGCCGCAAGAAAAGGACTAGAACTACGCCGTTTGCTCAACCGCAAACTTTGATAGAGAAGTTAGCAAAGAAGGAAAAGTGCCCCGTATCGGAGATTCTACGAAGGATAGTGGCGGGTGCCGGCCAAATCCCGTCTCGGGCCCCGAGTAGAACCCGCCATCATGACGTAAAAGCCAAGTAAAAGAATGAAGGCTAGTCCGCCCGTCTTCATCTCGGATTACTGATTAGGAGGATACCACCTTCCAAGCATTCGGCCGACTGCACCATCCGGTCCTGGACCTTCTGCTGCTAGAAGGATGGTATGGCGTCCCACTACTGGGCAGTTAAGATTGAAACAACAGCCCGAGAAAGAAAGTCTAGCCAGGAGACTTGAATCTGAAGAAAGTGCTACTGCGATAAAGGGGACTCGTGAGAAGGGGACCCGGCAGCTATCGCACGATAAATGCGAGGACGTATAGAAAAGCCCGCTAGAAGATGCCATGGAAAAGTTGAGAACTGATATCCGACGATTAGCAAAAGAAAGAGAAGAGAAGTTCGGAGACGAGATTGATTCATCGGAATTCATGGACGACGAATATGCGAGAATCAACATGGTCGAAACACGAGCTTCATCAGCCTCATAAGGTGCTCCCGCACCCGCAGAAGAGAGGAGCCGTAACCGATGAGAAGGCAACTTCGGAGAAAGACGACACGATCGCCCAAATGGCGAAAAGGATGGAAGAGATGGTCGTAGCTCTAGCCACTTCCGCAGTCAAGTGCAACCACAAAGAGAGACACCCCTGCAGGTCATTCACATCGTAGACGGAGGAAAGGAGATTACATCCGTCAACGGGGATGATCACCGAAAAGGATACAACACAAAGTATGATCCCCGAAAAGGATATCAAGAGCTTGGTGGAACAAAGAAAGCAGAAGCCTTAGCACAATAAAAGAGCGGGACATCCATTCGGACGGGTAGACCTTACCCGTAAGAATTCGACGCCGTCCAAGCACCTAAAAGGCTTCGTACCACCTCCGTTCAAGACCTTCGATGGAACCGGGAACCCCCGACAAGATGTTGCGCACTTTCGTGCCGCTTGTTGCAATGCCGGCGGGAGCGATGCATTACTCTTCCGACGCGCTCGTCGCAGCCTCGTCGAGAATCGCCTTCGACCGGTATGCAGAATTACCAAATGGTTCGGTGAAGACGTTCTCAGAACTAGAGAACCTCTTAATCAAGCGATTTGCCGGAGCTCAGCACCACATCACTATAGGTGATTTAGTGGTAGAGAAGCAGAAACCCAACGAAACTTTGGTAGATTACATACTTCGATGGAGAAATCTAAGTATGAAGTGTGAACCACAATTACAAGAACAACATGCAGTCGGCATCTTAGTTAAAGCATTCACGGCCCGATAGCACTTCTCCTCAAGGGATTTACCATTAAGACTTTTGAGAAGTTGTTAAGCAAGGCCGGGAGCTTGCAAGAGGAGGCAAAGCAATTAAGTTTCGCCGACAAGACAGACAAGCAAAAGCCTGTGAAGACTTTTGAAAAGAAATCCGGGATTGTTGCAGCAGTCAACAAAGGCAAGCAACCAATACAAATATCATCCGAACGGCCGTAACAACCTCAACAGAATTACCAGCAACCTCGACCCAGCTATCAGTCATCTCAACAATATGAACAACCTCCTCGTCCGCAACGTACATTAAGGGAGCTTCTAAGCAGGGAATATCCATTCAAGAATGAGGCAGTGTTGAAAATGTTCCGTAGTCTGATGAAGACTCCAGATTTCTAGCTGCCAGAGCCTAAGAGACCAGAAGAAGTCAACAAGAAAGGTGATCCCAACTTTTGCCCTTACCACCGGATGCTTGGACACAAGATAGAAGATTGTATTACCTTCAAAAGTTGGCTCAATGACAACCTTCGGAAAGGGAATATAACAATCCCGAAGGAGTACATGAAGGAACCCCATAAAGGAGGTTCCGTCAATGTTGTCTCGACTGATCTCATCGTTCCGATAGATCCCTATACGACTGACGATGGATGGACTACTGCTTGGACAAGGTCTTCGAAAAAGATTTTAGACAGCATTCAAACTGCTTCGGTGCGAGCTTCAATTCAGAGTTCGAAACTCGTTAAGCCGTGCACTATCACTTGCGATAGAAGAACCACCTCAACAGGAGACGATTGAAGAGAAGAAGAAAATCGATGAAGAAGAGAGGACCGAGACTCCTAAGGCTAGACTAGGGGCCGCTTATCCTAGGATAGTTGTTTCGATTCGGGGAGAAATCCCTCGAACCTCTCGACTCGTATGATTATCTCGCTTACTTCGGTGGGACCATATAATGATAAGGGTGATGGCGTTGGCTACGTTTTGACTGTTTCTAACGATTACGTAACTAGCGACAATCCGGACATCAATTTCGATACCAACGACAATTCTCAAATCATACACGATCTCGACGAGCAAAATAACGAAGAAGACATCCATCAAGGAGGTTACGAGAGTTCAACAAGCAACGAATCTATCTGCAAGTTTCGAGGAGCTCCAGTCACAATAGAGTTAGAGCCTTCTGACTCCGAGGCTAATCCAGAAGAACCTGTCATTCCGATTCAAGAGGAAACACTAGCAAACTCAACACTAGATTCGGAAGAAATTACAGAAGTCAACTTAAGAAGTGGAAGAGTTCTACCTCCGAGAATGGGTCCAAAGGACAAAGGAAAGCACGTGGTTGTTCAAGAAGAACCAACCCCAGCAGAAGAAATACCCATTCGAGAAGAAGCCGAGACACATGAGATTAAAGTGGACTACAACGTGCTAGCCCATCTTAGGAAACTACCATCCAAACTAAGTATCTACGATGCTCTCATCTTATCAAAGGAGATGAGAGAAGCTCTGATCAAGGCCTTACTTGATCCGGAAATTTGCTTAGCTCAAATGGCCGGAGATTCCTTAGATGAGGTTTGCTCGTTAAAGGAACAACAAGGTGTTACCTTCACGGACAATGACCTACTACTTGGGACAGCAGATCACAACCGACTGTTGTACATTTCGAGTTATAATCGGGAAGTTTACGCTCTCCAGAGTATTGGTGGATCTAGGAGCATCAATCAATATAATGAGTCTCCGAACACTAGCATATTTGGAAATTGATGCTCGTGAGCTCGAGGCCGACAAAATGTTATTAAGAGGATTCAACGAGAAAGGAGAAAGAGCCCTCGGGTCAATAACGCTACTAATGAAGATCGGTGACTTAGCAAAGACAACCGCAAAATTTCACATAATTGATTCAGATACGTCGTTCAATGCTCTACTGGGCCGACCATGGATACATGAAAACAGGATGGTACCATCATCTCTACATCAGTGCATCAAATACTACGATAGAGGGGAACAGTGCATCAAAGGTGACTTACAACCATTCTCCGTACATGAGATTGGAATCCATGAAGACGCAGCTTATTATGCACCACCAAAGAAAACAATCTTTTCCAGAGATACCATAACAAATGAAGCAAAGAAAGTTCGGGACAACGAAGAACCTGAAGTTCTAGTCCAACAGTCACTCACCACTCCCTTCCGGCGAGATGGTGAAGGTTTCTCCACAACTCGCATCCGAGGTCGAGGCCGGGGACGAGGTCGTGGTAGAGACGCTAGGACAGTTGGACAGAGGAAACCAGCCATCAATGTTGATTGGGAAGACAGTTCCGAAGAAGAAAAAGAAATCAAACAAGAAGCGAGCGGCAATAAGTCGGAAGAAGCCGCAATTCAAGATCTCCTCGAAGATGAAAAGAATGAAGAATACAAATCAATGTACGAGAAGATTAACCACTACGTACATACTATGACCCTAACCCCGATCCATTCTAACAAGATCGAGGGTATGGTGGTCAAAGAGGTACGTAGCGACGGTGCAAAGCCAATTAAATTCTACCGTGGTGCTTCTTCCTCCAAAACTGAAAATAATGTACAACTTGAAGATGTCACTTCATCGAATTAATGGAATTACCTTTTGAGTGGTACTCTCCCGTGTTCAAAATTTAATTCAACGTGGCTTCTTACCTCGACAATGGACAAAAGGTCAATCGCAACGTTTTGAAAAATTATGGAATAACTCCGGTCGTCCACCCAATTCAAAGTATGGACTCGGATTCGGCACGATAGGATCGGTCGACGATATCGAATTTTGCTTGGTTGTCACTTGCGAGCCTAATGAAAACGCATGGAAACTACGGACGAACTCGAAGATGTACAAATTAGAGACGCTCCGCCAGAATTCGAAGAAGAAATTAAATCTACAATAGATGAGTTAACGGAAGTTAACTTAGGTACTAGCGAAGAGCCTAGACCTACCTTTATTATCTCCTTACTTAATAAAGAAGACTCCGAAGAAATGATCAAGTTATTAATGGAATTTAAAGACTGTTTTGCTTGGAACTACGATGAAATGCCAGGATTAGCTCCAGAGGTCGCAGTCCATAAGCTAGGAGTGGATCCTACTTCGTCCCGACCGGACAAGGTCCCGAAGAATGCGTCTAGAAATCGAACAACAAGTCATAGCCAAAGTTAAAAAGCTAATAGACGTCGATTTGTCCGTGAAGAACAATACCCGACTTGGTTAGCCAATGTGGTGCCGATCGAAAGAAGAATGGTCGATTAGAATTTGTGTGGACTTCGGAGATTTAAACAAGGCATGTCCAAAGGATGAATTCCCTCTACCGATCCCGGAACTAATGATCGACATTGCTTCGACACATGAGATATTCTCATTCATGGATGGATCTTCGGGATACAACCGGATAAAAATGGCTCCGAAGATGAAAAGCTTACAGCATTCGTAACGCCGATCGGAGTATTTTGCTACACGGTGATGCCATTCGGATCGAAGAACGCAGGAGCAACCTACCGTAGAGCAATGACAAGAATTTTTGAGGATCTCATCCATAATCAAGTCGAATGCTACGTGGACGATGTGGTCATCAAAAGCAAAGTAAAGGACAACCACCTGTATGATTTGAGAATTGTTTTCGAACGATTAAGACAATTTAACCTTAAGATGAATCCCTTAAAATGCGCCTTCGGCGTCACCTCCGGGAAATTCTTAGGATTCGTTGTCCGACATCGTGGAATTGAAATCGACCCGGAAAAGATTAAAGCTATCTTAGAAATGTCGCCTCCCAAAACCTTAAAACAACTACGATCTTTTCAAGGAAGTCGGCATATCTTCGACGCTTTATCTCAAACTTGTCGGGTAGGTGTCGACTTTCTCGGCACTAGTTAAAAAGGACGCCAAATTTATTTGGGAAGAGAAATGCCGTAAGGCCTTCGAAGACATTAAACAATATTTAATGACACCTCCCGTCTTAGCGGCCCCGGTCCAGTAGACCGTTGATACTTTATACCGCGGCTTTAGACGACTCACTCGGAGCCCCGTTAGCCTGTGTCAATGATGAGGGTAAAGAAAATGCTCTTTACTACTTAAGCCGTCGTTTACTTCCGACGGAAGTAAGGTATCCAGCAATTGAAAAGCATTGTTTGACCCTGATCTTCGTCGCTCAAAAGCTTAGGCACTACATGCTTTCTCATAAGGTTAACCTGATCTCGAAATTTAATCCATTGCAATACTTGATGACTCGGCTGACACTTTCCGGCAGACTTGCCAGATGGTCAATGATATTATTGCAATTCGATATAACTTTCGTGCCTCTTCGTACCGTAAAGGGACAAGTCTTAGCAGACTTCCTCGCAAAGACACCCTTTGCGGCGGAATCTCCTCTCAATGACGATTTGCCAGATGAACAAATAATGAGCCTAGAAGACCCTGATGATCGACGTTGGGAATTGTATTTCGACGGAGCATCTTCAGTACACAAAGACGAAGAATCGCAAGTGATAGTGCCCGGTAAGGCAGGAATCGGGCTAATCTTTATAACACCGGAGCGGGGGATGTTAAGATACTCCTACCACTTGACAGAACCGTATACAAACAACGAAGCAGAATACGAAGCCCTCATAACAGGACTAGAATTAACTATTCAAATGGGGATAACAAACATCAACATCTACGGGGATTCACAGTTAATCATTCAACAGATCGCCGGACAGTACATAATTTTAAAACCAAGACTCGAGCAATACTTCCAGTACGCCATACAGTATCGTTGGAACAGATTCCAAATGTGACGATCTACAAAATTCCCAGAAAAGAAAATGCTTTAGCAGATGCTTCAACCCGTCTAGCAAAAGAATTTGCCTGTTTGCAAGATGAGTCAGTGGAAGTGTCAGTTCACGGACGTCACGTCCTATCACAGCTCGACATAGACACAATACACAAATCAGAAAAAGAAAAAGGATCAGTTGCAGCAGTGACAGAAAACACGGGAGATTGGCGACAGCCATTGATAGACTACCTGCAAACAAGAAAGCTACCGGACGATAGGTCGCTAGCCCATCGGATCAAGAAAAGAACTCTATCTTACGCATTAATAAACAACACATTGTACGGAAGGTCTTTTGATCAAATGTGGCTAAGGTGCCTAAGCGGGTCCGAGGCCCGTGAAATTGTTAAAGAGGTGCATTCGGGACTTTGTGGCGCTCATCGGTTGGGTCCGAAGATGAAAATGAAAATTAAAAGACTAGGGTACTACCGGCCCTCGATGATGACCGATCGTATGAAAATCGCCAAGAGCTGTCACCAATGCCAAGTGCACGGAGTAGTTCTACACCAACCTCCAAATGTGCTACATCCGACAATTGCGTCGTGGCCATTTGAATGTTGGGGCACAGATATAGTGGGTCCAATAGAACCACCATCTTCAAAAGGACATCGCTTCATTCTTGCGGCTACAGATTACTTTTCCAAATGGGCAGAGGCAGGTTCCACTTAGAGAAGTGAAAGCACACCACGTGCTACGCGTTTTCAAGAACCAAGTTGTCTACCGTTTCGGAGTGCCGCGCGAGATCATCTCGGATAATGGGTCGGCTTTCGAAGCACTCAAATCAACAATTTTTTCAGGAGACACGGAATCGACCGGCGATACTCAACAATTTACTACCCAAGAGCAAACGGCCTCGCTGAGGCTTTCAATAAAACTCTCGTTCAAATTTTAAAGAAAACTTTGGACGATAATAAGAGAGATTGGCACGAGAAGTTGTTAGAAGCCTTATGGGCCTACCGGACAACCTTCAGAACTCCTACTCAAGCTACACCTTACGCTTTGGTGTATGGGTCCGAGGCAGATGTTACCTTTAGAGGTTCGACTTCCTTCACTCAAAATTGCAGTTGCAAACAAGATCACGACAGAAGAGAACGCCAAATTACGACTAGAAGAATTAGAAAGCTTGGAAGGGAAAAGACTTGCAGCGCAAAAGAATTTAGAATTATACCAAGCTAAGATGGTTCAAGCCCATGACAAATTGGTCCGCCCGAGAACCTTCAAAGTTGGTGACTTAGTTCTCGTTCTCAAAAGACCTATCCTTGCACACCGCAAGATAGGAGGAAAATTCGAACCCACTTGGGAAGGGCCGTTCGTGGTCAAGCAAGTATACTCGGGAGGTTCCTACCAGCTAGTGAATTTCCAGGGAGAACGACATATGCTTTCGATCAATGGACGATACTTGAAAAAGTATTACGCTACCTGATGTTTCAAAGGAATGAATTCTTTATCCTGAGAAGCACGGGCGAAGTAATTACTTATGACTGGGTCCGAACCCAAAAATAATAAAAAATGTGATAAAATAATAAAATCATGATAATTAAGTTTTCCTTATTTTCTTTTCCAAATCAAAATCTCTTCCCTGATCTTATCCTACGTCATTCCTGTTAAATTTGAAAATAAAAAAAAAATATATAAAAAAAAATGTGTCTTTAATAAACATTTTTTTAATGTTCTTGTTCTTAGTACAACCCCAGATCCTTTCCCTTGTCTTTTTGCATGGAAATGTCGAACGGGCGGTTGGTCCTGAACTTTAAGAATGGCGTAAGCCTTGCACTCGATGAAAAGAGGGTGAAAGATGGAGCGATAATCGAGATTGACTCGGATTTCGCACCGACGAGCTCTACGATACGAGGAAACCGGCCGGGTCCCGAGTTGACCGAGAAGAATCGCCCGGCGGACAGGTGATGAAAGTGGGTGGCCCAAGCCACCAATCCAGAGCGAAGAAAAGAAAGGCAAAAATTGAAGAAGACAAGAAAATGAAGTCTGTAGTCGCTACAGCAGAAGGCAGGCTTGTCAGCGCCACGCCCACAGACATTTACGAAGTTCGAAGAGCTACTCTCACAGCAACGCAACGAAGAAATAAGAATCGTCGTATCCGTAAGATATTAACCAAGCTAGCTGCGGACCAGCGCAACGAGACAGTTGCTAATGTCAGTACATACACTTCAAGGACACCGGTTCACCGGGAACCTGAAGAAAGGAGGCCAGCTCCTAGGATAACAGAAAGAACCAGGGAAATCTCACAAAGATTAGAAGAAAGAAGGCTACCACGCCACCGGATAGAACCACCAGTAACGCATGACCTTGTTGTAGAAGCAACCCCGGGGGATGTCCCGACAGGCATCATCCCTAAGGAGCCGAGGTATGCAGGTGAACGTGAAGGGATTGAACCGTATATCCCACAATATGTCACCAGGCCTCGCCATCTGCAGATCATTCTGGAATACGAGCTGGAGAGAATGCAGAATGTCGAAAAGAAAACCTTTGAATACTTCGAAAGAATTAGAGGCAGAAGAATCAATATACTAGAGGGCCTCGAGCTACATACAGACGTATTCTCAGAGTATGAACAACAGCAAATCATGGATTGCATCCGGGATTTGAAAAGAATGGGCCGAGCGAGCCGCCTAAGGGAAAACACATACTCAGAACCCCGGAGATGGATGCCAGGGAAGGGAAGAATCACAATACAATGTGGATGCTGTTACAACTTTGCGGAATACTCCGTCATGGGCAAGTGGATCCGATGCCATTAGTCATCAAGAGAATGGTAAAGAGATTGATAACATGGAGGGTACTGCCAGCAGATTGCATACCCAATAACCGCATTATTAACATCTGACAAGGGTGTGACCGCATACCCCACACATAGATCACCATGACTTTGTCGGACCTTTCTGCACGATCTCTTTCATGAACGAGTGTAACATCATGTTCGGATCCGACCTCCGGATAGCGAGGGTCGGGTGAGTTCCGAGGGCCGGTGAAGATACCTTCACCGGTTGGTTCCGTCATGATACCGAAGGGCAACGGAGCGGATATCGCCAAGCATTGCATACCAGGAGTACCAGTGAAGCGGATCTCAGTTACTTTCAGAAGGATGGACGACAGGAAGACACCTTACCATTTCCAGCCAGACCCGGAGCTAGAGAGCCTCCGGCCTTACGAGCTGTGAGTTAGATGGGAGATATCGCACCTCCAACGTACATCCAGCCGGCATCCTTGCCAAGGATGGCTTGGAAGGTGATGTTATTAACCATGTACCCCACTATTCAGACATGGATTTTTGACAGATGCTTCTTTTGATGGATCGACGAAGATCATACATAGTCCGTTTTGAGTCTACATGGATTGTATGAAATATATGCCAGATCAAGTTGTACGATGTATCTTCAACATGATTGGAATGAAAGTGACCATGTCACATTTTTGGCCTTCACCTCTTTTGTGCAAATTGACTGGGAAACGCCATTAAAGTTAAATGAACTTTGAACAAAGAACAAAAAAGAAATAAAGAAAAAGAATAAAAGAAAACTTTCCTTAAAAATCTAAAAATGACGAACACCAAATTCACATGAACATTAAATAAACGATAAAATAAAATTTGAATCATTAAAAGACAGACAAAATGAACATAAATTTCGAATCAAATCTTAAATCAAATTTCAATCGAGTTCAAACTCATCCTCCCAAATTTCAAATTCAATCAACTCAAATCAAATTCTCAATCAAATTTCAAATCCAATCTCGATCAAATTTCAAATTTGATCTTCCAAATTTCAAATCAAATCTAAATCAAATTTCGAATTCAAGCTTCCCAAATTTCAAATCAAATTTCAAATCAAATTTCAAATCAAATTTCAATCAATTTCAAATTCAATCTTCCAAATCTGAAATCCAATCCGTTCTACTCTTCCCCTTTATGCAGGATGAAAGCGGTTGATTCCATTGACACGGATCGAATCTGATGGCGAGGAATTGTATCCAATCTAAACCATCAACTTTCGATCAACTCTTTTGGATGGGATATGTAACATCTACATACTCCCTCCTAACATATTTCCATCTATGAAAACCTTTTACAACTTTCATGGAATTCTCGAAACACCAAAATTCCACACTTTTCAAATCAACACTATGGATCTTTACAAGATCAAATACATCAAATTCAAACTTTTTAGGGTTGAGGATTTTACATCCGAAACTGCATTGCTTTAGGATTCTTTCCCCTATTGCAATGAAATACATCAAATTCAAACTTTTTGGAGTTGAGGATTTTACATCAAGCTGCATCGCTTTAGGATCTTTTCCCTATCGCAATGAAATACATCAAATTCAAACTTTTTGGGGTTGAGGATTTTACATCCGAAACTGCATTGCTTTAGGATTCTTTCCCTATTGCAATGAAATACATCAAATTCAAACTTTTTGGAGTTGAGGATTTTACATCCGAAACTGCATTGCTTTAGGATTCTTTCCCCTATTGCAATGAAATACATCAAATTCAAACTTTTTGGAGTTGAGGATTTTACATCCAAGACTGCATTGCTTTAGGATCTTTTCCCTATCGCAATGAAATACATCAAATTCAAACTTTTGGAGTTGAGGATTTTACATCTAAAACTGCATTGCTTTAGGATTCTTTCCCCTATTGCAATGAAATACATCAAATTCAAACTTTTTGGAGTTGAGGATTTTACATCCAAGACTGCATTGCTTTAGGATCTTTTCCCTATCGCAATGAAATACATCAAATTCAAACTTTTGGAGTTGAGGATTTTACATCCGAAACTGCATTGCTTTAGGATTCTTTCCCCTATTGCAATGAAATACATCAAATTCAAACTTTTTGGAAATGAGGATTTTACATCCAAGACTGCATTGCTTTAGGATCTTTTCCCTATTGCAATGAAATACATCAAAATCAAATTCTTGGGGTTGAGGATTTTACATCCGATACTGCATTGCTTTAGGATTCTTTCCCTATTGCGATGAAATACATCCAAATCAAACTTTTGGGGTTGAGGATTTTACATCCAAGACTGCATTGCTTTAGGATTCTTTCCCTATTGCAATGAAATACATCAAAAATCAAACTCTTGAGGTTAAGGATTTTACATCCAATACCACATTACTCTGAGATCTCTCCTCATTGTAATGATTCAATCCGATCAATTCAATTTTCTTTTGTGATTGAAGGTGTTATATCTAAAACCACAAAACTCCAATATTCATTTCAAATCAAATCCCTTCAAATTAATTTTGACAAACTTCAATCTAAATTGAAACTCCAAATTGAAATCTAAACTCACACATCGAAGCTTAAATTGAAACAAAACAAAATCTAAATTGAAATTTCCCCAGACCATGTGATTTGGAATTCACCTTCTTTTCCTTTCCCCAGCGAGAGTTCAGGAATCTCCAGTTTCAGAGATATGCTTGACACTCCCCAACGGAAACTCTTCTACTTCATCCTAAGTTTGTCACTTGGACATCTGTGTTGGTTTTGCTGATCGCTTAGGTCAACACCAATAGGCGCGGTGTGCTCCGTCAGCTCACCACACCTATTGGGGGTCCATTTGTTGACCTCATTTTTGATGAGGTCTTCTCTTCTTCTTTTTAGTGCTTAGGATCTAGCCTTAGGCTTTCCCTTTGACTATCTTAGAGGATTAGAATTGAGACCCACCACCTAGAAATTCAAACCACTTCTTAACTCCCTGCAAACTCCACAAACTTGACTGTAGACCCCTAATCACCTAGAGGGTTGAAATCAAATGTGGAAGTTTAAAGGATGAGTTCCTATAAGACTCTTTGGCCTTGGGACCGCCTACAGGTGGCACGGTGCAGTGAGAGGGCCGACTTACACACACACTACACTCATACACTACACTTTCACACACCTCCTAAAACCATACCCATACCTAACTTGACTTCCGACTCATAAAGGTGATTCACATGGATGGTCCTTAACCCCTAAGCCCTTGGCTAAGAGGGTTAGGAACAACATAGTGGATGCCTCAAATGAGTCCCCTCATGGCTCATGTGGGCTTGATATGGCTTCATGGCTCAACCAAAATGATTTTATTCCATTTACATTCACCTAATCTTCAATTTTCCAAATTTTCAATTTTCCAAATTTTCAATTTTTGATCCCGGGACCCTACACCCGCCTAGCCTACCCAAAACCCTTGAAACTACCCAAAATTTGCAAAATCACCTAAATTACCCAAAATTCCTCAAAATCAATCCCAAACATTTCCAAATCACTCAAATTGATCATCCATACCCAAAAATACCAAAAATTCCAAAAATACCTCCCAATACCCTCCAAATACCCAAAATACCCCTCTTGACCCAAAAATCCAAAAATTCAGAAAATTCCCAAAATATTCCAGAAAATCCCAAATATTCCCAATTTCGTTTTGGTAAACTACACCATGGGCCAATTTTGTCAATTTACCCTACTTTTGTCAAAACCCCCAATTTGACCCATTTTAACCCAAAGTGAACCCAATGTCAAACCAAACCTACCCAATTGACCCAAATTCTGGTCCAATTCAATTCTAAACTTCAATTCAACATTCCCAACACCAATCTAGACCAAATTCAAGTCCAATTTGATTGACATTTGGATCCAATTTCACTTTTGGCCTTAAAGCCCAATTTGGACCCATAACCCAAACCTAACCCAAACTCACCCAATTCAACTCCAATTAACCCCAAATCTTTTCTAAATCTTCCTTAGAATCCCCACAAGCAAAACACTAACATGATTTTCCCAAAATCTAGACCCAAACCCCTCTCAAATTCAACCCAAAGCTAAAAGGTCCAATTTTGACCTAAACCCAAACCTAACCCAAATGAGCCCAAACCCCAAAATCAAAGCCCAACCAAAGTCAAAACCTCTTTGAAACACTCCCATAAACATTTTTCAACATTAATTTTACATCAATTTCAACCCTAGCCCAACATTGGCCCAACTTGGCCCACTTTGACCTATATTGGCCCATTCACCAAAAGAGCCCAAATTCAACCCAATTCAAACCCAAATCACCCCCAATTTGCTTCAAGTCACTCATGACACATCCATGAGCTAAACCCAACAATTATTTGGCCCAACCTCTTTACAAAATTCCCATCCATAAATTCATTTTTAAACTTAAAGGCCCATTCCATAAACCATTTTAAAAGCCCATCTTTTACCACATCCAAAGGCCCAAAATTGGTCTCAAAGCCCATATGACATTTCCCCTCATCATACTTTCAATTAAACTCAATACCTAAGTCCTAAATTCATCATCAAATTATTCCAAATCAAGTTTCATACAAATTTCCATCAAATTATCCAAAATTCTTAAAACCCATTTTTATGAAATTGACCAAACTTTTTCCAAGCCAAATGTGAGCAATTGAGCCATATACAAGCCACATGGCAGCCATGGAGACCACTTTCCACCTCACCAAGCCATTAATGGCAAGAAGAGGGAGGGCTTTCCTTAATCCCTAAAGCTCATTAGCCTCAATCATGATTCACCTAAACTTAAATTTAATCCAAATATATTTGGATGGAGACTTCTCCATGCCAAACCAGCTGATCCCATTGATCCCCCACAGCAACCAAAGCCACCTTGAAGGGTGCACCAAGCCCAAATGGGTGGATTGACACATTTAGACTCAAAACTAGCCATGCCACATTCTAATTTGGATTGACACATGGCAATTGCCAATTGCTTGCACCAAGTCCCAGCCCTGACCCACCTGACCTTGAGGGTGACCCATGCCTGGCCGGCCGGCCACCAGGCCGACGGAAAACACCATGGCCGAGAGCTCACATGTGAGCCAACTTTGGGATTCTACCTTGCTGAGCTGCCCCATGCCTAATGGCCACCATGGTCGTTCGCCCTTGACTCAAGCGAGCGATCCCGAGCCCTAACTCTCCACGGGAGGCCCTCCACCCTCTCCTATTTAAACACCACCCCTCTCGGCCATGAGAAGGTGCTAAAACAAACATTAAGGAAACTCTGCCAAAATTATTCCAGACTACTCCCCATACATAGAGCACTTGATCCCCACTGAAATCCCCCTGCCATTTCCTCTCTGTGAGCTCAATTTAGGAGTTGAAATCCAAGCCCAAAACCGGGACACTTCTCCACGGTGAGCCGATCCCCAAATTGATTGGTCCTACACCTTCACTGGACCGAGAGAAGGTGTCCACCGGCAAAAGCCCCATCTCCAGGCCACCTAGTTGCTCCGGCCTCCAAGATTTGTGATCGAGTCGTGGTCGAAATCCTACCTAGGTAATTCACCAGACCAGGAGACTTCATCTGGAGCTTGCTGGGATCCAATCGAAGGTGAAACAACCCTCAGATCGAAGCCACACTTCTCTGAGCAAAGGTATGGCCTCACTCTTCTTCCCGAGCTTCTGAACATTCTTCATTTTTATTGAGTAAATTTCATCCCACCTAAACCGTATGGATGTGTTCGTCTTCTCAAGACAAATCCATAGAGCATAAGAACACGAAAATCCATCGAGTATCGAGTGAGATATTAGGGATTTAGTGTGGACGGCTCTCGGGTGAGGACACTCGGGGACGATGAACGGATGCCGTCCATTTAATACATGCGCGGACGGACGGCTCGGATGGCGTCGGACCAGGAGATGGTACGTGAACCGCGGGGCCCGGGCTGCTGACTCAAATGGCGGCGCCGAATCAGAAGACGACGCGTGTGCGTTCGGAGCTGCCGAGGATGGCGTGGCACCGCGTGGATAAATAGAAAATTAGGGATTTTTTCTATTTTTTTAATTTCCTAAACTTCAAAAATTCATAACTCTGTGTAGGAAAATCATAAAAATAAAATAAAAATACCCTCTTGCTCAGTGAACAGAGGAGAATAATGTGGAAAAGAAATCATTTAATTTCATCAAGTATTTTATTTTTAATAATTTATTTACTGTTTGCACTACTTTAATTCTCCATGCATGTAGGAAATTCACCATGGCATGAGACCATAGGGCTTTTGAAGCCTCTGAATTTGGGAACATTCCATGAATTTTCCAAAGTCAGAGGCCATCCCTATGAAAAGTTATTAATTTTTCAAATTCATGTTACTGTTTTGAGTATTTTAATTCCAATAAATAGCATGTTGTGAAATAAATCCTAGAAAAATTTGGTGATGTTCCTTATGACCAGAGGACCCTAGGAAAAAAAGGTTTTGAGTTAGTTCATTTAAAATAACCCTAATTGGCTTAAACACCCAAAATAGGTCTCTAATTAATTAGAGCTAACCATACATCAAATTGACTTAAAATAAATTCTCCACTGACCTTTAGGATCAGAGGAACCCACCATAAAAGTTTGAGGTCAATTGGACTTGGTTTGCCCTACTAAATGAGTTGATTAAGCCACTTAGTCATTTTAAACTTTAAAAATTCATAACTTTCAAAATATCTTTCAAAAATTCACCAAATTGGTTTTGGAGCCTCTCTGATATTAGGGAATTTAAGAAAATTAAAATTTCAATTTTCTAAAAAAGTTGATTTTTAATATTATTTTAATATTTTTAATAATTAAAAAATAATAAAAATCACAAAAATAATAAAATTCACCAAAATGTCACATTTTGAATTTTAATCACTTAGGAACAAACCCCATATTTTTCTTAGGTCTATTTAATGAGATATTAAATTTTAAAGCCCTAGGGTAATTTTAAAATTAAAAAAAATGTATTTTCTAGCATTTTCACTAAAATAATTATAATAAATCATAGAAAAATCAAAAAATTGCAAAATTTGATTCTCTGATTTCCTTGATATCAGAGAGATTTTTGAAAAATATAAAATTCATTTTTCAACATTTATTTTATTTTTAAATTAATTAATATTCAAAAACTTAAAATAATTATATTAAAAATAATATAATTCTAAAAATAACCAAAATTGGTCCAAGTGGTCCTCTGGTCATTAGGAATGTCCCCTAATTTTCTTAAGGAAAGAAATTTTCCCTTGGTCATGTTATTAAATTTTCCTTGGAAATCTCTATTTTCTACCAAAAATAATTATATAAATAAATTAAATACAGAAAAATCACATTTTCTCCTCTCATGTCTTTATTGACATATGAGTGAAGTCACATAAAAATTTGAAGTTCATTTGAGTACAATTTAGTGAGTTATAAAATTATTAAGCTTAAAAGGGTAAAGTGGTAATTAAAATTTTAACCCTTAATTAAAACTTTAGGTTTAATAAAATTAACAAGTAAAATATTTGATCCTAATCTGATTTGGATGATTGAAATTTAAATAATTAAAGGGTAGAAAACCATTAGGCAATTCAAAATAATTAAACCTTAATTAAATAATTGATTAAATTTGGAAGAATAATAAAATTGGAATTGTTAAAATAGGGATATTATTAGGAAGAGATTTATTCTTTAATTTAAAAATCCCTAAATTAATTATCTCATTAATATTCAATTCTTAATTAAAATGATAACTCAAATTCAAAATATTAAAAGACTTAATCATTAAACTAAAATTAAATTATTAAACTCTTTTAAAAATTTCTATTAAAATTTAAAATAAAATTAAATTAAAAATTAAATTAAATTAAGTAAATTAAATTGGATTAAATTAAATTAAAATTAAAAGTTGAATTAAATTAAAGATTAAATTAAATTAAATTAAATAAACAAATTAAATTAAATTAAATGACTTAAATTAAATTAAATAAATAAAATCAAATTAAATTAAGTTAAATCAAATTAAAGATTAAATTAAATTAAATTAAATTAAATCAAATCAAATTAAATTAAAATTAAATCAAATCAAATTAATTTAATGTAACATCAAATCAAACTAAATTGAATTAAATTGAATTAAATTAAATTAAAACTCAATTAAATTAAATTAAATTAAATTAAGTTGAATTAAATATAAGATCACCAAAGACATAAATAATTCAAAATAAATCTAAAATAACTTGATCACTATTCCAAATTTAAACGCATTAATGGAAATTAAACTAAATCACAAACCATTTGAACACCAATTTACCCTCAAAAGCTTTAGTTATCATAACTCCTAAACAGAATATTAAATGAAATATTACTTCACCTATAGGATATTCAAATGTCCTAGTTCATCGAGCAAGATAACAAAACTTGAGATTCTTGGATGATTAATTCATTTGTATAATTAAATTCATTTGGACTTAAAGCGATTCTAGCAATATTGAAAAGATGTTTAAGATTCTTCTTAAACACTTTCTCAATATGATAGGATGTTTATAAGAACAATTGAATTTAATTGTTCTTTGATGAAGAAAATCGTCTTCGAACCAAAACACAAGGAACCTAGACGTCATAGGAAATGACTAAGCTATAGGATTAGGAATTTGGTAGAAAACCATAACCCTTACCTTAGCTTTACCTAGGAACTTGCTTAAATATTCTAATTGTGTTTTAAGTGCGGCTTGGAATGACGGGAAGACCCTCCGGGTACGCTTTTATTTTATTGCAATTTACATTATTGCAATTTCATTAATCGCATCGCACTTACTTTTCTTGAATGATAAACAACTGTTGCATGAAAACCCACACCTTTAGGATAGTCACTAAAACTGAAACCAAAACTAAGTTAAAAGTCATTGCAAGATAAAATTCAACTCCACAACATTTCAAAATATAAAACAACTCAAAATTTAATCACAAACAGAACATAAAACTACAATTACAACTAAATTAAAACGTCCTGTTGGATGATCGGGAATACCTCGGATGATGTAACCTACGTGTTGCTAACAGGATTTCCACGGTCTAAATGAAAGTGTGGAACTCATTCGAGTTGAGTTTAGCAAATTCATCCGGACTAAGTGAATCCGATAAAAATAATGATGCGGAAGGATGGAACCGTGGGATCTTAACCGGTGTCGTTATAATCAACTTTAAGATTTGTTTTAATTAAAACGTAAAAAACAGTTGGAAATTAAGATTTTCTCTAAACCAAAACACTTTTCTCATCCCATGATTTATGACTTCTAAAACTAAAACTCTGCAACAACAAGGAGCTCGGAGCATGTGGGCTGCACGGCCATCGTCATCAGCAAAACCTGAGTCTACTTCAACAAAACTTTCCTAGAATTAAATAACAAAGCCATAGTACTTCGAGGTAGTTTGCCTAGTGCAACATAAATCCTCAACTCTTCGTTAGGCATTTGCTTAGCAAATTAAGCCCTAACCGGTCTTAGGATTTCGAGGTAGTCGTCCGATACGACATAAACCCTCACATCTTCAAGGCTGTTTGTATGATTCTATCATATAAATATAAGCCCTAATTAATTAAAATTGACAAGATTAAAACATGAAATAAACATTAGTACTTTCCTAAATTCAAGCCAAACAATAGGATAGACGGGGAATTACCGAAGTTCGCTTCGAATCTGTAATTTCTCCTACCTTTCTTCCTTTAAATTCCCAAAACAAAATGTTCCAAACTCGATCCATTCCCTATTGAAATTCCAAAATTCGAACCCTTGAAAACTTAAACTTTGAAATTCTTGAGAGCAGAATTATTGATTATTATCGAGAGTTTTCTTAGGTGATTCCCGTCACTTAAGATGTAATTAACTATAGGGGCTTGCCCTTATAGGAAATTTTAAAGAACCCAGGTAATATAAACCCTGTTTAATACTTTCATATTAAGCAGGGGAATTTGTCGGCTTAAAAAAATTGGTTCGCAAACCAAACGGATGTCACAAATCTTCTAGTTTGTTTAACCGAGCCCCACCATCAAGCAGTGTGTCTATCCTTAGGGATAGATACACGGTTTGTGGTGCGGTGCTCGTTTATATAAACTATTTGGGATGTGAGATCGGTTTAATCTCATGTCTTAAAACCTTTAAATTTAAAATTATTTTCAAAATCAAATACTACTTTTTCAAATTATTTATTTAAATTAAATTAAAAATTCGCCGACAATCTCTGTAGGCGACCTCTTTTCAAAAATAAAACACAACCCTAAAAATATGCCGACACTCAGTTCGAGATCTCTCTGGAGGACGAAGCAAAGGATGAATATGAATCGATGTATGATCGGATTAACCACTATGTTCATACCATGAACCTTACTCTGATCCATTCTCAAAAGGTAGAGAGTATAGAGGTCAAGGAAGTATGAAATGATGGTCTTAAACCGATCAAGTTTTACAATGCTTCCCCTTCTACTTCTGAACCTTGTGTAATTCTTGAAGAAAATGACTCAAATGAATTAATGGAATTACCTTTTGGTTACTTTTCACTGTGCATTCAAAAATTGGTTCAACAAGGATATGTGTCAAAGAAAATGCCAAAAGATAAGTTGCAATCGTTCGCAAAATTATGGAATGTAAAAGGAAAGAAACTCAATTCGAAAGAAGGTCTTGGGTTTAGTACTCTTAGACTCGTCGATGACTCAGAATTTTGCATGGTTGTTACTAGTCAGTCAAAAGAAGATTGCCTGGACATTCGAGATGAATATGAAAAATCAATCTCGGGACTGAGGAGCAACCCCGACCGACTTTCATAAGTTCGTTACTCAACGAAGGAGAGGTTACAGACTTAGTTAGGTTACTATCAGAATTCAAAGATTGCTTCTCTTGGAGCTATGAAGAAATGCCAGGACTATCTCCGGCGGTCGCAGTTCACCACCTCGAAGTGGATAAGAATGTGATGCCAGTAAAGCAAGCTCCCAGAAGGATGCGCCTCGAGATAGAACAACAAGTTACAGCAAAAATCAAGAAATTAATAGATGCTAATTTTGTCCAAGAAGAACAGTATCCGATGTGGTTAGCTAATGTTATGCTAGTGAAAAAGAAAAATGGACAAATTCGAGTGTGTGTCGATTTCAGGGACTTAAACAAAGCATGTCCAAAAGATGAATTCCCGTTGCCGATACCAGAACTAATGGTGGACATCGCGTCAAAACATGAAACTTTCTCCTTTATGGATGGATCTTTAGGGTACAATCAGATCAAGATGGCACCAGAAGACGCAGCGCTCACAGCTTTCAGAACTCCGATCGGGATGTACTGCTACACCGTGATGCCGTTTGGACTGAAGAACGCAAGAGCTACATATCAAAGGGCAATGACAAGGATATTCGATGACCTCATTCACAACCAAGTGGAATGATATGTGGATGATTTGATCTTCAAGGGCAATATAAGAGGAAACCACCTATATGATTTGAGGATCGTATTTGAACGGTTACAACAATATAATATGAAGATGAATCCCTTAAAGTGCGATTTTGGCGTTACCTCTCGGAAATTTCTTGGATTCATTGTCCATCATCGGGGAATCGAAATCGACCGAGAGAAGATTAAAGCTATCTTAGAAATACCTCCCTGTAAAACCTTGAAACAGCTACGTTCATTTCAAGGAAAACTGGCATATCTGTGGCGCTTTATATCTAATCTGTCGGGTAGGTGTCAGCCTTTCTTGGCATTAATTAAAAAGGATGCCAAATTTATTTGGGAAGAAAAATGCCAGCAGGCTTTTGAAGATATTAAACGATATCTAACGACACCTCCTGTTTTAACAGGCCCTACCCCGGGTAGACCGTTGATACTTTATATCGCGGCGTTAGATGAGTCTCTCGGAGCTCTACTTGCCCAAGTCAATGATGAGGGTAAAGAGAATGCACTCTACTACTAGAGTCGACGTCTAATACCCACGGAGGTAAAGTATCCTCCTATCAAGAAATATTGTCTAGCTTTGGTTTTTGCCACTCAAAAGCTCAGACATTACATGTTGTCTCATAAGGTCAACCTGATTTCGATGGTTAATCCTTTACAATATTTGATGACCCGACCAACGCTTTCTGGACGCTTAGCAAGGTGGTCAATGATATTATTGCAATTCGATATAACCTTTGTACCCCTTCACGCTATCAAAGGGAAGATTCTTGTAGATTTTCTCGCATCGCACCCACTGCCAGTTGGGTCCCTGCTCAATGATGAGTTATCAAATGAGCAGATACTACAGATAGAAGATCCCAATGCTCAATGTTGGGAAATGTACTTTGATGGAGCGTCATCAGCTCGAAAAGACAAAGGATCAGAAACAGTTATACCAGGCAAAGCATGAATTGGTTTAATCTTCGTGACACCAGATCGGGCCATGCTGAGGTTTTCTTACCACTTGACAGAGTCGTGTACCAACAATGAAGCAGAATGAAGCCCTAATCACTGGCTTGGAATTAGCAATACTAATGGATATAACAGAGATTGCCATTTATGGTGACTCACAGCTCGTCATCCAGCAAGTGGCAGGATAGTACAAAATTCTAAAGCCGAGATTAGAAGAATACCACAGGTATACGATAAAGTTACTCGAGCAAATTCCAAATGTGATATTCTATAGGATTCCTCGAGCAGACAATGCCCATGCGGACGCTTTAGCAAAACTCGCTAAAGAATTGGCTTGTCCACCTGAAGATTCTATAGATATTACAGTACAAGGACGTCAGGTGTTGTCTCAGATCGACTTCTATAGTCGACATGAAATTGAAAAAGAAAAGACAGTTGCTGTAGTGACAGAAGATACAGAATTTTGGCATCGGCCATTAATGGAATATTTGCAAACCGGAAAGTTACCAGAAGATAAGTCAGTAGCGCACCAGATTCAGATGAGGGCTTTGTCGTATGCCCTGATCGACAATGTTCTGTATAGGAGAACCTTCGACCAGATGTGGCTGAGATGTCTAAGCAGAGCAGAAGCGCAAAAAATTGTAAAAGAAGTACATGCTGGATTGTGTGGTGCTCACTAGTTATGACCGAAAATGAAGATGAAAATCAAAAGACTCGGATACTACTGGCCAACAATGATGACAGGTTGCATGGATGTAGCTAAGAGATGCCATCAGTGTCAGGTGCATGGAGTAGTCTTGCACCAGCCTCCGAATGTTCTACAACCAACGATTGCCTTGTGGCCATTCGAGTGCTGGGGTACAGACATAGTGGGTACGATAGACCCTCCTTCCTCAAAAGGACACAGGTTTATACTCACCGCTACAAACTACTTTTCCAAGTTGGCAAAAGCACTTCCACTATGGGAAGTCACAGCACAGCAAGTCTTACAGTTCTTCAAGAATCAAATCGTCTACAGTTTTGGTGTACCGCGCAAAATCATCTCCGACAACGGGTCCACTTTCTAGAGCACGAAAATCAACAACTTTGACATAAGACACGGGATAGATTGGAGATACTCGATGATCTACTACCCTAAAGCAAATGGCTTGGCAGAAGCCTTCAATAAAACGCTTGTTCAGATTCTGAAGAAGACGCTCGACAACAATAAAAGTGGATGGCACGAGAAGCTGCTAGAAGCCTTGTGGGCCTACAGGACGACAGTCAGGATGCCGACACAGTCTACGCCTTACGCTCTTGTGTATGGGTCCGAGGCAGTTCTTCCACTAGAAGTTCAGCTACCGTCGCTCCGGGTTGCCGTTGCCAATCAAATTACAACAGAAGAGAATGCCAAGTTACGACTCGCAGAATTGGAAAGCCTTAAAGGAAAAAGATTTCTAGCACAGCTGAACTTGGAATTCTACCAAGCGAAGATGATTCAAGCCCATGATAAATTGGTCCGCCCGAGGTCGTTCAAAGTTGGTAACCTCGTGCTCATTCTTAGAAGGCCTATTCTTGCACACCGCAAAATAGGTGGAAAATTCGAACCGACCTGGGAAGGACCATTCGTGGTGGAGAAGGTCTACACAGAAGGATCTTACCAGTTAGTGGATTCTCAAGGGGATAGACCCATGTTGCCCATCAATGGATGATATTTAAAGAAATATTATGCTACATGAAAAGACTAAAGAAGTGGTATTCATTGCAATATAGCTGTAGGGCTAGTGTCTGTGACTGGGTCCAAAATTTTGTAATAATAAATTAAAAAAAACTCAATAAAATAAAAGAAATCTTCCCACAAAATGAAAACATGTTTGCCAAATTCTAAATCTAAATTTCATAAAAACATATTAATAAAATAATGGCATCAAGTTAATTGCTAGAGCTTGTTTAAAGTAAATGATAAATTGCTTTTGTTCTTGCACAACACCACTCACTGACATTTCCCCTTGTTTACTTGTGTAGGAAGTGTCGAGTTTTGAGTCGGTGTTTGCTCTCTGATAAGGCTTTGACCTCGCATCTGGAAACGTACACTTAAGCGAACGCGGAAAATGAAGCCAATGAAGAAATTCAGCCGCATGGAAGTAGGACAAACCTCAGGACATGGGGGCACCGGAGGTTTTGTTAACTCACACCTCCTTAGTGAGAGACGTACTCATGTCCCATCCATGATCACCACTCCACAAGGTGATCTGGTTGCCGCTTCAGCCAGCAGAATTCCAGACTCTCCGTTAGCGAATACAAGCAGAAGAAACATAAATCGTCACAAACACCGCTTCCTGGACAGGAATGAGAGAAGACGGGCTAGGGAGTCAGCCACTGAGCTATTGCTTGTGCTAGAGGAATTTCAGTAGCCAGAAATGAAAGAGACCGAGGACAGTTCTCCGCGCACAGAGACTGAACCAGAAACCATCACGGAGCCCATTCTGACATGGGATCCAATGAAGGAAGTTTTTGCCGGGTGCTCGACTTGCAATTCGAGCTTGCCCAGGGTGCCTTCAGATGTAGGTGCATTTTCAGAACGCCTAGAATGCCATGTTCTACAGGTTGAGGAATACGACACCTTCGAGGCATATGTAGCCGCCTCGATGCTACTTCAGAGTGGGGAATTTCCGAGTGTGGAGCCATACGTACCAGAGTATGTTTTTCCGCCACCACAAGGAGTCCCGTACTACATCATGGCAGAGATACGAAGAGTCAGAAAGCAAGAATTTGAGCATTACGAGGATATTCAAGGAAAATTTGTCAACATCCTTGAAGGACTCGAGCTCTATACTGATGTGTTCTCAAAAGAAGATGAAAAAGATATTTTGGATTGCGTCAAAGCTCTCAAGACCATGGGAAAAGCAGGTCTCTTGAAGCCCAGGACGTATACGAAGCCATCTAAATGGAAGAGAGGAAAAGGCAGGGTCACTATTCAGTGCGGTTGCTGCTACAACTTTGCCAGAGACAGACAGGGAAACCCCCCGGGGATTTTACAACATGATGAGGTGGATCCGATGCCACCACAAATCAAGGGGATGATCAGGAGGATGGTCGAGTGGCACATACTGCCTGCAGACTGTATCCCAAACAGCTGCATTATAAATATTTATGATGATGGGGACTGCATCCCTCCTCATATTGACCACCACGACTTCGTGAGGCCCTTCTGCACGGTCTCCTTTGTGAGTGAATGTAATATTCTGTTCGAACGTGAAATTCAGATAGTTGGACTGGGTGAATTTTGAGGTTCTATTGAGATTACCTTGCTAGTCGGATCAATGTTGGTCTTAAAAGGAGATGGAGCGGATTTGGCAAAACACTGCATCCCCGGAGTTGCAGGAAAGAGGGTGTCAGTCACCTTCAAAAGAATGGATGAAGACAAAGCACCGTTCTACTATGAACCAGATCCGGAGCTGGAAAACCTTCGTCCTTTGCCACTGTGACTGTGGTACCTCCGGGTGTTCTCAAGGGGAATTTTGTTCTGGAGCGTAACCTTGACAGGTTGGCCCGTCCCCCGCAGCAGCCTCAGAGGCAGAATAATACTACAGCTCACAGTAGAGCACAACAGTTGTTGTCACTACCTCCGCAGCAGCAACATGACATGATACACCTGTTTTGTTCAGTTCTGTACACATGATCAGTTTTGGATGCTTTTTAATGTCAGATCAGTTGTACTTCTTTTCAAATGAATCAATGAAGATTTCCCTTTTCAAAAATGTTTCTTTCAATGGGACGGTCGAAAGCCGTTGAACCACCCATTGGTTCCAAAAAAATGATGTTAATACAGAATAAAAGGATAAAAAAATGAAAATTGATAATGAAAATAACCAAAAAGAAACAAAAATTGAAAATGAAACAGAAATTCAAAACAAAATCAGATGAAGTGAAATCAAAATAAAAAGAAATGAAATCAAATGAAGCAAAATCAAAATTAAACAAAATGAGACGATATGAAATCAGAAACAGACAGGTTAATAATATCCTCTCTTTCCCGAGAAATAAAAAAAGGAAAATTTCCCTTGAATTTTCGAGGTCAGTACCTAAATTTTGACTCTCTTTTCGAGATCGGTACCTAAATCCTAACTTCCATTCCCAAGGCTGGTGCCTAAATTCCAGTACTTATCCTTCCGAGTCAGTACCTAAATGCTAATTCTCCTCCTGCGAGCAGTACCGAAATTCTGACTTCGCTTAAAATTTCAAATTCCCACAAATTGAAATCCTAAAATTAAATTCAAAAAACAAAATTCTAAACTTCAAATTCAAAAAAAAATTTCAAGCTAAAATTCAAGCAAAAACTTGGAATCAAATCCTTCGTTCCCCTCTTCAAATCAAATCGGTTTAGATTCCTTCAAAATTTGGGAGCTTGAAATTCATAGCTCCAGCTGAAAGGTATTCCATCCTTCTTTCCCCAGTGAGAGTCCCTGGATTTGAAGGTCTTCAACCAAACAATCCCCAGCGGAAACTCACTTGCTAAAATCTTCTTTCTATTTTGAGTTTTCACTCAGATTGTTGTGTTGGTCTTATTGATCTAGTCGGTCAACATCAATACGTGCAGTGTGCTTGCCCATCACACCACACCTATTGGGGGTCCATTTGTTGACCTCGCTTTTGGTTGAGGTCTAGTATCTCTTTAGAATAGCCTGAGGTCTAGCCATAGGACTCTCCTGGTGACTTTCTTAGAGGACTAGTCATGGAACCCTCCCCATAGAAATTCAAAACTCTTCTTGCTTCACTAGGGATTTTCATATGCTTAAGGCCTAACCTCCATCTTTTGGTAGGAAAAATGCAAGCATAAGGAATCCTAGGGGAAGTCTCCTATAGGTGGTCATACCTTAGGATTTTCCCCGAGGGAGGTCTGGAGTTCACCACACACACACTAAACCACTCACATGCACACATTCCCCCAAACCTTTGGAAACTCATGTAGATGGTTCTTCTCAACTCTTGGCATCAGGCTAGGGTTTGACTAATACCAATACATAGAAGAACAAATTTGAGTGACCCTTAGTCCATAACTCAATTCAAACCATCTCATGACATTCATCTCAAACCAAGCTTCAATTTTCCAAAATTTTAAAAATTTGGCCCTTGACCTCCCAAAATGCCCTAAATTACCCAAAATTCTTCCAATTCACCAAAATTCACCAAAAATCATTCCAACATATTCCTTACCTCTCAAATTGACCATCCATGACAATAAATTCCAAAATTTCCATAAATACCCCCCAATACCCTCAAAATACCTAAAATACCCTTTTTGCACAAAAATCCAAAAAAATCCAAAAAATTTTCAAAAAATTCCAGAAAATCTTAAAAATTCCCAATTTTATTTTGTTGAACTACACTATAAGCCAATTATGTCAATTTTACCCAATTTAAATCAAAAACCCCAATTTGGCCCATGTAGTCCCAAATCAAACCCAATCTTGACCCAATTGACCAAAATCTTGCCTCATTTCAATTCCAAACTTCAATTAGACATCCCCAATATCAATCTAAACCAAATTAAAGCCTAATGCGACCCACATTTGAATCCAATTCCACTTGAAATCCAAAAGCCCCAATTTTGCCTAAATAATCCAAAATCCCCTAAATAAACCCAATGTCAATCAATTCCTCCCAAATTTCAATCCCAAATTCCTTATAACACCTCCTTAAACTGAATTGAATCATCAATTTTCCACAATTTGAGCTCAACTATTACCCAAGTCCATTTTGGACCAAAACCCCTAATTTTGACCCAAATTGAACACTTGTCCTAAATCCACCAAATTGACCCTCCAAAATTTATTAAAACCCTTTCATATCTTCATGAAAAATATTTGAGACAACCATATCTACACTATTGTTGAAGAATTCTAGACCACATTCCCACTCAAACTCAAGATAACTTGACCCAAATCCAATATGGTCCAAAATAATCAAAAATCATATCCATACAAAAATTGAACTTCCAAATGAGCTCAAAACCACTTTGTGTCTTCATGAAAGATCTTCATTGCAATCATATGGACAATATTGATCAAGGAACTTAGGCTTCATTCAAGCTCTAACTCAAGTTAAGACAAGCCAAACCCAAATGAACCTAATTGAACTAATGATTCAAATCAAACCAAATTAAACCAAAATTAACCAAATTAAACCTCATGACATGCCCTAATATATATATATATATATATATATATATATAATATACAAAAATAATAAAATAAATAAAATATTTTTTTTTAAAAAGAAAAAGAAAAGAAAAAAAAAGAAATATCCCTCCTCCATATCTCTCCTCCATGCCTCTTCCCTCACCTCTCCCTCACCTCCACCTCACCTTCTCCTTACCTTCACCATGCCTCCACCATATCTCTCCCTCACTCCCTCTTAGCCATGAGCCTCCCCATTAAATCCCCTCATCATCTCATTTTCCACTCCCTTGCACACTTCACTTTACCATCCCACTCACTCATTTCCTCTCCAAAACCATGAGCCTACCTCTCCTCTTCTTCTCCTCCTTCCAAGCTAGCCACACTCACTCACTTTCTCTCCTAGCCATGAATTCAACAAGGGCCTCTTCAAGGTCTCCAACGAATGCTTCTCCAAGCCAAGGTAATCTCCTCCCCCTCTCTTTACTTTCTCTTTTGCTTAAAAAAGAAAATGTGTCATCATCATGTTTATGTTTAGCTTGAAGATTTAAGTCACACATACATGTATTTTCTCTAAAAATTCTTCTTCCTCTACATAGGTTTAAAAAAAAAAAATTTATGTGTTAATTATTACAAATCTTCACACCATTTAAACTTGTTCATGCTTAGCCTTAGGGATTTTCTTTTTTCCCTTTCATGCAAGCTATTTAGAATCAAAATCATGTGTAGGTAGTTTCTTCTTCATGCTATTTAAATTTTATTCATGCATAGGCTTAGGAATTCTTTTTTTAATGCAAAGTTATGTAGTTAGTTTTAAATATTTACAAATCTACCACCTATTTCTACAAACTTGAAAATAAGATTTAAAATCTAAAAGAAACAATTTAACATAAAGGAAAGAAAAAATAAAAGAAAGGAAAATAAAAATAATGAGAAAAGAAAATAAAAATAGGAATAAAATAAAATGAAAGGGAATGAAATAATTTTTTTTTAATAACATATAATAATAAAATAACATATAAATAAAATAACTACATAAATTATACATATGTAAATTAATAATATAAGTGTAAATATATTAAATGTACTAAATAATATATAAATTAATGTTAAATATATTGTAAATAAATTAAAATACACTAAATAAATAATGTTTAAAATAATGTAAATGAATTATAAGCGACATAATAAAAATAATCTATACTAAATTTAAATAAATACTACTAAAACATAAATAACTAAATAAAGAATAATATATATATATATATATATATATATATATATATATATATATATATATATATGTAAATTAATAATAACAATATGTAAGTACTAAAAATAGTGTGATAATAATAAAATAAATAACTATAAACCTAAATAAATAATGAAAATAAATAAATAAAAATGCCCTTTTAAAATGTAAATATATATATATATATATGTAAATAATAATTTTAATAAATAATAAGTTAATATAAATGATAATAAAGAAAAGAATAATTGAAGAGAGAGAAAATGAAAAGTCTTATAAATAAATAAATAATAAAAAAAATGATAATAATAAATAATGTAAAGTAATAATATAAATTAATAATAATAAATCAATAATATTTGAAGAATAAAAATGTACATATAATTAATTAAAATAAAATAACTTATAAGGGATAATAAAAATAAATAATACATATATACATAAATTTCAAAAATAATTTAAATAATATAAATGAATAATGCATTAAATAAATAAAATTAAATATTAATTAAATAAAAAAATTAAATAGTAATTAAATTAAATAATAATTATTTTTAAATAAAATAATAATTAAGTAATTAAATCGAAAATAATTAAATAAATAATTGTTTAAATTAAATTAAATAAATTAAATAAATTAAATAAATTAAATAAATTAAATAAATTAAATAAATCAAAATTATATTAAATCAAATGATATTGTAAATAAATAAGTTTTTTAAATTAAATTAAATTAATTAAATTAAGTTAAATAAATTAATGAAAATCAAATATTAAATTAAAATTAAATGATAATGTCAATAAATAATAAATTAAAATAAATTAAATTAATTAAATAAATTAAATAAATCAAATTATATTGAATTAAATTAAATTAAATGATAGTATAAATAAATATTAAATTAAATAAACTAAATAAACAAATTAAATAAATTAAATAAATTAAATAAATAATGTAAATAAATAATAAATTAAATAAATTAAATTAAGTTAAATAAATTAAATTAAATTAAATTAAATAATAATGTAAATACATAATAATTTAAACTAAATTAAATAAAAAACTTTAAATGAAAACCAAAAATAATAATTTAAATAAATTAAAGTAAAATAAAATGAATAAATAAAAATCAATTAATTAAATAAAACAAATAAATAAAAATCAATTATTTAAATAAAATTAATAACAACTAATTAAATAAATAAATGATAATAAAGTAAATAAATCACAATGAATTAAATAAGATAATAAATTAAAAAAATAAAAAAGATAATAATAATTTCAATTTCAAATAAAAGTTAACAATTTTAAACAACACATAATAAAAATAACAATAACAAAACACATAAACAATAAATAACAATAATAACATAAAGGAATAACACATAACAATATAAATACTAATAACATAATACAATACAATCATAACATCAAACAACACAACAATCACAACATACAACAACAGTCCCGACCATAATACAATACCAACACGATAACAATCAAACCTAGGATAGGCCTCCTGGGGCATGGTTCATTTTTCACTTCATAAAGACTCCTAGGAAATCATAACTTGGTGTAGAAAACATAATAAGAATACCCTTATGCTTAGTGAATGTATGGAGTAACCCAAATTTTACACGATATCCACACAAACTTCCCAATTCACATTCTAAACTCAGAGTTCCTAACTCAAAAAAAAAAAAAAAAAAAAACCAAAAACAAAACCAAAATCAAATTAAACCCAAAACTAAAACCAAAACCCAAACCCAAACCAAAACCAAACCTAGTTCAAACCCAAACCAAATACAAACACAAACCAAATTTAAATCCTCCAATCCCCAAACTAAAATCAAACTCAATTAAAAACCACAAACTCTTCATAGCACTCCCATAAGTCCAAATCAAACTACCAGTTGCCACTAAATCCAAATCCAAACCACACCTAAACCCATCTGCCCCAACCTACCCGAACACATGTGTTCATTAAGCATAAGGGTATAGGTAGGATGAGTTGTTAAGCAACATAATTAGTCTAAATGAGCTCGAGACTTTTCACCAGACTGTGAGAGGGAAGCATGGACCTGCATCCTTCTCTGACCTTTTGGATACCTTTGAGGTCTATTAAACTTAGCATGTCTGCTTAACGAAACCATCCTAAATTAAATTAACAAAGTTCATTGAAACACAACATACAAATTCACATAGACATCATAAAACTTGGTAGAAAATCAGGAAATTTACATATACATCATAGGACTTGGTAGAAAACCAGGATATTTACATAGACATCATAGGATTAAGTAGTTACTGCTTGTTAGTCCTACTTCTTCTCGTTTTACAGCATGCTTTAGTTTACGCAAAACAATAAACACATACATGCAATGCAATACTAAAGTTTCGAGTTAGGAATGACGAGAAGACCTACCGAGTACATTTATATTTTGATGCAATTTACTTACCTGTACTGTACTTTACTTCTCTTGCATGTTAAACAAGAATGTCACCCTACATGAAAAATGAAAATCTTTAGGATAGTCATAAAACTGAAACCCAAAACTAAATTAAAATCGACACAAGATAAAATTCACCACCACAACATTCAAAATATACAACAACTCAAAATTTAATCACAAACAGAACAACAAAAACTACAACTTTAACTAAATTAAACGTTTTGTTGGATGATCGGGAATACCTCGGATGATGTAACCTACGTGTTGCTAACGTGATTTCTCACGATCTAAATGAAAGTGTGGAACTCATTTAGTTGATTTTAACAAATTCATCTGGACTAAGTGAATCCGATAAAAATAATGATGCCGGAAGAATGAACCGTGGGATCTTAACCAGTGTTGTTATAATCAACTTTAAGATTTGTTTTAATTAAAACATTAAAAAACAGTTAGATTTTAAGATTTCTCTAAACCAAAACACTTCTCTCATCTCTTGAATTTTCACCTTCTAAAACTAAACCTCTGCGACAACAAGGAGCTTGGAGTATAGTGGGTAGCACTGCCATCATCGTCAGCAAAACTCGGATCTACATCAGCTAAACCCTTCTTAGAAATTAAATAACAAAGCCATAGGAATTCCAGGTGATTTTCCTAGTGCAACATAAATCCTCAACTTTTTGTTAGGCATTTGCATAATTGTCTTGCGCAAATTAAGCCCTAACCGGTCTTAGGACTCTGAGGTAGTCGTTGGGTATGACATAAGCCCTCACATCTTCAAGGCTGTTTGTATGATTGTGTCATACGAATATAAGTCCTAATTAATTAAAACAGGTAGGATGAAACATTAAAAAAACTCCCAAATTGAAGCAAAAAAAAAAGATAATCTGGGAAGTTGCCAAGATTCTTCTTGGATCTCCAGCTTCTCCTACCGCTCTTCTATTGGACTCTTAAAATAAACTATTCCAAATTCGATCCTTTCCCTATTGAAATTCCAAAATTCAATCCTTTGAAAACCTTAAACTTTTAAATTCTTGAGAGCAAAACCACTGATCATTATCGAAAGTTTTCTTAAAATTTTCCCGTCATTTAGGATATAATTAACTATAGAGGCTTGCCCTTATGGGGAACTTTAGGAACCCAGGTAATATAAACCCTGCTTAATTCCTTTATATTAAGCAGGGTAAATTGTGGGCTTATAAAATTGGTTCGCAGACCAAACGGATGTCACAAATCTTCTAGTTTATTTAATCGAGCACCATTATCAAGCAGTGCATCTATTTCTCGAGATAGATACACGGTTTGTGGTGCGGTGCTCATTTATATGAACTATTTGGGACGTTAGATCAGTTTGATTTCATATCTTAAAATTTTCAAACTTAAAATTATTTTCAAAATCAATTGCTACTTTCCAAATTATATATATATACTTAAATTAAATTTAAAATCTAAAAATTCGCCGACAATTTCTGTAGGCGACCCCCCTTTTTTTAAATTAAACTCACAACCTAAAAATATGCCGACAGAGCTCAATATGGCTTCATGGCTCAATCAAATGTTTTCATTTTACTCACACTTAATCAATCTGTATTTTTCCCAAATTTCAATTTTTGACCCCCGGGACACTCAACCACCAAAGCTACCAAATGCCTTTGAAATTGCCCAAAATTAGCAAAATTTTCTAAATTACCCAAAATCCCTCAAAATCAATTCTAAATAATCTCCAACACTCAAATTTATCATCTATGACCAAATATACCAAAAATTCCAAAATACCCCCTAATAACCTCCAAATACCAAAAATACCCTTTTAACCCAAAAAATCTTAAAAATAAAAAAATTCCCAGAAAATTCAAAAAAATCCCAAACATTCTCAATTTCATTTTGTTCAACTTTACCATAGGTCAGTTCTGTCAATTTAGCCCACTTTTACCAATATCCCCAATTTAACCTTTTTTTAACTTAAGTGGACCCAATGTCCAACCAAATCACTTCAATTGACATCAATTTTGATCCAATTTAATTCTAAAATTCAATTAAATATCCCCAATATCAATTTAAACCAAATCCAAACCCTGTTTCATCAACATTTGAATCGAATTTCAATTTGAAGCTTAAAGCCCAATTTTGGCCCATGTTATAAACTTAGCCCATACCAACCCAACTCAACTCCAATTTGCCCCAAACCTTTTCTAAAACCTTCCTAACATCCACACAAATAAAAAACTAACTTGATTTGCCCCAAATTTGAACCTAAACTTCACCCAAGCTTAACTTAAGCCAAAATTCTCTAAATTGGCTTAAACCAACAATGAACCTAAATAGGCCCAAATCTTAAAATTAAGACCCAAACAAAATTGAAAACTCTTTGTTACACCTCCATAAACATTTTGCAACATTAATTTTACATCAAAACCAACATTAGCCCAACCTTAACCCAAGTTAGCCCAATTTGACCCACTTTGACCCTATTATTAAAGAGACCCAAATTAAACCCATTTCAACTCCAAATGACACCAAATCTTTCTAAAATTTTCATAACACATCCCTAAACTAAATGCAACATTTATTTGGCATAATATTTTACAAACTATTCATCCAAAAGTTCCTTTTGAAACATAAAAGCCCACTTCCATAAGACATTTAAAAGCCCCTCTTTCATCAAATCCAAAAGCCCAAACCTATTCCAAGGCCCATATGACAAACCCCCCCCCCATCATCCATTTAATCTAAATCAATCCCTAAGTTTTAAATCAATGATCAAATGATTCCAAGTTAAGCTCCATACAAATTTTTATCAAAATATCCAAAATCCCTAAGATCCATTTTGATGAAACTAAGCCAAGCCATCCCTAAGCCAAATGGAGCCATTGACCCATGCACAAGCCACATGGGAGCCATGGAAGCCACTTTCCACCTCATCAAGCCATCAATGGCAAGAGGAGGGGGTTCTTTCTTGATCCTCCATTATCTCTTTTTAACCCCATTCATGTAAACACTCTAATCCAAATTAGCCACATCACCTTGGATGGGGACTTCACCACCCTTTCCTAGCTGACCCAAATGACTCTCCCTCAGCCCAAAGTCAACCCTTGGGTGGTGCACCAAGCCCAAAACCCATTTGAGCCCAAAAGAACCACTCTCCCCATTCCACTTAAATCAACTTATTTACACATGGCAACAGCCAATTGAGCTCACAAACCTCAAGCCTTGACCTCCCTGACCTTGAGGGTGACCTGACTCTGGTTGGACCACCACCCCACCAGGTTGAGAGGCCTAATTTGATACAAAAATTTAAATTGAATTGGCTGAGCTATCCCAACCCAAATGGTCACTGTAGCTTTTCTTCCCTTGCCCTGAGCAGCTGATCCCAAGCCCTAACTCCCCTGGGAGGCCCTCCAGCCATGCCTATTTCAACACCACCACCTCACGACCAAAAGTGGTGCTGAACCAAACCTTACCAAAACTCTGCCAAAATCAGTCCACACTCTTCTCCAAACCCAAAGCACTTGATCCCCATTGAAATCCAGCCCTAAAACCCCCTCTGTGAGCTCAATTTTTTAGTTCAATTTTAAGCCCAAAAACAAGACACTTCACCACAATGAGTCAATCTTCAAATTGATTGACTCTACACCTTCATCAGACCAAGAGAAGAAGTTCCCCAGCAAAAATCCCCTCACCAGGCCGGCCATTCCTTCTATCGGCCAAGCTTTGAAATCGGGCTTGGTGGAAATCAAGTCTAGGCATTTCACCACAGCTCCAGGCTTCATCCCTAGCTTCCTTGGACTCCAACAAACGTGTCGAGCCCCTCTAATTGCAGCTTCACTTCTCAGAGCCAAGGTATTGAACTCCTCCTTCCTGAGAGCTTCTTTTGATTCTCCATTTTGTTTGAGTTGATTTTATAGCATCTTTGCCAGATAGATGTGTTCGTCTTGTTGAGACGAGTGCATAGAGTCCAAGATCATGAAGTTTGGTGGAGAAATGAGGGAGATCTTAGGGTTTTAGTGTGGACGGCTCTCGGGACTCACCAGTCGTAGATGATGACCAGGAACTGTCAGATCGCGCGTGTATCGAATGGATGATCCAGATTGCACCGGACCGAACCGCGGGACGTAAATCACTGGCTGACTTAGATGACAGTGTCGAATGGGAGCGCGACACGTAGGGCTTCGGAGCTGCCGAGGATGACACGGCGGTGCGTGGATAATTAGAAAAATAAGGTATTTTCAGATTTATTTAAATACCTAGAACATTAAAAATTCATATATTTTCATAGAAAAATCATAAAAATAAAATAAAAATACCCTCTTGCTCAGTGAACAGAGGAGAACAATGTGGAAAAAGATTTAACTTATTTTGTTGAGTATTTTATTTTTAAATAATTATCTAGTGTTTTAAGTATTTCAATTTTCCATGCATGCATACAACTCACCATGGCATGAGATCATAGGGCTTTTATAGCCTCTCTTCTTGTGAACATTCCCTGAATTTTTCAAAACCAGAGGCTACCTCTATGGTAAGTTATTAATTTTCCAAATTTATGTGTCTGTTTTGATTTTTTAATTCCAGTAATTAGCATGTTGCTTAATAAATTCTAGGAAAATTAGGGGAGGTAGCTTATGACTAGAGAACCCTAAGAAAATTATGGTTTGACTTAATTCTTTAAAAATAATCCTTATTAGCTTAAACACTCAAAAATGAATTTTAATTAATTAGGAGTAACCACACACAAAAATCACTTGAAATCAATTCTCCACTATCATTTAGGATACAAAGAACCTCACATAAAAATTTTAAGTTAATTGGAAATGATTTAACCCACTAAATGGATAATTTAAGTTGTATGGTCATTTTTAAAATTTAAAAATTCATAAAACACAAAATACACTTAAAAAATTCACCAAATTGGTTTTATGAGCTCTCTGATAACAGAGAACTCTAAGAAATTTAAAATTAAAATTTTCTAAAAATTTTCATTTTTAACCTATTTTTGAATATTTTAGTAATAATTAAAAAATAATAAAAATCACAAAAGTACTAAAAATCATAAAGATATCATATTTTCTTCCCTAATCACTTAGAAACCAACCAAATAATTTTCCTAAGTACCTAGGTTAAGATATTGAATTTTAAGGGCTTAGGACAATTTTAATATTAAAAAATGGATTTTCCAGCCATTGCACTAAATTAATTGTAATAAATAAAAAAAATGAGAAAAATATAAAATTATTTCTCTGAGTTCCTTGATGTCAGAGAGATTTAAGAAAAATATAAAACTTAATTTTCAACTTCAATTTTATTTTATAATTAATTAATACTAAAAAATTAAAAATAATTATAATAAATAAAATATAATTCAAAAAATCACCAAAATTGTTCTAAGTGATCCCCTGGTCAATAGAAACATCCCATAATTTTTTTAAGGACAGAAACTTTACCTTGGTCAAGTTGTTGAATTTTCATTGAAAATTCTTATTTTTATCAAAATAATTATATAAATTAATTTAAAAATAAAAAAATCATATTTTCTCCTCTAATGCCTTAATTGACATGTGAGTGAAGTGACATAAAAATTTCAAGTTCATTTAAGCTCAATTTAGTGAGTTAAGAATTGAATAAGATTAAAAGGGCATAAAAGTAATTAAGGATTTTAACCCTAATTAATACTTTAAATTTAATCAAAAGGGAAGGTAAAAATATTTGATATTAATCTTCTCTTGGATGATTGAAACTTAGGAAATAAAGGGGTAGAAACCCATTAGTCACTTTGAAAATATCAAAATGGAACTTTAATTAATTAAATCATTTAAATTTTGGGAGAATAATTAAAATTTTGGATTATTAGGGATGTGACTTAAGAGGATAACAATTCTTTAATTTAAAGTCCCTAATTAAATTAATTCAATGGTAATTAATCCTTAATTAATTGTAAAATGATGACTGAAATGACTAATAAAAAAGGAAAATAGCCCTTAATTAAGTTAAAGCTTAAAACATTAAATGATTTAATAATCAAATTAAAATAAATTTTAAACATTTAAAATTAATTTTAAATCACTTAAGAACAAACTTAAAAAATTTTAAAACCTCAAGTAATTTCAAAACAAATCATATTAAAGAAAAATATAAAAATCAAACTAATTAAAATCAACTTAAAGTATTATAATTAATCCAAATCAGGTCATCAAAATTTAATAAAAATAAATAATTTAAACACCTCTTTTAACCTAAGCAAATTTAAAACATTAAAATTAATCTGAAATATTAAGATCATTTAAAATATAAAGATTTAATTAAATTAAAACAACTTGAACACTATTCCAAACTTAAAATTATTAATTAAAATTTTATAACTAAACCAAATCACATTAAATCATCAATTCCAATTTTAAATTAAGAATTGTTAAAATCTTCAATAAATTAATTTGCCCCTAAAGGCTTTCATTATCATAACTTTTAAATGGAGCATCAAGTGATGAGTCACTTTATTCATCGGATAATCTAATGTCCAAGTTCACTGAGCAAGAAGCAAAATTTAACGAAACTTCGGATGATTAATTCACCTGTGCAATGAAATTCATTTGGACTCGAAATAATCCCAGAAGTACTGAAAAGATGTTTAGGACACGTCCTAAGCACTTTCTCAATACGATGGGATGTTTTAGAAAAACAATTGAACTTAATTGTTCTTCGGAGAAGAAAATCTTCCTTAACAAAATACAAGAACCTAGACATCATAGGAATTGACTAGTGATACGATTAGGATTTTGGTAGATAACCAAAACCGTCCCTTAGCTTTACCTAGGTATTATCTTGCAAACATATAAAATGCTCTGACATGTCTCTTAAGTGCAGCTCGGAATGACGAGAAGACCCTCCAGGTACACTTTTACTTTATTGCAATTTACTTACCTATACTGCACTTTACTTTTCTTGCATGTTAAACAAGAATTTCACCTTGCATGAAAACTAAAACCTTTAGGATAGCCACAAAACTGAAACCCAAAACTAAATTAAAAGTCACAACAAGATAAAATTTACTGCCACAACATTCAAAAAATAAAACAACTTAAAATTTAATCACACACAGAACACATCTAAATTAAAACATCTCGTTGGATGATCGGGAATACCTCGGATGATGTAACCTACTTGTTGCTAACGAGATTTCCCACTGTCTAAACAAAAGTGTGGAACTCATTCAGTTGAGTTTAGCAAATTCATTTCGACTAAGTGAATCCGATAAAAATAATGGTGTCAGAATGATGGAACCGTGGGATCTTAATCGGTGTTGTTATAATCAACTTTAAGATTCCCCTAATAAAACAATAAGATATTTGAACCTTAAAACTCTTCTAAATCGAAACACTTCTCTCATCTCCTGATTTTCACTTTCCAAAACTAAACCTCTACAACAACAAGGAGTTTGGAGCATAGTGGGCAGCACGACCATCGTCGTCAGCAAAACTGAAATCTACATTAGCTAAACCTTTCTTAAAATTAAATAACCAAGCCATAGGATTTTGAGGTAGTTTGCCTAGTGCAATAAAAATCCTCAACATGTTGTTAGGCATTTGTGTAATGTAAATTAAGCTCTAACCGGTCTTAGGATTTCGAGGTAGTCGTTTGGTACGACATAAACCCTCACATCTTCATGTTTATTTGTGTGATTATGCCATACAAATATAAGTTAGGTTTGGATTTGAATTTGACTAAACTTTAATTGGCTAATGTTTAATAGTTTAATTAAGTCTAATGAGGTAGACTTAATTATGGCTTAGATTTGATTAAACCTTAGTTAGTTAAGGTTTAACTTTAATTAAGTCTAATGTGGTAGACTTAATTATAATTTAGGTTTGATTAAGCCTTAGTTAGTTAAGGTTTAATGGTTTAATTAAGTCTAATGTGATAAACTTAATTATAGTTTAGATTGAATTAAATCTTAGTTAGTTAAGGTCTGATGGCTTAATTAACTCTAATGTGGTAGACTTAATTATAGTTTAAGTTTGATTAAACCCTAGTATGTTAAAGTTTAATAGATTAATTAAGTCTAATGTGGTAGACTTAATTAGAGTTTAAGTTTGATTAAACCTTAGTTGGTAAAGGTTTAATAGATTAATTAGGTTTCATGTGGTAGACTTAATTAGAGTTTAAGTTTGATTAAACCTTAGTTAGTTAAGGATTAATGGTTTAATTAAGTCTAATATGGTAGAATTAATTATGGTTTAAGTTGGATTAAACCTTAGTTGGGTAAAGTTTAAAGGTTTAATTAAGTCTAATGTGGTAGACTTAATTAAGGTTTAGGTTTGATTAATCCTTAGGTAGTTAAGGTTTAATGGTTTAATTAAGTCTAATGTGGTATACTTAATTAGAGTTTAGGTTTGATTAAACCTTAGTTAGTTAAGGTTTAGTGGTTTAATTAAGTCTTATGTGGTAGGCTTAATTAGGATTTAAGTTAGATTTGGGTTTGAGTTAAATTAGGTTCAAGATAGGTTGAACCTAGACTTAAGGTTGACTTAAGTTCAATATGAGTTCGACTCAAGTTAGATTTAAGTTTGAGTTAATTTAGGTTTAAGATAGGTTGAACCTAAACTTAGGGTTGACTTAAGTTCAATGTGGGTTGAACTCAATTTCAGTTTGACTTTCAGTTAAGTTAGGTTCACGTTAGGTTGAACCTAGACTTAGGGTTGGCTTAAGTTCAATGTGGGTTGAACTCAAGTTAAGGTTTTTATGTTTGGGTTTACGTTGTGTTGAATCTATGTTAAAGGTTGAACTTGGATTCAACTTAGGTTGAGCTTAAGTTAAAGGTTGTTTTGGGTTTGAGTTTGGTTAAACCTTAATTGGTTAAGGTTAAATAGATTAATTAAGTCTACTTTGGTAGACTTAATTATGATTTATTTTTGATTAAACCTTAATTGGTTAAGGTTTAATAGTTTAATTAAGTCTAATGTGATAGACTTAATTAGAGTTTAAGTTGAATTAAATTTTGTTTGATTATGATTTAGGATGGATTAAACCTAATCGGGGTTTAGGTTTAATTATGTCTAAATTAGTTAATACTTAATGATCTAATTGGAGTTTAATGGGTTGGACTTAATTAGAGTTTAGGTTTGATTAAGTTTAATTTAGTTATGACTTAATGGTCTAATTAGGTCTAATGGGTTAGACCTAATTAGGGTTTAGGTTTGATTAAGTCTAATTTAGTTAAGACATAATGGTTTAATTAGGTCTAATGGGTTAGACTTAATTAAGGATTAGGTTTAATTAAGTCTTAATGGTTTAGTCAGGTCTAATGGGTTAGACTTAATTAGGGTTAAGGTTTGTTTAAGTCTAATATAGTTAAGACTTAATGGTTTAATTAGGTCTAATAGATTAGACCTAATTAGGCTTTATGTTTGTCTTAAACCTAATGTTTAAGATGTTAATCAAGTTTAACATGTCCTTAAACTTAATTAAAGTTTGGTTTTGTATTAAACCTAATTTAGTTAAGGATTAATGGGTTAATTTAGTTTAATATGTCTTTAAACTTAATTAACATCTTGATTTTGTATTAAACCTAATTAGTTAAGGTTTAATGGATTAATTAAGTTTAATATGTCCTTAAACTTAATTAAAGTTTTGATTTTTGTATTAAACCTAATTTAGTTAAGGTTTAATGGGTTAATTAAGTTTAATATGTCTTTAAACTTAATTAAAATCTTAATTGTGTATTAAACCTAATTTAGTTAAGGTTTAATGGATTAATTAAGTTTAATATGTCTTTAAACTTAATTAAAGTTTTGATTCAATTATTTAACCTAATTTAATTAAGGTTTAATGAGTTAATTAAGTTTAATATATCCTTAAACTTAATTAAAATTTGATTTTGTCTTAAACCTAATTTACTTAATGTTTAAAGAGTTAATTAAATTTAATATGTCCTTAAACTTAATTAAAGTTTTGATTTACGTATTAAACCTAATTTAGTTAAAGTTTTATGAGTTAATTAAGTTTAATATGTCCTTAAACTTAATTAAATTTTTGATTTTATCTTAAACCCTAAGGTTTAATGATTTTGATTAGGCTTAAGTTGTCTTTAAACCTAGTTATTGTTTGATTAGAGTTCATTTGGATGTGGATTCATCATTTGCTTAGTCCATTATGAAAAGGACTGAATAGGTGAAGAAAAGGTTTTGAAATATTTATTTATATATATTAAATCTCAACCTTTACTTGAAATGTCTTTTTAAATTGATTTAATAGCTTGAGAATTGTTTTCTTAGGATTGTTATTTGTCATCCTAAAATTCCTAGCTATTTTAAAATTTAATTTTCCAATTTTCCAAATTTTATAATTATTTTTGGAAATAATTACAAAATATCATGGAAATTAGAAAATCACATCCTAGAGAGCTATACTAGCCTTAGAAAAATCGGGAGATGTGTCTAGAGACTTAAAGGTTCTCCCCTAAAATTTTCACATTTTTCGATTTGTAAATAATTTTTAGTAATTAAAATACTCTAGAGAGTGTTTAATTAATTAAAAATTACATGCTATGAATAAAATTATGATTTTTATTTCATAATTTTTTTTCTCTTCAAGAGCTTTCCAGAGATATTTTTATTTTATTTTTAGGAGCTCTGGATAAAAAGTTATGATTTTTTGAAGTTTTTAAGGTTAATATAGAGTACCCTTAGCCCAGAATTTTGTGGACGCGCCGCGTGTCCTTGGATCCTTCGAAGTGCGGGAAGATCTACTGCGTGGATCCGAACAACGGACATGGGATCTCCAGATCAGCGCCGTCTGTTCCAAAACACGAGAATGGACGGTGGAGATAAATCCCCAAAAATTTAAAAAATGTTCGAGCCGTCCATCTTCAAAGCTCAATATCTCAATCATTTCTCAATGAAACTGGCTGATTTTTTTAACTTATAGAATCTTCTGAACATATAGATTATATCTATACGGTGATGATACATTTCTGGGCTAGTTTAACCCATAATTTTTTGATTATATGCTTTATTTTGGACAAAATAAAGCCATACCTTGGCCACATCATTGTTGAGCTAGATCAGCCTTGATGGTCAGGTTCTAGGACTCCTAAAGAAGATCTTTGTCACTTCAATTTGGTTTTGTAGCTAGCCTTGGTGAGCAATTTTGGCAACATGGCTAGTTTGGGTGGATTTTGGGTTTTGGCTAAATTGGTTTGATTTGGCTAATCATATGGCTTGATCTTGGTTGGAATAGATTGCCGAGATCCTTATCAAGACTTTTTGTGTTGGGAGCTAAGGGATTTGGGTGGACTATAGGTTTCTATGGATTATTTTTCTTTTTCTCTCATATTTCAGACAAGGGGTCCTTTTATAGCCATGGATGGCTATGCTTGACCTTGGTTAGCTTAGGATTTGATCATGGTATGGTTAGAGCTATGGAGTACAGCCTCCCCCATGTAATCCAATCATTACCTCTTCATTTCCCATGAGAATTTTGCCACTTAAGCAAGTGCACATTTCATGGCAATCATGGATCCAAATTGTCATGATAACCTCTTGATAATTTTGTTTCCATTCCATTGGCTAAGGGTGAGGTTAGAGGTGACTCAAATGGTTGAGACCTTCTCCTTGCAACACCTCATTCATCAATTCATGGGGTGGTGACACATTTGCTCCTCCCCTTAACATTTTTTATAAAATGCTATGATGAGCTTAACCATGGTGTGGAGAATGGTTAAAGCCTTGTTTTCAAATCATTGGGTGGCTAGGGAGGTGGCTAAACTCGTCTCACCATGGCAAGAGACGTCACTTTGCAAAGAGGGTGAGTTACACTTCAAATCACCATGGTTTTGCCACCTCACCTTCATGTCATTATGCCCCAATACAAGGGTTAAATATGACTCATCCATGGGGTCATGTGTGGTGTCATAAAAGAGTTTTGAAATTTTTAGAAAACCAAAATGTAATAGTTTTAAAAATTCCATTTAATACCCCTCTTGATTTAATTTCCATTTTTAATTAATTATTTCATTAATTAAATGTTGGAAAATATTTTATTAAACAATTATTAATTAGAAATTATTCCAAAATAGTTTTTTAGTTAATATTCATGTCATTAAAATTGAATTTTGTCTCTTTTCATGACTTTTTAATTTAATTTTCATTTTAATTTATTATGTCATTAATTAAAATATGGAAATTATTGGTCAATTAATCAATTAAAAATAATTTTGAAATTAATTATTTGATTAATTCCATCATTTTTAATTAATCTGTGAATTTTATGGATTTTGAATTTAATTTTTCATTTCAATTAATTAATCAAAATAATTTTGAGATTAATTAATTGATTAATTTTGTCATTTTCATTTCATTTTGGTGCATTTTGTCATTTTATGACTTTTAATTTAATTTTAATTTTAATTAATTATGTCATTTAATTAATTAAAATATTAAAAATTAATTTATTAGTCAATTTCATTTAATTAATCAAAATATTTTTAAAATTAATTATTTGATTAATTTTGTCATTTTGGGGGTTTAAAATATCATTGGGTCAATAATTGGTCATTTGGTAAAAAATTGACCATCCTTACCAAAGTTGACTTTTTAGGTTAAAAGGTTGACCTATTGGGTCAACAAGGTTAGTCATTGGGTCTGGATTGACCATTTTGACCAAAGTTGACTTTTAGGTCAAAAGGTTGACCTATTTTATCAACAGGGTTGGTCATTGGGTCGGGATTGACCATTTTGACTAAAGTTGACTTTTAGGTCAAAAGGTTGACTTATTGGGTCAACAAGGTTAGTCATTAGGTCAGGATTGACCATTTTAACCAAAGTTTACTTTTTAGGTCAAAAGGGTGTCCTATTGGGTCAATATGGTTGGTCATTGGATCAGGATTGACCATTTTGTCCAAAGTTGACTTTTTAGGTCAAAAGGTTGACCTATGGGGTTAAGAGGGTTGGTCATTGGTTATGGATTGACCATATTGACCAAAGTTAACTTTTTAGGTGAAAAGGTTGACCTATTGGGTCAACATAGTTGGTTATTGGGACAGGATTAACCGTTTTGACTAAAGTTGACTTTTTAGGTCAAAAGGTTGACTTATTGGGTCAACAGGATTGGTCATTGTGTCAGGATGGACCATTTTGACCAAAGTTAACTTTTTAGGTCAAAAGGTTGACCTATTGGGTCAACAGGCTTGATCATTGGGTCTGGATTGACCATTTTGACCAAAGTTGACTTTTAGGTCAAAAGGTTAACCTATTGGATCAACAAGGTTGGTCATTGGGTCTGGATTGAATATTTTGATCAAAGATCAATTTTTAGGTCAAAAGGTTGACTTATTGAGTCAACAGGGTTGGTCATTGGGTCAAGATTGACCATTTTGACCAAAGTTGACTTTTTAGGTCAAAAGATTGACCTATCAGAAAAATGAGGTTAACAAAGCACATTATATACCTATTTTTGATGATATTTCACTTTATGGAAGGTATTTTGATGTTTCTCTTGCAGCTATGATTAAAATAAGTGATTTTGATGAAAGGAGCAAAAAAGGATCAAATTTGGAGCAAAAATTGAAAGGTGTGCAACATTATCTTTTTGCGCTTGAGTGTCAAATGCTGGCGCATAGGCGCCACAGTTAATGTGACGAATTTAAATTATTTTTGGAGCAAATTTCAAGGAGTTTTTGATGCACCCTTTGGTTTAAACTTCATTAACATCCCAATGGCGCCAAAATTCATTTTAAATTCAAATGGATGGATGCATCTCTTGGTAGATTCCTTGAATCTGGACATAATTTGAAGAGACACCAAAACACCTTTTGGAGAATTATTAAAATGATGACTTAAGATCAGAAAAGGTGAAGATTTTTAGAAATAAAATTTTGGTTGGAGAAGTTGGAGAAAAGCTTGAAGTGGTTGAAGGGAAAGAGGAAGAAAGAGAGCCTTCTTCTCGCCATATTCTTTTTACTTTTCCACTTTACTTTATCATACTTTGTATTATAATTTTGGAGAGTTAATCCTTAGAGTTGAAGGCCAACATCTATGGAGTTATCTAGTGGAAAGTAAAAGTTTCAGAGGAATTTCAATGGTCTTGTAGAGAGGATTTTTAGAAAAGTTTTTATCTTTATTTTTACATTTGATTTTTAACTAAAACATGTGTTTTCACTATAATATCTACTTTCAAATCAAATTGTGTGTGTTTTCTTCATGTGTATTGAGTAATTTTTTTTATCTTTTTTCTTTCAAATGATGAAGTAATTAAAGTACGGAAGGAAGTTGTGTGAAGTATTGATGTTTAATGTTGAAAGAAGTTATGACGAATCCACTACCTTGCACATCATTTACCTCTTGATTTTGTTAATTGAGATGTTAAAATTTATTGTGAGAACATGCAAGAACCAATGCAGTTTCGTCTTAATCAACAATTTGAGTGAATTGCTTGCATTTATATGGGTGAGAATTGTAGTCCATATGTTTGAATGAAAATAAAAAGAGAGATATTCTTTTTAATAGGGAGTAAACTTAGATGACTTTAGAGTGACAGGCTAAAGCCCCTAATTTGGTTTAATGTTTTAAATTTCGTTATGAGATGTTAGCCCCTAAGTAGAGGGAGAAGAGGGAACTCTAGAGTGAGCGCTAGTATCCTTTTTTCCTAACCCATCTACAAGATTTCAAAACTTAAGTAAGGGTAAAGAATATATTTCCTCCTATTTGTCACAACGCATTTATATACTTCTACAACAAAATTCCATAATTATTATTGATTCATTGAAGGATGAAAATAATATTTTATTCTCATTTGCTTTCATATAGTTTTGTATTCTTGTTAATTTTAGTTGCTTGCTTTAGTTTTTCTTAAAAAAAATATCAAAAACAATGTTAAAACTTTCTATCTCAAAACATACTTTACAAAATCATTTTGAAAAGTAAAAAGTTGTTTTTCTATTTTCTTTAAATTTTTAGAACATTTTTTACGTGGGTTTGATATCTACGGGCTTAATCCAGAAAGTCCTACATTACTTGATAAACGATACATATATTTGCATAGAATTTCATATTCTAAAATAATTAATGATTTATGATTTGCTTTGGAATCAAGTTTTTGGCCTCATTGCAAAGAAAGAGATATTATCATTAGAATGAAAAATAAAGTGAAAAACGCAGGCATAAATTTTCGGGGATCAATTTTTTGGCACCGTTGCCAGGGAAATTAATTAAAATGTTGTTTAAATAACATTTAAGAAAAACTAAAGTTTTGCATTTTCCTTGCTTTTGTTAGTGTGTTTTATTCTGTTTTATTTTGTTGTGTATGTGTAATTCAGGTTCGAAGGACTCGTGTCTCACAATTCTGAATTAGAAACAACTATAAGATAAATCAAGAAAATTAAAAAAATTAGAGAAAGACAAAAATATTTCAGAAATAGCGAATCAAAATGTTGAAATCCATCGAGAATTCGGACTTTTAAGAGATTATGTTAACCCTACAGTAGATGAACTTCATGGTTGTATTCAAAAACACGTTGTAGAGGCTAATTCATTTGAACATAAACCTGCTATTATCCGGATGGTATCAAATAATCAATTTGGGGAAGCTCCAATCGAAGATCCTAATTTACATCTTGCCAATTTTCTAGAATTGTGTGCTACTTTTAAATACAATGGTGTTTCAGATGATGCTATTAGACTTAGACTTTTTTCCATTCTCATTGAGGGATAAGTCTAAGCTATGGTTAAATTCATTAGCACCTGGATTTATCGGAACTTATGTTGATTTAGCGCTAAAAAATCCTTGCTAAATATTTTTCACCATCAAAGACTGCTAAGCTTAGAAATGACAATACATCTTTTTGTCAGTTTGAAGGGGAATCTATTTATGAAGCTTAGGAACGATTTAAAGTTCTCCTGAGAAACTGTCCACATAATTCGATACCAAATATGTTAGTAATTAAGTCTTTTTATAATGGATTAGGTGGATCTCTTAGATCTATTATCGATGCTGCTGCTGGTTGTTTATTGAAGTCTAAACAGTTTTATGACGCTTATGATTTAATTGAATAAATAACTACTAATAATTTTTAATGGCCTTCTAAAAGGTATCCAATATTCTTGAATATTATGCTTTTGTGATGCTAGCGAATCAAGTTGCTGCAATTTCAAGGAAGATTGACCAATTTGGAAAGAATTATTCTCAGCCAATTTTAATGATTAAAGAAAATTCATTAGGCCAAATGATTGATTCTCAAGCTTCATTAGAAAAATTAAATCCATTATTAAGCCTAATAACCTATATTTGAATTATTATAACCCAGGTTGGAAAAACCAAACAAACTTTAACTGGAATACTAATAATCAGGGTGGTTGTAATCAACAATGAGGGAAAACTATGTAAACTCATTGGGGAACTGGAACAACCAAGGGAATAATAATTATAGACCAACATATCCTCTAGATTTTAAGAATGCTTAACAATTTAAGGAGAATAAGTTGTTTATAGAAGAAGTGTTGTTACAAAAGGAAAATTTATTGCAAAATTAAGGAGCTACAATCACAAATATTGAGAATCAATTGAGACAGTTTGCCAATTCATTAAGTAATAGATCCCAAGGAACACTTCCTAGTAATACAAAAGTAAATCCAAGAGACAAGAATAAAGAGCAAATAACAGCTATTCAATTGAGAAGTGGAAGAGAGTTGGAAAGTAGAGTTCAAAAAGATATTGAAGTAGAGAAAGATGATATTGAAGAACCAAAAGAGCACGCTCAGAATGGTTTGGAAAAACCTAATACTCCACTGAAGATTGATTCAGAAAAGTTACCACCTCCATTTCCTTAGATACTTCAAAAGCAGAAATTGGATAAATAATTTTCTAAGTTCTTTAATTTTTTTAAGAAGCTTACAATCAATATTCCATTTCTTTGAAGCTTTAGAACAAATGACAAAATAAGTGAAATTTATGAAGGATATTTTTAATAGAAAAGGGAAGATTGAAGATAATGAAACAGTTGCAATTATTGAGGAATGCAGTGCAATAAGGAAAAAACTTTCTGAAAGCTTAAATATCTTGGTAGTTTCACATTCCATGTGCGATTGAAGACAGATTTATGAGAAAGCTTTATGTAATTTAGGTGCAAGCATTATCCTTATGTCATTATTTATATTAAAAAGGCTCAGATTAGGAGAAATAACCCCACTACATAAATCTATAATTAGCGGATGATTCCATCACATATTCTAAAGAAGTTATAGAAGATGTTTTAGTGAAGGTGGATCAATTTATCTTTCTATTGATTTCATTGTGCTAGATATGGAGGAAGATAAAGAGATACCCCTAATTTTAGGGAGACCTTTGCCAGCCATAGACAGAGCAATGATAGATGTGCAAAAAGTGAAATTAACCATGCCCTTCACTGATCGGACTGTTACATTCAATATCTCAAAATCAATGAAATATCCTGCAAGAGGTAAAGATGATGAATGCTACAGGATGGATGTTATCAGATATATAAGTGAATGCAATTTCAAATTAACTTTTGAAGAGAAATCTGAAAGTGAAAAATTGGAACACAAGCAAGAAGAGGAATTACAACATTTTGAAGATTTTCATGAGGAAGACTTAAGTTATGTTCATGAAATGTTTGAATTGTTGGACATGACTAAAAAAGATGAATCTTTTTGTCCATAAATTGAAAAACCTCCTAAACTTGATTTAAAGATTCTACCTTCTCATTGAAAATATGTCTTTTTAGGTGATTCCTCGACTTTGTCGGTTATAATTTCTTCTTAATTGACTGAAAAGAAGAAGAGAGTCTGATTAAAAATCCAAAGAACTATAACAAAGCCATTAGATGGAAAATTGCTGATATTAAAGGAATCAGCCCTTCAATTTTTATGCATAGAATCCTTTTGGAAGAGAATTACAAAGCTCGTGGTGATCCTCAAAGGAGATTAAATCTTGTCATGAAAGATGTTGTGAAGAAAAAAATTTTAAAGTGGTTAGATGTTGGAATTATCTACCCTATTTTAGATAGTACATGGGTTAGTCATATTCACCGTGTTCCTAAGAAAGGAGGAGTTACTGTAACTATTAATGAAAAGAATAAATCAATACCAACAAGATAGGCTACATGGTGGAGAATATGCATTGAATATGAAAAATTAAACCTTGCAACCAAGAAAGAAATTTTGCCACTACACTTTCTAGATCAGATGTTGGATAGACTGACTGAGCATAAATACATTTATTTTCCAGATGGATATACTGGTTACCACCAAATATAAAGTGCTCCTAAGGATCAAAAGAAAATAGCATTTACCGGCCTTTATGGTACATTTACTCTTAGAAGAATGCCTTTTGATTTATGTAATGCCCCTGCTACATTTCAGAGATGTATGATGGCAATTTTTTGTGATTTAATTGAAATAGGAATTAAAGTTTTTATGGATGACTTTTCAGTGTTTTGAATTTAATTTGAATCATGTTTAGAACATTTATCAAGAGTTCTTAAGCACTATGAAGAAACTAATTTAGTCATTAATTAGAAAAATATGACAATTTATGGTAGTAGGAGGAATGTTTTTGAGACATCGTATATCAGAAAAAGGTATGGAGGTAGATCCGACAAAAATTTAAGTGATCGATAATTTTCCTTGCCCAACAATTGTAACGTGAATTAGAAGTTTTACAAAACAAGCTGGATTCTACAGGCATTATATAAAAAACTTTTCAAAAATCTCAAAGCCTTTATGTCGTTTACTGGAAAAAGATGTGTTTTATGATTTTGATGAATAATGCCTAAAAGCTTTTTAATCATTGAAAGAAAAATTAATCACTACACCTGTCATAGTTTCACCAAACTGGGAAAATCATTTTGAATTAATGTGTGATGCGAGTGATTATGCTATTAGAGCTATTTTAGGTCAGAAATAGGATAAGATTTTCAAAGTAATCTACTACGCTAGTAAAACTCTGAATGAAGCTCAAATTAATTATACCACGACTGAGAAAGAGTTTGTAGCTATAGTATTTGCCTTTGATAAATTTAGATCATATGTAATTGGAAGTAAATGTGTGGTGCATGCTGACCATTTTGCTATTAAGTATCTAATGAAAAAGAAGGATGCAAAACCAAGACCAATAAGATGGATTTTTCTTTTGGAAGAATTTTATTTTGAAATAGTAAATAGGAAGGGTGCTGATAATCAAATTGTTGATCATCTATCCAGGCCTAAATTTGAAAAATCTCTCTTTTCTAAAGATGAAATCAATGAATAATTTCCTGATGTAAAATTGTTCACTATTAATGAGTGGTGTGTTTCATGGTATGCCGACATTGTAAACTTTATTATCAGTGATTATATACCCTATGGTTTGACATATCAAGAGAGGAAAAAATTTTTATCTGAAGCTATGACTTATTTTTAGGATGACCTATTTTTATATAAACAAAAAAAGGATCTAATTATTCAAAACATGTGTTCCTTTAGAAGAAACTTATGAAATTATTCAAAAATGTCATAATTCTGATTATAGGGGACATTTTGGTGTTGAAAAAATTGCATATAAAATCTTACAACTGGATTTTATTTGCCTACAATTTTAAGGATGTTAATGCTTATATTAAAAATGGTGATCGATGTGAACGTGTAGGCAATATTTCTAGAAGAAATGAGATGACTATCAACTATATGTTGGATGATGAAATATTTAACATTTGGGGAATTGATTTCATGGGACAATTTATACCATCTTTCAGATATAATTATTTTTTGATAGCAGTGGGCTATGTATCCAGATGGATAGAAGCTGTTGCTTTACCTCGAAGTGATGCTCAAAGTGTCGTAAAATTCTTAAGAAAGAATATATTTTGCAGATTTGGAATACCAAGAGTTATCATAACTGATGGGGGGAAATCATTTTAGAAATGTTCTTAGTAAAAGCTAGTAAGGAAATATCATATTAACCATCGCATTGCCACTGCTTATCATCCGCAAACTAGTGGTTTGGTTGAAGAATCCAATCATAAAATTAAAAGAATATTGTAAAAGAGTGTTAATTCAAACTTAAAGGATTGGTCAATTAAACTTGATTATGCTTTGTAGGCTTATAGGACTGCATACAGAACTCCTATAGGAATGTCCCCATATAGGCTAAGTTTTTGAAAAGCTTGTCATTTACCAGTAGAACTTGAGCATAAAGCATATTGGGCTATTAAAGAGTTCAATTATAATTTGAAAGATGCTGGTGAAAAGAGATTATTGCAATTAAATGAGCTTAAAGAGATAAGGAATGAATCTTATGAAAATTCTAAGATTTATAAAGAAAAGAAGAAGTTATTGATTGATCAAAAGATTATTACTAAAAATCTTAAGCATAGATAACAAGTTTTGTTATATTATGCTAGACTTACAATATTTGTTGGAAAACTTAAGTCCATGTGGATGGGTCCACTTATTGTGATGAAAGTTTATACTTATGGAGTTGTGGATATTAAAGATCCTAAGATTGGAAAATATTTAAAGTTAATGATACACATAAAATATATAGTATTTTTTATGCACATTTTTATACCTATTTTTGATGATATTGAATTTTAATGGAAGGTATTTTGTGTTTTTCTTGCAGGTATGATGAAAATGAGTGAGTATGATGAAAGGAGCAAAATTGGATCAAATTTGGAGTAAAAAAATGAAAAATGAAAATTTAGGCACTGGCGGATAAGCGCCGCTGGGCTAGTGCTTAGTCGCAACAGTTAAAAATCGAGTTTAATTTGAATTTGGTGCCATTTTCAAAGGGGATAGGATGAAACTCTTGGTGACAACTTCCATAACTTCCTTTGGGCAACAAGTTTGAATGAATAGGTGCACTCTTTGGTGGATACATCGAATCTAGACATATTTTGAAGAGACACAAAGGCACCTTTTGGTTTAATATTTGAAGAGTGTCTTAAGAAAAGTAAAGAGCTCTTCCTTTGCATTTGGAAGAGAGTTTTCATTAGGAGTAGGAGTAGAGAGCAGAGAAGAGCTCTTCCTTTTCATTTTGAAGGGTTCTTCCAATGCATTTTTACAGGGTTTTTATTTTAGTTTTAATTAGGAGTAGGAGTAGAGATTAGAAAAGGGAAAAGGGTAAGATTGAAGTTTTCTTCTTTCCACTACTTTTCTTTCCTTTAGTTTATTTTAGTTTTTATTGAAGTCCGAAGTCTGTATTAAACCTTAGTTAGTTAAGGATTAATGGTTTAATTAAGTCTAATATGGTAGAATTAATTATGGTTTAAGTTGGATTAAACCTTAATTGGGTAAAGTTTAAAGGTTTAATTAAGTCTAATGTGGTAGACTTAATTAAGGTTTAGGTTTGATTAATCCTTAGTTAGTTAAGATTTAATGGTTTAATTAAGTCTAATTTGGTATACTTAATTAGAGTTTAGGTTTGATTAAACCTTAGTTAGTTAAGGTTTAGTGGTTTAATTAAGTCTTATGTGGTAGGCTTAATTAGGATTTAAATTAGATTTGGGTTTGAGTTAAATTAGGTTCAAGTTAGGTTGAACCTAGACTTAAGGTTGACTTAAGTTCAATATGAGTTCGACTCAAGTTAGATTTAAGTTTGAGTTAATTTAGGTTTAAGTTAGGTTGAACCTAAACTTAGGGTTGACTTAAGTTCAATGTGGGTTGAACTCAATTTCAGTTTGAGTTTCAGTTAAGTTAGGTTCACGTTAGGTTGAACCTAGACTTAGGGTTGGCTTAAGTTCAATGTGGGTTGAACTCAAGTTAAGGTTTTTAAGTTTGGGTTTACGTTGTGTTGAATCTATGTTAAAGATTGAACTTGGATTCAACTTAGGTTGAGCTAAAGTTAAAGGTTGTTTTGGGTTTGAGTTTGGTTAAACCTTAATTGGTTAAGGTTTAATAGATTAATTAAGTCTAGTGTGGTAGACTTAATTATGATTTATTTTTTATTAAACCTTAATTGGTTAAGGTTTAATAGTTTAATTAAGTCTAATGTGATAGACTTAATTAGAGTTTAAGTTGAATTAAATTTTGTTTGATTATGATTTAGGATGGATTAAACCTAATCAGGGTTTAGGTTTAATTATGTCTAAATTAGTTAATACTTAATGATCTAATTAGGTCTAATGGGTTGGACTTAATTAGAGTTTAGGTTTGATTAAGTTTAATTTAGTTATGACTTAATGGTCTAATTAGGTCTAATGGGTTAGACCTAATTAGGGTTTAGGTTTGATTAAGTCTAATTTAGTTAAGACATAATGGTTTAATTAGGTCTAATGGGTTAAACTTAATTAAGGATTAGGTTTAATTAAGTCTTAATGGTTTAGTCAGGTCTAATGGGTTAGACCTAATTAGGGTTTAGGTTTGTTTAAGTCTAATATAGTTAAGACTTAATGGTTTAATTAGGTCTAATAGATTAGACCTATTTAGGGTTTATGTTTGTCTTAAACCTAATGTTTAAGATGTTAATCAAGTTTAACATGTCCTTAAACTTAATTAAAGTTTGGTTTTGTATTAAACCTAATTTAGTTAAGGATTAATGGGTTAATTTAGTTTAATATGTCTTTAAACTTAATTAACATCTTGATTTTGTATTAAACCTAATTAGTTAAGGTTTAATGGATTAACTAAGTTTAATATGTCCTTAAACTTAATTAAAGTTTTGATTTTTGTATTAAACCTAATTTAGTTAAGGTTTAATGGGTTAATTAAGTTTAATATGTTTTTAAACTTAATTAAAATCTTAATTGTGTATTAAACCTAATTTATTTAAGGTTTAATGGATTAATTAAGTTTAATATGTCTTTAAACTTAATTAAAGTTTTGATTCAATTATTTAACCTAATTTAATTAAGGTTTAATGAGTTAATTAAGTTTAATATATCCTTAAACTTAATTAAAATTTGATTTTGTCTTAAACCTAATTTACTTAATGTTTAAAGAGTTAATTAAATTTAATATGTCCTTAAACTTAATTAAAGTTTTGATTTCTGTATTAAACCTAATTTAGTTAAAGTTTTATGAGTTAATTAAGTTTAATATGTCCTTAAACTTAATTAAATTTTTGATTTTATCTTAAACCCTAAGGTTTAATGATTTTGATTAGGCTTAAGTTGTCTTTAAACCTAGTTATTGTTTGATTAGAGTTCATTTGGATGTGGATTCATCATTTGCTTAGTCCATTATGAAATGGACTAAATAGGTGAAGAAAAGGTTTTGAAATATTTATTTATATATATTAAATCTCAACCTTCACTTAAAATGTCTTTTTAAATTGATTTAATAGCTTGAGAATTGTTGTTTTAGGATTGTTATCTGTCATCCTAAAATTCCTAGCTATTTTGAAATTTAATTTTCCAATTTTCCAAATTTTATAATTATTTTTGGAAATAATTACAAAATATCATGGAAATTAGAAAATCACATCCTAGAGAGCTATACTAGCCTTAGAAAAATCAGGAGATGTGTCTAGAGACTTAAAGGTTCTCCCCTAAAATTTTCACCTTTTTCTGATTTGTAAATAATTTTTAGTAATTAAAATACTCTAGAGAGTGTTTAATTAATTAAAAATTACATGCTATGAATAAAATTATGATTTTTATTTCATAATTTTTTTCTCTTCAAGAGCTTTCCAGAGATATTTTTATTTTATTTTTAGGAGCTATGGATAAAAAGTTATGATTTTTTGAAGTTTTTAAGGTTAATATGGAGTACCCTTAGCCCAGAATTTTGTGGACGCGCCGCGTGTCCTTGGATCCTTCGAAGTGTGGGAAGATCTGCTGCGTGGATCCGAACAATGGACATGGGATCTCCAGATCAGCGCCGTCTGTTCCAAAACACGAGAATGGACGGTGGAGATAAATCCCCAAAAATTCAAAAAATGTTCGAGCCGTCCATCTTCAAAGCTCAATATCTCAATCATTTCTCAATGAAACTGACTAATGTTTTAACTTATGGAATCATCTGAACAAATAGATTATATCTATACGGTGATGATACATTTCTAGGCTAGTTTAACCCTTAATTTTTTGATTATATGCTTTATTTTGGATAAAATAAAGCCATACCTTGGCCACATCAATGTTGAGCTAGATCAGCCTTGATGGTCAGGTTCTAGGACTCCTAAAGAAGATCTTTGTCACTTCAATTTGGTTTTGTAGCTAGCCTTGGTGAGCAATTTTGGCAACATGGCTAGTTTGGGTGGATTTTGGGTTTTGGCTAAATTGGTTTGATTTGGCTAATCATATGGCATGATCTTGGTTGGAATAGATTGCCTAGATCCTTATCAAGACTTTTTGTGTTGGGAGCTAAGGGATTTGGGTGGACTATAGGTTTCTATGGATTATTTTTCTTTTTCTCTCATATTTCAGACAAGGGGTCCTTTTATAGCCATGGATGGCTATGCTTCAACCTTGGTTAGCTTAGGATTTGATCATGGTATGGTTAGAGCTATGGAGTACAGCCTCCCCCATGTAATCCAATCATTACCTTTTCATTTCCCATGAGAATTTTGCCACTTAAGCAAGTGCACATTTCATGGCAATCATGGATCCAAATTGTCATAATAACCTCTTGATAATTTTGTTTCCATTCCATTGGCTAAGGGTGAGGTTAGAGGTGACTCAAATGGTTGAGACCTTCTCCTTGCAACACCTCATTCATCAATTCATGGGGTGGTGACACATTTGCTCCTCCCCTTAACATTTTTTATAAAATGTTATGATGAGCTTAACCATGGTGTGGAGAATGGTTAAAGCCTTGTTTTCTCATCATTGGGTGGCTAGGGAGGTGGCTAAACTCGTCTCACCATGGCAAGACACGTGACTTTGCAAAGAGGGTGAGTTACACTTCAAATCACCATGGTTTTGCCACCTCACCTTCATGTCATTATGCCCCTTTACAAGGGTTAAATATGACTCATCCATGGGGTCATGTGTGGTGTCATAAAAGAGTTTTGAAATTTTTAGAAAACCAAAATGTCATAGTTTTAAAAATTCCATTTAATACCCCTCTTGATTTAATTTCTTTTTTTAATTAATTATTTCATTAATTAAATGTTGGAAAATATTTTATTAATCAATTATTAATTAGAAATTATTCCAAAATAGTTTTTTAGTTAATATTCATGTCATTAAAATTGAATTTTGTCTCTTTTCGTGACTTTTTAATTTAATTTTCATTTTAATTAATTATGTCATTAATTAAAATATGGAAATTATTGGTCAATTAATCAATTAAAAATAATTTTGAAATTAATTATTTGATTAATTCCATCATTTTTAATTAATTTGTGAATTTTATGGCTTTTGAATTTAATTTTTCATTTCAATTAATTAATCAAAATAATTTTGAGATTAATTAATTGATTAATTTTGTCATTTTCATTTCATTTTGGTGCATTTTGTCATTTTATGACTTTTAATTTAATTTTCATTTTAATTAATTATGTCATTTAATTAATTAAAATATTAAAAATTAAATTATTAGTCAATTTCATTTAATTAATCAAAATATTTTTAAAATTAATTATTTGATTAATTTTGTCATTTTGGGGGTTTAAAATATCATAGGGTCAATAATTGGTCATTTGGTAAAAATTGACCATCCTTACCAAAGTTGACTTTTAGGTTAAAAGGTTGACCTATTGGGTCAACAAGGTTAGTCATTGGGTCTGGATTGACCATTTTGACCAAAGTTAACTTTTTAGGTGAAAATGTTGACCTATTATGTCAACAGGGTTGGTCATTGGGTCAGGATTGACCATTTTGACCAAAGTTGACTTTTAGGTCAAAAGGTTGACCTATTTTATCAATAGGGTTGATCATTTGGTCGGGATTGACCATTTTGACTAAAGTTGACTTTTAGGTCAAAAGGTTGACTTATTGGGTCAACAAGGTTAGTCATTAGGTCAGGATTGACCATTTTAACCAAAGTTTACTTTTTAGGTCAAAAGGTTGACCTATTGGGTCAACACGGTTGGTCATTGGATCAGGATTGACCATTTTGTCCAAAGTTGACTTTTTAGGTCAAAAGGTTGACCTATGGGGTTAAGAGGGTTGGTCATTGGTTATGGATTGACCATATTGACCAAAGTTAACTTTTTAGGTGAAAAGGTTGACCTATTGGGTCAACATAGTTGGTCATTGGGACAGGATTGACCGTTTTGACTAAAGTTGACTTTTTAGGTTAAAAGGTTGACTTATTGGGTCAACAGGATTGGTCATTGGGTCAGGATGGACCATTTTGACCAAAGTTAACTTTTTAGGTCAAAAGGTTGACCTATTGGGTCAACAGGCTTGGTCATTAGGTCAGGATTGACCATTTTAACCAAAGTTTACTTTTTAGGTCAAAAGGTTGACCTATTGGGTCAACACGGTTGGTCATTGGATCAGGATTGACCATTTTGTCCAAAGTTGACTTTTTAGGTCAAAAGGTTGACCTATGGGGTTAAGAGGGTTGGTCATTGGTTATGGATTGACCATATTGACCAAAGTTAACTTTTTAGGTGAAAAGGTTGACCTATTGGGTCAACATAGTTGGTCATTGGGACAGGATTGACCGTTTTGACTAAAGTTGACTTTTTAGGTTAAAAGGTTGACTTATTGGGTCAACAGGATTGGTCATTGGGTCAGGATGGACCATTTTGACCAAAGTTAACTTTTTAGGTCAAAAGGTTGACCTATTGGGTCAACAGGCTTGGTCATTGGGTCTGGATTGACCATTTTGACCAAAGTTGACTTTTAGGTCAAAAGGTTAACCTATTGGATCAACAAGGTTGGTCATTGGGTCTGGATTGAATATTTTGACCAAAGATCAGTTTTTAGGTCAAAAGGTTGACTTATTGAGTCAACAGGGTTGGTCATTGGGTCAAGATTGACCATTTTGACCAAAGTTGACTTTTTAGGTCAAAAGATTGACCTATCAGAAAAATGAGGTTAACAAAGCACATTATATACCTATTTTTGATGATATTTCACTTTATGAAGGTATTTTGATGTTTCTCTTGCAGCTATGATTAAAATAAGTGATTTTGATGAAAGGAGCAAAAAAGGATCAAATTTGGAGCAAAAATTGAAAGGTGTGCAACATTATCTTTTTGCGCTTGAGTGTCAAATGCTGGCGCATAGGCGCCACAGTTAATGTGACGAATTTAAATTATTTTTGGAGCAAATTTCAAGGAGTTTTTGATGCACCCTTTGGTTTAAACTTCATTAACTTCCCAATGGTGCCAAAATTCATTTTAAATTCAAATGGATGGATGCATCTCTTGGTAGATTCCTTGAATCTGGACATAATTTGAAAAGACACCAAAACACCTTTTGGAGAATTATTAAAATGATGACTTAAGATCAGAAAAGGTGAAGAGTTTTAGAAATAAAATTTTGGTTGGAGAAGTTGGAGAAAAGCTTGAAGTGGTTGAAGGGAAAGAGGAAGAAAGAGAGCCTTCTTCTAGCCATATTCTTTTTACTTTTCCACTTTACTTTATCATACTTTGTATTATAATTTTGGAGAGTTAATCCTTAGAGTTGAAGGCCAACATCTATGGAGTTATCTAGTGGAAAGTAAAAGTTTCAGAGGAATTTCAATGGTCTTGTAGAGAGGATTTTCAGAAAAGTTTTTATCTTTGTTTTTACATTTGATTTTTAAGTAAAACATGTGTTTTCGCTATAATATCTACTTTCAAATCAAATTGTGTGTGTGTTTTCTTCATGTGTATTGAGTAATTTTTTTAATCTTTTTTCTTTCAAATGATGAAGTAATTAAAGTACGGAAGGAAGTTGTGTGAAGTATTGATGTTTAATGTTGAAAGAAGTTATGATGAATCCACTACCTTGCACATCATTTACCTCTTGATTTTGTTAATTGAGATGTTAAAATTTATTGTGAGAACATGCAAGAACCAATGCAGTTTCGTCTTAATAAAAAATTGGAGTGAATCGCTTGCATTTATATGGGTGAGAATTGTAGTCCATATGTTTGAATGAAAATAAATAGAGAGATATTCTTTTTAATAGGGAGTAAACTTAGATGACTTTAGAGTGACAGGCTAAAGCCCCTAATTTGGTTTAATGTTTTAAATTTCGTTATGAGATGTTAGCCCCTAAGTAGAGGGAGAAGAGGGAACTCTAGAGTGAGCGCTAGTATCCTTTTTCCTAACCCATCTACAAGATTTCAAAACTTAAGTAAGGGTAAAGAATATATTTCCTCCTATTTGTCACAACGCATTTATATACTTCTACAACAAAATTCCATAATTATTATTGATTCATTGAAGGATGAAAATAATATTTTATTCTCATTTGCTTTCATATAGTTTTGTATTCTTGTTAATTTTAGTTGCTTGCTTTAGTTTTTCTTAAAAAAAAATATCAAAAACAATGTTAAAACTTTCTATCTCAAAACATACTTTACAAAATCATTTTGAAAAGTAAAAAGTTGTTTTTCTATTTTCTTTAAATTTTTAGAACATTTTTTCTGTGGGTTTGATATCTCTGGGCTTAATCCGAAAGTCCTACATTACTTGATAAACGATACATATATTTGCATAGAATTTCATATTCTAAAATAATTAATGATTTATGATTTGCTTTGGAATCAAGTTTTTGGCCTCATTGCAAAGAAAGAGATATTATCATTAGAATGAAAAATAAAGTGAAAAACGCAGGCATAAATTTTCGGGGATCAATTTTTTGGCACCGTTGCCAGGGAAATTAATTAAAATGTTGTTTAAATAACATTTAAGAAAAACTAAAGTTTTGCATTTTCCTTGCTTTTGTTAGTGTGTTTTATTCTGTTTTATTTTGTTGTGTATGTGTAATTCAGGTTCGAAGGACTCGTGTCTCACAATTCTGAATTAGAAACAACTATAAGATAAATCAAGAAAATTAAAAAAATTAGAGAAAGACAAAAATATTTCAGAAATAGCGAATCAAAATGTTGAAATCCATCGAGAATTCAGACTTTTAAGAGATTATGTTAACCCCACAGTAGATGAACTTCATGGTTGTATTCAAAAACCTGTTGTAGAGGCTAATTCATTTGAACATAAACCTGCTATTATCCAGATGGTATCAAATAATCAATTTGGGGAAGCTCCAACTGAAGATCCTAATTTACATCTTGCCAATTTTCTAGAATTGTGTGCTACTTTTAAATACAATGGTGTTTCAGATGATGCTATTAGACTTAGACTTTTTTCCATTCTCATTGAGGGATAAGTCTAAGCTATGGTTAAATTCATTAGCACCTGGATTTATCGGAACTTATGTTGATTTAGCGCTAAAAAATCCTTGCTAAATATTTTTCACCATCAAAGACTGCTAAGCTTAGAAATGACATTACATCTTTTTGTCAGTTTGAAGGGGAATCTATTTATGAAGCATAGGAACGATTTAAAGTTCTCCTGAGAAACTGTCCACATCATTCGATACCAAATATGTTAGTAATTAAGTCTTTTTATAATGGATTAGGTGGATCTCTTAGATCTATTATCGATGCTGCTGCTGGTTGTTTATTGATGTCTAAACAGTTTTATGACGCTTATGTTTTAATTGAATAAATAACTACTAATAATTTTTAATGGCTTTCTAAAAGGTATCCAATATTCATGAATATTATGCTTTTGTGATGCTAGCGAATCAAGTTGCTGCAATTTCAAGGAAGATTGACCAATTTGGAATGAATTATTCTCAGCCAATTTTAATGATTAAAGAAAATTCATTAGGCCAAATGATTGATTCTCAAGCTTCATTGGAAAAATTAAATGCCATAATTAAGCCTAATAACCTATATTTCAATTATTATAACCCAGGTTGGAAAAACCAACTAAACTTTAACTGGAATACTAATAATCAGGGTGGTAGTAATCAACAATGAGGGAAAACTATGTAAACTCATTGGGGAACTGGAACAACCAAGGGAATAATAATTATAGACCAACATATCCTCTAGATTTTAAGAATGCTTAACAATTTAAGGAGAATAAGTTGTTTATAGAAGAAGTGTTGTTACAAATGGAAAATTTATTGCAAAATTAAGGAGCTACAATCAGAAATATTGAGAATCAATTGAGTCAGTTTGCCAATTCATTAAGTAATAGATCCCAAGGAACACTTCCTAGTAATACAAAAGTAAATCCAAGAGACAAGAATAAAGAGCAAATAACAGCTATTCAATTGAGAAGTGGAAGAGAGTTGGAAAGTAGAGTTCAAAAAGATATTGAAGTAGAGAAAGATGATATTGAAGAACCAAAAGAGGACGCTCAGAATGGTTTGGAAAAACCTAATACTCCACTGAAGATTGATTCAGAAAAGTCACCACCTTCATTTCCTTAGATACTTCAAAAGCAGAAATTGGATAAATAATTTTCTAAGTTCTTTAATTTTTTTAAGAAGCTTACAATCAATATTCCATTTGCTGAAGCTTTAGAACAAATGGCAAAATAAGTGAAATTTATGAAGGATATTTTTAATAGAAAAGGGAAGTTTGAAGATAATGAAACAGTTGCAATTATTGAGGAATGTAGTGCAATAAGGAAAAAACTTTCTGAAAGCTTAAATATCTTGGTAGTTTCACATTCCATGTGCGATTGAAGATAGATTTTATGAAAAAGCTTTATGTAATTTAGGTGCAAGCATTATCCTTATGTCATTATTTATATTAAAAAGGCTCAGATTAGGAGAAATAACCCCACTACATAAATCTATAATTAGCGGATGATTCCATCACATATTCTAAAGAGGTTATAGAAGATGTTTTAGTGAAGGTGGATCAATTTATCTTTCTATTGATTTCATTGTGCTAGATATGGAGGAAGATAAAGAGATACCCATAATTTTAGGGAGACCTTTGCCAGCCATAGACAGAGCAATGATAGATGTGCAAAAAGTGAAATTAACCATGCCCTTCAATGATCGGACTGTTACATTCAATATCTCAAAATCAATGAAATATCCTGCAAGAGGTAAAGATGATGAATGCTACATGATGGATTTTATCAGATATATAAGTGAATGCCATTTCAAATTAACTTTTGAAAGAAACCTGAAAGTGAAAAATTGGAACACGAGCAAGAAGAGGAATTACAACATTTTGAAGATTTTCATGAGGAAGACTTAAGTTATGTTCATGAAATGTTTGAATTGTTGGACATGACTAAAAAAGATGAATCTTTTAGTCCATAAATTGAAAAACCTCCTAAACTTGATTTAAAGATTCTACCTACTCATTGAAAATATGTCTTTTTAGGTGATTCCTCAACTTTGTCAGTTATAATTTCTTCTTAATTGACTGAAAAGAAGAAGAGAGTCTGATTAAAAATCCGAAGAACTATAACAAAGCCATTAGATGGAAAATAGCTGATATTAAAGGAATCAGCCCTTCAATTTTTATGCATAGAATCCTTTTGGAAGAGAATTACAAATCTCGTGGTGATCCTCAAAGGAGATTAAATCTTGTCATGAAAGATGTTGTGAAGAAAAAAATTTTAAAGTGGTTAGATGTTGGAATTATCTACCCTATTTTAGATAGGACATGGGTTAGTCATATTCACCGTATTCTAAGAAAGGAGGAGTTACTTGTAACTATTAATGAAAAGAATAAATCAATACCAACAAGATAGGTTACATGGTGGAGAATATGCATTGATTATGAAAAATTAAACCTTGCAACCAAGAAAGAAATTTTGCCACTACACTTTCTAGATCAGATGTTGGATAGACTGACTGAGCATAAATACATTTATTTTCCAGATGGATATACTGGTTACCACCAAATATAAAGTGCTCCTAAGGATCAAAAGAAAATAGCATTTACCGGCCTTTATGGTACATTTACTCTTAGAAGAATGCCTTTTGATTTATGTAATGCCCCTGCTACATTTCAGAGATGTATGATGGCAATTTTTTGTGATTTAATTGAAATAGGAATTGAAGTTTTTATGGATGACTTTTCAGTGTTTTGAATTTAATTTGAATCATGTTTAGAACATTTATAAAGAGTTCTTAAGCACTATGAAGAAACTAATTTATTCATTAATTAGAAAAACATGACAATTTATGGTAGTAGGAGGAATGTTTTTGAGACATCGTATATCAGAAAAAGGTATGGAGGTAGATCCGACAAAAATTTAAGTGATCGATAATTTTCCTTGCCCAACAATTGTAACGTGAATTAGAAGTTTTACAAAACAAGCTGGATTCTACAGGCATTATATAAAAAACTTTTCAAAAATCTCAAAGCCTTTATGTCATTTACTGGAAAAAGATGTTTTTTATGATTTTGATGAAGAATGCCTAAAAGCTTTTTAATCATTGAAAGAAAAATTAATCACTACACCTGTCATAGTTTCACCAAACTGGGAAAATCATTTTGAATTAATGTGTGATGCGAGTGATTATGCTATTAGAGCTATTTTAGGTCAGAAATAGGATAAGATTTTCAAAGTAATCTACTACGCTAGTAAAACTCTGAATGAAGCTCAAATTAATTATACCACGACTGAGAAAGAGTTTGTAGCTATAGTATTTGCCTTTGATAAATTTAGATCATATGTAATTGCAAGTAAATGTGTGGTGCATGCTGACCATTCTGCTATTAAGTATCTAATGAAAAAGAAGGATGCCAAACCAAGACCGATAAGATGGATTTTTCTTTTGGAAGAATTTTATTTTGAAATAGTAAATAGGAAGGGTGCTGATAATCAAATTGTTGATCATCTATCCAGGCCTGAATTTGAAAAATCTCTCTTTCTAAAGATGAAATCAATGAATAATTTCCGATGTAAAATTGTTCACTATTAATGAGTGGTGTGTTTCATGGTATGCCGAGCATTGTAAACTTTATTATCGGTGATTATATACCACATGGTTTGACATATCAAGAGAGGAAAAAATTTTTATCCGAAGCTATGACTTATTTTTAGGATGACCGATTTTTATATAAACAAAAAAATGATCTAATTATTCAAAACATGTGTTCCTTTAGAAGAAACTTATGAAATTATTCAAAAATGTCATAATTCTGATTATAGGGGACATTTTGGTGTTGAAAAAATTGCATATAAAATCTTACAATCTGGATTTTATTTGCCTACAATTTTAAGGATGTTAATGCTTATATTAAAAATGGTGATCGATGTTAACGTGTAGGCAATATTTCTAGAAGAAATGAGATGACTATCAACTATATGTTGGATGATGAAATATTTAACATTTGGGGAATTGATTTCATGGGACAATTTATACCATCTTTCGGATATAATTATTTTTTGATAGCGAGTGGGCTATGTATCCGGATGGATAGAAGGCATCGCTTTACCTGAAAGTGATGCTCAAAGTGTCGTAAAATTCTTAAGAAAGAATATATTTTGCGGATTTGGAATACCAAGAGTTATCATAACTGATGGGGGGAAATCATTTTAGAAATGTTCTTAGTAAAGCTAGTAAAGAAATATCATATTAACCAAAGCCACGTTATACTTGCTTATCATCCATGAGAAACTAGTGGTTTGGTTGAAGTATCCAATCATAAAATTAAAGAATATTGTAAAGTGTTAATTCAAACTTAAAGGATTGGTCAATTAAACTTGATTATGCTTTGTAGGCTTATAGGACGGCATACGGAACTCTATAGGAATGTCCTATATAGGCTAAGTTTTTGAAAAGCTTTGTCATTTACCGGTAGAACTTGAGCATAAAGCATATTGGGCTATTAAAGAGTTCAATTATAACTTGAAAGATGCTGGTGAAAGAGATTGTTGCAATTAAATGAGCTTAAAGAGATAAGGAATGAATCTTATGAAAATCTTTAAAGATTTATAAAGAAAAGAAGAAGTTATTGATTGATCGGGAAGATTATTACTAAAAATCTTAAGCATAGATAACAAGTTTTGTTATATTATGCTAGACTTACAATATTTGCTGGAAAACTTAAGTCCATGTGGATGGGTCCACTTATTGTGATGAAAGTTTATACTTATGGAGTTGTGGATATTAAAGATCTAAGATTGGAAAATATTTAAAGTTAATGATACACCTAAAATATATAGTATTTTTTATGCACATTTTTATACCTTTTTTTGATGATATTAAATTTTAATGGAAGGTATTTTGTGTTTTTCTTGCAGGTATGATGAAAATGAGTGATTATGATGAAAGGAGCAAATTGGATCAAATTTGAAGTAAAAAAAATGAAAAATGAAAATTTAGACGCGGCGGCTAAGCGCCCGGCGGGCTAGTGCTTAGTCGCCACAGTTAAATCGAGTTTAATTTGAATTTGGTGCCATTTTCAAAGGGGATAGGATGAAACTCTTGGTGACAACTTCCATAACTTCCTTTGGGAAATAAGTTTGAATGATTGGGTGCACTCTTTGGTGGATACATCGTATCACAGACATATTTTGAAGAGACACAAAGGCACCTTTTGGTTTAATATTTGAAGAGTGTCTTAAGAAAAGTAAAGAGCTCTTCCTTTGCATTTAGAAGAGAGTTTTCATTAGGAGTAGGAGTAGAGAGCAGAGAAGAGCTCTTTCTTTTCATTTTTGAAGGGTTCTTCCGATGCATTTTTACGGGGTTTTTATTTTAGTTTTAATTAGGGTAGGGTAGAGAGTAGAAAAGGGAAAATGGTAGGATTGAGTTTTCTTCTTTCACTACTTTTCTTTCCTTTAGTTTATTTCTAGTTTTTATTGAAGTCCGAGTACGTGATACGAGTCATCGGAGTTGGGAGACTTTGCTACGAGGAGTAGTTTAGTGAAGAGTCAAAGTTTGAAGGAACTTTCGAGTCTTGTGAAGAGGATTTTCAGATAAGTGTTTATTTTTATTCTTACATTTTAGTTTTTAATTAATACTTGTTTTTTTGTTGTTCTTCTTGTGGTTTTTAATTTCAAATCAATGTGTTTTGTATTTTCTCGGTACGTGGAAGTAGTTTACTTTATCTTTTTCTTTCTTAGATGAAGAAGTAAGTAATTCATGAAGAATTATTGTGGAAAGTATATGTATTTAAAGTTGGAAGAAGTTGTGAGAATTGATTCTAAGGCTTTATTTACTTCTTAATTTGGCCTGTTAAGATGTAAAATTTGTGGTGAGATTATGTAAGATCCAATGCGGTATTGTCTCATAAAAGTTAATAAGAATTACATGCAATTATATGGGTGAAAAATGTAGTTCATATAATTGAATGCAATATATTAGATAATGTTTTAAAAGGAGTAAAATTAGAGGATTTTTTAGTGTGACGGGCTAAAAGCCCCTAATTTGGTTTGAAGTTTTGAATTTTGTTATGAGAAGTTAAGCCCCAGGTGTAGGGAATCGAGGGAACTCTAAGTGAGTTTGGTATCTTCCACCTTATAACCATGTTCAAAATGATAAAATTTCAAATTAACCAATATTCTTTATAGAACCAAGTAAGGGTAAAGAATATATTTGCTTCTATTTTTCGCAACAAATTTAAATACTTCCATAACAATACTTTCATAATTATTACTACTTTATAAAAGAAAGAAAAAAGATATTCTTGTTAATAGATTTTTTTCATACCAATTCTCGTTAATAGTGTTTTTCATACCGTGTTTACAATTATTATCACTTTAATTTATTGTTTGAATTTTATAAGAAAATTTAAAGGAAATTTAAATCAACTATCAAACTTTTCAAAAATCAAAACATACTTTCAAAAGCCAATTAAAAAAGTAAAAGATAATTTTCTTATTTCTTTAAAGATCTATCTTTCCACTGTGGGTTCGATATCTCGGGGCTTAATCAAAAAGTCCTATAATACTTGATAAATGATACATATACTTGCATAGTATCCCATATTATAAAATCATAATTTTCCTACTTAAATCATCAGCACATAGATTTAACGGCTGACCAAGTATTTGGCACACATATATTTATCGGGAATCAAGTTTTTTTCTGCCGTTGTCAGGGAAAGAAATTAATTAAAATTAAATTTTAACGAAAATTAAGAAATTTTATATTTTACTTTTCTTTATTTTTGTTATTGTGTTGTGTTGTGTTTTGTTTTATTATTGTATGCGTAGTTTAGGTTCTAAGGGACTTGTGCCTACGATTCTGAATTAGAAAGAACTATCAGAAAAATCAAAAAAATTAAAAATACAAAAAAAGATAAAAATATTTAAGATATGACAAATCATCAAGATCAAAATGTTGGCATCCATCAAGAATTAAGACCTTTAAGAGATTATGTTAACCCTGCAGTGGATGAACTTCATTTTAGTATTCAAAACCCTCCTGTAGCTGCTAATTCTTTTGAGCTTAAACCTACTATTACCCAAATGATGTCTAATAATGAGTTTGGGGGAGCAACAACTAAAGATCCTAATTTGCATATTGCTAATTTTCTAGAGTTGTATGCTACTTTTAAATATGATGGTGTTTCGGATGATGCTAATAGACTTAGACTTTTTCCTTTCTCACTAAGGGAAAAAGCTAAAATATAGTTACATTAGTTAGCACCTGTATCAATTAGAACTTGGGGTGAACTGTCATAAAAATTCCTTGCTAAATATTTTCCACCATCTAAGACTGCTAAGTTGAGAAATGATATTACATCTTTTTGTCAGTTTGAAGGGGAATCAATATATGAAGCATGGGAAAGATTTAAAGATCTCCTCAGAAAATTTCCACGTCATTCGATACCAGATTGGTTAATAATTGAAACATTTTATATAGGATTAGTTGGATCTCTTAGATCGATCATCGATGCTGCTGCTCGTGGATCATTAACGTCTAAATCATTTTCTGATGCTTATGCTTTAATTGAAGAAATGACTACTAATAATATTCAATGACCTTCTGAAAGGTTAAATCCGAAAAAGGTAGCCATAGTTTTTGAAAATGATGCTTTTACAATGTTAGCAAATCAAGTTGTTGTTGTTTCAAGGAAGATATACCAATTTGGGATGAATTTTTCTTAGCCACATTCCATGATTGAAGAAAATTTTGAATGTTATAAGTAAGCCTAATAACCCATATTCCAATTATTATAACACAGGTTGGAAGAATCATCCAAATTTTAAGTGGAATACCAATAATCAGGGTGGTGTTAATCAACAATAGGGGAACCACCAAGTAAACCCATTGGGGAATTGGAACAACCATGGAAATAATAATAATAATAGATTTACTTATCCTTCAGGTTATAACAATGCTTTACAATTAAAGGAGAAGAGTTTATCTTTTGAAGAAGTGGTGTCAAATATGGGAAATCAATTACAAATTTAAGGAGCAACCATGAGAAATATTGAAAATCAATTGGGACAAATTGCAAATGCCTTAAGTAATAGATCCCAAGGAATGCTTCCAAGTAATAATGAAGTAAATCAAAGAGAAAAGAATAAAGAACAAGTAAAAGCAATTCAACTGAGAAGTGGAAGAGAACTGGAAGATAGAGTTCAAAAAGAAACTGATGTAGAGAAAGAAGAGATTGAAGAACCAAAAGAGGATGCTCCAAATGGTTTAGAAAGACCTGTTTCTCCACCTAAGGTTGATTTAGAAAAACCACCACCTCCATTTCCTCAGAGACTTCCTCAAAAAAGGTTGGATAAGCAATCTTCAAAATTCTTGGAGATATTTAAGAAGCTTACTATTAATATTTCATTTGCTGAAGCTCTAGAACAAATGCCAAGCTATGCAAAATTTATGAAGGATATTCTTGACAAGAACAGGAAGTTTGAAGATAATGAGACTGTCGCACTTAGTGAGGAGTGCAATGCAATAATTCAAAAAAAAACTTCCTGAAAAGATTAAAGATCCTAGTAGTTTCACAATTCCATGTGTAATCGGAGACAGATTCTATGGAAAAGCTTTATGTGATTTGGGTGCAAGCATTAACCTTATGCCTCTCGCAATATTCAAAAGTCTAGGACTAGGAGAAATAACCCCAACTACTGTAACTCTACAATTAGCAGATCGTTTGATCACATATACTAAAGGAGTAATAGAAGTTATTTTAGTTAAAGTGGATCAATTTATTTTTCCTGTTGATTTCATTGAGTTAGATATGGAGGAAAATAAAGAGATACCTATAATTTTTGGAAGACCTTTTCTAGCTACAGGCCGAGCCATGATAGATGTGCAAAAAGGGGAATTAACGATGAGGATTAATGATCAGACTGTTACATTTAATATTTCAAAATCAACGAAATATCCTACTAAAGGTAAAGAAGATGATTGTTATAGGATGGATGTTATTAAATATTTGAGTGAATGTCATTTCAAGTCAACTTATGAAGAGAAATCTTGAAGAGAAGAATTGAAACATAAGCAAGAAGAGTAGTTACTTGATTCTGAAGATTTTTAAGCAGAAGATTTAAAGTATGTTCGTGAAAGTTTTGAATTGTTGGATTTGACTGAAAAAGATGAATCTTATGGTCCATCAATTGAAAAACCTCCTGAACTTGAGTTGAAAATGTTTCCTGATAATTTGAAGTATGTATTTCTAGGTGAATCCTCAACCTTGCCAGTTATAATTTCCTCTCAATTAACCGAAAAACAAGAAGAGAGTTTGCTTGAAATTTTAAAGAAGCACAGGAAAGCCTTTCGATGGACAATTGCTCATATTAAAGGAATCAGTCCTTCAATTTGTATGCATAGAATTCTTATAGAAGATAATTGCAAACCGCGGGCTGATCCCCAAAGGAGATTAAATCCTATCATGAAAGATGTTGTTAAGAAAGAAATTTTAAAATGGTTGGATGCTGGAATTATCTACCCTATTTCAGATAGTGCATGGGTTAGTCATATTCACTGTGTTCCTAAGAAAGGATGAGTGACTGTGACTGTTATTGAAAAGAATGCAATAATACCAACAAGACATGTTACAGGGTTGCAAATATGCATTGATTATAGAAAATTAAATCTTGCCACAAGGAAAGATCACTTTCCACTCCCATTTCTGAATCAAATGTTGGATAGACTGGCTGGGCATAAATACTATTCTTTTCTGGATGAATATACTGGTTACCATCAAATTCAAATTGCTCTTGAGGATCAAGAGAAAACTATGTTTACCAGTCCTTATGGTACATTTGCTTTTAGAAGAATGCTCTTTGGTTTATGTAATGCCCCCGCTACATTTCAAAGATGTATGATGGCTATTTTTTGTGATTTAATTGAAAAAGGGATTCAAGTTTTTATGGATGACTTTTCAGTGTTTGGAAATTAGTTTGAATCATGTTTAGAACATTTATCTAAGTTTCTAAAATGCTGTGAAGAAACTAATTTGGTCCTTAACTGGGAAAAATACCAATTAATGGTAGCAGGAGGAATTGTTTTGGGACATCGGATTTCAAAAAAAGGTTTGAAGGTAGATCCTGCAAAAATTCAAGTTATATCTAATTTACCTTGCCTAACCAATGTAAGGGGAATTAGAAGTTTTTTAGGACATGCTAGATTCTACAGGCGTTAGATTAAAGACTTTTCAAAGATTACAAAACCTTTATGTCGTTTATTGGAAAAGGATGCAATTTTTAATTTTTATGATGATTGCTTCAAAGCCTTTGAAACATTAAAAGGAAAATTAATCATTGCACCTGTAATAATTTCACCAAATTAGGAAAAACCTTTTGAATTAATGTGTGATGCTAGTGATTATGCTATTGGTGCTTTTTTGGGTCAGAAATATGATAAGATTTTCAAAGTTATTTATTATGCTAGTAAAACTCTTAATGAAGCTCAAATTAATTATAGCACTACTGAGAAAGAGTTATTAGCTATAGTTTTTGCCTTTGATAAATTTCGATCATATTTAATTGGAACTAAATGTGTTGTGCATACTGATCATTATACTATCAAATACTTAATGAAGAAAAAGATGCAAAATCGAGACTGATAAGATGGATACTTCTTTTGCAAGTATTTGACTTTGAGATAGTAGATAGAAAGAGTTCTGAAAATCAAATTGCTGATCATTTGTCCAGGCTTGAAATTGAAAAATCTCTCTGTGATGTTGAAGAAATTAACGAACATTTTCCTGATGAAAAATTGTTCACTGTTAATGAGTGACGTGTTCCGTGGTATGCAGACATAATAAATTTTATTGTCAGTAATATTATACTCTATGGTTTGACAAATCATGAAAAGAAGAAATTTATGCTTGATGCTAAGACTTATTTTTGGGATAACCCGTTTTTATATAAACAAAGAAAGAATTTTATAATTTGAAGATGTGTACCTTTGGAAGAGACTTATGAAATTATTCAAAAATATCATGATTCTGATTATGGGGGACATTTTGGAAGTGATAAAACTGCATATAAAATCTTACAATCCGGATTTTATTGGCCTACAATTTTTAATGATGTGAATGCTTATATAAAAAATTGTGATAGATGTCAGTGTGTAGACAATATTTCTAGGATAAATGAGATGCCCCCTAATTATATATTATAAGTTGAAATATTTGATGTTTGGGGATTAGATTTTATGGGACCATTTACACCTTCTTTCAGAAATGTTTATATTTTGATGGCAGTAGACGATGTTTCCAAATGGATTGAAGCTATTGCTTTACCTCGATGTGAAGCTTAAAGTGTTGCAAAGTTTTTGATGAAGAATATATTTTACAAATTTGTATTACCAAGAGTAATCATAACTGATGGGGGAAGTAATTTTAGAAATGCAATTATTAGAAAGTTAGCAAAGAAATATCATATTATTCATCGCATTGCTACTGCTTATCATCCGCTAACAAGTGGTTTGGTTGAATTATCCAATTGTGAAATTAAAAGATTATTGAAAAATACTGTTAATCCAAATAGAAAGGATTGGTCAATCAAACTGGATTATGGTTTATGGGCCTATAGGACTGCCTACAGAACCCCTATAGGAATGTCCCTATATAGTCTGATTTTTGGAAAAGCTTGTCATTTACCTATTGAACTTGAGCATAAAGCATTTTGGTCTATTAAAGAGTTCAATTATAATTTGAAAGATACCGCTGAGAAGTGATTATTGCAATTAAATGAGCTTGAAGAGATAAGAAATGAATCTTATGAAAGTGCTAATATTTATAAGGAAAAGATGAAGTTATGGCATGATTGGAAGATTATTACTAAAAATCTTGTGCCAGAACAGAAAGTTTTGTTGTATAATACCAGATTAAGAATTTTTTCTAGAAAACTTAAGTCCAGGTGGATGGGTCCTTTTATTGTGATGAAAAATTATTCCTATGGAGCTGTAATTATTCAAGATCCTAAGACTGGAAAAATATTTATAGTTAATGGAAATAGACTTAAACCATATTTTTCAGTCAAGCAATCTAAGTCTGATGAGAATCTGATGTTGGGTCACTCAGAATTAGTTCTAGGTTTGTCAGGCTGAAGATGTTAAACCAAGCGCTTTGTGGGAGGTAACCCATATTTATCGGTGTGCTTTGCTTTATGTTTGTTTTGTGTGCTTTGTCTGCTTTATTTGGTTTGTTTTAATGGTTTTAGTGGTAGTAATTTGGAGTATTTAAACTAAAAAGAGTTTATTTGACCTTATTTGATGACTTAGAGGAGTCAGAATGAAAATTTGGACATCTGGAAGACCTGTGCTAAATTGAGCACTGGCGGCTAAGCGCCGCCTAGATGGCGCTTAGGCGCCGTAGTTACAAAAAATGTGAAAAATGAGATTCTAGAAGCCGAGATCATGGGGAAGAAGTTTTGGAAGTTATTTTGGAGTTTTAAAACGTCTTAACGTAGTTTTAGCACTTCTTCTATAAAAAGAACCTGATTTAAGAGAAACACTTGCCCCAAGTCCTATTTTCATTCCTGAGCATTAAGAAGAGTATTTTGAGTGCATCATGTCTTTCTGAAAGAATGAGATTATAAAGAAGATAGATTCTGACAAGAGTAAGTTCATTAGTGATTGTGCTAAAGAGTTATTCAATGGATTTCTCGCTGTTAGTATTCAAGGGATTGCAGAAATGATTGCAAATATTGAAGCGTGAAGATCAATGAAACTAACTTACAATTGGAGCACATGGGATGGCAACTCAAGATGCAATTCAGTCATTCAAGATATGTGGAAGAAGCGGATAAGGCGATGTTTTTGAAGAACAAATGGATTGAAGAAGAAGATGTAAGAATGAACAATTATCACCCGTTCTATTAAATTTATATTCCAGAAGGGTCAAAATGAGAATAATAGTGGTCCTGGATATAATCCACCTAATGGAGAGTGGAATTAAGTGTGCTTTGTTTTTATATGTTTAGTGTTCTTATGTGTTTTGTTTAATATGTTTTGTGTTCTTATGTGTTTTGTTTGGTGTGTTTAGTGTTTATGTTTAAGTTTTTAATTATGCCTTATGATGTGATAGTTACATCCTAGAGATGTAAACTTATCAATTTGAGATTAAGTCTCCTGTATTTAGAGAATTTCACCTTATGTATGTTGATAAAAATTCTAGGATTGTATTAAGTGTTATGTTTGTTTTAATGAATATAAGTTTGTGTTTCTGAGAAATTTGTTCGGAATCGATGAATATTTAAGATTTGAATTGGAATTTTTGAAGATTTATTCGAAGAGATAATCATTTTGAAGAGATTAAGGATGATTAACGAAGTGGTTTAAAGCATGTACCTTAATTATGAAAATTTGGGTATTGACGGCTAAGCGCCAGAGTGCTGGCTCTTAAGCACCAAATTTCGCGGCTAAGCGCTGAAGGGTTCACTGCCAGTTCGTGAAAATTTGTTCCCACCAGTTAAAGAACCGTGAATCGCCATTTTTATCTCCCTGTTCATCTTCAACCCATCATTTTCATGCGAGAAAGAGTCTAGGGCATCCTTGATTTCGACCATTTAAGAGCCGATCTCAACAAAAATTTGTAGATTTGGATTCCTTAAGATAAGAGCACTACTCCTAAGTAAAAATTTGTGATCTTCACCATGTATTTTGAGTACATTTTGGAAAATCTTAAAATCACTATTCATGGTGAAATTTTGAGGAAAAACTTAAGAAATTATTTGGATTTAGTGGAAACCTCTTTTGGAAGATAATTTAGCAAGTTTAGTGTTATTTTGAAATTTATGGTAAATGTTCTTTGTGAATTTTTCGAGATGGCTCTAAAGTAAAAGCTCGCTAGAGGAAAGACGAATTTTGATTAAAACAAATCTGTTAGTGCGAGGGCTGAGGAACGATACATGGATGCGTTGCAGTCATGTAAGTTGATTCTTGAAAGAGTGTTTATTAAGCCAGGAGAAATGTTTGAAGATATGATTGCTAAAAGGAACTGGGAGAACTACTGTTGCTTCTCCACTGTTGTTGTTGTTTCTGTTGTTAGAGAATTCTATGAGAATTTGCCGGCGCTTAGCCGCGAGTGCCCAAATTTTCATCTTTCATTTTTTTGCTCCAAATTTGATCCAATTTTTCTCCTTTCATCAAAATCACTCATTTTCTATTAAAGTGCAATATGATAAAAAATAGATATAAAAATGTGCATAAAAAATACTATATAATTTAGGTGTATCAGTTAATGGTCATACAAATAAACCTTATTTTTCAGTTGATTAACCTAAACATGATGATAATAGAATGTTGGGTTACTTAGAATAAGCTCTAGGTATGTCAGGCTGAAGATGTTAAACCAAGCGCTTTGTGTGAGACAACCCATATTTATCGGTGTGCTTTACTTTAAATTTGCTTTGTGTTCTTTTATTTGGTTTGATTTGAGAAATGTGATAGTATTTTAAAGTTTTTATGCTACAGTGGTGTTATATGGACCAAAATTGATGACTTAAAGGAGTCAGAATAAAGATTTGGATGTTTAGCAGACATGTGCTAAATTGAGCACTAGCGCTTATGCGCTAGATGTTAGTGCATAGGCGCCATAGTTAAAAATTGTGATAAATGTGGGTCCAGAAGTCTAAATCGTGGGTGAGTAGTTTCGGGAGCTTTTTGAGATGTTTTAACATGACTTGGGTCAGTTTTAAGGCTTATCAATCTATAAAAAGGCCCGGAATTAAGAAATACTTGCCCTAGTTCTTATTTTCATTTCTCAGTCTTCTGAAAGAGTATTTTCAGATCAAAAATGTCTTCTTGGGAGAGAAAAGTTAAGAATAAAGAAGAAGCCAACAAAAAGTTCATTTGTGAGAATGCGAAAGAGTTATACAATATGTTCCTAGAAGTTAGTATTCAAGGGATTATTAAAAGGATTTCGATGATCGAGGCTGAAGTGGCTTCAATCGAAGTAAAGGTAAATGAAACTAACGCTCATTTAGGACACATTGGATGGCAACTCAAAATGCAATTCAGTCATACAAGTCATGTGGAAGAAGTAGATAGAGCGATGTATCTAATGAACGAATAGTTAGAAGAAGAAGATGTGAGAGTTTTTAATCATCGCCCGTTTTAACAGATTTACATTTCAGATGGTTCAAATAGAACTAATAGTGGTTCATGATATATCCCACCTAACATACAACAACCACAAAGCCTTAATCACACTAAGTGGGGTCGGCTACATTAATCATTTTTCTCCATTACGTCCATTTTAGTTTCAAATTCTCGTTTAGTTCTATTAAATTAAGATTATTTTTTATGCAATAAGTCTAAGTTTTCCTAGATCTACCTCTTCCTAACATAGAATGGAATTATTTAAGTATGGTCTTGTGATCTAGTTATCTATGTTAGTGTTTAGTGTTTGTATTGTTATTATGTTTGTTTTAATATTTGTGCTTTAAAGTGTGTTGCATTTTAAATTATGTAGTTTTTTTATGGATATTTATGTGAAAATTTAGAGTATTGAAGTGTGTTTAGGGGATGAAATTAGCTATTTAAATCATTTAAAGGTGTTTAACTAGGTGTATTAGTGTGATTTGATTAATTGTCAAAATCTTCTAAGTGGCGCCTCAGCGCTAAACCGTCGACACGTAAGCGCCAACACTCACGGCTATGTGCCGTAATATTGTGCATAGGCGTCAGTTCCCAAAAATCAATTTACAGGCATTAAAATCCTAAAAAATGACATTTTTTACCCCCTGTCACCTTCAACCTCTCAATTTCACGAAATAGGATCCTAGGGTGTCACTAATTTGGATCATTTTAGACCTAATTTCTATGAAATTTGTTAGATTTAAACTCCCTAAGGTATGAGCACTTCTCCTAAGCAAAAAATTTTGATTTTTATCCTGTATTTTAAGTACATTTATGAAAATCGAAAAATCACTATTCATGGTGAAAGTTTGAGATTAAGCTTGAGAAATAGTTCGGACTAAGTAGATTATACCTTTAGAAGTTGATTATAGCAAGTTTAGTTTTAATTTGGAATTTATGGTGAAAATTTTTGCAATTCTTAGAAATGGCTCCAAAATTGAAGTGCTTAGACAAGTTTGAGTTCTAGAGCTGTGGATGCACTGTCGTCACGTAAACTGATTCCAGAGAGAGTGTTTAGTAAACAAGGAGGAGATATTAAGGAAACGATTGATTGAAGGAATTGGAAAAATTAGTGTTGCTTCTCCACTGTTGTAGTTGTTTCTGTGGTGAGAGAGTTCTTTGCAAACTTGCTGATAGCAGAAGAAAATTTGGTGATAGTTCGGGGATAACAAGTTGATTATTCTAGCGCGATAGTCAATATTTTTTACTCACTGCCTCCTGAAATATTTTGTTATTTTGCGAATTACCATCCTACAGAAGGGGAACTTGATGAGATTATGTATTTTCTGACTGATAGAGAGTTATGTGGAAAATCCCTAATGATAGGAGAGTGAATTTTCAGCTTCCAAGTTGAGAGCCACCATCAAAGCTTGGCATTATTTTATCTCATCTAAGTTAATCCAATGAATCATGTTAGTGATGTCATGAGAGAAAGAAATGTTCGGAATTATTGTATTCAGCAGGGAAAGCCTATAGACATTGGAGCTTTTATTTTTTATTATGTTCTCAATTTTGCCAGAGTTGTTACTACTACAAGTATGTGATTTCCTTTCCTAATCCAATCTTTTTGTGAGCAATCTGGTGTTATGTTTGAGACTTATGAAGATGTTATTCAGCCACTTAGGCCCATTACCAGTGAAAATGTGAACACTTATACTATTCATTCAGAATTTGATTGGAAGGGAGGATCTATTAGAGCTCTTTATTCTACTGCTTCTACTTCTCGGGCTTCTAACGTCATCCTTTAGAGTTGAGTTTTTTTGTTTACAAATCGATTTGTTACAGAAGATTTTGAAGAATGTAAGTCTAACCAGATAACATGTTAAGGATATTGATGGGAAGGTAGATAATATTGAGAGATATATTTAGAAACATGATCAGTATGAGGAGAACTATCAGAAGTATATGGATAGACTAGTTAGAGGAGATCACAGTACCGAGATGCCTCCTCATCCTTCTTATATTCCTTATGTGCCTTCTATAGAATGGAATGAGAGAAAAGATGATGATGAGGATGATGATTAAGATTTTTTGTTTGCTGACTCTGTGATGTCTTTTATATGTTTTATAATATTTAAACTTTTTATTTAATGTTGTATTTTGATTTTAACTCTGATATATGTGGTTCATAGTTGAATAATTTCTGTTATGCATATTCAAATTTATTTGAGGTGGATTGATGTTTTGTGATAGTTAAGATATATTGGATGTTTTATTGTGATGTGTTTGTGGTAGTAAATGTTTTCAAGTAGTTATAGTGTGTTGTGTTTTTAGTAGTGTACTATTTAATTCCAAAAAATGTTGGGAAATTTAAAGCACTATTCGAAACTTCTATTTGAATTGCATGTTTAAAATTTTCTAAATTTTCTAGCATAAATTTTCTAGTATTGTTGTGATTGGTGTTATGTTATGTTGGTATCTGTTTGCTTTGAAACCTCCACTGCAGTAGAAGTCCTTCGAAATTTTTATTTTATTAAAAGAAACAAAAAAACTGAATTTGATTTAATTTTACTCCTTTTTTTAAAATTATTGTACATGCATGTTTAGGTTATAAAAATTTATGATAGCATGTTATTTTAGTTTTTTATGTCTTACCCATGTATCATTTCTTATGCTTAAATATTTTATCCTAAATTAAAATTTTAATGTTTAGGGGGAAAATAAAAACAATTTTTAAAAGCTAAAATTTTATTTGTTCTCAAGAATACTAAAAAAATTAATTTTTGATTGAAAATAATTATGTATATGAAGTTATATTAGGGAAACAAAATTTTAAATACAGAAATGAGTAAGAGAATTTAGTTAAAATTTATAGTAATGATGAAAAATTTAAAGTTAAAATTTTCTTAGTAAAGAAATGCTAAATATAGTTAAACTATCTTCAGTAGGAAATGTTGTATTTTTGTAAAAATAGAATATTTGACTTTTATTTTTCAAAACATAAATTTCTTTATTGAAAAGTAATTTTCAACACTACTATTATAACTTTTAAGTGAAAGATATATATCAGACCTTTGATTAAATTGAATAGTTGAATTCAAAATCATTAAAGGCCTATCTAGATATAGTAATCCTTCCCTAAAAAAAAGAAAAAAAAAAGAAAAGAAAAGGGAGGAGAAGCTTGAGGATTTAAGGGCCTAATCAAAAATTGGTTCCATACCAAAAGAAAATATACATTTTGAGAAAATCTCAAGCTTAAGATTATAATATAGTAACTAAAATTATTTTCAAATAAAAATTTTTAAGTGAGGAAATTAAAATGTTTAAATCCTATATTTTTAAAATCTAGAAGTGTTTGTGAATAAGATAGAAATTTATACTTTTCATTATCCCTTACTTGAGAACTTTCTCATGTTTAAGTTGGTCTCATTTACAAAATTTTTTTCTAACTTGGACTAATTCATTTATAGAAGAAAATTTTGAAGTCATCCTAAAGAAACTCATTTACATAATCTACTTGCTTGATTTTTATATGATTATAGTGTCACGTGAGGACAAGAAACATTTTAAGTTTGGGATTTTAATACACCTAAAATATAAGTGTTTTTAAGCACATTTTTTACCAATATTTGATGATATTTCACTTTAATGGAAGGTATTTTCATGTTTTTCTTGCAGGTATGACAAAAATAAGAGATTGTGATGAAAGGAGCAAACAAATGATTAAATTTAGAGCAAAAATTGAGAGATGTGCAAAATTAGCCCTTGGTGCCTAAGCGCCGATGGTTGGCGCATATGCGTCACAGTTAAAGTGACGAATTTAAATTAATTTCTCCATAAATTTGAAGGGTTTTTGAAGCTCACTTTGGTTTAAACTTCATTAACTTCCCATTGGCGCCAAAATTCATTTAAAATTCGAATAGATGAATGCATCTCATGGTAGATTCATTGAATCTGGACATAATTTGAAAAGATACCAAAGCACCTTTTGGAGAATTATTAAAATAAAGACTTAAGATCAAAAAAGGAGAAGAGTTTTAGAGAGAAAATTTTTGTGGGATAATTTGGAGAAAAGAGTGAAGTGGTTAAAGGGAAAGAGGAAGAAAGAGAGCCTTCTTCTCGTCATATTTTCTTTACTTTTCCACTTTACTTTATCATATTTTTTATTAGAAGTTAGGAGAGTCAATCCTTAGAGTTGGGCGCCAACCTCTAAGGAGTTATTTAGTGGAAAGGAAAAGTTTCAGAGGAACTTCAAGAGTGTTGTGGAGAGGATCAGATAAGTTTTTTTTTATTGTTTTAATATTTGGTTTTTAAGTATAACTTTTGTTTTCACTATGACTTCTACTTTCAAATCAAATTGTGTGTGTATTTTCTCCATGAGTACTGAGTAGTTTTCTTTATTTGTTTCCTTTCAAATAATGATGTAATTAATTATGGAATGAAGTTGTGCGAAGTATAGATGTTTAATGTTGGAAGAAGTCGTAATGATTCCACTTCATTGCACTTCATTTACCTCTTGATTTGGCTAAATGGGATGTTAAAATTTGTTGTGAAAACATGTAAGAACCAATGCAGTATTGTCTCAACAAACAATTGGAGTGAATCACATGCAGTTATATGGGTGTAGTCCATATATTTGAATTCAAATAAATTGGGAGTTGTGCTTATTAATGGGGAGTAAAATTAGAGGACTTTAAAGTGACAGGCTAAACCTCTAATTTGGTTCGATGTTTTAAATTAGGTTATGGGATTTTAGCCCCTGGGTGGAGGGAGAAGAGGGAACTCTAGAGTTAGTGCTAGTATTTTTCCTGCCTAACCCATCTACGAGATTTCAGTGCTTCTAATTAACCAATGTTCTTTATAGAACCATGTAAGAGAAAAGAATATATTTGCTCCTATTTGGCACAACAAATTTAGATACTTCCACAACAAAATTCTATAATTATTACTGATTCATTGAAGAAGGAAAAATATATTTTATTCTCATTTGCTTTCATATAGTTTTCTAGTCTTGTTAATTTTAGCTGCTTGCTTTACTTTTTCTTAAAATAAAATAACAAAAACAAATTAGAAACTTTCTATCTTAAAACATACTTTACAAAATCATTTTGAAAAGTAAAAAGTTGTTTTTTCTGCTTTCCTTAAATTTTTAGAACATTTCCGTGCCGGTTTGATATCTTGGTGCTTAATCAGAAAGTCATATTAATTGATAAAAAATATGTATACTTGCGTTGAATCCTATTTTATAAATTAATTAAAGTTGATTTTTTTACTTGCTTCGGAAACAATTTTTTGGCTTCGTTGCAAAGAAAGAGATATTATCATTGAAAAGAAATATAAAGTGAAAAACATAGGTATAAATAATATGGGATCACCTTGAAATTAGGATTTACTGACCATTGGTAAGTTTTAGGAGGTCAATATTGATAGAGTTCATTTCTCTAGATGATTTATCAATGATCCTCACAAACGTGAGGTCAACAAATGGGGCCTTAATATGTGTAGAATACTACATAAGTATGCCGCACATATTGGCATTGACCGAAACAGTTTGGATAACCCAACAAAATTGTTAGTTGAAGAGTAATATTAATGTCAAATAAATCTTATTTTCAATATTTGAAGAGAATATGGATGTCATATTCCATTAAAAAAGGTCTTACACTATTTCTAATAGATGTTGAATATCGATACTGTCAGATTTGACAAGGAATGCTATGTGACTTATATCCTTTGTCAAAGAAATAGAGAAAGGAATGCCTTATTTTCGTGTCAGGATAAGTCTTATATCCAATAGCGAAAGTTATGTGTGAATAACACATGAAGAAGAACATATCTGCTGGGGAGTTGACTTTTATAAGCCAAAGGATAAATCTCATGTTAATTGTCGCAGGTTGTTTATTATGACAATTTAATTTAAAGTGTTCATTTTGGCATTTTTGGACCTTCCGTTGTATTATTGATATTTAGGGAATATATTTCAAAATTTTTGTTCCACTACCAAAGATAATGTACGTCAATACTAAAATTCAACAACACATCATATGTCACACGTCATAGATTACAAACTGACTATATAACATCATATCAAAAGTTGGTAGATTTGTCTTTTTATTGTCCTTGTAAGCATGTATACTGCTAGACCTACTACAAATATCTAACACTCGAAGACATTGCCTGTCAAATATGTCCTAGGTGTTTAAATATTCATAGATTCATGGTCATTCCAGAGGTTTTAATCCCTTGAGCTCTGGCATAGGTTCATAACTGATCAGCCATTTGTCAGGAAGCATTCTTCATAGTGTAATTGAGATCCATTATCTGCTCACACTTAGTATGCAATGTTTAGCAACATTGGCCCCATTCCCTTGTAAGATTAGGACTGATTCACGTAGAAGGGGAATTTGGTAAGATCCATTAAATTCTCCTGGTCCCACAATCCTTATCTCTCTTCCAAACAAGATAGAGCATTTGTTTAAGAGCGATAACATGGAGAAAGGTCTCTCTCAGTCATGATTATCAATATGTGGCAGGATGCAATCCCCTTCTTCATAAATGTTGAAGATGGAGCTATTGGTAATAAAACTATGTTGTATTATATCCTAAGTTATTGGTCGCTTGATGATTTAAACAATGACTGTGGGCATTGGGTCTACTTGTTCATGTTGTAGAATTCCAGGAAGATTCTTTTCTTGGTTTCTGGCATAATTGTAAAAACATCCATACTGGATAGTTACTCATCCTTTACCACTTATCCATTTATTGGGCTCAAAAAATGTCCTTTTTTTCAAGCTTTCAGCTTGTCGATGATCTCGAGCTTCCATTATATGCTCAACAATGGCAGCCTATTCATCCTCAACATAAACTGTTGTGACTAATTAAATACCTTCCAGTATGTTGATAGGCAGACCATCAATATGTTTAAATTGTTCAATAGAATTTCATATAAGGTCTAGAATGGGTCTTAATTCTTTCTCAAAAATAATTTTTAAGTCGATTGATTCATCTTGTGTTGTAAGATCAAAAGCTGATATGTGTGGGGTTAGCTAGAAGATGTTATTTCTATGGGTTCTTCTTCTTCAGGATATAAATTCTCCACTCCTAGAACATGATATACCTCTCCAGGTGTGTATTTAGGGATTATGAATTTAAATTCAGAAGTGTCTTCATCAATAAATTTTGTGCTTTGTTGTTCTTTCATTCCATGTCACTTCAGCCTTTTATTTCAGTTACATCTCTAGGCTTGAGTCATCCCAAATGTCAATTTGTTGGCTCTTGCAGTAGATATATTTGTGATTCCATGAGTCACAATGACTACAAATGACTTCAACTTTCCATTGTCATGTTTTTGTTTTTGATTTATTGATTTCACTCTTTCTTTAGAGATATCTGGATGTCGGGTGATGCACGGGACTTATATTTTGCTAGAACTTATGAACTTAAATTTATATATTTATAATGATTTTGTTAAGTCCAAGAACTCAACGCAAGTATACGTATCGTATCAAGTAATACAGGGCTCTAATGGAGTCCTGGTTATTGATCCCACGGGGAAGTTCAGAGTATAAGAAATCATTCACAATATAAATAATAGAGCACTAAAATCTGATATTTAAATAAAACTTAAAGTTTAACACTTACTCCTACTAACACTATGCATAAAAAGTAACAATTAACTAAACTACAATTTCTTCTAACAACTTTAAAAATAGAATTAACTAACAGACACACTAAACTAAGTATTTGAAAGGTTTTTGATATATGAGAAAAGTATCTTTCCTCTTGCAATGAGAATATGATGTGTGGATTGATATGAAAAAATCATCTATGTTATTTAGGAGCATAGATAATTCCTTACCCTTAAAAGAGTACGCCCTCTTCTAAGCAAGAAAAGAACATTGAAATATCCTAAGTTTAGTCACTAAATCTAAGGCTAGGCTGGGAGGATACCGGCTCTCACATCGGAGCTCCCACTCACCCTTCACCCGAAGGCTAACCTTTGATATTAGTTACTAATCTTAGAACCAATTTGGGGATTTCAGCCTGTCACCCTGAAATCTTCACATTGAAGTCCATCAAAACACATTTCCCTATTTATTTGCACTCAATTCTGATGAACTACAAAATTCATCCATAGAAATTGAATGTACTTTTCATTATTGTTGTAGGACATTAAATCCTTTCAAACTTAATGTTCAACAACATATTTTAACATTTCAATTGGCAAAATCAAAAAGTAAATTAAGTTCAAAATGAAAAACCATCACAATTTCTTCATTACTTTAAAATCACATCAAATCCACATCAATCTATCATCACATCTCTATGCATGAAGAAAGACAAAGGAGACTAGTCAGATTTCATGGAGAAGATACAATAAAATATGGACTTTATATATAAAATAAAAGTCATACAAATCACAAAAGAAAATACAACTTATCTCTTTCTCTTAAAGTCCTTTGAATCCTCTTCTCTCTTCTTTACAACACTTGATTCTCTCTTTAGAATGGAAAGGAAGAAGCTATCTCTCACATTACCTCATCTCCCTCACTCCTTCGAGAATAATTCCTCTTAAATCCTCACTCTACACACTTCTCCTAAACTCTAACACTTAACACACACACTAAACCTTCCAAGACCTCTCTAGACCTTCAAAACCCTCTCACACACACTTCTTCATCCAAAAACAGTTACTTATAAGTCAGGAACAAAATCCCAAGAGTTTTCATAGGCATCCCTTCAAAAAGTCGCCAAATCTCTTCAAATTTGAATTCCACTGACTTTGGGCGCCAACAGCGCTCTATCGTGCCATTATTTCTGAAGTCTCTGGAAAATGACGCCGGCGACGTCGAAACCTATTTTCCACTATTTTTATCTTTTTTGCTCCTTTTTGCTTCGAATTCGTTCCTTTTCACTTCTTTCACTTCAATCACCTAAAATCATCATACATGCAACAAATCATGAAAAATACCTTTCTTTAAAGTGCAATATCACCAAAAATTGATAAAATTATATAGCAAAAATTTTTAATGTTTTAGGTGCATCAGAATCCCCCAAACTTTAACTCTTACTTATCCTTAAGTAATCTTTTTACTACATAAAATTATAACTCTAGGAAGTGTACTTTTCAACTGTAGGGCACAAAAATTTTTCATTTAAAAGAATATATTGGTTTGATTTTTAGAAAAAAATATAGTAACTCAGGTCAACACTACAGGTATAAGAATATTCAACAATCAAGTCTAAGAGTTCTAGTCTTTTATTTATTTCAAGATAAACCATGATTTGTCACATTAAGAGTTCCTTAAAAGACTACGTGAAAAAGGAGTTCATGCAAACTTCATTAGAATGTAGGCTAGTACTTTGAACATAAATTCAAAAATGAAATTAAGTTTTCCATTTAGGGTGACTCAAGTGAAGCCAATTTTTGATTAGGGGTCTCCTCAATCTTCTCCTCATAAATATTTTTTTCTTTATTTTTCTTTTCTTTTTTTTGGATTATTTTTCAATCCTTCATTTCTTTTCTTTTCTCTCTTCTTCTTTTTTTTAATGAGGATTAATATATCTGAATAGCCTTTAATGATTTTGAACTTCACTCTCCTCTTTCTAAAGTTCAAACTTGAGACACATACTTACTTTATAGTTAAGCACAAGCTTTATTATTCATCATAAAGTCACAATCTCTTCTTAACACTATACTTTAAGTCCCTTAACATTTCAAAAATACAGTTTTCTTTACTTTAAATAGTTAACTATAATTAAATTCTTTCATACTAAATATCTTACTTCTATAAAATCAACCTTTCTTACTAAACATTTTCATCCTATCCTTCTATAACATTCAATTGAAATAAAAAGTTTTAGTTATCTTACAATGAGGTTCAAATGCCAGAAGTTATGTAATATTTTTTGAAAATATAATAATTGAGAACAAATAAAAGTTAGTATTTCTCTACCCTCCCCCGAACTTAAATTTTTCAATAAATTTGAAACAGTTGAGAGTAAAAGAAAACTAACCTTTCTGTGCTAGAATCTTGAAATCTTCAACAGCTATCTTGTATTAGTCAAATTTTACAACTAGCAGGCATGAAACAATTAGTAGCAGTGATATAACAATTTTAAATATATGCATGGGTAAAGAAAAATTAACTTTAAACATCTAAACATTCAACAAAACACTACAACATGAAACAAACTATCACAGTACTACACAATCCAGCTAACAATTTCAATGTTCAATAAAACATAACAGTACACCAACATGGTTACACATCACATGAAATGTAATTAACTACTACATCACAATGGTACAATACGACACAACAAGATCAACAAAAATAGAAATAAACAATCTACCAATCTCCATCACCAGGATCAGCAGTAGGGTCATCAGCAGGGTCAAGTCTATAAGGTGTATAGCTGGGGCAAGTAGGAAATATCACATTGGACTACCCCCTCATAAATCTGACTTGAGCATCATAATAAGCAATATCGAACTCAACTCTTTTCTGCAGATAATCTTCATTCACATCACTCCTCGCCTCAAACACATCCATCCAACCATGGAGTCTATCCACACTAACAGTCTGTAATCTCAGCGCTCCATAATATCAGATAAGGTAGGCGGCTCAGATGTAGATTGAACATCCTAAATTGTATTAGAAATATCAGTACTCCTACACTCAACTTGTGCTCCCACATGAGACTCATAAGTATGGATAATATTCTTTGTGATTGGTCTCAATGGTATAGCCACTTCTTCATAACTATTAAACTGACAGCACTCTATTTAAAATATTAGCCAAACTACAGGGTTCGGGCGTCGGTGGCGCTCAATAGGGCGCTGACAGCACTCTATTTAAAATATTAGCCTAACTCTCTGGATTTGGGTGTCGGCGGTGCCAATTCAAAATATTTTCTGGGTCCAAAATTTTTTTCGTAATTTCGATCGTTTCGACATCCACAATGATGTTTAACACTTCAATAGGCATCTACATCATCCAATAAGCAATAATTAACACAATTCTTCACACAAACAATACACAGTAATCTTATACATATAAAATCCAAGTTACATCATAAACACCAAATATATTCATTCAAACCAACTACTCTTAGATATTTAGTGCAGCAAGTACACTACGATAGACGAACACTAAGATCTAAGCAAATAATGAAAGTAAGCACATCCAAATCCAAATTCAAATTACAAACCAAACATAACTAAGCAAAGTAAACTAAACACACAACAAACATAAGTAGAATCCATTAATTACTTCACATCAGTTTTAGAACTATCCTCTCCTCTAATGTCTCCAATCGATTGTTGATGCACAAACAAATTATAGAATGGAAAAATTAGAAATTCGTCTGTTGATTCATCATCAATCACCGCATTCTTCTTCATCAGATTCATTAAGCACATCTCAAATCGACCAGTGTGATCGAATTGCTCTTTCATTTTCCAATCTATATGATCGAATAAAGCAGAAATGTTATTAATTGCATTCATAATGTTTTGTACCTGTTTCTCCAACTGTTTGATCCTCTTTAATATCATTCTAGAACCTTCAGGAAAATAGGGTTGAATTAGTTGTGATGTCTGTGTTGGTTGATCAACATGCAATTTCATGTCATCTTCATCTCCAACTTTGTGGTAGTCATAGGAATTAGTTGGATCAATAGGCCTCCATGGAAGAAGAACCTTTTCCCAACTTTTATAAGGAACCAGTGATTGACTATATAACAGAAATATGGTTGACAGTTGTCCAAGCCAATATTTACCAATGCCAACCGGCCTCCTAGATTGAATATGGAAATTCAAAATGACACTTTCCTTAGTTACCTTGCTAATCTTCAATGTCAGAAATAACTATCTAAAAAGCATCGGTGGCATCGGTGGCTCCAGCGGTAAAAAATTCTCACCGAACTTCGTTTGGCCCAATATATTCCATTATCTCGATTTGATTCATCATTTATCAATTTTAAAGTATTTAGGAGTAATTAGGATTCAAAAACAACTATCTAAAAGCATAACTACATCTAACAAGCAAACACACAACAATGATACATATGGGTTGCCTCCTATAAAGCGCTTGGTTTAACGTCGTCAGCCCGACAAACCATTCTGTTAATCGAGATGACTCAACATTAAAACCTCTTTGAAGTCAGGTTGAAACCCGTCAAAGTAAGGCTTTAATTGATGCCCATTAACCTTAAAAATCTTTCCATTATCAACATCTTTAATATTAACAGCTCTAAAAAAATGAACTTTTACAACTATAAAAGGTTCAAACCATCTAGACCTAAGCTTTCCAGGAAATAACTTTAATCTTGTGTTGTATAATAAAACTTTTTGTTCATATTCCATGATCTTTTTCAATATTTTTCGATCATAACATAATTTCCTTTTCTCTTTAAAGATCTTATCATTGTTATAAGATGCATTTCTAATCTCTTCCAATTCATTCAATTGCATAAATCTTTTCTCTCCAGCATTTTTCAATTTAAAATTTAACTCTTTTATCGCCAATATGCTTTATGCTCCAATTCAACTGGTAAATGGAAAGTCTTACCAAACACTAATCTATAAGAAGATAGTCCAATAAGGGTTTTAAAAGCAGTCATATAAGACAATAAAGAGGTATGTAATCAAGCAGACCAATCTAATTTATGATTATCCACAAATTTCTCAAAAATTCTTTTAATTGCACAATTAGACACTTCTGCTAAACTACTAGTCTAGGGATGATAAGCAAAAGAAATTCTATGAATAATATTATATTTCTCAATTAATTTCTTAATTCGATTATTCCTGAAATGGGATCCACACTCAGTTATGATCACTCTTGGCATTTCATATTATGTAAATATATTTATCTTTAAAAATTTTGAAACACTCCGAGCATCACATCTTGGTAAAGCAATAGCTTCAATCCATTTTGAGACATAATCAATGGCAACCAATATATATAAATTTCTAAATGAAAGAGTAAATGGTACCATAAAATCTAATCCTCATACATCAAAAATTTCAATTTCCAAATAATAATTTAGAGGCATTTCATTTCTTCTAGAGATATTACCTACTCTCTAACATCGATTACATGATTTAATATACCTATAAACATCTCTAAAAAAAGTAGGCCAATAAAATCCAGATTGTAGAATCTTAAAAGCAATTTTGTCAACACCAAAATGACCTCCAAATTCAGAATCATGACATCATTGAATAATCAAATTTGTTTCTTCTTGTGGCACACATTTCCTAATAATCAGATCCTTACACTGTTTATATAGATAGGGCTCATCCCAAAAACAAAATTTTTCATCATATTTAAACTTCTTTTGTTGTTTCCTTGTTAAATCAGGTGGTACAATATCACTTACAATATAATTCACAATATCAACATACCAAGACAAATTGCTTTCCATAATAGTATAGAGTTCCTCATCAGGGAAAATTTTAGTAATTTCCTTTTCAAATTCAGATAATTTATCATATTCTATTCTGGACAGATGACTAGCTATTTGATTATCAGCTCCATTCCAATAAACTACCATAAAATCAAATTCTTGCAGAAGAAGTATCCATCTAATAAGTCTAGGTTTCACATCCTTCTTTTGCATTAAATATTTGATAGCCGAATGGTCTATATGCACAATACTTTTAGTTCCAATTAAACAAGGTCTAAATTTTTCATAAGCAAATACTATAGCTAATAACTCTCTTGCAGTTGTGGTATAATTAATTTGAGCCTCATTAAGAGTTTTACTATCATAGTAAATGACTTTGAAAACTTTATCGTGCCTTTGCTCCAATGCTACTCCGATCATATAATCACTAGCATCACACATAAGTTCAAATGGTTTCTCCCAATCGGATGAAATAATTATAGGTGCAGTGATTAATTTTTCTTTCAATAATTCAAAAGCACTAAAGCATTCATCATTAAAATCTATTTTTTTATCATTCTCTAAAAGTCAGTACAAAGGTTTAGTAATTTTAGAAAAATCTTTAATATATCGCCTATAAAATCCAGTGTGTCTTAAGAAACTCCACACCTCTTTCATAGTAGTGGGTGGCGTCAATCTCTCAATCACTCTAATTTTAGTAGGATCGACCTCCATACCATGTTCAGAAATTTTATGCCCAAGCAAAATTCCTCCTGCAACTATAAATTGACATTTCTCCTAATATAGAACTAGATTTATTTTCTCTCAGAGCTCCAAAATTTTTGCTATGTTTTCCAGGAAAATTTCAAATGAAGTCCCAAATACAGAGAAATCATCCATAAAAACTTCTATTTCATTATCTATTATACTACTGAAGATAAATATCATACATCTCTGAAATGTTGCAAGTAGGTTACATAGTCCAAAAGGCATTCTTCCAAAAGCAAAGGTTCCATTAGGGCTAGTAGATATTGTCTTTTCTTGATCCTCAGGAGCAATGGGTATTTGATGGTAACCATCATATCCATCCAGAAAACAGTAGTACTTGTGTTCAACAAGTCTATCTAGCATTTGATCGAGAAAAGGAAAAGGAAAGTGAACATTTCTGGTGGTGGCATTTAATTTCCTATAGTCAATACAAATTGGCCATTCATTAATTTGTCTTGTAGGTATAATTTCATTCCATTCATTCACTTCAACGGTCACTCCTCCCTTTTTCGGTACACTATGTTTTGAACTCACCCAAGCACTATCCAAAATAGGATAAATAATTCCAGCATCAAGCCATTTTAAAATCTCTTTCTTAACTACTTCTTTCATTATAGGATTCAATCTCTTTTGCAGATCAACTCTCGGTTTATGTTCTTCATCTAATAAAATTTTGTGCATACAAATTGAAGGACTAACTCCTTTAATATCTGCTAAAGTCCATCGAAAAGCTTTCTTATATCATTTTAAAGTTTCCAACAACTTCTGTTCTTGATAATCGTTTAACTCCAAAGATACAATAACTGGCAAGGTATATGATTCTCCTAAAAACATATACTTTAAATGATTAGGGAGAATTTTCATCTCAAGTTTTGAATGTTTTATTATAGATAAAATTAAGCTTTTATTTCCACCTTCCATAGTGTCTAATACCTCGAATCTCTCCTGAACATACTCCAAATCCTCAATCTTCTTACTATCTGAATTTTCAACATCTTCAGTTTCTTCTTTAAACATATTTTATTTTCATTTTCTTCTTCTTTTTCAAATATATTTTCAAAATGATCGTTTCTCAAATAATCACAGACCTACATCCTAAAACATTCAGCATCTTTTTCCATTGAGGGATATTTCATAGATTTTAAAATATTAAAGGTCACCTCTTGATCATTAACTCTCATAGTTAATTCTCCTTTTTTAACCTCAATTACTGCTCTTCCAGTAACAAGGAATGGTCATCCCAAAATGATTGGAATTTCTTTATCTTCCTTCATATCAAGTACAATAAAATCCACATGAATGATAGATTTATCCACTTTCACTAACACATCTTTCACCACTCCTTTAGGGTAAGTAATGGAACGATCGGCCAACTGAAGAGTCATAGATGTAGGAGAAATTTCCCCTTTTCCCAACCTTTTGAAAGTTGATAAAGGCATAAGATTAATACTAGCTCCCAGATCACTTAAAGCTTTTCCGAAAACTTTTTCACCTATAACACACAAAATATTGAAACTACCAGGATCTTTAGGTTTTTCCGGAAGCTTCTTCTGAATAATTGCACTACACTCTCTGCTAAGTGCAACAGTTTCATGATCTATAAACTTTCTTTTCCTTCTTAGGATATCATTCATAAACTTGGCATAGTCGGCCATCTGTTCTAATGCTTCGATAAAAGGAATATTTATCGTAAATTTCTTAAAGATCTCTAAAAATTTTCAAATATGTTATCCCTATTTTGTTTCTTCAATCTTTGAGGAAATGGAGGTGGTGATTTTTCAACAGTTATCTTCATTGGCTTAAGAGGATAATCCAAGTCTGGATAAATCTTGTTTGAACCATTTTCGATTTCCACATTCTCCTTTTCTATTTGAACTTCTTTTTGCACTCTAGTTTCCAATTATTTTCCACTCCTTAATTGAATAGCCTTAATTTGTTCCTTACTTTGATCTTTTGGATTGATCTCAAAATTACTTGGAAGTGTTCCTGAAGGTTTATTATTAAGTGTAGTGAAAATATGCCCTAATTGATTTTTAATAATTTTCATAGCAACACCTTGAGCTTGTAATTGATTTCCCATATTAAGAATCATTTATTTAGTAGACAATTTCTTATTCTTAAATTGAAGGTTACTATTGAATCTAGGGGGATAAGATGGTCTAAAATTAGTATTTCCTTAATTGTTTGAATTTCTAATTGGATTTATGGAACTGTTAGCCCAGTGCGGGTTAAAATTAACATTGCTATTATTCCAACTGAAGTTTGGATGATTTTTTCAACCAGGATTATAATAATTTGACTATGGATTGTTATGTCTATTAATAGCATTTAAAGTCTCATAAGGTGTTTGAGATTTTGTTATTTGTCCAAATGAATTTTCCTCTAACATTTGAGATGGTTGAGAATAATTCATTCCATATTGATCTTTTTTCTTAGAAAGGGCTGCAATTTGATAAACTACCATAGTCATTATATCTGAATCATGAATACTAGCTACTCTCTTAGGATTTACCAGTTCGGAGGGCCATTGAAAATTATTAATAGCAATTTCTTCAATTAATGCGTATGTTTCATCAAAAGGTTTTGACATTAAAGATCTACTAGCAGCAGCATCTATAATAGATCTCAATGATCCCATTAATCCATTATAAAATGTTAGAATTATTAACCAATTTGGTAAAGCATGATTTGGGCACTTCCTAAGAAGATCTTTAAATCTATCCCAAGCTTCATGTATTGACTCTCCTTCAAACTGACAAAAAGATGTAATATCATTTCTTAGTTTAGTAGTCTTTAATGGAGGGAAATATTTTGATAGGAACTTTTGAGATAATTATCCCTAAGTTCTGATAGATCCAGGTGCTAACGAGTTTAACCACACCTTAGTTTTATTCCTTAATGAAAAAGAAAAAAGTTTAAGTCTGACAGTGTCACTAGACACTCCATCATATTTAAAAGTAGCACACAGTTCTAAAAACAAGCGAGATGTACATTTGGATCCTCATTAGGTGTTCCTCCGAATTGATTATTTTTTACCATTTGGATAATAGCAGGTTTAAGTTTAAATGAATTAGCGGCAACATCAGGATTTTGAATAGTTATGTGAATTTCATCTGCTGTTCGGTTAACATAATCTCTAAAAGGTCATGGAAAATTTCCAATATCATTTCTCTGATTATCTTGATTATTTGCCATTTTGCAAGGATTTTCAATTTGTTTTTGTTGTTTTCTCATTTTTCCGACAGTACGCTCAAACTCCGAATTGTAAGGCACTAAACTTATAGATCCACTACTACACATATAAAAAAACACAAATAGTTTTAAAAAGTAAACAAACACACAATTACACACTACAAAGTAAAGGTTTTTTGTTACTATATTATTAATAAATATCATTTATACTTTCTTACTTACTACATCGTTACCTTCCCCAGCAACGACACAAAAAATTTGATGCACGTGATTTATATTTTGCAAGAATTTATGAACTTAAATTTATATATTTATAATGATTTTATTAAGTCCAAGCACTCAACGCAAGTATACGTATCGTATCAAGTAATACAGGGCTCTAATCGAGTTCGGTTATCAATCCCACAGGGAAGTTTGAAGTATAAGAAACCGTTCACAATATAAATAATATAACACTAAAATCCCATATATAAATAGCACTTAAAGGCTAACCATTGATATTAGTTACAAATCTTAGAACCAATTTAGGGATTTCAGCCTGTCACCCTAAAATCTCCACATTGAAGTCCATCAAAACACATTTCCTTATTTATTTGCACTCAATTCCCATGAACTACACAATTCATCCATAGAAATTGAATGGACATTTCATTATTTTTGTAGGACATTAAATCCTTTTAAACTTAATGTTCAACAACATATTTTAACATTTCAATTGACCAAATCAAAAAGTAAATTAAATTCAAAATAAAAAACCATCACAATTTCTTCATTACATTAAAAGCGCATCAAATCGAGATCAATCCATCATCAAATCTCTATGCAAGAAGAAAGACAAATGAGACTACTCAGAATTCATGGAGAAGATACAATAAAACATGTATTTTATATAAAAAATAAAAGTCATACAAACCACAAAAGAAAATACAATTTATCTCTTTCTCTTCCTCAATGTAAGTCCCTTGAAGTTCCTTTGAATCCTCTTCTCTTTCATTTACAACACTTGATTCTCTTTTTAGAATCGAAAGGAAGAAGCAATCTATCACTTTACCTCTTCTTCTTCACTCCTTAGAGGAGAATTCCTCTCAAATCCTCACTCTAGAAACTCTTATCCAAAACCCTAACACTTAACACGCGCAATAAACCTTTCAAGACCTCTCTAGACCTTCAAAACCCTCTCACACAAATACTTCTTTGTCAAAAAATAGTTACTTATAAGTTAGGAACGAAATCCCAAAAGTTTCCATAGGCATCCCTTCAAAAAGTGGTTATCAGACCTTCTAGAAAACTGGAAGTTACTCCTGATACATAGGACATGTGATACAATGCATCTAGACACAGGAAAATGGTTTTAATTGCGAAGAGGTGTGATCCAAAGTGAAGGGGTGTGAAGATCTGGTCACGGAGTCCGGTGCCTAGGCGCCAGATCCCGGCACCTAGGCGCCACAGTTACTTTCTAGAAGATTCATTGAATTTGGACAAATTTTGAAGATGTGCTTTAAGCAACCCCTGGTCATTTTTGAAGCTATATAAATAGGAGACATTTCTACAGAAAACATAGCTCTCCCGCAGCCAAAAATAGTTCTAGAGAGCCACCAAATACTTTTCTTAAGTATTTAGTGAGTTTATTTTAGTTTATTTTAGTTTATTTTAGTTACTTTGAGTGTTACTACTCAATTCCTTGAGTAGTAAGTGAGAGTTTGTAAAAGTTGGTGTTGTTGAAGTCTTGTACTTTGCATTAGAGTCAACAGGAGTCAAAGGATCATTTGAAGGAACATTTCAGATAAGTATTTGTAACTTGGTTCCAAGTTTTATAAATATGTTTTGTTGTGTGAATTCAATGTGTTCTGAGTAGTTACTTTTCTTTCTCCTTTCAACCACAAAAATATAATCAATATAATTTGACTCCATTGAAGAACTTAAACTTAATTATAAAAATTATTGTGATGACATTCATAGTTGATCTTAATTTACTTTTTAAAATGGCCATTTGAATTGTTAAAATCTGTTGAAGAATTCTGAGATCTATCCTGAAATGAGTTCTTAACTAGTAGATATCACATGAATCCTTGGGTAATCGATGGCCATGTGCAGGTTATTCTCGGTGAAGTGCAAATAAATAGGAAAATATTATTTATTGGGCGTAGAATTAATTAGTTTTTAGAGTGATAGACTAATTTCTATTAATTTGGATTATAGAAAGGGAACGGGTCACAAGTAGGGCTGATCATAGCCACCCTTGGACATCTAGAAGTGTGAGTCTAGAATAACACATTCTACTAATAATACATCCTGAACTAATATATAGATTAGCTAATGTTCTTTATACTATCGATCGAAGGTAAAGAATAGGAATGCTTTTCTCTTTGGCACAATACCATAATTTGAAGTTCTCCACAAATGATAGTTTTTCTGAAAAATCTTGGATTAGTTGAAAAGGAGAAAGTTGTTCTATTTATACTTGCATCAACCTTTACTTTATTTCTACTTTACTTACATCTAGTAGAAATTTAATAAAATTTAAAATCTGATTTTTGAAAAGAAATAAAAATTATAATTACTTTTAATTTAAAAATTTATTAATTTCTAAAATTAATCTTCCCAGTTGGATCGATAACCAGGACTCCAATAAAGCCCTGTATTACTGGATACGATACGTATACTTGCGTAGCACCTCTGGTGTGCAAAATATTTTCTAAAATTATATATTTATTTTTGCATACTACCCTTTGAAATATAAATTAAAGGATAAATTGTAAGCATAGTTACGGGTTGAGTTCATCACAGTTTTTGGCGCAATTGCCGGGGAAGTGAAAGACAATTTTTAGATTTTTCAAATTAAAAATATTTTATATACACTTTTATTTCTTTAAAAGTACAAAAATATTTACAAAAACAAAAATACCGAAAAAATTTTATTTTATTTTATATTCAAAACATTTTTTATGCATAGTTCTGGATCTGAAAGATTATTACCTTTTGATTATGAATTAGAAAGAACGGTTAAGAGATTTGCAATAAGAAAACAAATTCAAAAATATCAAGAAATGGCTAACTTACATAAAAATAACGAAAATCCAATAGAAATTAATGAACAAAATGTTTATAAAACATTAAGGGATTATGCAAACCATACAGCTGATGAACTTCATTTTAGTATTCAAATACCTGCTGTAGATGCTAATTCTTTTGAACTTAAATCATCTATTATTCAAATGGTTCAAAATAATCAATTTGGAGGAACACCTAATGAGGATCCAAACTTACATCTTGCTAGTTTCTTAGAACTTTGTGCTACCTTTAAATATAATAATTTTTTAATGATGTTGTTAGGCTTAGACTCTTTCCTTTTTCCTTAAAAGATAAACAAAGATGTCGCTGAACTCATTAGCAACTGGTTCTATTAAAACTTGGGCAGATATGGCACAAAAATTCCTTGCTAAATATTTTCCTCTTTCTAAAACTACTAAATTAAGAAATGATATTACTTCATTTATTCATTTTGATGGAGAGACAATTTATGAAACATGGTAAAGATTTAAATAACTATTAAGAAAATTTCCTCATCATGCTTTACCAGATTGGTTAATTATTCAAAAAATTTATAACGAACTTATCAGATCACTTAGATCTATTATGGATGTTGTTGCTGGAGGTTCTTTAATAGTTAAGACAATTGATGAAGCTTATACCTTAATTGAAGAAATGGCTAACAATAATTTTCAATGGCCTTCTGAAAGGGTTAATCCTAAAAGAGTGGAAAGTATTCAAGAAAATGAAGCCTTTTCAATTTTAGCTTCACAAGTGGTTGTGATATCTATAAAATTGGAGAATTTTCCTATTAACGTATCGCATGTAAGTAATGACAATTATGCAAATATTGATGATTCTCAAACAATGGAGACATTGCAAGCTATTGCTAGTAACTAATAACCCTTAATTGAATTATTATAATCCAAGTTGGAGTAATAAACATCAACAATGGGGTAATAATCAAGTTAATCCAACTGGGAATTGGAGCAATCAAGGAAGTTCAAACTTTAGACCTACTTATCCTCCTGGTTTTAACAATCAACAGAAAAGATTATCTTTAAAAGAATTGATCTTGCAACTAGGTAATCAATTACAAAGTCAAAACACTGCTATTCAAAATATTGAGAGTCAGATGGGACAAATTAATAATTTAATAAATTATAGACCTCAAGGAACACTTCCTAGCAACGTTGAAATTAAAGCAAAGGAAATTGGAAAAGACCATGAACAAGCAAAAGTTGTACAACTTATAACTTGAAAGGAATTAAAAGAGAAAATCCAGAATGAACTTGAAAAAGAGAGAGGTTGAAGAGATTGAAAAACCTAAAGAAACTCTTACTCCAAGTAAAGATCAGACTGTAATTCCTATTGAAGTGAAAGTTGAAAGACCACCACCACCATTTCCTCAAAGACTAAAACAGCAGAAGCTTAACCATCAATTTTCTATGTTCTTTGAGATTTTTAAGAAACTTACCATCAACATTCCTTTTGCTGAAGCTTTGGAACAAATGCCGAGTTATGCAAAATTTATGAAGGATATTTTAAGCAAGAAACATAAATTTGAAGCTCATGAAACTGTTGCATTAAGTGAATAATGTAGTGGAATAATGCAAAAGAAACTACCTCAGAAGCTTAAAGATCCTGTAAGTTTCACTATACCATGTGTATTGGAGAAAAATTTTGTGAAAAAGCCTTATGTGATTTAGGAGCAAGTATTAATCTCATGTCATTTTCTATCATTCGAAGGTTAGATTTATGAGAGATTTCTCCCACCACTGTAACCCTTTAGTTAGATGATCGATCTATTACTTATCCTAAAGGAGTTATAGAGGATGTTCTTGTTAATGTGGATAAATTTATCTTCCTTATGGATTTCAATGTACTGGATATGGAAGAAGATAATGAAATACCTATTATTTTAGGGAGAGCTTTTCTAGCTACCGGACGTGTTATGATTGATGTGCAAAAAGGAGAATTAACAATGCGAGTTAATGATCAAGTGATAATATTTAATGTTCTGAAATGAATGAGATATCCTGACAAAGAAAAATTCTATTAGATGGATATTATTGATTATATAATTAAAAAGCATTATGAAGAAAAATGTGAAGTCATTTCTGAAGAAAAAAATGATGAATTTATGTTATATAATGAGTCATTAACTGAAGAAATTGAAGAAGTGAATGAAGAAAATTTATTTGAAGAAACTCATTATATTCATGATAATTGAGAAATTATAAACACGACTAAAAATGATATACTTTTACACTCAGTTGAAAAAACCCCTCAACTAGAATTAAAAGTTTTACATGCACATTTAAAGTATGCATTTCTTGGAAATTCATTAACTTTACCTGTGATTATATCTTCAGAACTAAGAAAAGATCAAGAAGAACAATTAATAGGAGTTCTGAAGAACTATAAGAAAGCTTTTGGTTGGACTATTACATATATAAGACGAATAAGCCCTTCAATCTGTATGCATAGGATTTTAATGGAAGAAAATTGTAAACCTGCTATTGAACCTCAAAAAAGATTGAATCCAATTATGAAAGAGGTTATTAAGATTTTTAGATGCTGGAATTATTTATTCTATTTCGGATAGTCAATGGGTAAGTCCTATTCATTGTGTTCCGAAGAAAGGAGGAGTGACTATCATTGTTAATGATAAAAATTAATTAATCCCTACAAGACAAGTAGTTAGATGGAGAATTTGCATCAATTATCGAAAATTAAACAATGCCACTAGAAAGGATCATTTTCATTTACCTTTTTTGGATCAGATGCAGGATAAACTAGCTGGACACTCATATTCCTATTTTCTGGATTGATATTCTGGTTATCATCAATTATACGTTGCTCTTGGGGACAAAGAGAAAACTACATTTCCGAGTCCTTATGAAACATTTGCCTTTAAAGGAATGCCTTTCAGTTTATGTAATGCACCTGCAACTTTTCTGAGATGTATGATGTCAATATTTTGTGATCTAATTGAAAAAGGAATTGAAGTACTTATGGAAAATTTTTTAGTATTTGGAACTTCTTTTGAGTCTTGCTTGGAAAATATAACAAAAGTTCTAAAAAGATGTGAAGAAACAAATTTGGTTCTAAACTGGGAAAAATGTCACTTTATGGTCAAAGAAGAAATTTTAGTTGGACATAAAATTTCACAAAAAGGGATGGAAGTTGATCAGGCAAAAGTGAAAATCATTGTTGAACTTCAACCACCTACTACTGTTACTAATGTGAGAAGTTTTTTGGGTCATGCTAGATTTTATAGAAGATATATAAAGAATTTTTCTAAGATTGCTAAACCTCTTTGTCGTTTATGAGAAAAAGAATCTAAGTTTGAATTTAATGAAGATTGTCTGAATTCTTTCAATATTCTAAAAGAGAAATTAATCACTACACCTATCATTATTACACCTAATTGGAGTAAACCATTTGAATTAATGTGTGATGCAAGTGATTATGCAATTGGAACTGTATTGGGACAAAATATGAGAAAATTTTGAAAGTTATATATTATGCTAGTTAAACTCGTAATGAAACTCAAATAAATTACACTACTGCTAAGAAAGAGCTCTTAGCAATAGTATATGCCTTTGATAAATTTAGACCTTATCTTTTAGGGACCAAATGTATCATACATACTGATCATTCTGCTATTAAGTATTTAATATCTAAAAAGGTTGCTAAACCTAGATTGATAAGATGGGTTCTACTTTTATAAGAATTTGATTTTCAAATAGTGGACAAAAAAGGAGTTGACAACCAAATTGCTGATCATTTATCAAGAATTAAAAATGATAGTGAGAAGATTACTGAAGAAAACATAAATGAGAAATTCTCTGACGAACAGTTATATGTTATTCAAGGATTACAAACGCCTTGGTATGCAGATATATTTAATTATTTGGTTAGCAATATTTTACTGTATCGATTGAATAACAAATATATTAAGGAATTAAAGAACGATTCTAAATCATATATTTGCGAAGATCCTCATTTATTTAAACTAGGAAGAGATTCTATGATTCAAGGATGTGTACCTTATGAAGAAACTTTTGCAATTATTCGAAAATGTCATGATTCTGAATTTGGAGGATACTTTGGAGTGGATAAAACTGCGTTTAAAATTTTAAATTTTGGATTTTATTGTCCTACATTATTCAAAGATGTTGGACATTATGTGAAAACTTATTATCGATGTCAAAGAATGGGGAATATATCTAGAAAAGATGAAATGCCTCTAAGCTATAGATTAGAAATTGAGTTTTTTTATGTATAGGGTTTAGATTTTATGGGAACTTTTATACCATCATCTGGAAAAATTTATATTTTGTTAGCAGTTGATTATGTTTCAAAATGGATTGAAGCTGTAGCTTTACCTGACTGTGATTCCAAAAGTGTTTCAAAATTTTAAAAAAAATGATTTTTACAAGATTTGGAATGCCGAGGGTAATTATCATAGATGGGGGAAGTCATTTCAGAAATGTAATAATTCAATCATTACTAGAATTGCAACAGCTTATCACCAACAAATAAGTGGAATGACTTAAGTATCAAACAGAGAAATTAAAACAATATTAGATAAGGCTTTTAATCCTAAAAGAACTGAGTGGGTTGATAAACTTGATTCTGTATTATGGGTTTATAAAACCGCTTATAAGACACCTATCAGAATGTCACCTTATCGGTTAGTTTATGGTAAACATTGTCACTTACCTGTTGAACTGGAACATAAAGCTTACTGGGAGATAAACGAGTTCAATTATGATTTAAATGCTGCAGAAGAGAATCGACTGTTACAACTGAATGAAATGGAAGAGATAATAAATGAGTCCAATGAAAATGTAAAGATTTATAAGGAAAAAATGAAGAAATTACATGATAAAAAGATTTCAAGAAAAATATTTGAGCCTGGACAAGAACTATTATTATTTAATACTCATTTAAGATTATTTCCTGTAAAATTAAGATCTAAATGGATGGGACCATTTATAAGTGAGAATGTATACCCTTATGGACCTGTGGATATTAAAAATCCCAAGACGAAAAAAATATTTAAGGTTAACAGATTAAGATTAAAACCTTATACGGGAGAAATAAAACCGATTTACAATTCTTAATCTCATTTTTGGGAAGGCGAGTCTGGCGCCTAGGCGCCAGAATTCTGCTCCTAGGTGCCAGAATTCTGCACCTAGGCGCCGGTTTGGCCTGAACCTGAAATTCAGGCTTTTAAACACACTGACGCCATTAATGATGCCCAGGCTCCTTCTTCCTCTATTTTTTGCAAAATACATACCTAGTGATCCAATTTTAGGTCGATTTTTTGAGTTTTTGAGCTTGGAATCACTCGATTTCTTCATTTTGAGGTCAGATCTACATTCTAATCCATTTATTTTAATTTTCACTATGGATTTTTCAACTTTTGAGCAAAACCAAAAATTTTGATTTTTGGAGTTTAATCCATGGATTTGAAGCTTTATTTAAGTTTTTAGAGATTAAATAAGTTTATTCTTTTGATCCTTTAATTTATTTTGTGTTTTGTTTCTCTTACGTTTAGATGGCTCTGAAATCTAAGCGAGGCAAAGAACGAGAAAATTTCGATCGCAGCAAATTCACTACTGCCGCAGTGCATTTTCGTTACAATAAATTTGCTACGACGAGAAAAATTTATCTTGGAGAGGAGTTTCTACAATCCAGTGGAATGATTGAAGATACAATCGTTGAACTTAACTGACAACAATTCTGCAACCTCACTGTTGTTACTGTGATCCCTGTCATCAGGGAATTTTATGTTAATTTTATGGATGCTAAAGATTACGAGATCTTTGTGAGATGAGATGGAGTAGGATTTACTCCTGAAATAATTAACCTTCTGTACGACCTGACACCGATCATTGAGTGCTACTACTCTGAATTATCTCCGTCTGAGGGAGATTTGGAGATGATTCATATTTGACTGATGGTACTGGAGCTTTGAAGATCTGAAACGAGAAACGGGTAAATTTTTCATATTCTAAGTTAAATGGCGTTTCTAAGGTCTGACATTACTTTATTTCTACCTGCCTCCTTCCATTCAACCATTTAAGTGAGGTCATAAAAGACAGAGCTATTCTCAACTACTGCATACATGAGAGGAAGTCAATTGATGTCGGGAGTATTATTTATGATTCTGTGGAGACCACTTCTTGTTCCAGCACTTCTGTGGGATTGGAATTCCCATCTCTGATTTATTCTCTATGCAAAAGTGTTGGATTTGTTGCTGAGCTTTAAGAGGAGAAGCTCAATTCTACCAAGCCCATTGGACAGGACAATGTTAGTATTTATGATCAACTTCGAGGTAAGAGTTCTGCGGCACCCTCTAGTTCATTACCTACTTCAGGTAGACCTTATACTTCTCGACCCTCTACTTCTGCTGCTGAGCCACCATCTAGTTATTGGGAAAATATGCATGATAAATTTATAGAGCACCAGAATATGTTACTTTTAACCCATCGTAGAGTGGATACAATAGATAATAAAGTGGATCATCTTTTTCAGTACGCCTAGAGGAAAAGTGATTTTGATGAAGAGTATTCTAAGACTCTTCTTAGATTCTTTATGGGTTATCATTCAGTTCAGTTCTCGACCTGCCCTCGATTCTCACCATATAATGATCACTAGAATAAGAATATAGATTTTTCTTTTGATGATGATGAGGATGAGGAGACAGCTAGTGATGAGTAGATTTCTAGGATTGAGTAGTCGTGTTATTTATGTTATGTTTTGTTAGTGTTTTAGTTTTGGATGTATGTGATGATTTGCTTTTATGTTTGATGCACTGTTGATGTTAGTGTACTTTTGATGTTTAGAGTGTATTGATTCTGTGACACTTATTGTTGTACTAATGATTATTGGATTGTTAGAGTTTATTTCTGTAATGGGATGTTTTGTTCCTGTTTTAGTACGGTGATTAGTGCACCTGTTTAGTTTAGTTATTTTTGTTTAAAATTATAAAATGAAAAATAATTTTAAAAAAATTGTAGAAATTGATCATGCTTACTAAAATGTTTCTATATATGCTTAAACATTTCTTTTATATTCATACAAAGCATGTATACAAATAAAAATTTCCTTTCTAGATTATTTTTCATATACTTAGAAAAATTCCTAGTGGAAATATGATATTCTTTCTCTCATTCTTTAGAAATTTTCATGATTCATGTTTATACCAAACCTGATGTTTGGGGGAAGGAAAAACAATTTGAAATTTAAATATTATTTTTCCTTAATTACTAAAATTTTCTTTAAAAATATTAACATAACATAAGGAATGAAAAATTTATTTAAGTTACTTAGATTTTTGAATTTATAAATAATTTAGTAAACTTAACTAAAATTTTAATAATTTTGATTGATATAAAGAATAAAATTATTTTACTTAAAGAATAATAAGATTAAAATTTTTTCTATTTATAGCAAAGAGAATTGTATTTTTGAAATACTAAGGAATCGAGATTATTACTTGAAAAAGAAAAGATTGAAATATTTTTTGAAAAATACTTATTAAGAATGTCATATTTATTAAGTGAAAATGTATAAGTTTTTAAATATAAGTTAAGGATAGTGAAGTTTAAAATCATTAACAGGCTATCCAGATATAGTAATCCTAACAAATTATAAAAAAGGGTGTCATTGAAAAATATCCTTCAAAAGAAAAAAAAAGAAAAAGAAAAAAAGAAGAAACGAGCAAAAAAAGAAATGTGAGGAGAAGCATGAGGAGATGCCTATTCAAAAACTGGCTTCACTTCAATTATCTTATAGGAAGAAAATTAATTACATTTTTAACATAATTTTACTGTACAAGCATCCTTACTAGAAAAGTTTTCATGAAAGTCTTTTTCTTGTAAATTATCTATGTGACCCTAAAATGAAAAATTAAAATTATTCTTGAAATAAATGAAAATTTTAAAGTCTTATGATTTGGTAGTTAAGTAATTTTTAAATTCTTTAAATTAACCTTCATTAGTGAAATTTGGTTAATGATTTACTAGAGCATTTATTAAACCAAAAATTACAAGGAATCTTAATTATTTAAACTTCATTCCAGATGTTATACATTTTATGTAATAACAATGGTTACTTGAGGACAAGTAACATTTAAGTTTGGGGGAATTTGATCCACTTAAAAAGTACCAATTTTTATGCCTTATTTATGATTCAATTTTTAAGGATATTATGCTTTCATGAAAGGTAATTTCATGTTTTTGGATTTAGGTGATTGAAAAAAGAGTTTAAGAAGGAAAAAAGAGCAAAAAGGAGCAAAAATAGAGTTAGAAAGCAAAGTTTCCAAAATTATAGGTCTGGCGCCTAGGCGCCAGAATCCGGCACCTAGGTGCGAGTTGGACAATGAAGCAGTTAAGATTTTTGACAACTTTGGGCAGTTATTTTGAGTTATGTGGTTATCAGTCCTTCTAGAAGTTTGGAAGTTACTCCTGATACATAGGACATGTGATACAATGCATCTAGACACAGGAAAATGGTTTTAATCGTGAAGAGGTGTGATCCAAAGTGAAGGGGTGCAAAGATCTGGTCACGGAGTCCGGCGCCTAGGTGCCAGATCCCGGCGCCTAGACGCCACAGTTACTTTCTAGAAGATCCATTGAATTTGGACGAATTTTGAAGAGGTGCCTTAAGCAACCCCTGGTCATTTTTGAAGCTCTATAAATTGGAGACATTTCTACAGATAGTTCTAGAGAGCCACCAAATACTTTTCATAAGTATTTAGTGAGTTTATTTTAGTTTATTTTAGTTACTTTGAGTGTTACTACTCAATTCCTTGAGTAGTAAGTGAGAGTTTGTAAAAGTTGGTGCCGTGGAAGTCTTTTACTTTGCATTAGAGTCAGTAAGAGTCAAAGGATCACTTGAAGGAACATTTCAGATAAGTATTTGTAACTTGGTTTAAACTTTTATAAATATATTTTGTTGTGTGAATTCAATGTGTTTTGAGTAGTTACTTTTCTTTCTCCTTTCAATCATGAAAAGATAATAAGGATAATTTGATTTCGTTTGAGAACTTAAACTTAATTATAAAAATTTTTGTGATGATATTCATAACTGATCTTAATTTACTTTTCAAACTGGCCATTTGAATTGTTAAAATCTGTTGAAGAATTCTGAGACCTACCCAAAATAAGTTCTTAACTAGAAGATATCACATGAATCCTTAGGTAATCAAATGTCATGTGCGGGTTATTCAAGGTGAAGTGCAAATAAATAGAAAAATATTATTTATTAGGCGTAGAATTAATTAGTTTTTAGAGTGACAGACTAAATTCTATTAGTTTGGTTTATAAAAAGGGAACGGGTCACTAGTGGCGCCGACCATAGCCACCCTTGGACATCTAGAAGTGTGAGTCTAGATTAACCCATTCTACTAATAACATATCCTTAACCAATCTATAGATTAGCCAATGTTCTTTATACTATTGAGCGAAGGTAAAGAATAGGAATGCTTCTATTTGGCGCACTACCATAATTTCAAGTTCTCCACGAATGATAGTTTTTCTAAAAAATCATGGATTAGTTGAAAAGGAGAAAGTTGTTTTATTTATACTTCCATCAACCTTTACTTTATTGCTACTTTACTTACATCTAGTAGAAATTTCATAAAATTTAAAATTTGATTTTTGAAAAGAAATAAAAATTATAATTACTTTTAATTTAAAAATCTATTAATTTCTAACATTAATCTTCCATGTGGGAGAGATAACCAAGACTCCAAAAGAGCCCTATATTACTAGATATGATACGTATACTTGCGTAGTACCTCTGGTGCGCAAAATATTTTCTTGCATTATATATTTATTTTTGCATACTACCCTTCGAAATATAAATTAAAGGATAAATTATAGGCATAGTTAAGGGTCGAGGTCAAATGTCCACGCATGAGAGAGGTAGTTCATGGGGATTGAGTGCAAATAAATAAGGAAATATACTTTGATGGGCGTAGAATTGGAGATTTCACAGTGACGGGCTGAAATCCTCAATTTGGTCCTAATGTTTGGAAACTGAAGCGAGAGTTAGCCTTCAGGCGAGGGGAAGTGGGAGCTCTGGAGTGAGATCCAGTATCCTCCCAGCCTAACCATGAATTTAGGGACTAAACTTAGGATTAGCCAATGTTCTTTATACGCTGAAATATGAGTAAAGAAAAGGAATGCTCCTATTTGGCACAATACATTTGCATCACTAATTTATGTCACAATAATCAACATATTATGATTGGAAAGGAGGACGACTCTTTCTTTTAACTGAAATTTGTTATAAATTTAGTCTTATGTCAGTTTAACTTTTTAGAGTTTAGAACGTACTTTGGTATAAATAGTAATGAAAACTGTTATTTTTATTTTAAGAATTGAACTTACTTACATTTGTGTTGTGATTCGATAAGCAATTTCTTTGCTACGCCATAAAATTAAAGCCTCTCTGTGGGATCGATATCCAGGACTCCACTAAAAGCCCTGTATTACTTGAGTGATATGTATACTTGTGTTCAGTTGTATGACTCATTATAAACCTAAATCAATATATATCAAAATCTGAGTTCATAAATTTTAGAAAATTAAAAAAGTTGCACCAGTAGGTAACAGATTTGTTGGTGGGTTTTGTAAGGTTGTCGCCAATTCTTCCATTATTTGTTCGAGACGATTGATTTGTTCATCCCGATGTCGGATAACAGCTATTAATTCTTCTGTTGTATCTTATTCACTTAATTCTCGTGCTAAGGAGGTTGATAATGTCTCTTCCATGTTTATCTCAGTGACCTCCTCATTCGAACTATTTGAAGAATCTTTCATTTTCCATTTTAAGAATTGTTTAATACCATTTTTCAAATTTGTCAATCTTTCCTCAAATGATTTTATAGGACGTTCTTCATAAGTTCTTTTCTGAGAATTGTCTGCAAAGTTACTCACAATATTTGAGGTTTATTCTGTTGACTCTCATTTTCATACATTATTTTTAAGTATAAGACGAGATATCTTGAGAAGTACATCATCATGTTGAGAGTAAGAACGATCTCCGCTTTGTAACATTTGGACCAGAGCCATCATTTTAGCATATGTGTCTTCTACTTCTGATATTAATTTGTTGTGTTTGGTCCTATCTTTTGTGAATGTTACATCTTTCACCCTTGGCCCCAGATGAAATTTCAATAGTAACCAAGTACACTGACTGTCTAATGGGAATTGCTAATCTATTTCTTCATAAGTAGGATCTTCAATTGCAAAAATCCTTCTTTTCATTCTTGTGGAAACTGCACATCCCATTTTATCTAACAGTTGTGAATTAAACATTTATCTTTCCGTGCTAATCTTTTAAACACATAATATATTGTGTGAATTGATGGAGATAAAGTATTTTCTTCATATTCAACGGGTATTGGAAAATATCAATTTTCTTCTGAAAAAGAAGGATTCCCGAAAACACTTTGTTCAAATTTAGATGTCTCAAAATTACCATATTTGTTCCATTTCTTCTTTCTTTTAAGAGAATGAGTTTTATTTTCTCGTTGGGAATGTGTTGTCGGAACATTTTTGTATCAAGATCCAACTTCATATAAAAATGGTGGTAGAATATTTTTTTCTTGTTCAATACAAATTTACTTTGCTTTTCCGTCAATCTGTTCTTCCATTTCCTCTAAAGAATATTGTTCTTTTGGAATGTCTTGTGGTAAGTATTTTGTAAAGTGAAGCAAAATATCATAAGATTCTAGATTGAATTCCTCAAAGGATTGTATATAAGTCATATCAGTTTGATATGGACTATTTAGTGCAAATTCTCTTTTGTCAAAAAATCCAAAATCATTTTGATAAAAGTAAACGTCTTCATCAGTTGGTGTAGTGAGATCTGGAAATTTAGAAAAGACTGAATCAGGGAATTTCATTGCAACTTTTCTGAAAATTCAAGGAGAATAAAATGTCATAGACCTATTTATAAACTGGGAATTTTTATTTTTTCTTATCTTGTTGGTATGAAATGTCAAGAATAACTCTTCAAAGGTTTAGTTTTTAAAAGATGTGGTCCTATCTATCAAAGGATGAAACATCTTTTAAAAATAAGTGATTTATCAAGAGATCAGAAGAATTATTCTCCCCAGCGGAGTAGCCAAATAAAATCTCTTGGTGGCCTCTGGAGCCACTAAGATTTCTTATGTCGATGTCAATGTCTGGACTTGCCACTCTGTTTATCTATCATATCTCCTAGTCTTCAAGAGATCTTATTTCTTTGAATCATGCAAAGGATAATCAGATAATAAGAAATTTGAAGAAAATAGGAATTGATAAAATAGAAAACAATAAAATAAGAAGTATCAGTGATAATCTTTAAGAAAGGAAATTCAAGAATACCTTATTCTAGAAAACATTATATAAGCAATATCACATATGAAATTTTGATAACCAGAGATTTCAAGATGTTATACCCATTCTGAGTTCTTAAATCTCCTATAGAAGCAAGCTTATATAATCAAGTAGGATTGTCTAATAAAACTTCCGATTAATGTCAATCACTTGTTTTCTAAGAAATATCAATATTCAATCCTATGGGTAATATATTCCTAAGTGTCATGTACAACCCTAAAGATTTAATTTTGTCAATGTCATTTCTTTATGTCTATTTTTTTTGTTATTTTTCTATTCTTTTGTCTAGTAGTATATTATTATTTGGTGGCTATCCTAAAAGTTTTAGTTTTTGTGATTATCCTAAATATTTTAGTTTTTCTTTCGTTATTTTTCATTTCAATGTTGTTGTTTAATTTTGTTATTGTTTTAATGTCATTTTGGTTTTATTTTATTGTTTTTTGTCTTGTCATTAGAATGTCATCCTGCAAAACATAGTTAGCACATCCTAATAAAAAGCAAAGTAAATCTAAAAATGGAACTTGTATTTAACCTGTAAGGAAAATGGTCTCTTATTTATAAAAGAAGTAATGTCGGTTTTATTTCTTAATTGGTTTTTAATTTTAGACAACCCGGTCAAGTTGTCCATGGCTCCATCGTCCCACAGATCTACTTAGTCTGAAATTTTTTTTTAACCCAGAACCGGAAGACTCCTGTCAACAACCAGGATTACATTATCCAAGAAATCTTCTTAAATTAAGAAAGTTAGGGTTCAAGTTTCTTTGGTTGATCTTTGTTCATTAAGGTTTCATTTAATTTTTAATGTCTTTTTGGATTTTAGGTTGCAAAATTTTAGGTTGTTTATGATTTATTAACCAATTAAAATTTTTGTGTCAATTTAATTAATTTTGTATTTTTTTATTTTTTTATTTAAGTCTAATTAAACTTAAAGAAAGGATTCAATTTTATTTAGATCTAATGTTTGTAAGATCTAATTAAAATTGAGAATTTTAGATTTAGTGTCATTTGAATATAATGATTTCAAGTTAATTCTAATATGAATTAGATTTAGGGATTTAGATTTAATGTCTTTTGAATCTAAAGGTTTTGAATCAAGTCTAATATAAATTAGACTTAGGATTTCAGTGTCTTTTGAATCTAATATTTTTGAGTTAAATCTAATATGAATTAGATTTAAGAATTTAGATTCAATGTCTTTTGAATATAAAACATTTTGAATTAAGTCTAATGTAAATTAAACTTAGGATTTTAGATTCAGTGTTATTTGAAACTAATATTTTTCAATAAACCTAATATGTATTAGACTTATGGATTTTGATCCAATGTCTTTTGAATCTAAAGTTTTAAATTAATTCTAATGTGAATTAGACTTAGGATTATAGATCCAGTGTCCTTTGAATCTAATAGTTTTCAATTAAATCTAATATGTATTAGATTTAAGGATTTAAATTAAATGTATTTTAATTCTAAAGTTTTAAGTCTAACATAGATTAAACTTAAATTGAATAAAATCTAACATAAGTTAGAATTTAAAATTTTACTTAAGTTGAACTTAAAGTTTGGTTGGGTTAAGTTCAATATAGATTAAACTTAGAGGTTTGGTTGACTTGAGTTCAATATGGGTTGAACATAAGTTTGAGTTAACTTGGATTCAAGTTAGGTTGAACCTAAGTTAGAAGTTTTGACTTAAGTTCAATATGGGTTGAACATAAGTTTGAGTTAACTTAGGTTCAAATTAGGTTAAACTTAAGTTAGAAGTTTTTACTTAAGTTCAATATGGGTTGAAGTTAAGTTTGGGTTAACTTGGGCTCAAGATAGGTTGAACCTAAGTTAGAAGATTTCATTTAAGTTCATTATGTGCTAAACTTAAGTTTGAGTTAACTTGGGTTCAAGTTAGGTTGAGCCAAAGTTAGAAGTTTTGACTTGAGTTTAAAATAGGTTGAACTTAAGTTTTATTTGAGTTGACTTAGACCTTAGTATACTTTATGGTTAGGTTCAATGTATGTTGAACTTAGAAGGTTTGAGTTTAATTTAAATTTAAGTTAAGTTAAACCTAAGTATAAATTAAAGATAGGTTCAATATATGTTGAACCTAAAAAGTTTAGGTTTGACTTAGGCTCAAGTTGGGTTGAACCTAAGTATATGTTAAGGTTAGGTTCAATGTATGTTGAACCTAAAAGGTTTAAGTTGGGATGAAACTATGTATAAGTTAAGACTAGGTTCAATGTATGTTGAACATAAAAGGTTTAAGTTTGACTTAGGTTCAACTTGGGTTGAACCTAACTATAAGTTAAGTTTAGGTTCAATGTATGTTGAACATAAAAGGTTTAAGTTTGACTTGGGTTGAACCTAAGTATAAGTCAAGGTTAGGTTCAATGTATGTTAAACCTAAAAGGTTTATGTTTAATTTTGGTTCATGTTGGGTTGAAGCTAAGTATAATTTAAGGTTAGGTTCAATGTATGTTGAACCTAAAATGTTTAATTTCACTTAAGTTTAAGTTGGGTTGAACCTAAGTATAGGTTAAGGTTAGGTTCAATCTGTGTTAAACCTGAAAGGTTTAAGTTTGACTTAGGTTCAAGTTAGTTTAAACCTAAGTATAGATACAAGTGGAATAACCGAGTGCCAGATTTTGTGAGATGTACTTCGATGGAGCGTCATCAGCCAGAAGAGATAAAGGATTACAAATAATGATATCAGGCAATGGAGAAATTCGACTAATCTTTATGAAACTGGATCAACGAGTGTTAAGATTCTCCTACCACTTAACAGAGCCGTACACCAATAATAAAGCAGAATATGACGCTCAAATCACAAGATTGGAATTGGCAATATTACTAGAAATTATGGACATTGCCATTTATGGCAACTCGCAACTCATCATTGAGCAAGTGGCAGGACAAGAAAAATTCTGAAGCCAATACTAGAAGAATGCCTCCGGTATGCGATGAAACTTCTTGAGCAGATTCACAGTTTGACATTCTATAGGATTCCTCAAGAGAACAATGCCCATGCATACGCTTTAACTAAACTTGCTAAAGAATTGGCTTGTCCACCTGAAGATTCCATAGTCATTGCGGTATAGGGACGTCATATTTTGTCACAGATTGACCTTGAAATTCTACACAAACTTGGAAAAGAATGGATAGCAGCTACAGTGTCACATGACACAGAAGATTGACGTCAACCATTGATAGAATATTTGCAAAAAAGAGGACTGCCAGAAGACAAGTTAGTAGCGCATCTGATTCAGAAGAGGGCTTTGCCGTATGCCTTAATTAATAATGTTATGTACAGAAGCTCCTTCGATCAAATGTGGTTGAGAAGTTTGAGCATAACATAAGCACAAAATATTGTCAAAGAAGTGCATGCCGGATTGTGTGGAGCACACCAGTCAAGGCCAAAGATCAAAATGAACAAGCGACTTGGATAATATTGGCCGGCAATGATAGCAGACTGTATGGATGCAGCTATAAATTGTCATTAATGCCAAGTGCATGCACTGGACTTGCAGCAACCTCTCGAGTTTTTGGGAACGGATATAGTGGGACTGACTCTGTCTTCTAAAGGACATTGGTTTATAATTGCAGCAACAGATTACTTCTCCAAATGGGTAGAGGGAGTTCCGTTACAAGAAGCAGCGCAATAGTCTTACAGTTTTTTAAAAATTAGATCATCTACCACTTCGGTGTTACCACATAGAATCATTTCAGATAATTGGTCTGCCTTCAAGAGCACCAAGATCAACAACTTCGTCAAATGAAACAAAATAGATTGGATATATTTTACAATCTACTACCCCAGAGAAAATGGCTTGACAGAAGCCTTCAACAAAACACTTGTCCATATTCTAAAGAAAATACTCGATGACAACAAAAGAGGATGACACGAGAATTTACTAGAAGAATTAGAGGCATAAAGAATGACTGTCAGAATGCTGATGCAGTCTAATCCTTACGGACTAGTGTATGGGTCCAAGGCAGTGCTTCAGTTAGAGGTTCAGCAACCGTCGCTCAGGATCATCATTGTAAATTAGATTACAACAAAAGAGAATGCAAAACTCCAACTTGGTGAGTTGGAAAGTCTCGAAGGGAAAAGATTGTTCGTACAGTAGAATTTGAAACTCGATTAAGCAAGGGTGATTCAAGCTTATGACAAATTAGTCCACCAAGGTCGGTCGAAGTCAGTGACCTCATCCTCATTCTTAAGAGGCCTATTCTTGCACACTTTAAGATAGGTGGAAATTTTAAACCAACATGGGAGGGACCATTTGTGATAGAGAAGGTTTACTTAGGAGAGTTGTACCAGTTGGAGGATTCTCAAGGAGACAGGCCCATGTTGCCGATAAATGGACGATACGTGAAGAAGTTCTGTGTGACATGACAATACTGAGGAAGGGTAACTATTCTAATATAGCGGTGTGGCCAAATGCTTGTGACTGGGTACTAAATAAAAGATGTTTTGTAAAAAAAATGGAATAAAATAAATTTTCATAAAATAAAATGCTCTCACAGTTTTAATCTTGTAATTCCAAATTTTGTAAATTTATGTTAAATAAGATAATGGCATCTGATAAAAAGTAAAATTCAATAAATTTGGTATTTTTTTATATTTCTTATTCATCCAAATTACCGACTTACTGATGTTCCTCTGTTTCATACAGGAAAATGTCAGAAAGAAAGTAGGTTTTGTCATTCAAAGACGACTTACATCTAGCTCTCAGAGAAGAGAAAGCACCTGAGGCTGGTGTGGTGATTTTTGACATCGATTTATCCCATGTCATTGTTGATTATGAGGGCCCCCTCATGGAGTAAGTCAGTCACAGGGAAGCGAACGGCATGCAGTCTTCGGTCCAAATAAGTCACCAAGAAGAAGGAAAAACATCAAGATAAGTGGTCACCAGAGGTTTCAGTAGCTCAGACCTCCATGAAGCGAGAAACAAGAAAAATCCATCAATGATCACCATGCCATAAGGAGATATAGTTACTGCCACCGTAGAGAGGACTGCAAATGTACCGCTGAGGTACACATAGCGAAGGAATGCCAACCATTGCAAGAACCAACACTTGGATAGGATAGAGAGAAGATAAGCTAGAGAGACAGCTGTCGACATTATTTTTAGGTTGTGTGTTGTATTTTGAAAAGGGGTCGCCTGCAGAAATTGTCTGCGCATTTTTTTTTAATTTAATTTAAATAAATAATTTGAAAAATAGTATTTGATTTTGAAAATAATTTTTAAATTTGAAGATTTTAAGATATGAAATTAAACCGATCTCACATCCCAAATAGTTTATATAAACGAGCACCGTACCACAATCCGTGTATCTATCCCAAAGAATAGGCACAATCGCTCGACGATGGGGCTCGATTAAATAAACTAGAAGATTTGTGACATCCGTTTGGTCCGCGAACCAATTTTATAAGCCGACAAATTCCCCGCTTAATATGAAAACATTATACAGTGGTTTATATTACTCGGGTTCTTAAAATTCCCTATAAGGGCAAGCCCCTATAGTTAATTACATCTTAAGTGACGGGAATCACCTAAGAAAACTCTCGATAATAATCAATAATTCTGCTCTCAAGAATTTCAAAGTTTAAGTCTTTCAAAGGATTGAATTTTGGAATTTCAATAGGGAATGGATCAAGTTTGAAACATTTTATTTTGGGAATTCAAAGGAAGAAAAGTAGGAGAAATCACAGATTCGAAGCAAACTTCGGTAATTCCCCATCTATCCTATTGTTTGGCTTGGATTTAGGAAAGTCCTAATATTTATTTAATGTTTTGATCTTGCCAATTTTAATTAATTAGGACTTATATTTATATGATAGAATCATACAAATGGCCTGGAAGATGTGAGGGTTTATGTCATATCGGACGACTACCTCAGAATCCTAAGTCCGGTTAGGGCTTAATTTGCAACGCAAATGCCTAACGAAGAGGTTGAGGATTTATGTTGCACTAGGAAAACTACCTCGAAATCCTATGGCTTTGTTGTTTAATTCTAGGAATGTTTTGCTGAAGTAGACTCAGGTTTTGCTGATGACGATGGTCGTGCTGCCCACCATGCTCCAAGCTCCTTGTTGTTGCAGAGGTTTAGTTATAGAAGTCATAAATCATGAGATGAGAAAAGTGTTTTGGTTTAGAGAGAATCTTAATTTCCAAGTGTTTTTGTATTTTAATTAAAACAAATCTTAAAGTTGATTATAACAACACCGGTTAAGATCCCACGGTTCCATCCTTCCGCATCGTTATTTTTATCGGATTCACTTAGCTCCGTATGAATTTGCTAAACTCAACCGAATGAGTTCCACACTTTCATTTAGACCGTGGGAAATCCCGTTAAGCAACACGTAGGTTACATCATCCGAGGTATTCCCGATCATTCAACGAGACGTTTTAATTTAGTTGTAATTGTAGTTTTGTGTTCGTTTGTGATTAAATTTTGAGTTGTTTTATATTTTGAAATGTTGTGGCGGTGAATTTTATCTTGCAATGACTTTTAATTTAGTTTTGGTTTCAGCTTTAGGGACTATCCTAAAGGTGTGGGTTTTCATGCAACGATTGTTTATCATGCAAGAAAAGTAAGTGCGATGCGATTAAATAAATTGCAATAAGGTAAATTACAATAAAATAAAAGCATACTCTGAGGGTCTTCCCGTCATCCCAAGCCGCACTTAAAACACAATTAGAATATTTAAGCAAGTTCCTAGGTAAAGCTAAGGGAAGGGTTATGGTTTTCTACCAAGTTCCTAATCCTATAGCTAGTCATTTCCTATGATGTCTAAGTTCTTGTGTTTTGGTTTGAGGACGATTTTCTTCATCAAAGAATAATTTAATTTAGTTGTTCTTATAAACATCCTATCATATTGAGGAAGTGCTTAAGAAGAATCTTAAACATCTTTTCAATATTGCTAGAATTATTTTAAGTCCAAATGAATTTAATCATACAAATGAATTAATCGTCCGGGAATTCAAGTTTTGTTGTTATCTTACTCAGTGAACTAGGACATTTGAATGTCCTATAAGTGGAGTAACATTTCATTTAATGTTCTATTTAAAAGTTATGATAATAAAAATTTTCGATGGCAAATTGGTGTTCAAATGGTTTGTGATTTAGTTTAACTTCAGTTATCGGATTTAAATTTGGAATAGTGTTCAAGTTGCTTTATATTTAATTTCTTTATGTCTTAGGTGATGTTATTTAATTCAATTTAATTTAACTTTAATTTAATTTAATTTAATTTGGTTTAGTTTTAATTTTAATTTAATTTAATTTGATTTAATTTTAACTTCGATTCCATTATTAATTTAATTTAATTCAATTTAGTTTCGATTTGATGTGAATTAACTTAATTTAATTTAACTTGATTTAATTTAATTTAATTTAATTTAATTTAACATTTTTTTTAATTTAATTTAGTTTAATTTAACTTAATTTAATTTATTTATTTTATTTTATTTTATTTATTTATTTAATATAATTTAATTTACTTAATTTGTTTGATTTAATTTAATTTAACCTTTAATTTACTTTAATTTTTTAATTTTAATTTAATTGAAAATTTAAAAAGAGTTTAATAATTTAACTTTTTTTTTAATTTAATTTAATGATTAAGTCCTTTAACATTTTAAAACTTAAATTTGAACTGTCATTTTAATTAAGAATTAAATATTATCGAGATGATTAATTTAGGGATTTTTAAATTAAAGAATAAATCTCTTCCTAATAATATCCCTATTTTAATAATTCCAATTTTATTATTCTTCCAAATTTAATCAATTATTTAATTAAGGTTTATTTCAATTATTTTAAATTGTTTAGTAGGTTTCTACCCTCTAATTATTTAAATTTTAATCATCCAAATCAGATTAAGATCGAATATTTTATTTGTTAATTTTATTAAACCAAAAGTTTTAATTAAAGGTTAAAAATTTTAATTACCATTTTTGCCCTTCAAGCTTAATAATTTTCATAACTCACTAAATTGGGCTTAAATGAACTTGAAATTTTTATGTGACTTCACTCATATGTCAATAAAGACATGAGAGGAGAAAATGTGATTTTTCTGTATTTAACTTCTTTATGTAATTATTTTTGGTGGAAAATAGGAATTTTCAAGGAAAATTTAATAATATGACCAAGGGAAAGTTTCTGTCCTTAAGAAAATTATGGGACATTCCTAATGACCAGAGGACCACTTGGACCAATTTTGGTGATTTTTTAAATTATATTGTTTTTATTATAATTATTTTAAATTTTGGAGTATTAATTAATTTAAAAATAAAATAAATGTTGAAAAATGAAATTTATATTTTTCAAAAATCTCTCTGATATCAAGGAAATCAGAGAATCAATTTTTGCAATTTTCTGATTTTTCTTTGATTTATCATAATTATTTTAGTGAAAATGCTAGAAAATACATTTTTTTTAATTTTAAAATTACCCTAGGGCTTTAAAATTTAATATCTCATCAAATAGACCTAAGAAAAATATGGGATTTGTTCCTACGTGATTAAAATTCAAAATTTGACATTTTGGTGAATTTTATTATTTTTATGATTTTTATTATTTTTTAATTATTAAAATATTAAAATAATGCAAAAATTAAATTTTTTAGAAAATTGAAATTTTAATTTCCTTAAATTCCCCTGATACAGAGAGGCTCAAAAACCAATTTGGGGAATTTTTGAAAGGTATTTTGAAGTTATGAATTTTTAAAGTTTAAAATGGCTAAATGGCTTAATCAAATTTTTATGGTGGGTTCCTCTGATCCTAAAGGTCAGTGGAGAATTGATTTCAAGTCAATTTGATATATGGTTAGCTCTAATTAATTAAGGAGCTATTTTTGGTGTTTAAGCCAATTAGGGTTATTTTAAATGAACTAATTCAAAACCTATTTTTCCTAGGGTCCTCCGAGTCATAAGAAACACCACCAAATTTTCCTAGAATTTATTTCACAACATGCTAATTATTGGAATTAAAATACTCAAAACAGTAACATGAATTTGAAAAATCAATAACTTCTCATAGGGATGGCCTCTAACTTTGGAAAATTCAGGGAATGTTTCTAAATTCAGAGGCTTCAAAAGCCCTATGGTCTCATGCCATGGTGAATTCCCTATATGCATGGAGAATTAAAAGAATGCAGAGGGTAAATAAATCATTAAAAATAAAATACTTGATGAAATTAAATGATTTCTTTTCCACATTATTCTCCTCTGTTCACCGAGCAAGAGGGTATTTTTATTTTATTTTTCTCGATTTTCCTACACAAAGTTATGGATTTTTGAAGTTTAGGGGAATTAAATAAATCAAAAATACCCTAATTTTCTATTTATCCACGCGGCGCCGCGTCAACCTCGGCAGCCTCCGAAGGCCACGCGGCGCGTTCTGGTTCGACGCCGCCATCTGACTCAGCGCTCCGGGGCCCCGCTGTGTCGTTCCATCTCCTGATCCGAAGCTATCCTGGCCGTCCGTCTGCGTGTGTATTAAATGAACGGCATCCGTTCATCGTCTCCAAGCGTCCTCACCCGAGAGCCGTCCACACTAAATCCCTAATATCTCACTTAATACTCAATGGATTTTCGTATTCTTATGCTCTATGGATTCTTCTTGAAGAGACAAACACATCTATACGGTGATCATGCATTGAAATTAAAGCATTTGAAATGGAGAATCTCCAGAAGCTCGGGATGAAGAATTAGCTCATACCTTTGCTCAGAGAAGTGTGGCTTCTATCTGAGGGTTGTGTCGCCTTCGATTGGATCCCAGCAAACTCCAGATGAAGTCTCCTGGTCTGATGAATCGCCTAGGTATGATTTCGACCACAGCCAATCACAAAGCTTGGAGGCTAGAGCAACTGGGTAGCCTAGAGAGGGGGCTTTTGCTGGTGGACTCCTTCCCTTGGTCTGGTGAAGGTGTAGGACCAATCAAATTGAGGATTGATCCACTGTGGAGAAGTGTCCCGGTTTTGGGTGGGATTTCGGTCGAGAAATCGGGCTCCGTTGGTGGGGATTGGGGCAAATTGTCACCTGGGATCAACTCGCTTTAAGTATGGAGAGTGTTCTGGAACAATTTTGGCGGGGTTTCGCAAGGTCCGGTTCGAGCACCTCTCATGGCCGAGAGGGGGTGGTGTTTAAATAGGAGAGGGTGGAGGGCCTCCCAGGGAGAGTTAGGGCTTGGGATCAGCTGCTCTTAGCAAGAGAAGAACAGCTGCAATGGCCACTGAGCATGGGGCAGCTTAGCAAGGTGGAATTCCAAAGTTGGCTCACATGTGAGCTCTCGGGTGTGGTGTTTTCCGGCGACCTGGAGGCTAGCCGGCCAGGCACTGGTCACCATCTTGTTCAAGTGGGTCGTGGCTGGGGTTTAGTGTAGGCAATTGGCAAATGCCATGTGTAAAAGGCTTGGATTAGAATGGAATGGGAGAGGGCTCATTTTGGCTCAAATTGGTCAACCCATCCATTTGGGCTAGGTGCACCACCCAAGGCTTGGTTTAGGCCGAATAGAAAGTGATTTAGGTCAGCTTAATCAGTGGGGAATGGTCACCATCCAAGTACAATTAAGCTTAAGCAAGGTTTAGTGGAATCATGAGAGTGGTTAATCACCTTTAGGAATTAAGGAAAGAGTCTCCTCCTTTTGCCCAAAATGGCATGGTGACATGTAAAGAGGCTCTCATGGCTTCCATGTGGCTCATGCATGGCTTCATGGCTCATCTTTGGCTTGGGAAAAGTTAAGTCAATTTAATGGAAATGGATTTAAGAAAAATTTTGGTATTTTGATGGGAATTTGTATGGGGCTTAATTTGGAATGGTTTCATGATGGATTTTTAAACTTAGGGATTGATTTTAATTAAGGGTATGATGAGAAGAATTTGTCATATGGGCTTTAGCATGAAATTTGGGCTTTTAGGAAGGTTTCATGTAAGTGGGCTTTTGGTTTAAAAATAGATTTATGGATGGGAATTTTGTGAAGGATTGGGCCAAACAAATGTTGGGTTTAGCTCATGGATGTGTCATGAGTGATTTGAAATGAGTTTGGAATGATTTGGGTTTGAATTGGGTTGAATGTGGGCTTCTTTGGTGAATGGGCCAATATAGGTCAAATTGGGCTAACTTGGGCCAATGTTGGGCTAGGGTTGAAATTGATGTAAAATAAATGTTGGGAAATGTTTATGGGAGTGTTTCAAAGAGGTTTTGACTTTGGTTGGGCTTTGATTTTTGGGTTTTGGGCTCATTTGGGTTAGGTTTGGGTTTAGGTCAAAATTGGGCCTTTTAGCTTTGGGTTGAATTTGAGTGGGGTTTGGGCCTAAATTTTAGGCAAATCATGTTAGTTTTTTGTTTGTGGGGATGTTAAGGAAGGTTTAGAAAAGTTTTGGGGTTAATTGGAGTTGAATTGGGTTAGTTTGGGTTAGGTTTGGGTTAGGTTTGGGTCATGGGTCCAAATTGGGCTTTAAGGCCAAAAGTGAAATTAGATCCAAATGTCAATCAAATTGGACTTGGAATTGGTCTAGATTGATGTTGGGAATGTTGAATTGAAGTTTAGAATTGAATTGGACCAGAATTTGGGTCAATTGGGTAGGTTTGGTTTGACATTGGGTTCACTTTGGGTTAAAATGGGTCAAATTGGGGGTTTTGACAAAAGTGGGGTAAATTGACAAAATTGGCCCATGATGTAGTTGAACAAAATGAAATTGAGAATATTTGGGATTTTATGGAATTTTCTGGGAATTTTCTGAAATTTTGGATTTTTGGGTCAAGGGGGGTATTTTGGGTATTTGCAGGGTATTGTGAGGTATTTTTGGAATTCTTGGTATTTTTGGATATGGATGATCAATTTGAGTGATGTGGAAATTTTTGGGATTGGTTTTGATGAATTTTGGGCAATTTAGGTGATTTTGCAAATTTTGGGTAGTTTCAAGGGTTTTGGGTAGGCTAAGCGGGTGTAGGGTCCCGGGGGTCAAAAATTGAAAATTTGGAAAATTGAATATTGAGTGAATATAAGTGGAATGAAATCATTTTGGTTGAGCCATGAAGCTATATCAAGCCCACATGAGCCATGAAGGGACTCATTTGAGGCATCCAATATGTTGTTCCTAACCCTCTTAGCCAAGGGCTTAGGGGTTAAGGACCATCCATGTGGATCACTTTCATGAGTCAGGAGATCAAGTTGGGTATAGGTGTGGCTTTAGGAGGTGTGTGAAAGTGTAGTGTATATATGTAGTGCATGTGTAAGTCAGCCCCTCACCAGACCAGGCCACCCAGGGCAGTCCTAAGGCCAAAGAGTCTTATAGGAACTTATCCTTTAAACTTCCACATTTGATTTCAACCCACTAGGTGATTAGGGGCCTATAGTCAAGTTTGTAGAGTTTGCAGGGAGTTAAGAAGTGGTTTGAAATTCTAGGTGGTGGATACCAATTCTAGTCCTCTAAGATAGTCAAAGGAAAAGCCTAAGGCTAGATCCTAAGTACTAAAAAGAAGAAGAGAAGACCTCATCAAAAATGAGGTCAACAACAGCTGCAGAGCGTCCTCCAATATCGAAGGAATTCTTTGAGCCAGAAATGAAATAAACATACATCAGCTTTCCTACTACATATATCAAGCCAGAGTCCACTGAAAAGCCTGTGCCAACATGGAATCTGATTGAAGAGATTTTAATTGTGTGTCTGACTTGTAGCTCGGGTTTACATAGACAGCCATGTAGTGTTCTGCATTTGGGAAAGTATGGGACATTCGAAGCTTATACAGTTGCCTTAATGCTACTGAAGAGTAGAGAGCACGCCAAAGTAGAACCATACATGCCAGAATATGTTCAGCTGTGGCAAAAGAAAGTAAATTCAAAAAACACGATGGTAAAGATATGTCATGTCAGAAAGGAAGAGTTCAAGCATTACAAAGAAATTTAAGGAAGGTTTGTCAACATTCTAGAATTCCTCGAGCTATACACTGATGTATTTTTTAGGATTGAACAAAAAGAATTCTGGATTGCATTTCGGCCTTAAAGATTTGGGCAGAGCTGGCCGCTTGAGGGCAAAGACGTATTATGAGTCGTCAACATGGAAAAGGGGAAAAGGCAGGATCATTATCCAAGGTGGTTTCTGTTATAACTTTGCAAAAGACCGACAAATAAATCCCCTGAGGATTTTACAAAATGATGAAGTGGATCTGATGCCATCATAGATAAAAAAAATATTGTAAAGAGGATGGTTGAATGGCACATACTGCTAGAGGACTACATCCCTAATAATTGTATAATCAACATCTGTGAGGAGGATGATTGCATTTCACCCCATATTGATCACCTAATTTTGTGAGACCTTTCTGCACGGTCTCATTCAAGAGTGACATGACTAAAAAGTGCTTGATTTTTCACATATATTTTATGCTTAATTTTAATGATATTACATTTTAAAATAAGGTATTTTGTATTTTTTCGGTTTAAGGTACAAGAAATGAACTTTTTGAGAAAAAGAAGCAAAAGTAGTGCAATTTGGAGCAAAAATGAGAAAGAAAGTAAATTTTGGACTGGCACATTTCGGTAAGTCTTTTTATGCTTAATCACTTTTACACTTATTGCATATTTTAGAAAAATATTGCACTTTAAAAAAATGTTACTTTCATGCTTATTATGTAGGGCTATCTGTTAAGAACACAACATAATAGAAATGAGGCGAAATAGAGCTAAAATAGAGACAAACAGAGCAAAACGGTGGAGTCACGCAGAATAGGTGCCGGAAACCCAAGAGCAACATTTTTTGGCACCGACAATGCCCAAAAATGGAGCCGACGGTGCTAGGGATGGTTATTGGCCATATAAATTGAATCTGGATGCTTTTTGGAGTATTTCTTGAGGTAACTATTGGGAAATTCATCCCCACACTATATTAGAATGATGTTTATGTCAAAAAGGAGATGTGTGTGAGTGGAAAAACGTATAGAATGAATAGATCTCTTAATTGGAGCATCGACAATGCCCAAGTGCAACATTTTTGGGCACCGACAATGCCCAAAAATGGAGCCAACAATGCTAGAGATGGTTATTGGCCATATACATTGAATTTGGATGCTTTTTGGAGGGTTTCTTGAGGTAACTATTGGGAAATTCATCCCTACACTATATTAGAATGATTTTTATGTCAAAAAGGAGGTTTGTGTGAGTGGAAAAACGTGGAGAATGAATAGATATCTTAAAATAGGAGAAGAATTGTAGATTTCTACATTTTGGAGAGATTGGTGTGGGGATTTTAAGGAATCTTTAAGGGAATGTTCTAGCATTGCACGTATTAGTGGGAAAATTTATGGGAGAGATTTCCATCTTTCTTTTAAGCGGAAAAAGCTAAGTACAATGTTCTTCATTATCTTATGATTTTGTAAACACTTATATAGTAGGATTTCTTTATATATTAGTGTTTACCAAAGCAAATCAACTAGAAAGAGTTATCTTAGAATTAATATTTTCCTTTAGGATTAAATATTAATTATTTTAAACTTAAGACTGTTCTTTAGGTGTTTTTATTAGAAAAACCACTTAAATCGATCATCCAAACTAAGGTGTGATAATAGTAGACTAGAATTTGACTAAAGTCCTCTTACCTCGCTTCCCAGTGGGATTGATAAACAGGACTCCACTAGAGCCCTGTATTACGTGAACTATACATATACTTGTGTAGAACCTCTAGTGCGTGCTCGTACTTACAAACATAAAGCACGCAGATAAAAAGCACACACCTAGAGCACATCAACGTCGTTGCCGGGGAAGCTTCGGTAAGAATTTTAGGAGAATTTTAGTTGAAGTAATTAGGCTTAGAATTAGAAAACTTTAGTATCATAAAATTATTTTTGTGTGAAAAGTATTTTTTTGTATGAAAAAA